>OY997272.1:467469788-468669788 GCA_963921465.1 Triticum timopheevii | reverse complement strand
ATATGAAATCTGGATCTCCTCTTGTGCAGTTCCACCAAAATTAAGCAAAGTCGCCGGTGTGACATTCAACTTGAACTGCACAAAACACTCTTAAAACATAAGTGTTTTGCGTAGCGAAGCAAAATGTCACAATAGCAACAAGTTGAATAGATATCCCTGTTTAAACAGAGGCAAAAAAGGAATCAATTACTGGCTAATAAAGGAGGATGAAACATGCGGCCAGAAAAATGGTAATCCCGTCAATCCCTAACAAGTGTTGCAGTTTTGAAATAATATTCAGTAGTTAATTCTGAGAGTGGGATTGCTTAATTTTACCAGCGGCATTTGATTAATGAAAAGCATAAACAGTTCCAGGGGAGAGTGGGCGCAACAACAATATGTGCTTCCATCTACTTATCAACGGGGTGATGCTAAATTTGTTGTAACAAAGCAACAAGCATCATGTCTGGGCTGGTCCCATTTTTGTTCACTACTTAATGGGAAAAGACAGCAATACAATAGCTTCAATTCAACATTTATTTAAAATAGTACCAAAACAAGTAGCACAACATCTCAAAGCACACTGCACATCATGTGGATGAGACCAAGATTTGAAACAACTCGCCATGAAGACTGGAAACAAATCTCGATCTCCTTTTGTGCAGTTCCACCAAAATTAAGCAAAGTCACCAGTGTGACATTCAAGTTGAACTGCACAAAACACTCATAAAACATAAGTGTTTCGCGTAGCGAAGCAAAATGTCGCTATAGCAACAAGTTGAATAGATACCACTGTTTTAACAGAGGCAAAAAAGGAAACAATTACTTGCCGATAAAGGAGGATGAAACAAACGGCAACAAAAAGAAGCATCTAACTTATCTTGATGGAAAACAAAGTAGGATAGTAGCATTTCTAAAACGGTTGCATTGATTCATATTAACAGAGACATTCTCTTAGAACAACATTCGTTAAAAATGTAATTTACTTTTAACAGTGGCATTGCTTCAATTTTCTGGCAGCATTCTTAGATTAACAACAACAAAATAGTTGTATGGGACATGGGACATGGGACATGCCAGCACCATGTGCGTCCACACGTATAAATGGATGATGCAGAGTATGTAGACAAGCAGTATATCTGCATTGGTCCCATATTTGTTCTCTTCAACCTTTTTCCTAGGCGAGGGCAGCAAATCTAGTCCTGCACAAACTACCCGACCCCCCAGTTTCGGGTTACCCCCCTTTTTCCCTTTTCGACCAACAAAGCAGCTGGATAGCCAGTCTATAATACTTTCCCTCCCTCCTTTCCTCATTGAACCACGTCCTAGATTCATGCTCCAGCCCACCGAACCCTTCTTTCCTCTTTGAACCAGGACCTAGATTCGACTACAGATGGAAAAAGATCCACATGCAGCTAGAGCAACGACGGTTTCAAAGAAACTTATACCTTAGGGTCGTCGGGATGTGGCAAGGCGTGCGGCGGGAGGCCAGATCTGCCCACACTACATACGATAGCGAGGAAGAAGGGGTCAGTGGTCCTCCTGCACAGGCGCTGGGTGAAAGAGAACAGCGCAACCAGCAGTGGATTGCCTCCCTCGCCGAAGGCGATAGAGTGAACGTTGCACCTCCTCCCCTTCCTGATGCGACGGGATCCGGACGCCTCCTTCACCAGCTGTGAGCGGGGAGTGGGACAAGAGGCCAACGCAATCTTGTTTAGATCTGGTGAAGAGAGGGTGAGAGACTGAATATAGCAGACCCTAGCAAATGAACGCTGAGCCTCCAGCGTGTATATATATATATATATATATATATATATATATATATATATATATATATATATATATATGTAGTGCAGCGAGAGTGTGGAGAGTGCAAACCCTAGCGAACAAGCGCCGAGGCTCCAGCTTATATATGTACTACTGTAGTACGGACAGAGCTTCGGTGCCTTAACTGCACCTGCTTTTGGCTGTATGATAGGTGATCCAGCCACATTTTGGGCCCACCTAGCATAAACCCAAAGGCGGGTGCACTAAGTCAATGAAGCTACGTCCATATAGTACTCGTGTATACGACTAATATATAGTGGAGTGGTTTTCTTATTCTCTCCATAAAAATCGTTTTAAATTGTGTAAGTACGAAACAAAACTCTTTATTTAATGTACAGTGAAGAAAACTACTACTACTTCCGATGAACTAACGATCCACGCGTCCTGGTCGCACTTCATGTCCTTCACGTGCGGTACACTACCCTCCCTTAAGTGAACAACCACACGTGCGCCAAATTATCGGAAACGTGTGAGAGTGTGTACAAATAAAGAATTTTAAAGGTTTGAGAGTATTACAAAGTTTGACTTCAGTCAAATCTAATATGTGGAGTAAATAAAAATGGAGGGCTACTACGTCCATCCGGGTTTTTAGTCCACACCATTTTTTAAATCAAAGTTAATAGCTAGACAAATAAAATTACAGGGGAGCAGGAGACAAAGTTGTGAGAAGGATTAGAAATCAATACAAAACTTATGCTCTTAGTACCAATGTCGATCCTTCTTCAAGGAAACATTTGGTTCATAGCCAATTGTGTGATAAAATTGCACCAACGTGAAAGACGACTGCGTCTCCAACGCAACCAAGGTGAACTGACGAAGGATATCATCTTTGTGCGTAACAAGCAAAGAGCACTGATGGAAGACAACTTGTTTATCATTGAAAATCGATCAGCTTCACCAGCCGACGCAACCATGAGGCGCAAACATGAGCATCGATAGGTCATTGTGGTGATGCATCATCCATTTGGCATCAAGTTTGGGTGAGGCACCTATGAAGTTCGACAAATCCTCACTGTGGTCTCTTTCTTCTCAGTAATCAAGCTCGAGGAAGGAAGAACCACGTGGCAGAGGACAGTGAGGTGGAACAACAATGGCCATCCAATTTTGTGCAGTTCCACTAAAATTGAGGAAGTCATGCCCGGGTATGGAGATACGCATCGCTGTTTCCAAAAATACAAAAAAGGGACATAGTGTTGTTACTTTGTTTTACAAGATTAGCAATGACATCTCAATTGTCAATAAGAATTAATGAAAAGTACACCAACAAAAAGAAGCAACATGATTATCTTGATGGGAACTAAACCAGGATACCCGAGAAAAAAAAGCATTTCTTCATTTAACCAGTGATAGTATTAGATTAGCATCAACAATAGGAGCATATGGACAATGACCGCACAACCAACATGTACTTTTTTGTCGAAACAACATGTATACCTCCACCGAGGCATAAATCAGGGCAACTTTTCGAGTGGCATTTCCTCTATAATAGTAGGTGATGTTGGACCAGCCGATGAACCCTAGCTACTATACACGGGGAGCTAGGGAGTAGTCGCATAGAAGAAAACCTGCACGCAGCGACCTGGGGAGCTGGCCCAGTACAAGAAGTTATACCTCAGGTGGGCGAGATGTCGTTTAGGCGGGCGGGATCTACACACACGACGGCAGAGAACAAGGGCGCGGAGGACCTTTGTCCGTGCCAGCGCCGGCTCCGAGAGGACGGCGCGCATCGGCTTCCTCCATCGCCGACGGTGACAATGTCAATGCTACACCTCCTCACCTCCCGCAGCGGACGGGATTCGGCCGGATCTGTGACCGCCGATGAGGAGAGAGATAGAGTGGACACTGTCATCTTGTTTTGGTTTGGAGAGGGTGAGAGAGCGAGACGCGAGAAACTCTATCAAACAAGAGGCTATAATGGAGTAAAAATATCTCTCCATAGCAGTGGTTTTAAATAGAATATGCGCGTTCCCGGAAAAAAGAAACAAAAACTGGCGGATAATTTTTTAATGTACCAAGAAAGAAAACTCGATCAAAAACACGCCCCCGCTTCCAGTTCGCGAGAGTCGTCGCGCACACACACATAGACATAGACATGCATATCCGAGTTTACGTAAAATTCCATTCCCATCTCCATCTCCAATCATATTTGTCCAACTGGCACATTATTTACGTTCTTAATTATATACGCAGCAATATTAACGTACAACATCTCTTGTTTGCGGGTGTCCGGACCGCTGCCACGGCCGGTCCTGACCAACCCGAACCCTCTTCATCACCTGCGCGTGCTTCCCGCACGAAACGGTCAGTGCCACATTCATGCCCAGCCAGAGCGGATGCGACCTCTCACTGGCGCCGGCATTGAAGCAGCGTGCCGGCCGAGAGAGCGTCGCCCGCACCGCTTCCTGGTGCATGCGACTACTCCGCATTTAAAGGTCGCAATAGCCGGCCACAACATGCATGTAAAAAGTTTTTGGGAGTCCATGCTACAGCTAGCTGTCCTCCCCCAACTCGTCAATCTCTTCCAGTAGTGCTAGTACTCCATGGCGCGATCCATCGACAAGCAGGCGGGAAAGTTATCGTATACTCGGTTTGCGGTGAGTGGCATGCTGAGCGACCTTGTGGGGTCGAGCCGTGGAGGAGGGTGAGACACGAAAACGACAGACATGATTTAAACGTTGGTTTTTCTTGATGGCGCGATCCATCGAAACAAAACGTTGGTTTCTCTCCATTTCCATTTTTTCTCCGGAAAAACGGAAACTTTTCACTCCATTTTCAGTCCTATTCCAAGGTTGCCCCGTTACAACATTCCATCAAATACAAAGGAAAACTAACATGCATGCTGATGCATCTCAATGATTCACATATCATAGCCAATATTTACTTCACAACTAAAGACAAAAGTTGTGAGAGCGTGTACGAAAGAAAAACTACTGATGGGGTCACTACGACTTAAACCCTAAACCCTAAACAGGATTTAATTTCCTGGCCAGGTAGAACCTGTCGAAGGAAAACGGCTGGCACCCTCGGATCATATGATGCTTTTGTGCAGTTCCACTAAAATCGACCTGAGCATCCCTGATGGCAAAGATATTGAAGAAGTGTGATTAGAATAATGGTACTGGCACTAGTTCATGAGACATAAACTCATCACAAGTAGAAGCCGGTAGAAGTAGAGAAAGATCAACATGGAGATGGAGCTACCGAAGTGGAGCAAGACGGCTCCAAAAGGAAGATGGACTACCTGGGACGTCGGGCTATAGCTAGAAGGGCGGTTGGGACGCGGCATTGGCCCATACCGCGGTGAACCCATATTGGGACGCACCGACCGTGGGTTTTCTCCCTCGCCGATGTTGACCGCGTCTACGCAGAACATTGTTCCCTTCCCCCAGCCGCGGGATCAGGCCGGATATGTGACCAGCGGTGTGGCCACCGTCGTTCTATGCTTGTGAAGAGAGCAACCTAAGCTAGCAGGCTTGTAGCTTAGGCTCCTGCTAGTGTATATATAGTGGTTTTATTTTTCTCTCCATATCAACCATTTTATATTGCGTACGTGTCATTGAAGAGTGAAATGATGGTTGCTTCTTCCGACTAACTTACTGTGTGATTTGACTGCTCCTTAGGGGACCCTACATGTACTCCCCCTACGTGTATGCAACAGTCACACGTACAGATGGACGCAAAAATGCGCACGACGCCCTAATGCATGCATGTCCGAGCACACGACGGAACACACACGGTCACGCTCAAGTGCTCAACCTACATGTGCATGCACACACATACTCAGCCAGGGTGAGCTAGTGACCGTATAAACACCGGAAACTATATATATTGAGCGCAATGAGCGTATTATGAAGTCCACTGGCCGCATTTTTAAAAATATACAGTGACAGACATTGTATTTATCTCGTTTGAAATTGAGCCATATTAACCGGAGAGGAGGCAGTATGGACTAGCATTACTTTGCTGTGTCCCATCAACTTGCCGAATGAGGAGAAGGTTGCAGGACGGGAGAAGCTTGCACGCGGTGGCTCGCAGGACAAGGAGAAACTTTTGACTAATGCAAGCTCTCCCTCTCTCAAGCGGTGGACGTGCAACAGTTAATTCGGTGTCAGATTGCCAGAAGCATACACTATACTAGTACTATTATTGTTCGACTTCCCGAATAGGCGAACAGCCAAGCGCAAAGTTTACTAGTAGTACTAGTACTACTACTTTAGTCTATAGAGGTATGTACTATACTAGTACTAGGAACCGGATGGAGGAGCATCTGCACTCTTATTATAATTTTAAAATGTGATAAAGCAATCTTCAACACATTTGGTTCTCTTCGAGGGTTCTCGCATGTGATAACGGAAGTTGATTGCATGGAACACTCGCCACAATTCTCGCTTAATTTTTGCTCATATCCTCTTACAAATAGGAGCGCTCGATAATATTTCCTCTTTTTTGTTATTCAGCATGTAAACAGGTCAACAAACCTTGCGGCACATCTTTGTGCGAACCGTGCTTGCTGCACTTTGAATGTCGCCGAGAGCTGGCTTGATGAAACACCTCGCTTCCTACTTCTTTTTTCGCGGGGTACCTGATACATCTCCGTCATATCTATAATTTTTTATTGTTCCATGCCAATATTATTCAACTTTCATATACTTTTGGCAAATTTTTATATTATTTTTGGGACTAACATATTGCTCCAGTGCGCAGTGCTAGTTCCTATTTGTTGCATGTTTTATGTTTCGCAGAAACCCAATATCAAACGGAGTCCAAATGGGATAAAACGGATGGAGCTTATTTTTGAAATATTTATGATTTTTGGGAAGTAAAATCAACACGAGGCGGTGCCCGAGGTGGCCATGAGGGTGGCCCGCGTGCCCACTTATACTGGGCGCGCCCCTGACCCTCGTGGGCCCCTCGTAAGGCGGTTGATGCCCTTCTTTGGCCGCAAGAAAGCTAATTTTTGGAAAAATATCTGGGCGAAGGTTTCAATCCAATCGGAGTTACGGATCTCCAGAAATAAAAAAACAGTGCCAGGGCAGAATCTGAGAACGCTGAAACTGAGAGAGACAGAGAGACAGATCCAATCTCGGAGGGGCTCTCGCCCCTCCCACGCCATGGGAGCCAAGGACCAGACGAGAAACCCTTCTCCCATCTAGGGAGAAGGTCAAGGAAGAAGAAGAAGAAGGGGGGCTCTCTCCCCCTTGCTTCCGGTGGCGCCGGAACGCTGCCAGGGGCCATCATCATCACCGCGATCTACACCAACACCTCCGCCTTCTTCACCAACATCTCCATCACCTTTCCCCATCTATATTCAGAGGTCCACTCTCCCGCAATCCGCTGTACCCTCTACTTAAATAAGGTGCTTTATGCTTCATACTATTATCCAATGATGTGTTGCCATCCTATGATGTCTGAGTAGATTTTCGTTGTACTATTGGTGATTGATAAATTGCTATGATTGGTTTAATTTACTTCTGGTTATGTTGCTGTCCTATTGTGCCCTCTGTGTCGTGCAAGCGTGAGGGATTCCCACTGTAGGGTGTTGCAATACGTTCATGATTTGCTTATAGTGGGTTGCTCGAGTGATAGAAGCATAAACTCGAGTAAGGGGGTTGTGGCGTATGGCATAAAGGGGACTTGATTCTTTAATGCTATGGTTGGGGTTTACCTTAATGATATTTAGTAGTTGTGGATGCTTGCTAGAGTTCCAATCATAAGTGCATATGATCCAAGAAGAGAAAGTATGTTAGCTTATGCCTCTCCCACATAAAACTTGCTATCGGTCTAGTAAAGTAGTCAATTGCTTAGGGACAATTTCACAACTCCTATCACCACTTTTCCACACTCGCTATATTTACTTTATTGCTTCTTTATCTAAACAGCCCCTAATTTTTATTTATGTGCTCTTTATCTTGCAAACCTATCCAACACCTACAAAGCACTTCTAGTTTCATACTTGTTCTAGGTAAAGCGAACGTCAAGCGTGCGTAGAGTTGTATCGGTGGTCGATAGAACTTGAGGGAATAATTGTTCTACCTTTAGCTCCTCCTTGGGTTCGACACTCTTACTTGTCGAAAGAGGCTACAACTGATCCCCTACACTTGTGGGTTATCAAGACCTTTTTCTAGCGCTGTTGTCGGGGAGTCATAGCGTGGGGTGAATATTCTCGTGTGTGCTTGTTTGCTTTATCACTAAGTAATTTTTCATTTGCTGTTCTAAGTTGGTTTCTATCTTTAGTTATGGGTAGGAAATGCAAAATACCGAAAAAATTAGTTGTACCTACTACACCAATGGTTGAAGAACCACTCCAAATCTATCACACTCCTGAAGCTTTTTACTTGGATCATCTTTGATCCCTATGTGCTCGTGCTGAAACCCCAACTAGCTTAGTTGAGAGCAAATCTTTAGATGAGCATGCTTGTTATGTGCGACACCGTATATCTGAAAAAGGGAAACTTTTACTGGATCAAATTCATCGTTTGCAATGTTATGCTTGGGATTTATGTGAAATATATGATGTTACTTGTTGTTCTGAAAACCCTAAGAAACACCTTCCCTACCAATGTGAGTTTAGTGAAAATGGAATAGTATCTTCGTATGCTAAGGGTGTTTATAATTACTATGATGTTCAACAAATTGAAGAATTTGTTGCTTTTATGGGTGCTTATGAAATTGCTTCTTTGATTGAAAAGTATGATGCTACTCTTTAAAAATCTGAAAATTTTGCCATACTTAAATATTGTTATGATAATTATGCTTATAATGCCTATGTTAAACCATATATTGAGGACTCCTCCGCTATCCATGAAGAGACTAATATTTTGCAGGAGTCTATGGAAGAAGGAATTGATGAAACTGTGAGCTCATTGGATGAAAAAGATGATGAGGAGAGCGAAGAACAAAAGGAGGAAGAGTGGATTAGATACCGGTGCCCACCTTCTAATGAGAGTAACTCTTCAACTCATACATTGTTTAATTCCCCTTCGTGCTTACCGAAGGATGATTGCTATGATTATTGTTATGATCCCATTGATTCTATTGAAATGTCCCTTTTTGATGATGCTTGCTATGCTTGTGCCCAAGATGCGAATATGAATTTTGCTTATGGAGATGAACTTGCTATAGTTCCTTATGTTAAACATGAAATTTTTGCTATTGCACCCACGCATGATAGTCCTATTATCTTTTTGTATTCTCCAAACTACACTATATCGGAGAAGTTTGTGCTTATTAAGGATTATATTGATGGGTTGCCTTTTACCGTTGCACATGATGATTTTGATAGATATAATATGCATGTGCTTTCTGCTCCTACTTGCAATTATTATGAGATAGGAACTATATCTCGGCCTCTTTATGTTTCTAACATGGTAAAATTGCAAGAAACTGTTTATACTATGCATTGGCCTTTACTATGTGTGCATGAATTGTTCTTTTATGACATGACGATGCATAGGAAGAGAGTTATACTTTGATGTTGCTTGATATATTTTACTTTATGCTCACTACTAAATCACAAATCATTGTTAATTAAAATTGGCTTTGATATACCTTGGGATCCGGGTGGATTCATTACTTGAGCACCTTATGCCTAGCTTAATGGCTTTAAAGAAAGCGCTGCCAGGGAGACAACCCAGAAGTTTTAGAGAGTAATTTATTTATGTTGAGTGCTTTTATATAGTTTAAAACAAAAAAATAAAGAGGGGAACCCAAAACTTTTCAAAAAGGAAAGTGAAAATGAGAAAGACAAGCATTGTTGAAGTGGGAGAGCTCCTTGAACTTTGTTCATGCTCATGGAAACTTTGTGAATCTTAATTACAGAAAATTTTCATCAACAATAATTATCCCCTTGTACAATTCCATTGTATTATAAAAATAATGTGCCAAGGTTTGCCTTTAGGATTTTTAGATTGCTTGTTGGTTTGTACGGTCCAGGACAGAAACTTTGGCTGTAGTGCGTGATTTTAAATTCTTTACTGGAACGTCAAATGGTTCTGATTCCTTTTGCACTGTCTTTATGTACAAATTTTTTATTTGTCCTAATTTTGGTAGAATTTTTGGGGTACCAGAAGTATGGTGAATGTTCAGATTGCTACAGACTGTTCTGTTTTTGACAGATTCTGTTTTTTGATGCATAGTTTGCTTGTTTTGATGAATCTATCAATTTATATCAGTGGATTAAGCCATGAAAAAGTTATATTACAGTAGACACAATGCAAAAACAAAATATGAATTGGTTTTCAACAGTACTTAGAGTAGTGATTTGCTTTATTATACTAACGGATCTTACCGAGTTTTCTGATGAAGTTTTGTGTGGATGAAGTGTTTGATCGAGGAGGTCTCGATATGAGGAAAAGGAAGAGAGGCAAGAGCTCAAGCTTGGGTATTCCCAAGGCACCCCAAGTAAATATTCAAGGATACTCAAGCGTCTAAGCTTGGGGATGCCCTGGAAGGCATCCCCTCTTTCTTCAACAAGTATCGGTATGTTTTCGTATTCGTTTCGTTCATGCGATATGTGCAAGTCTTGGAGCGTGTTTTGCATTTAGTTTTCACTTTTCTTTTATGCACCATGCTGGTATGAGATAGTCCTTGGTTGATTTATAGAATGCTCATTTCACTTCATTTAAATCTTTTGAGTATGGCTTTATAGAATGCTTCATGTGCTTCACTTATATCGTTTGAAGTTTGGATTGCCTGTTTCTCTTCACATAGAAAACCGCCATTTATAGAATGCTCTTTTGCTTCACTTATAATTGTTAGAGCATGGGAATATCTTTTGTAGAAATAATTAAACTCTCTTGCTTCACTTATATCTATTTAGAGAGATGACAGGAATTGGTCATTCACATGGTTAGTCATAAAATCATACATAAACTTGTAGATCGCTGAATATGATATGTTTGATTCCTTGCAATAGTTTTGCGATATGAAGATGGTGATATTAGAGTCAAGCTAGTGGGTAGTTGTGGATTAATATAAATACTTGTGTTGAGGGTTGTGATTCCCGTAGCATGCACGTATGGTGAACCGTTGTGTAACGAAGTTGGAGCATGAGGTATTTATTAATTGTCTTCCTTATGAGTGGCGGTCGGGGACGAGCGATGGTCTTTTCCTACCAATCTATCCCCCTAGGAGCATGCGTGTAGTACTTTGTTTCAATGACTAATATATTTTTGCAATAAGTATGTGAGTTCTTTATGATTAATGTTGAGTCCATGGATTATACGCACTCTCACCCTTCCATCATTGCAAGCCTCTTCAGTACCATGCATTGCCCTTTCTCACCTTGAGAGTTGGTGCAAACTTCGCCGGTGCATCCAAACCCCGTGATACGATACGCTCTATCACACATAAGCCTCCTTATATCTTCCTCAAAACAGCCACCGTACCTACCTATTATGGCATTTCCATAGCCATTCCGAGATATATTGCCATGCAACTTCCATCATCATCATATACATGACTTGAGCATTCTTTGTCATATTGCCTTGCATGATCGTAAGATAGCTAGCATGATGTTTTCATGGCTTATCCGTTTTTTGATGTCATTGCTATGCTAGATCATTGCACATCCCGGTACACCGCCGGAGGCATTCACATAGAGTCATATCTTTGTTCTAGATATCGAGTTGTAATATTGAGTTGTAAGTAAATAAAAGTGTGATGATCATCATTATTAGAGCATTGCCCTAGTGAGGAAAGGATGATGGAGACTATGATTCCCCCACCAGTCGGGATGAGACTCCGGACTTTATGAAAAATAAAAGAGGCCAAAGAAGCCCAAATAAAAAAAGAGGCCAAAGAAGCCCACCAAAAAAATATAAAAAAGAAAATAAAAAATGAGAGAAAAAGAGAGAAGGGGATATGTTACTGTCCTTTTACCACACTTGTGCTTCAAAGTAGCACCATATTCTTCATAGAGAGAGTCTCCTATGCATTCACTTTCATATACTAGTGGGAATTTTCATTATAGAACTTGGCTTGTATATTCCGATGATGGGCTTCCTCAAATGCCCGAGGTTTTCATGAGCAAGAAAGTTGGATGCACACCCACTTAGTTTTTAGTTTGAGCTTTCGTACACTTATAGCTCTAGTGCATCCGCTGCATGGCAATCCCTAGTCCTCGCATTGACATCAATTGATGGGCATCTCCATAGCCCGTTGATTAGCCGCGTCGATGCGAGACTTTCTCCTTTTTGTCTTCTCCACATAAACCTCCACCATCATACTCTATTCCACCTATAGTGCTATATCCATGGCTCACGCTCATGTATTGTGTGAAAGTTGAAAAGGTTCTAGAATGTAAAAAGTATGAAACAATTGCTTGGCTTGTCATCAGGGTTGTGCATGATTTGAATATTTTGTGTGATGAAGATGGAGCATAGCCAAAATATATGACTTTGTAGGGATAACTTTCTTTGGCATTGTTGTTTTAAAAAGACATGATTGCTTTATTAGTACGCTTGAAGTATTATCTTTTTATGTCAAATGATAGACTATTGCTTTGAATCACTCGTGTCTTAATATTCATGCCATGATTAGATATATGATCAAGATTATGCTAGGTAGCATCCACATAAAAAATTATCTTTTTTATCATTTACCTACTCGAGGGCGAGCAGGAATTAAGCTTGCGATGCTGATATGTCTCCGTCGTATCTATAATTTTTGATTGTTCCATGCCAATATTATTCAACTTTCATATACTTTTGGCAACTTTTTATATTATTTTTGGGACTAACATATTGATCCAGTGCCCAGTGCTAGTTCCTGTTTTTTGCATGTTTTATGTTTCACAGAAACCCAATATCAAACGGAGTCCAAACGGGATAAACACGGACGGAGCTTATTTTTGGAATATTTATTATTTTTGGGAAGTAAAATCAACGCGAGACGGTGCCCGAGGTGGCCACGAGGGCGGCCCGCGCGCCCACTTATACTGGGCACGCCCCTGACCCTCGTGGGCCCCTCTTAAGGCGGTTGAGGCCCTTCTTTGGCCACAAGAAAGCTAATTTTTGGAAAAATATCTGGGAGAAGGTTTCAATCCAATCAGAGTTACGGATCTCCAGATATAAAAGAAACGATGCCAAGGCAGAATCTGAGAACGCAGAAACAGAGAGAGACAGAGAGATAGGTCCAATCTCGGAGGGGCTCTCGCCCCTCCCACGCCATGGGAGCCAAGGACCAGAGGGGAAACCCTTCTCCCATCTAGGAGATGTTCAAGGATGAAGAATAAGGGGGGTGTCGGTTTCAAAACCGGCGGATCTCGGGTAGGGGGTCCCGAACTGTGCGTCTAGGCGGATGGTAACAGGAGACAAGGGACACGATGTTTTTACCCAGGTTCGGGCCCTCTCGATGGAGGTAAAACCCTACTCCTGCTTGATTGATATTGATGATATGGGTAGTACAAGAGTGGATCTACCACGAGATCAAGGAGGCTAATCCCTAGAAGCTAGCCTATGGTATGATTGTTGTAATGGTTGTTCGTCCTACGGACTAAAGCCCTCCGGTTTATATAGACACCGGAGAGGGCTAGGGTTACACAGAGTCGGTTACAATGGTAGGAGATCTACATATCCTTATTGCCAAACTTGCCTTCCACGCCAAGGAAAGTCCCATCCGGACACGGGACGAAGTCTTCAATCTTGTATCTTCATAGTCTTGGAGTCCGGCTGACGATGATAGTCCGGCTGTCCGCACACCCCCTAGTCCAGGACTCCCTCAGTAGCCCCCGAACCAGGCTTCAATGACGATAAGTCCGGCGCATTTATAGTCTTCGGCGTTGCAAGGCGGGTTCTCCCTTAAGTTCCATGTACCTGCCGAACAGTGTCCGACTTCATTATCAATGTTGCGCTTCTTGGCTTCCACGCCCAATAATGGACATCTTCCGCGCGTCGCACGAATGCGAAAAGCCAGGGTATCTTTTATGTTTTACCCCCTAGCTGTGCAAATAATCTGCCTATAAGAGAGGCAAGAATCCAGATCCAAATCACACCATCTTCCTTTCGGGAGTACTCATCGGAGCGCTTCTGACCAAAAATCCATTCCATCATGGACTGTCGACGCGGCTGCTCCTCTCGTGCTCCCAGTCCTCTGCCAGGAGACTGGCAGAGATGTTCTGTCCCGCACAGCGAGCTGGTGATGCTCCAAGCGGAGGGATATCTCCCTCCAGCCTTCATGGTCCCGGTTCGAGCCGGATTGGCCACCTACCAAGGTGGGAAGCAAGCGGAGGCTACCCCAAATCCCAACAAAGGGGAGTGGGTATGCTTCGTCCCCTATCTGATAAGGGGGCTCGGATTTCCTATACATCCGTTCCTCCGTGGGCTCCTGGAGTTCTACGGACTCCAGCTCCATCACCTCACACCCGCCTCTATCCTGCATATCGCGGGTTACGTAGCTCTTTGCGAGCTGTTTCTGGGCGTCGAGCCCCATTTTGCGCTGTGGAAGAGGTTGTTCTGCCTTGTACCCCGCTCTCACGAGGGGTCCATATATCAAGTGGGCGGCGCCGAAATATGGCGCATCGCCGGGACCGGATATCCATCCGGAACCCCTAAGAAGGCGTCCGAAAACTGGCCTTCGGAATGGTTTTACATAGAAGACGCTCCGCTGCCGGACCCTGTTCGGATCAGCCTCCCGGAGTTCAGTAATGCTCCTATGAAGAAACGCCTTAGTTGGCGCCCAAGGAGCCCCCAACTGGAGGAAGACAAGAGCGTCCATTATTTGATGGGCCGGATAAGGTTACTGGCCCATTCCGGGTTGACCATGATTGGAGTCATGGCAACATGCATTATGCGGGGGGTGCAGCCGCTGCAATACAGGGGCCACCCTATGTGGGATTTCAACGGGGAGGACGATGCCACCCGTCATGGCCGCAAAGGGCCGGGTTCGGCCGAAGACCTGGCGAAGATCCTGTCCGGCCTGTACAAGGGGGAGAAGGAGGATTTCCTCCAGACGAACCCGTTGAATGGGTTCTCCATGAATAATCCCCGGCGTTGGGTAAGCAAACACTCTGTGTGCCCGACCCATGCTTTCGAAGTTTAAGTTTCTTATATTATGTTTTCGATGCAGGAGCTGCGTCGGGTCGTGGAGGGCATGCTTAGTCCAGCTCCGCAACCTGAGGATCCAGAGAGATCCCAGGATCCGGCCTCCGAAGAGGATCCGGACATAAAGGTGGAGCTAATCGACGGGGTGTTCCACCAGCTCAGCATGGATAATGCTTCAGTCGCCATTACGGCTGACTACCCCGGACTATATCCGGCTTCCTAGGTGATTGTGACCGAAGTGCTGACACCATTATTCCCTCCTGGCTCATTTCTGACCACCGTATACGATGGCGCTTTGCAGGAGGCGCCTCCAAGGCAGGAAGCCGAGCCCGCGGCGGCTGACCAACAGGGGTCAGTCCGGCCCAGTAGGCGGAAGAGGAGCGCGGCGCGGATTGAAACGTCGCCGCAAAGGTATAGCTCACAGTTTGTTATTTAGAGCAACGTTCCTAGGAAACGTTTGAATGCCCATGACTTTTGTAGGAGAAAAAGTGCCCGCCGGACTGCGGGCGTAGAGGTTGCCAACCCAGCCTCTACCAGCCAAGCTCCGGCACCTGGTCTGGAGGGGGAGGCGAGCGCAAGGCGCGAGCTGGATACTCCTCCAACGGAGTATGCCGACAGACTGTCCGCCACCAAGTGTGAGGTGGAGAACGCCATGAACCACAGGTGCCGCCGGACAGTTTTTTGTGACGCGTGCTTCTCCCCTGAGGCGTTGAATGCCTTTAACGCGGGGGACGCGCACCTCCGTGCTGCTCAAGATGGTTTGACCAGAGCCACAGAGCAGTATGTAAAAGACATACGGGTAAGAGAATTTAATAGTTGTATATGCCAGTAGCCCCCGAGACTTAAAGTAGTTATATTAACTGATTTAAGGATCATTTGAAACGCAGGATCTTACGGAGAAGAATACCCAACTGTCTCAGGAGCTGCAAGGGTGTAAGGCCCAACTCGAGGCCGCACTTGCTGCCGCAGAAGGAAACACAGAGACCCCTCCTGGTAACACATTATTTTTAAAAAGATAAGTGGTGTGCGGCGTGCGCGCAAGTCTAATAACGACATTGCAGGTGCTGCCGGACAAGATCTGGACAGGCAAGAACTACTGCGCCAGCTGAAGGCCGGCGAGAGGGTGCTGAATAAGGTGCAGCAGGAAAGGAACAAGCTCCAGGATGCCCACGCCCAGCTTGGAGAAGAGCTGAAAGGCGTTCGGACCGAGCTGTCTGGCTCCATTAAGGAGAATAAGCGGCTTCGTCGCGGCATCTATAGTAAGTGCTTGAGCGAACTCCTTTGAAAAGAAGAGTTCAGCGAGGAAGTCAATTGACAAAATATGTCTGTAGGTATACTCACAGGTCGCCCTGCGGAGGAGATGCCCGTATCGACGGGTGATCAACTTCCCGAACTGTTGCAGCTGCTCGAATGAGTTCGGCAGGCAATGAGCGGCGTCGTCCAGGCTTTATGGCCAGCCCTCTCCCTGCCCGAGGGCCTTGGGGAGCTTGCGGAGAAGCTTCAGGGAATGCGGCAGCGCTTCTATTTATGGAAGATTTCGGCCTACCGCCAAGGTTCCAGGGAGGCCTGGGCCATGGTGAAGACGCGGTACAAGAAGGCGGATCCCAACCACATGGCCGAGGTCGGACCTGTGGGGCCCGATGGGAAGGAGATCCCTGTGAGTTTAGTATACGACCAAGTAGAGTTGGCCGCTAAATTTTCCCAACGGGACTGTAAATTAGACAGCTTGTTAGACGGGATTGAGGAGGAATATAGTCAGTCTATTTGACAATGTATTTTGAAATGACATGTAAAATGCCTTCTAGCCGGATTGTAGATCATTTGTCTTTGCCGACCTTTTCGCTTCAACCTCGGGACCCTAGAGTACGGAGTGTGTCCGAATACCTTCTCAGTTAAGAAACAACCGGGGCATGCATGGAGACCGGGCGTAGGGGTCATTAGTGCTTTATCAGACAAGTGCCCAACTAGTTATGTTATATTACATGGTTAGTAAGAAACATCTTCCAGGGAGAATAGTTCCGTTAAGGGTTCCTTTCCCTGGGAGGCATGCCCTAAAGTGCATGTCCGGTCTGCGAAAAGAGGAGAAAAACATCTGGGGGCAGATAAATAAGTGGGTAAAAAATCATCTTTCAAGTCACCGACCGAATATTCCCTTAAGAACGCTAGCTTTTGGCTTCACCCAGTCTGAGGTACACATCCGGCTGACCCGGCAGTAACAATCGCAGAGGTGCTCCCTTTACCTCCTAGCCGAACAATCGGGAATGTAGGGGTAAGCACAGGAGCCAGGCAACCCAGCTTGGCCGAAACTTAAGTCATATTGATGCATATAATGGTGAATAAAAGGTACATGTGCAAGCTTGACACATGTGCTGGGCATGAAGCCCTTATAATTAAGCTTCTGGTAAAGAAACCCCCAGGTATAATGAGTGCGAATGGTGCATCATGTGTGTGCGAACAATGCGCAAGTAGGCCTTTAAGGGCTTTTTAGGAAAAGGGGTGAGAGAAGAAAGAGAAACAAAAGACAGCTGAAGTGTAAAAATTTGGACGGGGGAAGGGGACAAACTCTTAGTCCGGCGCTAGGCATAGAATCTTCGGAGGCGGGCTGCATTCCATGGGTTCGGCTCGAGTCGGTTGTCCGACGCATTTCGTAGACGGTACGCTCCGCCGGTCAGGACTTGATCGATAATGAAGGGCCCCTCCCATTTGGGCTTGAGCTTGTCATTTTTCTTGTCCGGCAGGCGTAGAACTAGTTCGCCAATGTTGTAAGTCTTGGCCCGTACTTCTCTGCTTTGATATCTTCGAGCATGCTGCTGATAGAATGCGGAACGAGCCTTGGCGACGTTGCGTTCTTCCTCCAATGCGTCCAAGCTGTCCTGCCGATCCAGCTCGGCTTCTCTTTCTTCGTACATGCGCACTCGAGGTGAGTCATGAATGATGTCGCAGGGCTGAACTGCCTCTGCACCGTATACCATAAAAAATGGTGTGAATCCGGTAGTATGGTTGGGCGTTGTCCGCAGCCCCCAGAGTACGGAGTCGAGCTCCTCTACCCAGTGCGTGTCAGATTTCGCAAGTGACCACACTAGTCTGGGTTTGATGCCGCTCATTATTAGACCGTTCGCTCGTTCCACTTGACCGTTGGTTTGAGGATGATAGACTGAAGCGTAATTGAGCTTAATGCCCATATTTTTGCAGCATGATTTAACCTCATCGGCCGTGAAATTCGTGCCGTTATCGGTGATGATGCTGTGGGGGACACCATAGCGGTGTACTACCCGGGATATGAAGTCTATCACTAGTTCGGACTCTGCCGTTTTAACTGTCTTGGCCTCTATCCATTTGGTGAATTTATCCACCATGACCAATAGGTACCTTTGCTTGTGGGTTCCCCCTTTAAGGGGTCCAACCATGTCAAGAACCCAGACCGCGAACGGCCAGGTAATGGGTATAGTTTTGAGGGTGGTGGGTGGCATATGGCTCTGATTAGCAAAGAGCTGACAACCGACGCATCTTTGGACTAAGTCCTGAGCATCTGCCCGGGCTGTCGGCCAATAAAATCCTGTACGGAATGCCTTTCCTACAAGGGCCCGAGCTGTAGCGTGGTGTCCGCCTAGTCCGGCATGAATTTCAGCCAGAAGGTTTCGCCCTTCCTCTTCGGAGATACACCTTTGAAGGACTCCGGTTGTGCTTTTCTTATAGAGTTCTCCCTCATGGACCTTGTAGGCTTTAGATCGCCGGACTATGCAGCGGGCCTCATTTTGGTCTTCGGGAAGTTCCTGCCTAAGCAAGTAGGCTAGGAATGGTTCTGTCCACGGGGCGATTACCGCCATTATGTCATGGGCTGAAGGTGTTATTTCATCGGCTGAATCGCCGGTTACGTCAGATTGCTCTGTGTCGGTTGGTGTGGCTGCTTCTGGTTTGTTATTTCTGGACTCCTCTTCCCATAGTACGGATGGCTTAAAGAGCCGTTCCAGGAAGATGTTTGGAGGGACAACGTCACGTTTTGCACCGATGCATGCCAGTACGTCGGCTGCTTGGTTATTATCCCGGTCTACGTGGTGGAATTCGAGTCCTTTGAACCGAGCTGACAGTTTGAGGACAGCGTTACGATAGGCTGCCATTTTCGGATCCTTAGCATCAAAGTCTCCATTTACTTGGGATATTGCAAGGTTTGAATCCCCGCGCACCTCTAGGCGTTGAATGCCCATGGAGATTGCCATCCGGAGGCCGTGTAAAAGGGCCTCGTATTTGGCTGTGTTGTTGGAGTCCGTGTACATTATCTGAAGAACGTATTGCACTGTGTCCCCGGTTGGGGACGTCAATACGACGCCAGCCCCCAATCCGGCCAACATTTTAGAGCCGCCGAAGTGCATAATCCAATTGGAGTATGTGCCGTACTCTTTAGGGAGTTCGGCTTCGGTCCATTCAGCGACAAAGTCAGCCAAAACTTGTGACTTTATAGCTCGCCGAGGTTTGTAAGTTATATCGAATGGTAAGAGCTCAATGGCCCATTTTGCAATCCTGCCCGTCGCGTCGCGGTTGTTTATAATGTCGTTGAGGGGTACTTTGGAGGCCACTGTTATCGAACACTCTTGAAAGTAGTGTCGGAGCTTCCGGGATGCCATGAACACCGCATACGCTATCTTTTGATAGTGCGGGTAACGGGACTTGCAGGGGGTTAACATAGTGGATACGTAGTATACTGGTTTTTGAAGAGGGAATTTATGCCCTTCTGTCTCTTGTTCGACGACGAGTACCGCGCTTACAACTTGATGTGTTGCTGCGATGTATAACAACATTGGTTCGCCCAGGTAGGGCGCAGCCAGGACCGGATTTGTTGCCAATATGGCTTTTATTTCTTCGAGTCCGGCAGTGGCAGCATCCGTCCACTCAAAGTGTTCGGTGCGCCTAAGGAGGCGATAGAGGGGCAATGCCTTTTCTCCTAGGTGGGAGACAAAGCGGCTTAGAGCCGCCACGCATCCTGTCAATTTTTGTATTTGTTTGAGGTCCTTTGGGATATCCAGCTGTGACAGAGCTCGGATCTTGGCTGGGTTCGCTTTGATTCCTCTGCCGGATACAATGAAGCCCAGGAGCTTTCCGGCTGGTACGCCGAAAACGCATTTTTCTGGATTTAGCTTGATGTCATATGGTCTGAGGTTGTCGAATGTGAGCCTCAAGTCGTCTACTAGAGTTTCGACGTGTTTGGTTTTGACGACTACGTCGTCTACGTATGCCTCTACTGTTTTGCCGATCTGGGTGGCCAGACATGTTTGAATCATGCGCTGATATGTTGCGCCGGCGTTTTTAAGTCCGAAGGGCATCATGTTGAAGCAGAACGGTCCATATGGAGTGATGAATGCCGTTGCGGCTTGGTCCGCTTCCGCCATCTTGATTTGATGGTAGCCGGAGTATGCGTCAAGGAAGCACAATGAATCGTGTCCTGTGGTAGCGTCGATTATCTGGTCGATGCGGGGTAGGGGGAAGGGATCCTTTGGGCAGGCCTTGTTGAGGTCTTTAAAATTGACACATAGGCGCCAGGATTTGTCCTTCTTTGGTACCATTACCAGGTTTGCTAGCCAGTCCGGATGTTTGATGTCTCTGATGAATCCAGCTTCCAATAGTTTGGCTAGCTCTTCTCCCATTGCCTGTCTTTTGGGTTCGGAAAACCGTCGAAGAGCCTGTTTGACTGGCTTGAATCCTTTTAGGATGTTTAGGCTATGTTCTGCTAATCTGCGTGGGATTCCAGGCATATCCGAAGGGTGCCAGGCGAAAATGTCCCAATTTTCCCGAAGGAATTCTCGAAGTGCGGCGTCTACATCAGGGTTCAACTGTGCCCCGATGGAGGCCATCTTTGTCGGGTCCGTTGGATGGACCTGGAATTTTACTATTTCGTCCGCTGGTTTATAGGAGGTGGACTTGGATCTCTTATCAAGTATCACATCGTCCCTATTTACAGTAGAGCGCAGCACGGTGAGTTCTTCTGCCGCTAGGGCTTCGGATAGTGCCTCCAGGGCTAATGCGGCTGTCTTGTTTTCGGCGCGGAGTGCTATGTCCGGATCACTAATGAGAGTGATTATTCCGCCGGGCCCAGGCATTTTGAGCTTCATGTACCCGTAATGGGGTACGGCTTGAAAAATTGTGAATGCCTCTCGTCCTAATATAGCGTGATATCCGCTGTTGAACGGGGCCACTTGGAACGTGACTTCTTTGGATCAGTAATTGTCCGGCGAGCCGAACACCACATTGAGTGTGATTTTTCCGGTGCAGCGCGCTTCCCGGCTAGGGATTATTCCTCTGAAGGTTGTGCTACTTCGCTCAATGCGGCTCCAGTCTATTTCCATTTTTTGAAGAGTTTCCTCGTAGATGAGGTTTAATCCGCTGCCGCCATCCATGAGGACCTTGGTAAGTCGAAAGCCGTCCACTATTGGACTAAGTACCAGTGTGGATGGTGCTCGGGCTGTTCGGAATTTAGGTTCGTCGCTGGCATTGAAGGTGATGGCTATGTCGCTCCATGGATTTGTTGTTGCTACTTGGTAGACTTCGGCGAGGCTGCGGATTGTTCGTTTCCGCATATTATTTGATGTGAAAGTCTCGAAGACTGTTGATACCATACCGGTATTGTTGGAGTGGTTTTCCGGGGCTAGAAGCTCCTCGCCACTTTTGGCCACCTGCTGTAATATCCAACATGCTCGAAGGCTATGTGTTGGGACGGCGCCCTCTGTACTATGAATTTTACAGGGTCTGCTAAGCCATCCCTCCAGTACGGTTCCATGCCCTTTGTGGGGTTTTTGCTTTTTGGTTTTTGTACCTGGTGCCTGAGTGTAATGCACCCTTTTGTTGCGGACTAGGGTTGTATTCGGGGCCGGATTGTCCCAAAACTTATTTTCGGTTATCCGAAAACTCTCCATCGCACAGTACTTTCGTACTATGGACGCCAGGTCGGCGAAGCGTGTAATTTCACGACGGCTGACGGCGTTCAAGATTCCCTCGTCCGTGCAATTATTGCAAAAAATTGAGATTGCGTTTTCCTCTCGGCAGTCCTTTATCCTGTTCATAACCAGGAGGAATCTGGCCCAGTAGTGATGTACTGTTTCAGCGGGCTCTTGCCGGATTAGAGATAGATCGCATATGTCTGGGTGGGTGGGTGGAATTAAGTCCGGAACCCTACCCATCTCGAGGCTCAAGGGCCAAGAAGTTTCCAAATTTGGAAGCTTGGATTGCTGGACGTTGTCCAATGAGTCCGGTCCGATGCCTGACTTTAGGTTCAGTGCTTGATCGCAGTCCGTCCTTCCGCGGGAATCCGGCATGGAGGGTTCGGGAGCCCGGACATGACTAGTTTTCAATACAGGAGAAGAGTCGCCGCGTTGTTCCTCTACCACTGCAACGTGGTGGGTGACCTGGGGAGAGTTAATCTCTCTTAGATCGGTTTTAAGCCCAATCTGATTGTAGTCTGTAGCGACTCCCAGGGCGGCGATGCGATCCAAGAGCTTGTTTACGGACAAGAGCTCTATTGGATCTAGCCGCTCGGCGAATTCCGAGCTGACGTGAAGATTGCTTTTGACGACCTGAGAGGTCATTGTCGAAGCGGTGGCCGGACAGGCGGTCATAAGAAAACCACCTAGCCGGATAGTTTGGCCGGCGGCCAAGGATCCTTTGGCGAAAATACTGTCCTTGAAGATGGGAGGAGGCATCCTTCCTATCGGTGACGGCATAGAGGAACTCTCAATGAAAGCACCAATGTCCGTGTCAAAACCGGCGGATCTCGGGTAGGGGGTCCCGAACTGTGCGTCTAGGCGGATGGTAACATGAGACAAGGGACACGATGTTTTTACCCAGGTTCGGGCCCTCTCGATGGAGGTAAAACCCTACTCCTGCTTGATTGATATTGATGATATGGGTAGTACAAGAGTGGATCTACCACAAGATCAAGGAGGCTAAACCCTAGAAGCTAGCCTATGGTATGATTGTTGTAATGGTTGTTCGTCCTACGGACTAAAGCCCTCTGGTTTATATAGACACCGGAGAGGGCTAGGGTTACACAGAGTCGGTTACAATGGTAGGAGATCTACATATCCGTATTGCCAAGCTTGCCTTCCACACCAAGGAAAGTCCCATCCGGACACGGGACGAAGTCTTCAATCTTGTATCTCCATAGTCTTGGAGTCCGGCTGACGATGATAGTACGGCTGTCCGGACACCCCCTAGTCCCGGACTCCCTAAGGGGTTCTCTCCCCCTTGCTTCCGGTGGCGCCGGAACACCGCTGGGGGCCATCATAATCACCGCGATCTACACCAACACCTCTGCCATCTTCACCAACATCTCCATCACCTTTCCCCATCTATATTCAGCAGTGCACTCTCCCGCAATCCGATGTACCCTCTACTTAAACATGGTGCTTTATGCTTCATATTATTATCCAATGATGTGTTGCCATCCTATGATGTCTGAGTAGATTTTCGTTGTCCTATCAGTGATTGATGAATTCTATGATTGGTTTAATTTGCTTGTGGTTATGTTTCTTTCCTATTGTGCCCTCCGTGTCGCGCAAGCATGAGGGATTCCCGCTGTAGGGTGTTGCAATATGTTCATGATTCGCTTATAGTGGGTTGCTTGAGTGACAGAAGCATAAACCCGAGTAAGGGGGTTGTGGCGTATGGGATAAAGGGGACTTGATGTTTTAATGCTATGGTTGGGTTTTTACCTTAATGATATTTAGTAGTTGCGGATGCTTGCTAGAGTTCCAATCATAAGTGCATATGATCCAAGAAGAGGAAGTGTGTTAGCTTATGCCTCTCCCACATAAAACTTGCTATCGGTCTAGTAAAGTAGTCAATTGCTTAGGGACAATTTCACAACTCCTACCACCACTTTTCCACACTCGCTATATTTACTTTATTGCTTCTTTATCTAAACAGCCCCTACTTTTTATTTACGTGCTCTTTATTATCTTGCAAACCTATCCACCAACACCTACAAAGCACTTCTAGTTTCATACTTGTTCTAGGTAAAGCGAACGTCAAGCATGCGTAGAGTTGTATCGGTGGTCGATAGAACTTGAGGGAATATTTGTTCTACCTTTAGCTCCTCGTTGGGTTCGACAATCTTACTTATCGAAAGAGGCTACAACTGATTCCCTACACTTGTGGGTTATCAGTACCTCTCTTGCTAGTGACTAGTGTCTTGGCTGATCGTCCTAATAATGCTTATATGTGAATAAAGGTCTCTCATTTACCCACAAAAAAGATTAAGCCATGTTAACCGGAAAGGAGGGAGTATGGACTAGCACTACTTTTCGGTGTGTCCCGTCAACTCGCAGAATGAGGAGAAGCTTGCAGGACAAGGTGAAGCTCGCTTACGCCTTTTGACTAATGCAACCTACCCTCGGTGGACATGCATCAGTCCATTCGGTGTCAGATTGTGAGAGGCATACACTGTAGTACCCAACATGCGGAGTACCATCATTGTTCGACTTCACGAAGAGGCGAAGAGCCGAGCGCAAGGTTTAGTAGTACGAGTAGTACTACTACTAGAACCGCATGGTGGAGCGTCTGTACTCTTATTTTTTTAATCTCTTATAAAGTACACGTTTATTCCGGAGAAGGGCGGAAAACGGCAGCCCAACATCTAATGATGATATCGATCAACCAACCATGCTCGAATATATCTTGGCCTTCGTGCGAGCTCGTCTGTGTGTTCTCACTCCTCGTCTCTCTCAAGGAACGGCGGGTTGGCCATTTTGCCATCAATTGAGATCGGTTTGCTCACACTCCTATCCCACATGTTACTGATATGCCAAGACGAGGTGCGTTGACCGACTGGTCATACGCGTACTTGGTTTTGCACCTTCATATACTACTCCTCCCTCCATCACAGTTTACAGGGCGCGCTTCATTATGATGCATTTCTCTCAATGCATTTCCACCACCAGAGAGACTTTAGACGCATTTGGTTTAATGCTCAATTAATTAGGGTGTGGTAACCGCAATCAAGTCCACAATTTTCTCTCGATGTACTACTACGGAGTGGAGTAAGTGCATGCATGTGTGTACTCGGGGTGGAAGCACTGCATGCATGTGTGTACCCATTATTTCCTCTAGCAATAGACGTCGTGCTATAACTACCAATGCTATTTTTCAGGCCGATCGCTAGTCGCCTTGGTCCCACAGATTTTTTCTTTTTTCTGAAGCGTGCTCTATAAACAGTGATGGATGGAGTAGTATGAGCAGATTCAAAGAAGAGTGTGTTGATGGTTGCTTCTTCCGAGCAACTTACAGTAGGAAAGGTGGGGCTTATGATTTGACTGCTCATTACTCACTATTAATGTGGCGCAATGACTGGGCTGAGTCTCCCATGCGGTTGTGCACTACCCCCTCGGTTCTTAAATACACTCCGGAGTATTTGTCTTTCTAGAGATGTCAACGAGTGACTACTCAAATATTTGTCTTTTTAGAGATTCAAATGGACTACTACATATGGATGTATATAGACATATTTTAGAGTGTAGATTCACTCATTTTGCTCCGTATGTAGTCACTTGTTGAAATCTCTAGAAAGACAAATAGAGTATTTAGGAACGGAGGGAGTACACATACGAAGCAAAATGAGTGAATCTACACTCTAAAATATGCCCATTTGAAATTTGTAAAAAGACAAATATTTAGGAACAAAGGAGTATAATTTTGTGCATGGCACATGGACCCGGATGCTGAAGAGGCTTCTGGCAATGCTATCAAGCTTCCATCATTTGTTTACATAATTGACATACTATACAAATAATTTTCCAGCGACATGAAATTGTACCATGGTGTGAGCTTTCAGCTTTTGTTTCGTGTGTCTTGCCATCGATGCTCTTTCAGAAGCAATAAAAAACTAACTTCCTTGCTAATGCATCTCAATTATTAGTAGATCAGAGCTAATATTTACATCACAACTAAAGATAAAGTTGTGAGAAGGTGTTAAATTAAAATTGATCCATGCTTTCATTGGCAGCAACGTCCACACAGCTCTGTCTAAATCAACAAGGCATGTTGGGAAAAAAGTAGTTGTCTGGAGCATGCAACATTCCGATCATTTTGTGTAGTTCCACTAAAATAGAGCTGAGCATCCCTGTTCCAAAGATATTAAGTGTGATTATGATAATAGAGGACTGCCGATGAAACAATAAACACAGAAATAGAAGCCGGTCACCTTTGCAGTCTCTCTTAAGATTAACTAGTTGGAGAAGATTAGGCTCGGAGTTGGGTGAGGAGGATAGAGCAAAACCAATCTCCCTTTGTGTAGTCGCACTGGAATGTAGAGATGTTGCCCATGTGACAATTAGTACAACTGCACAAAACACTCTTAGGAAAAAAGTGATTTGTGGAGTTCACCAAAAGGTCGCAATAGCAACGTGGTGAAATGGATAGCCCTGTTTGCAAAAAAGAGGTAGAAAGGAAACAATTACTGGCCAATAATAGTTGATGACACATGTGATGACAAAAAAGAAGCATATTCCTTGTCCTAAGGGAACATAAGAACACAGTTGTGTTTGTCTAAAACGGTGTGAGGACGAGATTGCAATATGGAAAGTACGCCGGACGAGCTACGTTTTGGGCAAAGAACTATGGAAGATCCACATGCAGCGACGTGGGAAGACGGGCGGTGGAGCAAGGCCAGAGGGGATACCTGGAGGTGTCGGGATGTAACTAGGTGAGCGTCAGCTGCGGAATCTGCCCATACTACGGTAGTGAGCAGGTGGCGTAGGCCCTATCACGCCGGAGCTTGGTCAGAGAGAACGGCGTGTACCGCAGATCGGGACATGCTGCCTCGGCACCGTCGAACGGAGAAACGATGCACTTCCTCCCTTTCCCCCGGCGGACGGGATGCAGCCGAATCCCTGACCAACGGTGAGAGAGAGAGAGAGGCGACCGCAGCCTTGTGTGAGATACTCTGAAGAGAGACAAATCAGGCAGGCAGGCTCCATTGTATATAGTGGAGCAGACTACCGTTTTCTCCATAAAAATCATTTTATACTCTGTGTATGTGCCATTGAGCGCTATAACTTTATTTAAAAATAACGCGCCAACATGTCAAGTCAAACTTTGTTTTGTGGACGCGTGGTACCACGACCTCCCTAGGTAAACAACCGCTACACGTGTTCAAATTAGCACGTGGGCTGCCATTTCATAAAGAAATGAGCTCCACCGTGTACTCGCGCAGGTATGGCTGGGCACGAAGCGTGAGTACGTGCACGGTGCACCTATTCTCTTCTTGTATACGTACACCACCTACGTGGGGTTGTGTGAGAGAGATACAAACCTAGAGAGATATAGTGTGTCACATATGCAATGTTTATGAAATAGAGTCCTGGATATATCATATATATAGAGGGGGTGATCCACGAGAAGAGAGTGGAGGTATCATCGGCTTGCGGTGTCCATAGAATCGAAGAGAGGGATGATGTGTGTGTGTGTGCGTGCGCGATCGATAAAGAGTGCCATCGAATTTGTGTGTGCCCACGTCAAAGATATAGAGTGGCTGGCCTACTGGAAGGTGAGAGGGGACATGTGCAGTTTGTCTCTGTGGCATGGGTACCTACCTACAACGCTCAACTATCGGTGTGTGGTGGGGGAGAGGGAGGCCTAATTAACTATAGAGGTACAATGGCTGGTATATGTGTGGAGGAGGAGAGAGGCCTACCTCATGTATTAAGGAGATCGATCTACCTCATGTATTAAGGGAGATCGAGCAGCATCCATGCATATGTGTAGGAGAGGAATAAGGTTGGGAGAGAGACATAGCTAGAGTGTTGGAGGGGGTGGTAGTGGAGTTTCTTGTAAGTTCTAACAAATGGTGGGATAGGCTTGCTAGACAAACGGAGGGCACGCCCGCAATATCAATAAGAGAAGAGATGGATGCTTGTCTATGCACGTGCGTGTGAGAGACGGGTCAGGAGGCATGCACGAATGATGAGGGAGGACGATATGGCTGTGGTAAGCAGACGTAACTACATAGGAAGATCAATCGCCCTTTGTTAGAGAAAGGAGAGACATAACTTGTGAGGTATGTCGATCGATGGGGGGGAATAGTTAAAGTCGATCTAGATACATGTTGGGAGATTGATTGGTATACATGCATGTGTGTGTTATAAGCAAATGAGGCACGGGGAGAAGGATAGAGAGAGAGGGATGCATCAAGGAGGTGGTACAAGAGGCATACTATATCGGGGGGGAAGGAGTGTGCGAGTACGAGATCGATGAAAAGAGTGGTGGGAGTGAGGCATGGACGGTGATAAGAGAAGAGGGGAAGCTTGTGTTTGTGCTAGGCACACCTAGCTAGAGAGGCATATCGATCGATGTGTGCCGTAAAGAAGGAGCTGGGGGGCCTACACACACCGTGGGTGAACGACCTAAAGTGAAAAGACGAATTTGTGCGATGGAGCTAGAGAATGCTGAGGGAGGGTGAGAGGGATGCGGGCGTGTGCATGCACGAGAGAAAGTTAGCGCTAGCTACAAAGATAAGAGGATTGTGTGGGTGTAGAAGACGAATAGAGATCATACTTCACTATGAAAAGCGAATTCGCATATTTGCAGAATTTATCATAGTGTTTTAAACCGACGCATGTGTGAATATATATAACGGTGATACACATGGTGTGGTTATGAACATGTTATACTGTATATAATATATTTTATCTCTACTCTTATAAAAAACGGAGTTGTTGATGATGGTGTGCCTGCCATCCTGCAATATAGGTCGTCTGGTTTATATCTGGCGGATAGGAAGGAAACTATGGCAATTTTGAAAAAAGATACCAACACCCTCTCCATATTTGCAAATTAGGCCCCTTGATCATGTTGATCTTCTGTGGAACCCATGGGCATCTTGCTAGTACTACGTATAATACATAGAACATTGATTATAATTTGGGCTAATGTGTGGCTTTTGCAGCTCAGGTCTAAATACTTGTCATAATGTAGGGGGCGGGGCACTATACTTTGTGTGATAAACACGGTGTACGTATGGAACATGGTTTAGATTATGAATATATAGTTAGTACATCAAATGTACTATTATTTGGAATCAACTCAATTGTATTAAAAAATAGAATCGAGTTCATGTAGTACACATAGTTCATATCTATCTCTATAGTAATCATGTGGTGTGTTATTAAGGTAATACACGAATGATGGTTGAAGTTGGCAACAATCATGATTGTAGATTCTTATTGAAATAGAGAAATGAATTCAAATTTAGTTCGAATTGCAGCGGTAGTATAGACATTTGGAATGCACTAAAATGTTGGTATGAGTAGGTTACATGCATTATACAGCAAGAGAAAAAATTTAATTGGACATAACATGGATTCATACTCCCTCCTTCCATATATATAGGGCGTAATGAGTTTTTAAAGACCGCCTTTGACTATTGACAAGATTAATAGTACATGACATGCACAATGTGAAAATTATATCACTGAAAGAACCTTTCACAGACGAATTTAACGGTGTGCTTTGTGTAAGCTGCATGTCATATATTATTGCTCTAATATTTGGTCAGAGTTAGCATCGAAAAACTCATTAGGCCCTATATAGATGGAAGGAGGGAGTAGCTTTGAATAGCATTTGTATAGTAAAATGGGGCAAGACTCTCTCTTTGTGTGGTGTGAATAGTTTTATTTTTTCGTTTTCTTTTTGGTTGAGGGAAGTGCGAATTGATTTGGTACGTACAAGTACAATATTACTACATGTTAGGCTTGTCCCTAAAATTCAACCGGCGCCTTGTTATATCCCAAAAATTTAGATATCGTGCTCACTGGCGCCTTCACAACCCGCGCCTTGCTATCCCGAAATTACAACGCGTGTGAAAACTCCCTCCAGCTACCAAATCCCGACACGCGAAATCCCCCTTCTAACCCTGAGCTGAAAGGGCCGCTAGTTCAAATCAGTGGGCGGTACTTTTGTAACACACCCTACATTTTGGACAAGCGCGTCCCTATGTAATGGTTCACCCCCTCCCATCGCCCCCTTTTCGCCATTGGAAATCCCAGGCCGCCATAACCTCTCTGCTCCAGCCGCGAAACCCCACCCTCCTCCGTCCGCCACCTCACCGATGCCCAGCCGGAGCTTCTTTCCCGACGACGTCGTCCACTGCAACAGCTCGACATCGCTCGTCCACCTCCCCAGATGAGGATCCGTCGTCCATCTCGTCGTCCCGCCGGTTCAGCCGCCCCGTCCTCCACCTCCAAGGAGCTGCTCTGACGATCGTCTCGTCTATCGCGGCTTCTCCATCCCCACAGTGCCGCCTTAACCTGCTCCACCGGAACCGCAGCATCCTCACCGACTCCTTGGACGAAGCCGAGGCCTACTCGGCGCCACCAAAGAGGTTGTACACTCATCGCATTGCACCTTCTCCTTAACTCGACCTTCTGGCACCGACGATGCTCCATCCCGCACCCCCATGGAGCGGCTACCTTGAAGCCGGCGCCGCGGGCGACATCTCCACGGCGGCTCTCCCCCAGTGCGAGGCCCCTTTGGCGGCGGCGTCCATACCAGTTGGATCTGCTTCTGCTACTCTGGCTCTCGCTCAGTCACTCGCGCTGCTGCTGCTCCGGCTCTCGCTCGATTGCTCGCTCGCCCAGCTGCTGCTGCTCAGGCTCTCGCTCACTCGCTCGCGTTGCAGCTGCCGCTCTCCCCCTCGCTCGTGCAGCTGCTCTGCTCCGATTTAGCTACACTTCAGTCGATTGAATCTACTTTTTGGTTAGTCGATTTTGAGGGGATTGGGGGGGCTCGCCGGAGTTAAGGAAGAACCACCCGCAGTAGGGAACGGGGCTCGTTGGAGAGGTACCCCACTATCTATCTTAGGGTTCAGGGTGGGGGTGGGGGCCTAGAGGGCTGGCCGGGGCGGCGGCGGACCGGCGGTGGGGACACTACTAGGGAAAAGCCTAGCAGCAGCGCGGGTTTTGGGCATATCAGTAGCGCGGGCAGAAGCGCTACTGATAAGGCGCTACAGCTAATGCTTAGCAATAGTGCGGCTTGACCCACGCTACTGCTAAATTGACTTAGTAGCAGCGGTTCTTTAGAACATCGCTGCTGTTAATTAGTAGTAGCGCTTCTCCTAACCCTCGCTACTACTATTATTTAGTATTTTATTTCTTTTCTATTTCATGTTGTACTCATACACCTTTACACAAGTTTTCATACAACAGGAATTTAGAGATTGTTTTTACATCATAATGAGTTCTTACATCATGGGGTGAAAGAACCGTGGACTAGTTTCAAGTGGATGTCCATCCACTTGAAACTAATCTGCGGTTCTTTCACCCAATGATATAATAATATCATCATCATCATCATATCATTAACAACTTAGCATCATAATACATCATTGTCATATAACACCTCCTCAATATCATCGTTTTCATCATTGACATCACATAACACCTCCTCAAGATCATCATTATCAACTCTAACACATTACCACATAATAAACATATTGTACCTCATAGGACCTATTACATTCGATTAAGACCTACTACATTTTCTAAGGTAAAATAACAAAAAACAAGATAGCCCCTGACTCTCCATTATGGAGAATGGAGATTAGCCTGTCTCCCATTCTTGCCTTTCGATGAATGTTACTTCCAAGAACCTCCTTGCGAATGTCCATACATTTCTTCCATTCTCTGATGATCATGTGTTCACGGGTTTTAGAAATCCGATATGCACAGGTGAGCTCCGTAGATTTACCTGGCAGTATGTTCATAACTGAGAGGCGACCATGCAGAGACATCAGATGAGGCACACAATCCATCGGGAGTTTCTGTTGAAAAACATAATAATAACTTTGTAGTTAGCAATGATGTACTAGTTTTAGAAGTATGCAAAAAATGCACGAATGTCGTAATAGTAAAAAATCTTACCAGGGTATCTCCAGAGAAGTTATCATTGCTCAACACATGCACTAGTGGCACGTATTCACCATAATTTGGAGGAGTTCGATAATAGGCATTGTAATTCTCAAGAAGAGTACAAAATGCGATCAGATGATTTTTCTCCTTATATGTTAATTGGGTGCCTTCGGTGTAGTGGGTTTTGTCTACCATCTTCCGCACAGTCTTTGAAGAATCAAAATAAGCTGTCAATGGAAATAAGCTATAAACTATTTTGAAATAAAGAATATAAATTAGTTAATAACTATGTTTGAGAAACTCACATAGCGGTACAATCGGCTGCGTATCAACAAGGACCCAAATGTCCATATTGTCTTCCTCGCTGTCAGGATCACCAAGATCCATGGTGATAATCATACCCTCATCAAAACCATACATTTTGCAAAGTGCTTCCCAATTTTGGCAACCAAAATGGGTTACGCTCTGAGCATTGTACAGATTTACTTCAAAATCCATATCATGATGGGTCCTTAGGTGTATTTTCTTTGTTTCGAAATTTTCATGGTCTTCAAAACCCATCCTCTCCAAGACATAGCGTCTTGCATGGCATGGGATAAGCTAGTCGAATTGTAAAATATGAAAATTAGACGTTGAAATAGTTGAAGTCATGCTTAATGGAGAAAAAAACTATTGTCGTCGTTGCGTACCATATGAACATCGCAGGTCTCCTCGAGCTTAATGCTGAAGCGGCGATCGTCGTCCAGCCGAACGAACCTGTCGCACATACCTCGATCGTCGTGGCACCAGCTACACTCCCCCGGGAGACCGTCGTAGTCCGAGTACGACATTTCCTACAATCATAATTCAAAGATTAAACTTGTACATATTCTAGCACAAGTCATGTTAGAATTCACGACAAAATCCGGCATGACCTTTGCTAAAAAAGGACATATCGAGCGCCTGAAATTTGCCGGAACAGAAATTAATCAACACTCCGACAAAACATAGGCCACTCGGAGATGTAAACTGAACATGAACGGCCACTTGGGCAACCACATATCCTATTTGAGCAACAACACAAAATATACAAGGATATTTGGCTGGTCTCACCTCGATGTCGGAGGGGGTACGTCGGTGACTGGGATGACGGCGGGGATGTCGGAGGGGGTCGGTGACGGGGACGACGGAGGTCACCTGAAACCATATAAGTTATCACTAGCAACAAAACATGTTCAACTAGTTTTATTAATTCAACTAGTTCTTACTAAATATAAACTTACTATAAATAGAAAAAAACTAGTTCTTTCTAAAAATAAAGTAGTTCAACTAGTTATATTAATTATCTTACTAAAAATAGATTAGTTCTGTTAATTCAACTAGTTCAACTAGTTTATTAATTTACTTACTAAACTAGTTCAACTACAACTAAAGTAGTTCAACTACCACTACTACTACTAAAAATCTAGTACTAACTAAGCTAAATTAACATCTACTACTACTAAATTAACATCTAGTACTAGCTAACCCTAAATTAACATCTACTACTACTAAATCTAGTACTAACTAGTGGCAGGGGGTGGGGGGCGACGGAGAGGTAGCTAGGGGCGGCGAGGTCGAGGGCGGTGGGAGGAGGGCTGCCGGCGTAGGAGGGAGGAGGGGCGGCCGCAGGCGGAGGGAGGAGGGCGGCGGCGGAGGAGGGAGGGGCGGCCGCAGGTGGAGGGGAGGATGTGCGAGGAGGATGGAGGAGGGACGGAAGGAGGGGAGTACCTCGGCGGCGGACGAACGAAGGCGGCGGCGGCGGCGGCGACGGACGATGACGGTTGACGCGGGCGAGAGTGAGAGGGTGAGTGAGAAGGGCCAGTCCTCCCGTGGGGATAAGGTAGGGATAGTTGTAGTGCGTTTGACAAAAAGCGCTACAGCTAACCTAAGTAGCAGTAGCGATCTACAGTATAGTGCGCTACTGCTATAGCTAGCGGGGGGGCCAAGGTCATGGCAACTATAGAAGTAGCGCTGTAGGCCACAAACGCGCTACTGCTACTTCCAAATCAGTAGCGCGTTTCGCCGACACGCGCTGCTGCTAAGTAGCAGTAGCGTGGTATTTTGAAGCACGCTGCAGGTAAGATTCTGTGTATAGGCTTTTCCCTAGTAGTGGGAGTTGTTTTGGGGTGGCGAGGCGGCGCTGGGGCCGGCGGTTCGGCCGGTGGTGGCTGGCGGCTCAGGGGGGTGCAGGTTGAAGATGAACTGCAGGCCCTCCCTAAACTACATGTCAAGTGCCTCTCTGCTACCATTGCATTTAGTTTCGATAGTAACATTCAGATTCCACAGTAAATTTTAGTTTCAACAGTTAAGTTCAGAGTCAACAGTTTTTACCTCATCTGTTGTAGTCAGGTGGTTTTTGGTGATGCAAATTTTACATCTATTTTACATCATCTATTGGACTACAAAGTCAGGTCCAAATTAATGTTCAAACTTGAGTTCTAAATTAGTTGTGGGGCACATATCGAGGAAGCAATGAATAGTATCTTTGTCTAATATCTGGTTCACCTAGGGTATGTCTATGTTGTTCATCTTGGGTGGGAAACAAATAGTAAAGCAATCATCATCTGTTTTTTTATTAAATTAAAGCAATCATCAGCCTGCTATCAATTTGTTTGGATCCATCCACTGGTTGTTACCATCACTCTAAATGTTTGCATGCTCTCCTTACATAATCTCACCATATATTTTTTCGTATGCATGTCAGATATTGTACACAGTCATGTTGAACATGGTATAGGAAGTAATGCAGATAAGGTTCAGGATAGTGAGACATCCTTGTTGGTCTCCAACAAAGCTGATAAAACAACTAAATAAAAGTATCTTGATGATAGCGAGACAACCTCAAAGTACTATCTTGATGTAGTGTTTGAGTTACTGGCCACTACCACTGCCACAAGCTCTTCAAACTCACTGTCTGAATCAGTTCAGTTTCTTGAGTCTCAACTACAAGCTGAAATACATCGATCAGCTGTGCTGCGACAAGAAGCGGAAGGACTGCGGAAGTCCCTGGAGCATTCAGATGCATATTTTTTGGTGCAACAGCAAGCATTGGAGGATTTTAGCGCCAAATAGGACAAAGCTAATAAGCTTGCTAAGCTTATTGCTAGCATGGTGGATACCCAGGATAACATTTCTTGAGCTCTTCTGAAGTTGTTTCAGTTATGCTCTTGTTTTGCTGCCGCGTTCATTTGCACTGGTGGCCAATTTTGACGGCCAGTGTATGTAATATGTTGCTTTGTTCCCTATATTTGCACTGGTGGCGAACTTTGATGCCTAGTGGATGTAATATGTGTAATGGCGGTAATAGGCTAGCGGTAATTGGTTGCTTATTTATTTCCTTATTGTCTTGTTTAGTTGTTTGCTTGTAGTCACTGCAGTTCTTTTTCTATGTTTTTCTAGTGGCCACAATAGCCTATTTTTGGTAACTAGGCCAAAATAATCATGGCAACAAATGGACTGTTGTAACCATGGGCCTCCTGCGGGTCGTATGATCCATGGGCCTTCTATGGGCCGTAGGATCCATTGGCCTTTTATACGGGCCATAGGTTCCATGGGCCTTCTACCGGCCGTATGATCCATGGGCCTTCTACCGGTCATACGATCCATGGGCCTTCTACGGGCCATAGGATCCATGGGCCTTCTACGTGGCGTATCATCATTTCGCCAATCATGGGCCGTGCTATTCGTGGACCATAGCGGGCCGTTAATAGGCCATATTTGATAACTCTATGAAAACAGCCCAACGGTTTTTTTGACATGAAAACGGCCCAACATATTAATGGGCCACAAACGGGCCGACTGTAACGACGGGATGAATTTGGCCCACAAGCAGAAAATGACAGTAACGGGCCGTAAGTACCCGAATGCTGGAAATGAGCCCAAGAATAAATGGGCCATGAGAAGGCCGAAAGATAACTTGGGCTGGAAACGGCCCAATGGAATAATGGGTCGTTAATGGGTATAAAGTGATACACTGTTCATTATGGGCCAGTTTCACCACGGGCCGTTAATGGGCCAAGAGTTACAAAGGGCCTCATATGGGCCGAAAGACGTCATGGGCCATACATGGGCCAGAAGTTAAAACAGGCTGGAATCATATTGGACGGCCCAGATGAAGCTACTGGGCCTAATTCGGGGAGGTCGTAACGGGCCCTGGGTTAGCAGGCTGTAAATGGGCTATATGCGAACATGCCATTAATAGGCTTTCTGTGGGCCGGCCTGCCACCTTTTGACCAAGTCAAACGGGCCGGCCTTTTCACAGGAATGGGCCTCTGTTGGGCCGTGCCACATGTCGACGTATCATAGGCGCCTTGGGTCCAATGAGTGGATGACATCTGTCCCAACGGTGAGCCGACACGTGTTTCCTCCAGCCAATGATGATTTTACACGTGGAAAATCCCCATTGGTTAGGGCTGTTAACGGGTTATCGGATCCAAAACCAGACCCGATAGCTTAACGGCGTTCCGTTACGATGGATGTCACGTGTCGGTCACCCTTGACGTAAGCACTTCTGTGACGCGCGATTTATCATCATGGAAGTGGACACTTCCGTGATGATAATTTTGGTAATGTCATGGAACACTTCTACGATAGCACAGGTATTACTATCTTGATTCTGTCATAAAATCGTCATGGATGTACATGCATGACAAAAAACGCGACCTACTGTGACAAACACGTATCATCACGAAAGTGTATTTTTTTGCAGTGGTATTTCTTTTGGCCGTGGGCACCAGCAAGGCCTGTGAAGGCCGCCGCCCCATATCTGTCGTGTGCGTCCGGGGCAACGCCACCGACACCGACACGAGGCCGATGTACAAGCGCCTGCTCACTGTTGATGCCCATTCGGCATACGAGGGCGACATTGGCGCCTCCCTCAAGCTGAATGAGCCTGTGGTGACCTGCTTCATTCCCTGCAAGGTGGAGATGGAACAGGGTTGGCTTCATGCATACCCCAAGACGATGCATGGGGACTGCAAGGACGTTCACCTGGGCGTATGCATTACCAAGTTAACTGTTCATCATTAGTCTTCGTTCAATGTAAGCCGCTGTCTAAGCATGTTGACACATTTTATTTAGTATATAACCTTCCATGCATGATCTTGCTCTTTTAGAGTATCACGCTAGAATAAAAGTGTATCCATTTATGGTTTAGTCTAGAATCTTCCATGTATGCTCTTGCTCCATTAGAGTTCTCGCTTGCCATTTATGAGATTAATTGTGAATTTTTACTAATGTTGAAAGACTTATGATGAACCATTTCTTATAGTGCATATATCTTTTTCAGAGAATTTCAACCAAATGTCGCGACACTATCTTTGCATATTCATGAATTTAGCCTTGAGGTCCATACATATAATGTGTCATATACATCTATCGGAACACTATGCAGATAAGGTTTTCCTTTTTGAATGAGTTAATATGTAAGTGCCAGTTTTTTGTTGCTAACATTGTGTTGTAACCATATCTCACAACTTACGCGGAAAGAACATGAAACTCACTAGTAGGAGCATATATAGTACTGGTGTAGAGGGTGGCGCTACACAGGAGGTCTCACCCCGCTCGTGGCGCGGCAGTGAAGTTGTCATATCATAAAACCCCACCACTCTAAGTAATAAGTGACCTGGTAAAATGAGCAGACAAACAACCATCACATCCCTCCTGTCTTTTTGCATTTCATCTCTCTGCATTTATTTTGTCCAGTTCATCTCGCACACTCAATCCCTAGCTACTACTCCTACTACTAGTAGTACTCAAGTTGGAATTCCAATTGCATGACACAACTTCTTAGACTAAAGATTCGGAAGAGGGTGTACGAAGCGGTTTGGGATAGTACTTGCAAAAAAATATAGTGCGTATAGATTTTTTGAAAAGTCAAACTTTACAAACTTTGACCAAGTTTATACAGAAAACTACTTAGAGCATGGTTAATAATATAGCCAGGAGCCGGCCATATAGTGTTGCCAATCTAATATCCCACTCATACAATAGTTAGCCATACTATTATGTCATACAATAAACATATGGCCCACTTCTTTCTCTCACAAAGTTTGTTGGGTCTCATGCTACAGCCGGTTGTATGCTTGTACAAATCGATGTGGTATTTCTTATAGCCCGCCTACGTCACTCTATTGTACTTGCTCTTATATCTATAGTACTAGTAAATATATAAATTATGAAACTATATGTTGTGATAAATCTAATTATATATTTTTTTCATTCTCTGTGCAAATATTTTCTGCCAAAAACTGCATCAAATTTAGTGAAGTTTGACTTTTCAAAAAGTTTGTATGCACTACATCATGGAACGTAGCGTAGTATAGTAGGAGTCACTCGTAGGACCACTACTCCCTCCCCGGGGCATAAATATGCGGGATTCGCATGAACAGTTCTAGTTGCTGCCATCATACTGTTCTGTACAATCACAAGGGCACTTGTCCAAAAAGATTTGCAAGTCTTCCTGATACGTCTCCAACGTATCTATAATTTTTGATTGTTCCATGCTATTGTATTACCAGTTTTGGATGTTTCTGGGCTTTACTATACACTTTTATATCATTTTTGGGACTAACCTACTAACCGGAGGCCCAGCCCAAATTGCTGGTTTTTTTGCCTATTTCAGTGTTTCGCGGAAAACGAATATCAGAAGGAGTCCAAACGGAATGAAACCTTCAGGAGCGATATTTTTGGAACAAACGCAATCCAGGAGACTTGGAGTGGAGTCAAGAAGCAGCCGAGGCGGCCACGAGGCAGGAGGGCGTGCCCTAGGGGGTGGGCACGCCCCCCACCCTCGTGGGCCCCTCGTGGCTCCCATAACCGACCTCCTTCGCCTATATATACCTCCATACCTTGAAAACCTCTAGGAGCACCACAAAACCCTATTTCCACCGCCGCAACCTTCTGTACCCGTGAGATCCCATCTTGGAGCCTTTTCCGGCGCTCCGCCAGAGGGGGAATCGATCACGGAGGCCTCTACATCATCGCCAAGGCCTCTCTGATGAGTTGTGAGAATTACCACAGACCTTCGGGTCCATAGTTATTAGCTAGATGGCTTCTTATCTCTCTTTGAATCTCAATACAAAGTTCTCCTCTCAATCTTCCTGGAGATCTATTCGATGTAACTCTTTTAGCGGTGTGTTTGTCAAGATCCGATGAACTGTGGGTTTATGATTGATAACCCACAAGTGTAGGGGATCGCAACAGCTTTCGAGGGTAAAGTATTGAACCCAAATTTATTGATTCGACACAAGGGGAGCCAAAGAATATTATTGAGTATTAGCAGTTGAGTTGTCAATTCAACCACACCTGGATAACTTAGTAACTGCAGCAAAGTATTTAGTAGCAAAATAGTATGATAATAGAGGTAACAGTAGCAAAAGCAATATTTTTGGGTTTTTTAGTGATTGTAACAATAGCAACGGAAAAGTAAATAAGCGAAGCACAAGATGTGAAAAGCTCGTAGGCATTGGATCAGTGATGGATAATTATGTTGGATGCAATTCCTCATGTAATAGCTATAACATAGGGTGACACAGAACTAGCTCCAGTTCATCAATGTGATGTAGGCATGTATTCCGAATATAGTCATACGTGCTTATGGAAAAGAACTTGCATGACATCTTTTGTCCTACCCTCCCGTGGCAGCGGGGTCCTAGCGGAAACTAAGGGATATTAAGGCCTCCTTTTAATAGAGAACCGGACCAAAGCATTAACACATAGTGAATACATGAACTCCTCAAACTACGATCATCACCGAGAAGTATCCCGATTATTGTCACTTCTGGGTTGTCGGATCATAACACATAATAGGTGACTATAGACTTGCAAGATAGGATCAAGAACACACATATATTCATGAAAACATAATAGGTTCAGATCTAAAATCATGGCACTCGGGCCCTAGTGACAAGCATTAAGCATAGCAAAGTCATAGCAACATCAATCTCAGAACATAGTGGATACTAGGGATCAAACCCTAATAAACTAACTTGATTACATAGTAAATATCATCCAACCCATCACCGTCCAACAAGCCTACGATGGAATTACTCACGCACGATGGTGAGCATCATGAAATTGGTGATGGAGGATGGTTGATGATGACGACGGCGACGAATCCCCCTCTCCGGAGCCCTGAACGGACTCCAGATCAGCCCTCCCAAGAGAGATTAGGGCTTGGCGGCGGCTTCATATCGTAAAACGCGATGAAACTTTCTCTCTGATTTTTTTTTCTTCGCGAGACGAAATATATGGAGTTGGAGTTGAGGTCGGTGGAGCCTCAGGGGGCCCACGAGATAGGGGGCGCGCCCAGGGGGTGGGTGCGCCCCCCACCCTCATGGACAGGGTGTGGGCCCCCTGGTCTTGATTCTTTCGCCAGTATTTTTTATATTTTCCGAAAAGTGCCTCCGTGGATTTTCAGGTCATTCCGAGAACTTTTGTTTTCTACACATAAAACAACATCATGGCAGTTCTGCTGAAAAATGTGTCAGTTCGGGTTAGTTTCATTCAAATCATGCAAGTTAGAGTCCAAAACAAGGGCAAAAGTGTTTGGAAAAGTAGATATGTTGGAGACGTATCAACTCCCCCAAGCTTAAACCTTTGCTTGTCCTCAAGCAATTTAGTTGATAAACTGAAAGTGATAAAGAAAAACTTTTACAAACTCTGTTTGCTCTTGTTGTTGTAAACATGGAAAGCCAGCATTCAGGTTTCAGCAAATATTATGAACTAACCATACTCACAATAACACCTAGGTCTCATAATTACTCATATCAATGGCATAATCAGCTAGCGAGCCATAATAATAAAACTCGGATGACAACACTTTTTCAAAACAATCATAACATGATATAAAAAAATGGTATCTCGCTAGCCCTTTCTGAGACCGCAAAACATAAATGCAGAGCACCGTTAAAGATCAAGGACTGACTAGACATTGTAATTCATGGTAAAAGAGATCTAGTCAAGTCATACCCAATATAAACCAATAGTAATGAATGCAAATGACAGTGTGCTCTCCAGCGGGTGCTTTTTAATAAGAGGGTGATGACTCAACATAAAAGTAAATAGATAGGCCCTTTGCAGAGGGAAGCAGGGATTTGTAGAGGTGCCAGAGCTCGATTTTAAAAATAGAGATTGAATAGCATTTTGAGCGGCATGCTTTCACTGTCAACACAACAACTATGAGATGGTTGTATCTTCCATACTACATGCATTATAGGAAGTTCCCAAACAGAATGGTAAAGGTTTATACTCCCCCAACCACCAACAAGCATCAATCCATGCCTTGCTCGAAACAATGAGTGCCTCCAACTAACAACAGCCCTGGGGGAGTTTTGTTTAGTTATTTTGATTTGCTTTGATCTTTTTGGATCATGGGACTGGGCATCCCAGTAACCGACCCTTTCTCGTGAATGAGGAGCGGAGTCCACTCCTCTTGAGAATAACCCACCTAGCATGGAAGATATAGGCAGCCCTAGTTGAAACATGAGCTGCTCGAGCATACAAAACATAATTTCAGTTGAAGGTTTGGAGTTTGGCACATACAAATTTACTTGGAACGGCAGGTAAATACCGCATATAGGCAGGTATGGTGGACTCATATGGAACAACTTTGGGGTTTAAGGAGTTTGGATGCACACGCAGTATTCCCTCTTAGTACAGGTGAAGGCTAGCAAAAGACTAGGAAGCGACCAACTGAGAGAGCGACAACAGTCATAAACATGCATTAAAATTAATTCACACCGAGTACGAGCATGAGTAGGATATAATCTACCATGAACATAAATATTGTGAAGGCTATGTTGATTTGTTTCAACTACATGCGTGAACATGTGCCAAGTCGAGTCACTCAATTCATTCAAAGGAGGATACCATCCCATCATACCACATCATAATCATTCTAATAGCATGTTGGCATAAAAGGTAAACCATTATAACTCATAGCTAATCAAGCATGGCACAAACAACTATAATCTCTAAATTTCATTGCAAATATGTTTACTTCATAATAAGCTGAACCAGGAACGATGAACCCATCATATTTACGAAAACAAGAGAGGTCGAGTTCATACCAGTTTCTCCCATCTCAATTAGTCCATCATATATCGTCATTATTGCCTTTCACTTGCATGACCGAACGATGTGTATAATAATAATAGTGCATGTGCATTGGACTAAGCTGGAATCTGCAAGCATTCAACACAAGAGAGAAGACAAAGTAATATGGGCTCTAAGTTAAATAAACAATCATGCATATGAGAGCCACTAAACATTTTCAATATGGTCTTCTACTCTCGACCCCCAAAGGAAAGAAAATAAAATAAAACTTTTTACACGGGAAAGCTCCCAACAAGTAAGAAGAAGAACGAAAAATCTTTTTGGGTTTTCATTTTAATTTCTACTACAAGCATGGAAATTAAACTAACTAATTTTTTTGTTTTTTCTTAAGGTTTATCAAACACACAAGAAGAAAACTAGAAAAAGAAATTTAAACTAGCATGGATAATACAATGAAAGAGTATGAGCACCGACGACTAGAATAGTGTGTGAACATGAATGTAAAGTCGGTGAGAAATACGTACTGCCCCAACTTAGGCTTTTGGCCTAAGTTGGTCTAATGCCAAGGGTAGCCTGGCTGATATCCGTAGTTGTAACTGGGGTCGTACTGAGATGCAGCAGCAAATGCCTCCTGAGCTGCGGCATGTTGGCGAGCCGCCTCTGCTCTCCCCTGATGTTCAGCTGTTTCCTCCCTGGTAACAAAATATCTTCCTTTTGCCTGGTAATCAAAAAGGAGAGGAGCAGGAAGAGTAACATGGAGAGCGTTGCGTCTGTCATAGATTAGGCGATACTGGAGGAATTGTTCATTCCTCTTAAGAAAATGATGTTGGACCATAGCGTCATAATCTATATAAGCAGGAGGTAACATCATATCCCCCTCCATGGGGCTATACCAAGATAATTTTCCACATGGGTCGCATAAATTCCTCCAAATAAATCTCCATCTCTACCACTATTATGCAACCTACATGCAATTATTGCCCCCAGGTTATAATCTTTATAACCTAACACAGCACTCTTGAGGACCCAAAGATCAGGGACACACATATGACATGCTTCATATTTACCGTTAATGCATCTACCAATGAAGAGAGCAAAATAATGTATAGCAGGAAAATGAATGCTCCCTATGGTAGCTTGTGCTATGTCCCTAGATTCTCCCACAGTAATACTAGCAAGAAAGTCTCTAAATTCAGATTTGTGGGGATCATTAATATTACCCCACTGTGGGAGTCTGCAAGCAGTTGTAAAATCCTCTAAGTCCATGGTGTAAGATGTATCATAGATATCAAATAGGACACTCGGAGAATTACGTGTACATTTATATTTAAACCTTCGCACAAATGAATCAGTCAATTGATAGTACTGAGGACACTTAGCTTGTAAGAAGTCCTCCAGATCAGCATTACGCACATACGCGTCAAATTCCTCCTTAAAGCTTGCTTCGACCATAAAATCGTCGGATGGCCACTCACAAGCTCATACTTCTGCATCTCTCGGTAGTTGCTCGTCTTGTTCACGTATAGCAATCCTGGGTCCTTTCTTTACCGAGGAACCACCTTGGTACATTCTCCTAGACATAATTCTTTTTCTGGAAAATTTCTAAAATTTTAGTAACTTCAAAATAAAAGTGAATAAAGCTAAACAAGATTGATAGCAACTACTCCTACAAGTGCCTAGAACCTATATCATGCATTAGAATAACTTGGGACCTCATAAATTTAACATGCAAGCTCAAGAACATGGTCACCTATGCAGCAAAAATTTGCAATGAATAAAGCACTAGAACAAAAACTAATTGGACCAATGGAGGAGTCACATACCAAGCAACAATCTCCCAAAGTAGTTTTGTGAATGGAGCTTTGAGCAAGGAGATCGAAAATCGTAGCAAAATGAGCTAGAACTCGTGCTTGAGCTGGATGGGAATTTTTTGGGAAGAATATGGAGTGTGTGGGTGCTGGCATAAGTGGAGGGGGGGCCACCAGGGGCCAACGAGACAGGGAGCGCGCCCAGGAAAGGTGGGCGCGCCCTCCACTCTCGTGGCCTGGTGCTTGCCCCTCCTGCAGTGATTTCGTCTTTCAAGTTCCTCATAGTGATCAACAGATATAAATCCCAAGTGACTTAGAGAATAGATATATGCACCCCGGCAATGGCACCAGAAATTAGTCTTGATAACCCACAAGTTTAGGGGATCGCAGCAGCTTTCGAGGGTAAAGTATTCAACCCAAATTTATTGATTCGACACAAGGGGAGCCAAAGAATATTATTGAGTATTAGCAGTTGAGTTGTCAATTCAACCACACCTGGATAACTTAGTATCTGCAGCAAATTATTTAGTAGCAAAATAGTATGATAATAAAGGTAACAATAGCAAAATTAATATTTTTGGGTTTTGTAGTGATTGTAACAATAGCATCAGAAAAGTAAATAAGCGAAGCACAAGATGTGAAAAGCAGATAGGCATTGGATCAGTGATGGATAATTATGTCGGATGCGATTCCTCATGTAATAGCTATAACATAGGGTGACACAAAACTAGCTCCAGTTCATCAATGTAATGTAGGCATGTATTCCGAATATAGTCATACGTGCTTATGGAAAAGAACTTGCAAAACATCTTTTATCCTACTATCACGCCCAATATGCGACCCTATCCAAAAGGAACTCGAAGGTCCCACCAAGGATAGACCCGCATATTGGAACACTTTTGCAAGGTGGATATCATTACATCAACATTACATAATAGACGGGGATACATACAAAAGGCACACAATGCCACACGAATACAATATCATCATGCAAGAGATCAACATCCGACTACAGATGATACATAAACAGAAACTCAAACAATATCCACCCTGCTAGCCCAGGCTGCCGACCTGGAACCTATCCCCTGATCGAAGAAGAAGCAGAAGAACTCCAAAACAAGCAAACATCGCTCTCGCGTCAAGATCATCGCATAACCTGTACCTGCAACTGTTGTTGTAGTAATCTGTGAGCCACGAGGACTCAGCAATCCCATTACCATGGGTATCCAGACTAGCAAAGCTTAATGGGAAAGGAAGGGGTAAAGTGGTGAGGTTGCAGCAGCGACTAAGCATATATGGTGGCTAACATACGCAAAGAAGAGCGAGAAGAGAGCAAGCGGAATGGTCGAGAAGCTAGCAATGATCAAGAGGTGATCCTGAACTCCTACTTACGTCAAACATAACACAGAAACCGTGTTCACTTCCCGGACTCCGTCGAGAAGAGACCATCACGGCTACACACGCGGTTGATGCATTTTAATTCGGATCTGGTGTCAAGTTATCTACAACCGGACATTAACAAATTCCCATCTGCCACATAACCACGGGCACGGCTCTTGAAAGTTTATACCCTGTAGGGTTGTCCCAAATTAGCCCATGATAAGCTCTCGCGATCAACGAAGGATATTCCTTCTCCCAGGAAGACCCGATCAGTCTCGGAATCCCGGTTTACAAGACATTTTGACAATGGTAAAACAAGACCAGCAAAGCCGCCCGATGCGCCGACAATCCCGATAGGAGCCGCTCATATCTCATTCTCAGGGCAACACCGGATAAGCGAAGCGTACAGGTACCGACGAATCCAAGTTGCCAAGGAATGGTCCCGCACGGTGCCCTAGTTTGGACCAACACTTAGACAAGCATTGGCCTGGGGGGCTATAATAAAGATGACCCTTGGGTTAATTACTCCCAAGGGAAAAGTAGGTAGTGGTGAGGCAAATGGTAAAACCAAGGTTGGGCCTTGCTGGAGGAGTTTTATTCAAAGCGAACTGTCAGGGGGGGTCCTATAAATCACCCGACCGCATTAGGAACGCAAAATCCGGGAACATAACACCGGTATGACGGAAACTAGGGCGGCAAGAGTGGAACAAAACACCAGGCATAAGGCCGAGCCTTCCACCCTTTACCAAGTATATAGATGCATTAATAATATAAGAGATATTGTAATATCCCAACATAACCCTGTCCACCATGGAGAAATCTTCAACTTCACCTGCAACTAGCAACGCTATAAGAGGGGCTGAGCAAAGTGGTAACATAGCCAAACAACGGTTTGTTAGGAAGGGTGTCAAGGTTAGAGGTTCATGGCAATTTAGGGAGGCTTGAAGAGCAAATGATAGGTAACGCAGCATAGCGATAGAACGAAGCAACTAGCATAGCAATGATAGTAGTGAGATCCAAGGTGACGGTCATCTTGCCTGAAATCCCGCAAGGAAGAAGAACGAGTCTATGAAGAAGATGAAGCCACGAAGACGAACCAAGCATAGACGAACGAATCCTCACGATCGCAACGAAACGGGAACTATCGAGAAGAAGCACAAAACATAGTAAACACACCACACATAGGCAAGACATGATGCACAACAAGCATGATGCATGACAAATCTATATGAGGCTACTCATGGCAATAGGAGATGCATACAAGAGCAACACATCAAGGCAAGTTTAAATGAGGCCGGGAACAACATATAACAATTCCGGTAAGTCCTCATATGCAAATTTCAAAATTGGTCCAGAACTGAATAAACATTATGTTCAAGTTGTTAAACAGCAAGTTAAATAGCACCAAGAGGATCTACACGAAATTCTAGTCAAGTTACATATAAAGTTCATTAGATTCGGAGCTACGGCCTAGAAGATATGAGCAAAACAAGTTAAGCATGGCATTGGTGCAAAACGCATACAAACATCAAGCAAACACATCAAAACAAGGATGCAACATGGTAATATGAAGCTACATGCAAAATCAAGCAAATTTCATATAGAGCACACTCAAAACGGAGCAACGGTTCAACACATACACTCTATACAAGTCATAACAACAATCTGTCCAAAACAGCAACTAGGCATATTGTAAGTATCAAAACAATATGCTACAGCACCCCAACATAATAACAAAAGGCATGGGCATTAAGTACAGGTAAAGCATAACAAAACACGAACACTGAGCTATCTCTAGAAAAGACTAGAACATGCTCAAAAACACATGGAAAGATTGCAAATAATAACAGTTTCAGACTTTGCAGAAATAACATCAGGTTGCAATGTTTAGAGCAAGAAAACAACATGTTACAGGAACTTATCATGGCAAACAAAGGCATGTAATGAATCTACTAATTGCATAGAACAAGAGTCCCTTACTGACCATGAGCCAAAAAGGATCAGAAGAAATGATGGCATCCATGTAAACATGGCAAGTTATATTACAGATTCATACATGGCAGGAACAACAATAAGTAGGCATGTTGGTGAGCTTGAATCACTCACCACAGAGCAATACATGGCATGGCAAGGAAACCAACAGTAAGAAGACATGTTTGTGATGTTAGGCATGGCAAGATCAAGGTCATAGGGTGCATGGATCACTAGCAAACAATCATGGAAACATTGAACTGAATGTTAACAGGCTGACAGCAACATTATCTAGCAACTTTGGAGCAATATATGAACAATCTACAGCAAGCTATAAATGCAACCAGGGGCATGAATGGATAGAGCAAGACATGTATAAATAAACATCCATAGTGAACATCTCCAGAATAATGCATGAAATGACTTGTAGAAGCATGTTAACATAGCAACAAAATATAACAGAATCTGTCAGGAAAACAGCAACAGCAAATACCCTACTTAGCAAGCTTGATACAGTCAGCACACAACTCACAAAAATACATGGTTGGCACCCCTGGAAAGATGGCATAGCATAGATTAAAACACATGTAGACATCAACCTCATAGGATGCACACATCAAACATGACAAAAATGACAAATGAGCATGTTATAACAGTTTCAGCAGATTAACATCAACATGCACTCTTCCAACAGCATTTCGGGCATCAATATGAGCTCAAATGAAAATGATGCCATGGAATGAAATGAATCACTCGTCGAGACGAACAATTTGACATATCATACGCACGAAACGGAGAAGCGGATGCAGAGATATCATGCGATGAACAGAGCAACATATTATGACAATTTCGGGACTTAGCAGATAATCTCACCCTGGGGAAACGGTTGACCATGGCACGGATGTCGAGGCGGCGGTGGATCTCGCCGGATCTCCGCTGGAGAAGATGGGGAAGATGGCCGGAGCTCGGGGAGGAGGCCGGGATGAGGCCGGGGAGGTCGGGGACGACCGGATCCAGTCTGGCCCGACCGGATCCGCGGCAAGGCGGCGGCGGCACGCGGATCTCCGGCGAGGGAACGGCCGAGGCGGAGGAGGTCGGTGAGGCGGGACGGCGGCAGGCTCCCAGGCGGCGGGGAGGCCGGGCGCAGGGCGCGGCGGCGCTTGGGAGGAGCGGGAGGCGCGGTCGGGTCGCGGGGCTAGCCGGGGCTAGGCGCAGCGGCGTGCCGCGGCGGAGTTGGCGGCCGACGGCGAGGTCGCCGGCGGGGAGCGGTCGGGCGGCGGAGGCGCGAGGACCCCGAGCATCGGCGGCGGCGCGCTCGGGCCCGCGGGGCACGGTCGGGCTCGCGCGGGCCCGCGATGGGCTCGGCGGGCCGCGGCCGCGGGGACGACGGCGGCGGACAGGTGGCGGCTCCGGAATGGGCAGGACGGCGGCGGACATGTCCGGGCGGCGGGGGAGATGTGTCCGGCGGTGCAGAGGAGGAGGAGGCTAGGGTTTGTACCGCGAATTTCGGGGGAGGAGACTTATTTATAGGTAGAGGGAGCTAGGAGAGTCCAAATGAGGTGCGGTTTTCGGCCACGCGATCGTGATCGAACGACCGAGAGCATGGAGGGGAGTTTGCTAGGCTTTGGGCCACTTTGGAAGGGGCGTTGGGCTGCAACTCAAAGAGGGCTTTTGCGGTTACCCGGTTAACCGTTGGAGTATCAAACGACCTCCAAATGGCACGAAACTTGACAAGCGGTCTTCCGGTGCTATACCAAGGCCGCTTGGCAAACCTCGGTCCATTCCGAGAACGTTTAATACCCGCTCACACCGAGAGACAAAAGGGGACGCCGGGGAACATAGGAGTGCCGGATCGCGAAATGGACAACGGGGAAAATGCTCGGATGCATGAGACAAACACGTATGCAAATGCGATGCACATGATGACATGATATGAAATGCAGAAGATGACAAGGCAAAGTGCAACACGCAAGCAAATGACATGGCAATGACGGCGAATAACTGGCGGACACCTGGCGCAACGAATCCGAGGCGTTACAACACTCCTCCACTAACAAGAGATCTCGTCCCGAGATCTTAGGACCGAGACGGAAGGGAAAAGGGATGAGGTGAAACAAGAACTCAAGAGAAGAAGTAAAGAATCGAGAGCACTCGAGAAGAAGAGAGGAGCGATGAGAATGGCGAGAATCGAAAACTCACGGAATCAGATAGACTATGAAAGCACTCGTTCTAACCGGAGTGGTTAGAATGAGAAAAGAAACGAATAAGATTGAAAGGATTTAGACAGCACTCCGGCTGAACATGGAAGAATAGAACACGAGCTAGAGAGGATGGAAAGATACTTGACGAGAGGAACGACACAATGCCTCCGGAAGAATTGAAAAAAACTGAAAGAGAAGAACGGAGAAGAAGATGACATCTTCTAGCACGAATGAATTTGAAAAGCATCCTTGCGAGAAAAGATTGAACGAAGTTGTTGAGAAAATCAACGACAAAAAGAATAAGCTTGTTGTGGACTTATGGATAACATCTCAAAATTATGAGGTGATAACCAACTACAAGCAAAAAAAGATTGAAAAGCTGAGAGGAATGAAGAAATGCAAAACTCCATTTCAAAAGAATACGGAGAATTAATTGCACCTCGAGAAGCAAGAAGAAGGATACTTGAGCTCCTTCGATTAGAATCTTGATGAACTCTTGAAAGAATGAATTAAATCCTGAAGAACTCCATGAAGAACTCCGGTAACAAAAAGATGATGAGGTAGAATAACGGATGAAAGAATAAGATGAGCCTTGCGATGATTTAGATAGAGGTTCCGACGAGATGGTCGAGGAAATTTGAACTCCGGAGAAGAAAAGATGAAAACACTTGGAACTAGAATTTATTCCTCAAGAACAAACTCTGATGGAAGGGATTACTCACTTGGATGAAATAAGAATAAGATTTATTGTATGCTTATCCTTCATCAAATTAAATTGATGACAAGCAATGAATTTTTCATACTACTTATTCTTCTTGAAAAGGATTGAGAAGTGACATATCGCAAACTTGAGAAGGTCTTCATGAACCACCGGTAGGATTGAAAAGAACGAATGGATTAATATGATAAACAAGGAAAAGAATCTTGAACGAACCACCGTAAGAATTTGGAAATGACTGATGAAAGAGAATGAATCGCCGGGAAGAATACTGAGATGAACGAAGGGGCACGGATATCGAATAATTGGAGAACGAATTTGAAAAACTTAGAACGAAGAAATCTTCCGAAAAGATGGCCTCCGGATGATCGAGAGAGAAAGCAACTCCTGAAATTCTCCGAATGGATGAAAAGAATTTGCATGACTTGAAACAATTTGATAGGATAACATCGAGCTAGCACCGCGAATCTCCGGGGAACGGACAAGATTTAGAGGAAAAACTCTTCTTCGGTCTTCCAATGACGACGAGAAACACCACCAAAATTACTGAGATACTCCGGGAGAACGAAAAGCGAAGGGGTTGAGCCAACAATGAAAAGATTTTGAAAGCGATCTTGGAGAAGGCATGTGACTGATGGAATCCATTCTTACATCACACTAGAAAAGAATTAGTGATGGCTCCAGAATAATTAGAAGAGTTAGGTAAGATCCTGGGAAAATACCTGTGGGTTAGGGCCCACTAAAATAGAACACCATTTTAAAAGGGATGTTGAACAGATGATGCACCGGAACAATTGAAATATTTGAATGAGGTGACAACCTCGAATTAATTGGAACACAGACGAAACTCTTGAGATGTCTTCCAAACTCCGGAATGATTGAATGACGAGAGGCAAACGAGTAAGGAGAACACTTGATCCAAGGAAAAGAATATGATCAACCGAAAAACTTAAATTGAATCCACCGGAAAAGAGATGAAGAATGTCGAATAAAAGAGAATTCACCGGTCGAAATAATTAAGGGAAAACCCGAAGAGGCTCCACACGAATGAGATTGATGGTTGAAAGGGACTCAAACTCCGGGAAGAAGAGGGTGGGAGGGCGGGAAAACAAGGCGACTTGGAAGGGGGAACAGACGAATATCTTGAAGAGAAAACATCGGTTGAAATCATTAAGGAAAGAAACAAAGACTTCGCACGAGTAGGAAGGATACTCGATTATGGACACTGGTTCCGAGAGGAAGAAGGGTGGGCGGGTGGGAAAAAGAAAACAACTGAGGATTGAACTCGGCAAAAAACAAAGAGGTTTGAGTCGACTTGACGAGAGATGCACCGGACAAAAGAGGACGGACAACAAACAAAAACTAACCGCGTGATCCTAAAGAAAAATTTGAAGGGGAAGAGGAGTAATTCAAAACACCTACGTCAAGATTCCTCACCAGAGCGACGAAGGGGGCTGAGGAGTAAAAAGAATTCCTACTCTCCGATATAACTAGACTCAGGAATCAGTTTTCTTCTAGACTTGACAACGGCCAAACTACACGATCAATCAAGGGGGCTCCTAGGGTCAGTCGAGGCTCTGATACCAACTTATCACGCCCAATATGCGACCCTATCCAAAAGGAACTCGAAGGTCCCACCAAGGATAGACCCGCATATTGGAACACTTTTGCAAGGTGGATATCATTACATCAACATTACATAATAGATGGGGATACATACAAAAGGCACACAATGCCACATGAATACAATATGATCATGCAAGAGATCAACATCCGACTATGGATGATACATAAACAGAAACTCAAACAATATCCACCCTGCTAGCCCAGGCTACCGACCTGGAACCTACCCCCTGATCGAAGAAGAAGCGGAGAACTCCAAAACAAGCAAACATCGCTCTCGCGTCAAGATCATCGCATAACCTGTACCTGCAATTGTTGTTGTAGTAATATGTGAGCCACGAGGACTCAGCAATCCCATTACCATGGGTATCAAGACTAGCAAAGCTTAATGGGAAAGGAAGGGGTAAAGTGGTGAGGTTGCAGCAGCGACTAAGCATATATGGTGGCTAACATACGCAAAGAAGAGCGAGAAGAGAGCAAGCGGAACGGTCGAGAAGCTAGCAATGATCAAGAGGTGATCCTGAACTCCTACTTACGTCAAACATAACACAGAAACCATGTTCACTTCCCGGACTCCGCCGAGAAGAGACCATCACGGCTACACACGCGGTTGATGCATTTTAATTTGGATCTGGTGTCAAGTTATCTACAACCGGACATTAACAAATTCCCATGTGCCACATAACCGCGGGCACGGCTCTCGAAAGTTTATACCCTGCAGGGGTGTCCCAACTTAGCCCATGATAAGCTCTCGCGATCAACGAAGGATATTCCTTCTCCCAGGAAGACCCGATCAGTCTCGGAATCCCGGTTTACAAGACATTTCGACAATGGTAAAACAAGACCAGCAAAGCCGCCCGATGCACCGACAATCCCGATAGGAGCTGCACATATCTCATTCTCAGGGCAACACCGGATAAGCGAAGCATACAGGTACCGACGAATCCAAGTTGCCAAGGAATGGTCCCGCACGGTGCTCTAGTTTGGACCAACACTTGGACAAGCATTGGCCCGGGGGGGCTATAATAAAGATGACCCTTGGGTTAATTACTCCCAAGGGAAAAGTAGGTGGTGGTGAGGCAAATGGTAAAACCAAGGTTGGGCCTTGTTGGAGGAGTTTTATTCAAAGCGAACTGTCAGGGGGGTCCCATAAATCACCCGACCGCGTTAGGAACGCAAAATCCGGGAACATAACACCGGTATGACGGAAACTAGGGCGGCAAGAGTGGAACAAAACACCAGGCATAAGGCCGAGCCTTCCACCCTTTACCAAGTATATAGATGCATTAATAATATAAGAGATATTGTAATATCCCAACATAACCCTGTCCACCATGGAGAAATCTTCAACTTCACCTGCAACTAGCAACGCTATAAGAGGGGCTGAGCAAAGCGGTAACATAGCCAAACAACGGTTTGCTAGGAAGGGTGTCAAGGTTAGAGATTCATGGCAATTTAGGGAGGCTTGAAGAGCAATTGATAGGTAACGCAGCATAGCGATAGAACGAAGCAACTAGCATAGCAATGATAGTAGTGAGATCCAAGGTGGCGGTCATCTTGCCTGAAATCCCGCAAGGAAGAAGAACGAGTCCATGAAGAAGATGAAGCCACGAAGACAAACCAAGCATAGACGAACGAATCCTCACGATCTTAACGAAACGGGAACTATCGAGAAGAAGCACAAAACATAGTAAACACACCAAACATAGGCAAGACATGATGCACAACAAGCATGATGCATGACAAAGCTATATGAGGCTACTCATGGCAAGAGGAGATGCATACAAGAGCAACACATCAAGGCAAGTTTAAATGAGGCCGGGAACAACATATAACAATTCCGGTAAGTCCTCATATGCAAATTTCGAAATTGGTCCAGAACTGAATAAACATTATGTTCAAGTTGTTAAACAGCAAGTTAAATAGCACCAAGAGGATCTACACGAAATTCTAGTCAAGTTACATATAAAGTTCATTAGATTCGGAGCTACGGCCTAGAAGATATGAGCAAAACAAGTTAAGCATGGCATTGGTGCAAAACGCATACAAACATCAAGAAAACACATCAAAACAAGGATGCAACATGGTAATATGAAGGATGCAAGAAAACAACATGTTACAGGAACTTATCATGGCAAACAAAGGCATGGAATGAATCTACTAATTGCATAGAACAAGAGTCCCTTACTGACCATGAGCCAAAAAGGATCAGAAGAAATGATGGCATCCATGTAAACATGGCAAGTTATATTCCAGATTCATACATGGTAGGAACAACAATAAGTAGGCATGTTGGTGAGCTTGAATCACTCACCACAGAGCAATACATGGCATGGCAAGGCAACCAACAGTAAGAAGACATGTTTGTGAAGTTAAGAATGGCAAGAGCAAGGTCATAGGGTGCATGGATCACTAGCAAACAATCATGGAAACATTGAACTTAATGTTAACAGGCTGACAGCAACATTATTTAGCAACTTTGGAGCAAGATATGAACAATCTACAGCAAGCTATAAATGCAACCAGGGGCATGAACGGATAGAGCAAGACATGTATAACAAAACATTCTTAGTGAACATATCCAGAATAATGCACGGAATGACTTGTAGAAGCATGTTAACATAGCAACAAAATATAACAGAATCTGTCAGGAAAACAGCAATAGCAACTACCCTACTTAGCAAGCTTGATACAGTCGGCACACAACTCACAAAAATACATGGTTGGCACCCCTGGAAAGATGGCATAGCATAGATTAAAACACATGTAGACATCAACCTCATAGGATGCACACATCAAACATGACAAAAATGACAAATGAGCATGTTATAACAGTTTCAGCAGATTAACATCAACATGCACTCTTCCAACAGCATTTCGGGCATCAATATGAGCTCAAATGAAAATGATGCAATGGAATGAAATGAAGCACTCGTCGAGGCAAACAATTTGACATATTATACGCACGAAATGGAGCAGCGGATGCCGAGATATCATGCGATGAACAGAGCAACATATTATGACAATTTGGGGACTTAGCAGATAATGTCACCCCGGGGAAACGGTTGACAGTGGCACGGATGTCGAGGTGGTAGCGGATCTCGCCGGATCTCCGCCGGAGAAGATGGGGAAGATGGCCGGAGCTCGGGGAGGAGGCCGGGATGAGGCCGGGGAGGTCGGGGACGACCAGATCCGGTCCGGCCCGACCGGATCCGCGGCAAGGCAGCGGCGGCACGCGGATCTCCGGCGAGGGAACGGCCGGGGTGGAGGAGGTCGGTGAGGCGGGACGGCGGCAGGCTCCCAGGCGGCGGGGAGGCCGGGCGCAGGGCGCGGCGGCGCTCGGGAGGAGCGGGAGGCGCGATCGGGCTGCGGGGCTAGCCGGGGCTAGGCGCGGCGGCGTGCCGCGGCGGGGTTGGCGGCCGACGGCGAGGTCGCCGGCGGGGAGCGGCCGGGCGGCGGAGGCGCGGGGACCCCGAGCGTCGGCGGCGGGGCGCTCGGGCCCGCGGGGCACGGCGGCGGGCGCGGTCGGGCTCGCGTGGGCCCGCGATGGGCTCGGCGGGCCGCGGCCGCGGGGACGACGGCGGTGGACAGGTGGCGGCTACGGAATGGGCAGGATGGCGGCGGACATGTCCGGGCGGCGGGGGAGATGTGTCCGGCGGCGCAGAGGAGGAGGAGGCTAGGGTTTGTACCGCGAATTTCGGGGGAGGAGACTTATTTATAGGTAGAAGGAGCTAGGAGAGTCCAAATGAAGTGCGGTTTTTGGCCACGCGATCGTGATCGAATGACCGAGAGCATGGAGGGGAGTTTGCTGGGCTTTGGGCCACTTTGGAAGGGGTGTTGGGCTGCAACTCAAAGAGGGCTTTTGCGGTTACCCGGTTAACCGTTGGAGTATCAAACGACCTCCAAATGGCACAAAACTTGACAAGCGGTCTTCCGGTGCTATACCAAGGCCGCTTGGCAAACCTCGGTCCATTCCGAGAACGTTTAATACCCGCTCACAACGAGAGACAAAAGGGGACGCCGGGGAACATAGGAGTGCCGGATCGCGAAATGGACAACAGGGAAAATGCTCGGATGCATGAGACAAACACGTATGCAAATGCGATGCACATGATGACATGATATGAAATGCAGAAGATGACAAGGCAAAGTGCAACACGCAAGAAAATGACATGGCAATGACGGCGAATAATTGGCGGACACCTGGCGCAACGAATCCGGGACGTTACACCTACCCTCCCGTGGCAGCGGGGTCCTAGCGGAAACTAAGGGATATTAAGGCCTCCTTTTAATAGAGAACCGTACCAAAGCATTAACACATAGTGAATACATGAACTCCTCAAACTACGATCATCACCGAGAAGTATCTCGATTATTGTCACTTCGGGGTTGTCGGATCATAACACATAATAGGTGACTATAGACTTGCAAGGTAGGATCAAGAACACACATATATTCATGAAAACATAATAGGTTCATATCTGAAATCATGGTACTCGGGCCCTAGTGACAAGCATTAAGCATAGCAAAGTCATAGCAACATCAATCTCAGAACATAGTGGATACTAGGGATCAAACCCTAACAAAACTAACTTGATTACATAGTAAATCTCATCCAACCCATCACCGTCCAGCAAGCCTATGATGGAATTACTCACGCACGGCGGTGAGCATCATGAAATTGGTGATGGAGGATGGTTGATGATGACGACGGCGACGAATCCCCCTCTCCGGAGCCCCGAACGGACTCCAGATCAGCCCTCCCGAGAGAGATTAGGGCTTGGCGGCGGCTCCGTATCGTAAAATGCGATGAAACTTTCTCTCTTATTTGTTGCTCCGCGAGACGGAATATATGGAGTTGGAGTTGAGGTCGGTGGAGCCTCAGGGGGCCCACGAGACAGGGGGCGCGCCCAGGGGGTGGGCACACTTCCACCCTCATGGACAGGGTGTGGGCCCCCTGGTCTTGATTCTTTCGCCAGTATTATTTATATTTTCCAAAAAGTGCCTCCGTGGATTTTCAGGTCATTCCGAGAACTTTTGTTTTCTACACATAAAACAACATCATGGCAGTTCTGCTGAAAACAGCGTCAGTACGGGTTAGTTGCATTCAAATCATGCAACTTAGAGTCCAAAACAAGGGCAAAAGTGTTTGGAAAAGTAGATACCTTGGAGACGTATCAATGATCAAGTTTATCTATGAGAAATATTTGAATCTCGTCTGAATTCTTTTATGTATGATTGGTTATCTTTGCAAGTCTCTTTGAATTATCAGTTTGGTTTGGCCTACTAGATTGATCTTTCTTGCAATGGGAGAAGTGCTTAGCTTTTGTTTCAATCTTGCGGTGTCCTTTCCCAGTGACAGCAGGGGCAGCAAGGCACGTATTGTATTGTTGCCATCGAGGATAAAAAGATGGGGTTTATATCATATTGCTTGATTTTATCCCTCTACATCATGTCATCTTGCCTAATGCGTTACTCTGTTCTTATGAACTTAATACTCTAGATGCATGTTGGATAGCGGTCAATGTGTGGAGTAATAGTAGTAGATGCAGGCAGGAGTCGTTCTAGTTGTTGCGGACGTGATGCCTATATACATGATCATGCCTAGATATTCTCATAACTATGCACTTTTCTATTAATTGCTTGACAGTAATTTGTTCACCCACCATAATACTTATGATATCTTGAGAGAAGCCACTAGTGAAACCTATGGCCCCCGGGTCTACTTTCCATCATATAAGTTTCTGATCTACTTTATTTTGCAATCTTTACTTTCCAATCTATATCATAAAAATACCAAAAATATTTATCTTATCTTATTATCTCTATCATATCTCACTTTCGCAAGTGGCCTTGCAGGGATTGACAACCCCTTTATCGTGTTGGTTGCGAGGTTCTTGTTTGTTTGTGTGGGTACGAGGGACTTGCGTGAAGCCTCCTACTGTATTGATACCTTGGTTCTCAAAAACTAAGGGAAATACTTACGCTACTTTGCTACCTCTTCAAGGGAAAACCAACGCAGTGCTCAAGAGGTAGCAAGAAGGATTTCTGGCGCCGTTGCCGGGGAGGTCTTTGCACAAGTCAAGACATACCAAGTACCCATCACAAACTCTTCTCCCTCGCATTACATTATTTGCCATTTGCCTCTCGTTTTCCTCTCCCCCACTTCTCCCTTGCCGTTTTATTTGCCCTCTCTTTTCCGTTCGCCTCCTTTTCGCTTGCCTCTTGTATGCTTGTGTGTTGGATTGCTTGTCACGATGGCTCAAGATAATACTAAATTGTGTGACGTTTCCAATACCAACAATAATGATTTCCTTAGCACTCTGATTGCTCCTATTAATGATGTTGAATCTTGTGAAATCAATGATGCTTTGTTGAATCTTGTCATGAAAGATCAATTCTTTGCCTTCCTAGTGAAGATGCCGCTACTCATCTAAACAACTTTGTTGATTTGTGTGATATGCAAAAGAAGAAAGACATGGATAATGATATTGTTAAATTAAAGTTATTTCTATTTTCACTTAGAGATCGTGCTAAAACTTGGTTTTCGTCTTTGCCTAAAAATAGTATTGATTCATGGAATAAGTGAACAGATGCTTTTGTCTCTAAATATTTTCCTCCCGCTAAGATCATCTCTCTTAGGAACAATATTATGAATTTTAAGCAAATTGATCGTGAACATGTTGCACAATCTTGGGAGAGGATGAAATTAATGATTCGCAATTGCCCTACTCATGGATTAAATTTATGTATGATCATACAAAATTCTTATGCCGGATTGGCTTTTGCTTCTAGAAATCTTTTAGATTTGGCCGCGGGAGGTACTTTTACGGAAATCACTTTAGGAGAAGCTACTAAACTCCTAGATAATATTATGGTTAATTATTCTCAATGGCACACCGAAAGATCTACTAGTAAAAAAAGTTCATGTGATAGAAGAGATTAATGTTTTGAGTGGAAAGATGAATGAACTTATGAAATTGTTTGCTAATAAGAGTGCTCCTATTGATCCTAATGATATGCCTTTGTCTACTTTGATTGAGAATAATAATGAATCTATGGATGTGAATTTTGTTGGTAGGAATAATTTTGGTAACAACACATATAGAGGAAACTTTAATCCTAGGTCGTTTCCTAGTAATTCCTATAATAATTATGGTAATTCCTACAACAACATTTATGGAAATTTTAATAAGATTCCCTCTAATTTTGAGAATAGTGTTAAAGAATTTATGATCTCTCAAAAGAATTTCAATGCTTTGCTTGAAGAAAAATTGCTTAAAGTTGATGAATTGGCTAGGAACATGGATAGAATTTCTCTTGATGTTGATTCTTTGAAACGTAGATCTATTCCACCTAAGCATGATATCAATGAGTCTCTCAAAGCCATGAGAATTTCCATTGATGAGTGCAAAGAAAGAACCGCTAGGATGCGTGCTAAGAAAGATTGCTTTTTAAGGGCGTGTTCTTCTAGTTTCCATGATAATAATGATGAAGATCTAAAAGTGATTGATGTGTCCCCTATTAAATATTTGTTTTGCAATATGAATATTGATGATAATGGGACTGGATATGAGTCAACTTTAGTTAAAAGGCATCCCAATGATTCGGAGTTTTTAGATCTTGATGCTAAATTTGGTAAAAGTGGGATTGGAGAGATCAAAAATTTACATAGCAATGAACCCACTATTTTGGATTTCAAGGAATTTAATTATGATAATTATTCTTTAATTGATTGTATTTCCTTGTTGCAATCCGTGTTGAATTCTCCTCATGCTTATAGTCAAAATAAAGCTTTTACCAAACATATCGTTGATGCTCTGATGCAATCTTATGAAGAAAAACTTGAATTGGAAGTTTCTATCCCTAGAAAACTTTATGATGTGTGGGAACCTACTATTAAAATTGAAATTAAATATAATGAATGCTATGCTTTGTGTGATTTGGGTGCTAGTGTTTCCACGATACCAAAAACTTTATGTGATGTGCTAGGTTTCCGTGAATTTGATGATTGCTCTTTAAACTTGCACCTTGCGGATTCCACTATTAAGAAACCTATGGGAAGGATTGATGATGTTCTTATTGTTGCAAATAGGAATTATGTGCCCGTAGATTTTATCGTTCTTGATATAGATTGCAATCTTTCAGGTCCTATTATTCTTGGTAGACCTTTCCTTAGAACGATTGGTGCAGTTATTGATATGAAGGAAGGAAATATTAGATTCCAATTTACATTAAGGAAAGGCATGGAACACTTTCCTAGAAATAAAATCAAATTACCTTATGAATCTATTATGAGAGAGACTTATGAGTTGAATACCAAAGATGGCAATGCTTAGTTCTATTCTCGCTTTTGTGCCTAGCTAGGGGCGTTAAACGATAGCGCTTGTTGGGAGGCAACCCAATTTTATTTTTGTTCCTTGCTTTTTGTTTCTGTAATAATTCATCTAGATTCTGTTTAGATGTGGTTTTATGGTTTATTTAGTGTTTGTTCCAAGTAGAACCTATATGATAATCTTGGATGATAGTTAATTTGATCTTGCTGAAAAACAAAAACTTTTGCACGCACGAGAATAATTTTAATAAATCACAGAAACGTGCTTTTTAGTTGATTCTCTTTGCAGTAGATCAAAAGACAAACTTCCTAGTCCTTCCTATTTTGGTAGGATTTTTAGAGTTCCAGAAGTATCCTAAAATTACAGATTGCTACAGACTGTTCTGTTTTTGACAGATTCTGTTTTTCGTGTGTTGTTTGCTTATTTTGATGAATCTATGGTTAGTATTGGGGGGTATGAACCATAGAGAAGTTGGAATACAGTAGGTTTAACAAAAATATAAATAAAGAATGAGTTCATTGCAGTACCTTAAATGGTGTTTTTTCTTTCTTGCACTAACGGAGCTCATGAGATTTTCTGTTGAGTTTTGTGTTGTGAAGTTTTCAAGTTTTGGGTAAAGATTTGATGGACTATGGAATAAGGAGTGGCAAGAGCCTAAGCTTGGGGATGCCCATGGCACCCCAATATAATTCAAGGACAACCAAAAGCCTAAGCTTGGGGATGCCCCGGAAGGCATCTTCTCTTTCGTCTTCGTCTATCGGTAACTTTACTTGGAGCTATATTTTTATTCACCACATGATATGTGTCTTGGAGCGTCTTGTATGATATGAGTCTTTGCTTTTTCGTTTACCACAATCATCCTTTCTGTACACACCTTTTGGGAGAGACACACATGAATTGGAATTTATTAGAATACTCTATGTGCTTAACTGATATCTTTTGAGCTAGACAATTTTGCTCTAGTGCTTCACTTATATCTTTTTAGAGCACGGCGGTGGTTTTATTTAGTAGAAATTATTGATCTCTCATGCTTCACTTATATTATTTTGAGAGTCTTTTAGAACAGCATGGTATTTTCTATGGTTATAATATTGGTCCTAATATGATGGGCATCCAAGTTGGGTATAATAAAAACTATCATAGAAAGTGCATTGAATACTGTGAGAATTTTGATACTTGATAATTGTTTTGAGATATGAGGATGGTTATATTACAGCCATGCTAGTTGAGTAGTTGTGAATTTGAGGAATACTTGTGTTGAAGTTTGTGATTCTCGTAGCATGCACGTATGGTGAACCGTTATGTGATGAAGTTGGAACATGATTTATTTATTGATTGTTTTCCTTATGAGTGGTGGTCGGGGACGAACGATGGTTTTTTCCTACCAATCTATCCCCCTAGGAGCATGCGCGCAGTACTTCATTTCAATAACTTGTAGATTTTTGCAATGAGTATACGAGTTCTTTATGACTAACGTTGAGTCGTTGAATTATACGCACTCTCACCCTTCCACCATTGCTAGCCTCTCATCTACCGTGCAACTTTCGCCGGTACCATACACCCACCATATCCTTCCTCAAAACAGCCACCATACCTACCTATAATGAAATTTCCATAGCCATTCCGAGATATATTGCCATGCAACTTTCCACCATTCCGTTTATTATGACACGCTCCATCATTGTCATATTGCTTTTGCATGATCATGTAGTTGACATCGTATTTGTGGCAAAGCCACCTTGATAATTCTTTCATACATGTCACTCTTGATTCATTGCATATTCCGGTACACCGCCGGAGGCATCCACATAGATGCATATTTTGTTCTAAGTATTGAGTTGTAATTCTTGAGTTGTAAGTAAATAAAAGTGTGATGATCATCATTATTAGAGCATTGTCCCATGTGAGGAAATGATGATGGAGACTGTGATTCCCCCACAAGTCGGGATGAGACTCTGGACTTTAAAAAAAGGGAGGCCAAAGAATCCCACCAAAATAAAAAAAATAGAAAAATGAGAGAAAAAGAGAGAAGGGACAATGTTACTATCCTTTTCCACACTTGTGCTTCAAATTAGCACCATGATCTTCATGATAGAGAGTCTCCTATGTTGTCACTTTCATATACTAGTGGGAATCTTTCATTATAGAACTTGGCTTGTATATTCCAATGATGGGCTTCCTCAAAATGCCCTAGGTCTTCATGAGAAAGCAAGTTGGATGCACACCCACTTAGTTTCTTTTGTTGAGCTTTCATACACTTATAGCTCTAGTGCATCCGTTGCATGGCAATCCCTACTCACTCACATTGATATCTATTAATGGGCATCTCCATAGCCCGTTCATACGCCTAGTTGATGTGAGACTATCTTCTCCTTATTTGTCTTCTCCACAACCACCATTCTATTCCACATATAGTGCTATGTCCATGGCTCACACTCATGTATTGCATGAAAATTGAAAAAGTTTGAGAATACTAAAGTATGAAACAATTGCTTGGCTTGTCATTGGGGTTGTGCATGATTAAATACTTTGTGTGATGAAGATAGAGCATAGCCAGACTATATGATTTTGTAGGGATAGCTTTCTTTAGCCATGTTATTTTGAGAAGACATGATTGCTTTGCTAGTATGCTTGAAGTATTATTGTTTTCATGTCAATATGAACTTTTATCTTGAATCATTCGGATCTGAACATTCATGCCACAATAAAGAAAATTACATTGAGAAATATGCTAGGTAGCATTCCACATCAAAAATTATGTTTTCATCATTTACCTACTCGAGGACGAGCAGGAATTAAGCTTGGGGATGCTTGATACGTCTCCAACGTATCTATAATTTTTTATTGTTCCATGCTATTATATTACCCATTTTGGATGTTTATGGGCTTTACTATACACTTTTATATCATTTTTGGGACTAACCTACTAACCAGAGGCCCAGCCCAAATTGTTGTCTTTTTGCCTATTTCAGTGTTTCGCAGAAAAGGAATATCAAACGGAGTCCAAACGGAATGGAACCTTCAGGAGCGATCTTTTTGGAACAAACGCAATCCAGGAGACTTGGAGTGGACCTCATGAAGCAGCCGAGGCGGCCACGAGGCAGGAGGGCGCGCCCCCACCCTCGTGGGCCCCTCGTGGCTCCCCTAACCGACCTCCTTTGCCTATATATACCTCCATACCCTGAAAACATCTACGATCACCACAAAACCTTATTTCCACCGCCGCAACCTTATGTACCCATGAGATCCCATCTTGGAGCCTTTTCTAGCGCTCCGCTAGAGGGGGAATCGATCACGGAAGGCCTTTACATCATCGCCAAGGCCTCTCTGATGAGTTGTGAGTAGTTTACCACAGACCTTCGGGTCCATAGTTATTAGCTAGATTGCTTCTTCTCTCTCTTTGAATCTCAATACAAAGTTCTCCTCGATCTTCTTGCAGATCTATTCGATGTAACTCTTTTTGCGGTGTGTTTGTCGAGATCCGATGAATTGTGGGTTTATGATCAAGTTTATCTATGAGAAATATTTGAATCTCGTCTGAATTCTTTTATGTATGATTGGTTATCTTTGCAAGTCTCTTCGAATTATCAGTTTGGTTTGGCCTACTAGATTGATCTTTCTTGCAATGGGAGAAGTGCTTAGCTTTGGGTTCTATCGGTGTACTAGAGTAGGGGTACCCTAGTATCCCGAACTTGTGCACAGGCAGTCGCAGCACCCCGTGGCAAGGCTTGCCGGGTGACCGCCAAGGTCCTCCGTGGTTCCTTTGGAGCCATTCAAGAACAAAGTATTCAAGCCAAGGAGACAAGGCCACGGCAAGAGGAGCGCGCGACAAGACAACGACCGCGGCAAGGCGCTTGCCGCGGCAAGCTACCACTCTGTACCCGCGCTCCAGCACATCCACCAACGTGTCGCCTTGGGACCTTTCCAGGCGCGCGTGGCAAGAGGCTGTGCGGCCAGCGGTGTGCAGTGGCAAGCGGCGCTGACAAGATTGCCATCGTGGCAAGCGGTGGCGTCCCTGACGGTCCCTTTTTGCACTGTTTGGGCGACGTAGACGGGCATTTAATGCCTTTGTCCCCTGCCGTCAGGGTTAGGTATGATACACTGTATAGGTAGTTGTACCAACCGCAACACCTTTCCATTTTTACCCTTGTCTACGTTGCCACCTGTCGGTGACCCCTTTAGCATATAAAAGGAGGCCCATGCACAACATAGAGGGGGGTTCGAAGGCAGAAACACACTCACGCTCGGTCTCGTTAGCAGCTAGTGTGTACTGTAGCACTTAGCGCTCCCGAACAAGAACTCAATACACTCAAACATGCAGCAGTAGGAGTATTATCTCTCCGGAGAGCTCCGAAGCTGGGTAAACCGCTCGTGTGCTTCGCCTCGATCCGCTCTTCGCGCGGTCTCCGCCCCCCGCCGAACCGAAAGGGGCCTGGTCCACCGGCTCCATAGGTGTTCGTGGATCAGTTTCCCCCGACATCTTTGGCGCGCCAGGTAGGGGGCGTCGAGGCTGTGTGAACCTGATCCGGCGTTCACACGAGCCAGATCTTCATCTTCTTCATCGACATGCCACCGAAGAAGAAGGCTTCGGAGGTGGTTGCTCCGTCCACGTCGATCCCACCGCGGCAAAGCCAAGCAGCGGCAAGGAGACAGACCTCCCCGCGGCCGCGACAAGGATGAAGATGACGACGATGATGAAGATATGGATGATGATGAGACCGGCGAGCAGGAGTTCCAGAAAGCCACAGAGGTCCTATGCGTTGACGGCGGTGCTTCTCTGCATACTTCACACCGCCAGCTCAAGCAGTGGGTGCGGGAAGTCAATGCGGCAGAACCACCCGTCGAGTCACGCAAGCCTCTGAAATGGTCCAGCACACCTATCATCTTTGATATTGAGGACCACCCTGATCGCATAATTGCGGTCGGGTGCTTGCCGATGTTGGTTTCACCAACTATCCGCAACCTCAAAGTCACTAAGATGCTAGTTGATGGCGGGGCCGGCTTGAACCTGATCTCCTCCACGGTACTCCAGAAACTCCAGATCCCTAACAGCGAGCTCGAAGAGACCGGTACATTCCAAGAAATCAATCAGGGAAGGAGCAAGCCGAAGGGAAAAATCACGTTGCCGGTGACATTTGGCAGTGAGTTAAACTTCAGGACTGAGAGGGTCACTTTTGACGTTGCTGACTTTCCATTGCCTTACAATGGGATACTCGGCCGTCTAGCACTTGCCAAATTCATGGCACCCTCTCACTATGCGTACAACATGCTGAAGATGCCAGGCCCGATAAGTGTCATCTCTGTCCCTGGCGACAAGAAGGATGCTCTTATCTGCACCGACAAGATCTACCAGGAAGCAGCAGCCGCAACAGATCGCAAGTCACTTGCCGTTGAAGCTCCCGGGGGGAAGAAGAAGACCAAGTCCGGCAAGAGCTCTGATGCCCACTCCGGCAAGCACACCTCTTCGGAGTGCTGCACTACCGTCGAGGACGCACCATCGAGCTCCACTGGCAAGTGTAAGAAGATAATGGCAGCTCCACCAGAGACCAAGAAGGTGTCCGCCAAAGAGGACGGCACTGGTGGTACCTTCACCATCAGTGCCACTCTCGACCCTAAATAGGAAAGCGCTCATTGCTTTCCTGCGGGCGAACGTCGACATGTTTGCGTGGCAACCGTCTGACATCCCCGGTGTTTCCAGGAAAGTAATCGAGCACCATCTTGCCGTCTGTCCTCATGCGCAGCCCGTCAAGAAGAAAGTCAGGAAACAAGCAGTGGAGAGCCAAGAATTCATCGCGGAAGAAATCAAGAAATTGGAAGCAGCAGGCCTTGTCAGAGGAGTGCTCCATCCTACGTGGTTGGCCAATCCTGTAGTCGTGCCCAGGGAAAACGGGAAATTGAGGCTTTGTATCGACTTCACCGATGTCAATAAAGCTTGTCCTAAAGACCCATTTCCCTTACCGCGCATTGACCAGATTGTTGACTCCACGGCTGGATGTGACTTGCTTTCATTTCTTGACGCATATTCAGGATACCATCAGATCTTCATGGCAGAAGAGGATGAGGAGAAGACCGCATTCATCACTCCATGTGGCACATACTGTTTCATATGGATGCCTTTCGGTTTGAAGAATGCTGGTTCAACTTTGCAAGGGTAGTCCATGACGCTTTGGAACCACAAATACACAGAAATGTGGAAGCCTACATGGATGACATAGTGGTCAAGAGCAAGGACAAGGCAACTCTGATTCAAGATTTAGACGAGACCTTTGCAAACCTGCGCAAGATCAACCTCAAGCTTAACCCCGAGAAGTGTGTGTTTGGAGGCCCCTCCGGCAAGCTTCTCGGGTTCTTCGTGTATCAGCGAGGAATTGAAGCCAATCCCGACAAGATCAAAGCCATTGAGCAGATTGAAGCACCAAAGCGCGTCAAGGATGTACAAAGACTTGCCGGTTGCGTGGCTGCTCTCAGCAGGTTTATCTCTTGGTCTGCTGAGCGCGCCCTGCCATTTTTCAAAATACTGAAAAAGGCAGGTCCAATGAAATGGACTCCGGAAGCGGAGGCTGCGCTGCAGGACTTGAAGAGATACCTGTCCTCCACTCCAACACTTGTCGCACCTAAGCCACAAGAGAAGTTGCTGCTGTATATAGCGGCAACCAATCAAGTGGTTAGTGTTGCGTTAGTAGCGGAGAGGGAGGCGAATGATGAGCCAGCAACCACGGCAGATGCATCCAGCGACAAGCAGGGGGCTTCACCGACAAGGTCTGGTACCGGCAAAGATGGATCTGCGCAGGCGCGTGAGGAGATACAGAAGAGAATGGTGCAGCGCCCAGTTTACTTTGTCAGTTCCCTTCTGCAGGGGGCTAGGTAAAGGTATTCTGGTGTGCAGAAATTGCTTTTCGGCCTTCTCATGGCCTCGAGAAAGCTGCGCCATTACTTCCAAGCACATGAGATCACAGTTGTCACTCGTTTTCCGCTGAAGAGGATACTACATAATCCAGAAGTAACAGGCAGGATTGTCGAGTGGGCACTAGAACTGTCAAGCTTTGGCCTCAAGTTTGAGAGCACTTAAACTATCCAGAGCAGAGCATTGGCAGAATTCATAGCAGAATGGACGCCAACACCAGATGAAGAAATTCCAGAAACGAGCATCCCCGTCAAGGAAGCAAGCAAAGAGTGGCATATGTACTTTGATGGTGCCTTCTCGCTGCAAGGCGCCGGTGCGGGCGTGCTACTTGTTGCGCCCACCGGAGAGCACCTCAAGTACGTAGTCCATATGCACTTTCCCAAGGAGCAAGCAACAAACAATACCGCAGAGTATGAAGGTTTGCTTGCCGGTCTCAGGATCGCAGCAGACCTTGGGATCAAGAAGCTCATTGTCAGGGGTGACTCGTAGCTTGTCGTCCGCCAAGTAAACAAGAATTATCAGAGTCCATTGATGGAAGCCTACGTTGATAAAGTGAGAAAGTTAGAAGAGCACTTTGACGGCCTACAGATGGAACATGTTCCAAGAGCTCAGAATGACATTGCCGATGGCCTGTCAAAGTGCGCCGCACTTAAGTTACCTATGGAACCAGGGATCTTTGTGCTCAAACTGACTCAACCGTCCGTAACGCCATCAACTGGACAGAGCAAGAAGAGGAAGTTGATTTCTGGTGACTATTTTCCGGCAGAGCTCCCCGAAGCCGCCGCCAAGAAGGTCCCCAAGATCAACACTAAGGGTGCTGAGGAGCAATATGCTCCGGCAAGCCCTAGGGTTTGTTCCGTTGAAGTAGACGCTCCCGACAAGTTTTGCTCTGGCAAGCTTGCTGGGGAACGTCAAGCTCCGGCCGAGCCGCAGGTTCTTGCCGTAGAAGCGGATGTTCCCGCAGCAGCAGATGTGCCTTTACTCCTTGTTGTCGAGCCGCAAGCTCCAGCATGGGCACAACAGATTGTCCGTTTCCTTCAGACAGGAGAACTTCCCGAAGAGCAAGAAGAAGCGGAAAGAGTAGCCCGGCAGTCAAGTATGTATCAGTTTGTCGACAACACACTGTACAGAAGAAGACTCAACGGTGTGAAATTGAAGTGTATTCACCGGGAAGATGGACAAAAGCTGTTGGCAGAGATACATGGAGGCATATGTGGCCACCACATTGGTGCAAGAGCACTTGTCGGCAAAGTGTTCCGGCAAGGTTTCTTTTGGCCGACAGCCCTCCAGGATGCAACTGCATGAGTAACCAAGTGTGAAGCGTGCCAGTTCCATTCCAAGCAGATACACCAGCCAGCTCAAGCTCTCCAGACGATCCCTTTATCCTGGCCATTTTCGGTCTGGGGGCTCGACATCCTCAGCCCTTTTCCCCGAGCTGTCGGGGGCTTTGAGTACTTGTACGTTGCAATCAACAAGTTCACAAAGTGGCCAGAAGTGGAAGCAGTGAGGAAGGTGACAGCACAGTCAGCAGTCAAGTTCTTTAGGTCGATTGTTTGCCACTTCGGGATCCCTAACAGGATCATCACCGACAACGGCACGCAATTCACGAGCCGCACCTTCATGCAGTACATCCAAGATCTTGGCGCCAAGGTCTGCTTCGCTTCTATTGTGTAAGGGCATATTTATCCCTAAGTGTTTTGGTGATTGATGACAATGCTTTTGCGGACTAATCGTGTGCCTTGAGTCCCTCAGATACTTCATCATTAGGCACAAGACGATTCGGTGCCCCTCGGAGACTGTCGAAGCCGGCGTTGTTCTCGTTTCACTTTGGTGGAGTTGAGTCGTAGGAGAGCCGTACTATTAAGAGGGGGTCCGCGTCGGAAAGGTAGGGTGGAATCACACGTACACTTGTCCCTCCTTTCCTTGCACTTTGGAGCTACCCGTCGTTATCTTGGTTGTGTGGAAAACTGGCGACTACTGCTGTACTTGCGGTAGTACCGCAGGTACAAGTGGTAGTACCGCGGCGTGTCACGGTAGTACCGCCCCTCTGGTGCGGTAGTACCGCGGCACCCCTGGCCTAGTGCCGCTCCGGTGCGGTAGTAGGGGCGGATGTAATTTTTTTACATCCGCGCCCCCCACGGTAGTAGCGCTCGCCCAGCGCGGTTGTACCGCGGGGGCCCATGGTAGTACCGCTCCCTAGGAGCTGTAGTACCGTGCCCCTTTGACCTAGTACCGTAGTGTCGCGGTAGTAGGCGCGGATGTAATTTTTTACATCCGCGCCGACCACAGTAGTACCGCACCTCTCTTGCGGTAGTACCGCGTCGGGTTTTTGCACCACCCTAGTTTCTGCAGAAGTAGGCACGGATGTAATTTATTTCATCCGCGCCCTTCCCAGGCCATGACCCTCCTGCCTTGCGGTAGTACCGCAAGGGGGAGCGGTAGTACCGCGCCAGCGGTAGTACTGCTCTGTCGACAGGCTTGTTCCGGCCTGTGGAGTTGCCACGGTAGTACCGTGGTCGACCACGGTAGTACCGTGCGGCATCGCGGTAGTACCGCTTCCTTGGAGCGGTAGTACCGTGAGTCGCGGGCAGAACATGTGGATAACGGTTGGATTTTTTCCACGACTATATAAGGGTTGTCTCCTACCTCTAGTTGACCACCTCTTCCACCTCTAAGCTCCATTGTTGCTCCAAGCTCCATTTTCGCCCGATCTCTCTCCCTAGCCGATCAAACTTGTTGATTTGCTCGGGATTGGGTGACAAGGGCCCGATCTACACATCCACCAAAGGATATTTGATTCCCCCCTCTTATCCCTTGCGGATCTTGTTACTCTTGGGTGTTGAGCACCCTAGACGGTTGAGGTCACCTCGAAGCCATACTCCATTGTGGTGAAGCTTCGTGGTGTTGTTGTTGTTGGGAGCCTCCGATTGTTGTGGAGATTGCCCCAACCTTGCTTGTAAAGGTTCGGTCGCCGCCTTCAAGGGAACCAATAGTGGAATCACGGCATCTCGCATCGTGTGAGGGCGTGAGGAGAATACGGTGGCCCTAGTGGCTTCTTGGGGAGCATTGTGCCTCCACACCGCTCTAACGGAGACGTACTTCCCCTTAAAAGGAAGGAACTCCGGTAACACATCCTCGTCTCCACCGGCTCCACTCTTGGTTATTTCGTGCCTTTACTTTCGCAAGCTTACTTATTGTTACATCTCTTGCTTGCTTGCGTGCTAGTTGTTATTGCATCATATAGGTTGCTCACTTAGTTGCATATCTAGACAACCTATTTGTTGCAAAGTTTAATTTGGTAAAGAAAAGCTTAAAAATTGTTAGTTGCCTATTCACCCCCCCCCTCTAGTCAACCATATCGATCCTTTCAATTGGTATCAGAGCCTCGTCTCTTTATTAAGGACTTTGCCGTCCGAAGAGTATGATTGACACCAACGATGGTGCGAAGGAACACTCCGGTGTGAATCCCATCTCATCTTCGGCCGAAGGGGGAACCTCGGTCTCTCGTGAGGAGTTCAATGTGGCTTTAGACACATTGAAAACCTCCATGATGGCCGAGGTTAAAAGCATGTTTAATGATTTCCTAGAGGGACTTAAACTATCTACCGCACCTACGAAAGTGGGTGATCCTACTAACAAGGTGACGGATGCTATCTCCGACAAGGGGGAAGCTAACAATGAAAAGAGTCCTTCTACTAGTGGTAGAAATGGCACCGGCATCTTTGCCCATGTGGAACCCCCGGTTTATGGAGGGCCAATCCCCTCCACTCATTTGAATCATGCCGGTCCACCTCCTAAATATGAGAAACATGTAGATTTTGATAATTGGGTCTATCGCTCTAAGCGTCATTTGAAACATGGGAACACTAACCTTTGGAGAGTCATTGAAGAAGGTTTTTATCCTCATGACCCAAGCAACTTCACCCCTCGAGAAGCCGTGGACAATCAATTCAATGAGAGTGCTCTCTTCATCATCCAAGATGCAATCCTTCCCGAAGATCTCCCTCACCTTCGACCCCATGTCGTGGCTAAAGAAGCATGGAAATGTGTCGAGGGTCTCTATCGTGGAAGTGCTAGCATTCAACGCTCCAACTATGAAGTGGTGCAAGATGAAGCCGATGAGTTTGCAATGAAAGAAGATGAAGAACCTCGTGAGCTCTTTCGAAGAGTGACCAAACTCGCGGTGGCACTTCGAGATCATGGAAGCAAGGACACGGATGACAATTGGATCAAGCGGAAGTTCCTTAAGGCCATGATGCCCTACAACAAAGCCATGTCCTCCGTCATTCGTCAACGACCGGACTTCCACACCATGACCTCAAGTGAAGTGTTGGATGAGTTCGTTGCAATGAGCATCTTGGACAAGACCGCCGACAATGCGGTGCTCCGTTCTCAAAGAGCAAAGAAGCCTAACCTTGCTTTGAAGTCCAAGGTTATTGTGGAAGAAGAGGAAGAAGTGGAAGATGAGGAAAGCAACCCCGAAGACACCAAGTTTGACTACCATGAGCACATGGCCCTTGCTTCAAGACAATTTTGGAGCAAGAAGAGCTCAAGACCAAACTTCAACAAGAACAACTCAAGTGGCGTCAAGGGCAAGCAACGAGTTAGAACTTGCTTCAACTGTGGCAATGTGAGCCATTTCGTTGTGGATTGTCCTTACGAGAAGCGGGAAGACAGTGGTGGCAAGTTCATTCGGAAAGACAAAGCCAAGTCCTTCCCCAACAAGAACAACTTCACCAAGAAGACTCCTACTCGTGGGTTGGTGGTTCAAGAAGAATACCAAGAGGATGACGATGATAATGAAAATGAAGAAGCAACGGCCATGGCGTTCATTGCCATTGCTACTCCCCGGGTGTCTCTCTTCGAATCACCCAACGAAAACATCACCGCTAGATGCCTCATGGCTAAAGCTTCAAACAAGGTAACCCCCAACATCACTACCACCATCATTACTAATCCCTCCTTGGAGGATTGCATTGATGAACATGTTGAGTCTAATGAGGAAGTGAATGAATTTGAGTCTTTTATGAGTATGCTCAAGGGAAAGTCCAAGAAGCACTTTGTTGCTCTCTTGGAACAACTTGGTGAGGCCAATGACATGATCAAGGCTCACGAAGAAACCATTTCCAAGATGGAAGGTCATAGTCATGACTATGCCGATGAGATATCGGATCTCTCTAATGCTCTTGAGGAAGAGCGTGTGCATCGTTTGACTCTTGAGGAGTCACACAATGATGACCATGCTAAGTTAAAGAAATATCTCGATCATGCTCTTGTCATGTCTCGTGTGCTAACCTCCGAGAAGCCTAAACTTGGGGTTGATCATGCTAGACTCAAAGAGGAGTTTGAGATACTTGACAAGGCCCACAAGGTCTTGAAGGGTACTCTTGCTAGCCTCAAAGAGTCTCATGCTCAACTCCAAGTCAAGCTAATCAAGGAAAAGGCCACCTTTCCTCATATGGTATTAATTGATAATGCATGTGCTACTAACCCTTGTTGTGAGCATGTGCATCTTGTGGAGGAGAATGCCAAGTTGAAGGACCAACTTGAGAAAGGCCTTGTGACTTGCATTCAAGGTGAGAAGAACCTCAACGACCTTTTGAGCAATCAAAAGGAAGTTGTGGCCAAAGAAGGAATTGGGTTTGCACCCAAGTCCAAGAGCAAGAAGAAGAAGAACAACAAGGCCAAACGTCCTCCTCCTCTCAAACAAACGTTTGTGAAAGAGGGAGAGGGTGGTCCTAAGAAGAAGAAGGAGAAAGCAAAGGGAGTTGATGTCCAAAAGGGCAAAAGCATTTCCTCAAACAAAGCCGGCGACTTTAACCCGTCATATGTGTTGTGCCGTGCTAGTGATGGACATGTTTATGCTAAATTTGTTGGTTCTTCTTATGAGTACATTGAATGGTCTATTTGGGTTCCCAAGACCCTTGTTACTAACATCAAAGGACCCATTACTAAATGGGTACCTAAAACCAAGCATTGATCTCATGTAGGTGTTTGCTTCCGGTTGGGGATCATGGTTGCTCGATAGTGGAGCAACAAATCATATGACCGGGAGCAAGGACTTGGTGGTGGACGTGCAAGAGATTCCATCTATGCCCACCAATGTCGAGTGGGGTGATGCATCACATTCTTAGGTATTGGGCCTCGACAAGGTTGTCATTTCGCATGATCTAACGATCGAGAAAGTCATGCTTGTTGAGTCCCTTGCATTCAATTTACTTTCCGTTCGTCAACTTGCACTCATGGGCTTTGCTACATTCTTTGATATTGATACCGTGGCCCTCTTGTGGAGCAAGACTCTTAAAGTAGCCTTTGTTGGGCATGTCTAGAACGGTCTCTATGTGGTTAACTTTTCGGAGCAACCCACTAAGACCGCGACATGCCTAATGGATAAAGTTGACATGGGATGGCTTTGGCATCGCCGTTTAGCCCACGTCAATATGAGATCTTTGCAAAGTCTTCTCAAGGGGGACCATGTTCGTGGACTAAAAAATGTTAGTTTTGCCAAAGATCGTGCTTGCAGTGCTTGTATCGAAGGAAAGCTTCATGAAAAGGCTCACCCTCCCTCAACCATCATCTACTCAAAGAGACCCTTGGAGCTCCTTCACATGGATCTATTCGGGCCTCCATCTTTTGATAGTCTTGGAGGAAGAAAGTATTGCTTGGTGATTGTGGATGATTATTCAAGATACACTTGGGTTTACTTCTTCAAGAGGAAGAGTGAGACCCAACAAACCATCATCAACTTTGCAAATGAAGCTCAACGTCAACATGATGCAAAGATCTTGACAATAAGAAGCGACAACGGCATCGAGTTCAAGAACTACACCTTGGATGAGTTTCTTAGTGATGAGGGGATCAAGCATCAATATGCGGCTCCTTATACCCCTCAACAAAATGGTGTTGCGGAGAGGAAGAACCGGACGTTGATGGATGCGGCAAGGACCATGATGGCGGAGTTCAAGTCTCCGTACAACTTTTGGGCCGAAGCCATCAACACCGCATGTCATGCATCCAATCGGCTCTATCTTCGCAAAGGCTTGAACAAGACTCCTTATGAGATCCTCACCGGCAACAAGCAAAACCTCAAGTACTTCCGGGTGTTCGGTTGTAAGTGTTTCATTCTCAAGAAAGGTGTTCGATTGTCTAAATTTGAGGCTAGAGCTCATGAGGGCATATTTGTTGGTTATGCTACAAACTCTCATGCTTACCGTGTCCTCAACAAGTCCACCGGACTCATTGAGGAGACGTGTAACGTGGAGTTTGACGAAAATAACGGCTCCCAAGTGGAGCAAAGTGGTACTTGTGATGTAGGTGATGAAGTTTCTCCCCAAGCCATAAGAAGAATGGGTATTGGTCAAATCCTACCCATTGAGGAACCCCTTGTGGCCGAAGGAGAAGGACAATGCTCTACTCAAGTAGAGCCATCACCTCATCAAGACCCACACGCTTCCGAAGAACAAAGTGAAGGCCCTCAACCTCGTGAACAAGACCAAGGGCAAGATCTACCTCAAGATGGTGGTGAACCTCTAAATGATGCCCAAGGTCAAGTTCTCCCCCTCGAGCGAGTTCAAGATCAAGAGCAACCTCAAGATCAAGAACAAGCTCAAGACGGCGCTCAAAATGATCAAGTCAACCCTCCTCTTTCCACACCCGAGGAGGAATTAGAGCGTCGTGCCGCGAAGATTGCTTCCAAGCTCACCACCCAAGGCCATCTCATGGAAAATGTGGTTGGAAGCCTAAGAAAGGGGGTAAGCACTCGTAGACAATTAGCAAACTATTGTGAACATCACACGTTAGTCTCTTGTGTCGAACCCCAAAAGGTCTATGAGGCGCTCGAAGACTCGGATTGGCTCAATGCCATGCATGAAGAACTCAACAACTTCGAGTACAACAAGGTGTGGAGATTGGTGCCAAGACCATCCCGGAACCACAACGTCATTGGAACCAAGTGGATCTTCAAGAACAAGCAAGATGCTCATGGGAACATCATTCGCAACAAGGCAAGATTGGTAGCACAAGGCTACTCCCAAGTCGAGGGTATCGACTACGGTGAAACCTTTGCTCCCGTTGCTCGTCTTGAATCCATTCGTTTGTTGATTGCTTATGCTTCCCATCACAACTTTAAGTTGCAACAAATGGATGTGAAAAGTGCTTTTCTTAATGGTCCTATTAATGAGTTGGTCTATGTCAAGCAACCCCCCGGGTTCGAGGATCCCTACTTTCCGGATCATGTGTATCAACTCGATAAGGCACTCTATGGCCTTAAACAAGCCCCACGTGCGTGGTATGACCACCTTACCGAGTTGCTACAAGATCGTGGATTTGAAGTAGGGCTAATCGATCCCACTCTTTTTACTAAGAAGGTCAACGGGGAGTTGTTTGTATGCCAACTATATGTTGATGATATTATCTTTGGTTCCCCTAACAAAGCTTTCAATGAAGAATTTGCCGCTCTCATGACCTCCAAGTTTAAGATGTCTTCGATGGGAGAGTTGAAGTTCTTCCTTGGTTTCGACATCAAACAAAGAAGAGAAGGAACCTTCATCAACCAAGCCAAATACACTCAAGACATGCTTAAAAGATTCAAGCTAAGCGATGTCAAGCCGGCTACTACACCAATGCCTACCAAGTGCCAACTTGACATCGATCCCAATGGTAAAGCGGTGGATCAAAAGGTATATCGCTCCATGATTGGCTCCTTGCTTTACCTTTGTGCATCTAGACCGGATATCATGTTGAGTGTGGGGATGTGTGCACGTTTTCAAGCCGCACCAAAGGAAAGTCACTTTGTGGCGGTCAAGCGAATCTTTCGATATTTGGCTCATACCCCAAACTTTGGTTTATGGTACCCAAGAGGAGCAAACTTCAATCTTGAAGGTTTCACGGATTCCGATTGGGCGGGAGACAAAGTGGATAGGAAGTCCACTTCCGGAGGGTGCCAATTTCTTGGTTGCTCCTTGGTAAGTTGGTCTTCCAAGAAGCAAAGTTGTGTCTCTCTCTCGTCCACCGAAGCGGAGTATGTGGCCGCCGGTAGTTGTTGTGCTCAACTCCTATGGATGAGGCAAACTTTAAAGGAGTACGGTGTCATTTGTGACAAAGTGCCTCTTTGGTGTGATAATGAAAGTGCCATCAAGATTTCTCTCAACCCAGTGCAACACTTCAAGACGAAGCACATTGAGATTCGGTATCACTTCATCCGGGATCACATTAGGCGAGGGGAGATCGAGCTCAAGTATGTCAACACTCATGATAACCTTGCAGATATTTTCACGAAGCCCTTGGATGAAGCAAGATTTCGCGAGTTAAGGCATGAGCTAAATATCATTGATTTGAGCAATGTGACTTGAACCCGTGCACCCCCCACCACACTCAACTTGTTGTCTAGTTTAGGTGTAGGCATGGACATAGGGGGAGTGTTGTTCTCTCAATGAACTCTCCCTCCCCCCATTATGCATAAATAGATCACCTCTTTCACATTAGCCATTTTTGATGGTACTTGTGTTTCAAAGACGAGTTTTGGTCATGGGCCCAAGGATAATTCTTCGCGGTGCCATACCATCCAACTCAAACATAGGTGGCTTCGGCCACCGCCCTCTCTCCTCGAGAGGTTTTGTCACTTAGGGAGTTCCTGTTGTTCCCTTGGTATGTGCTTGTTTTGTGTAGTTTTGGGTTGTCTCTGTTTTTCGTGCAAAGGCGTCCTTTTCTCTTGTTTGAAACCTTCGGTGGCGTGAGCTCACGGTACTACCGCGGCCAACCACGGTACTACCGCTGATGGGAGCCCGGTACTACCGTCCCCAAGCGGCAGTATTTTTTTACTGCCGCCTGGTTGAGCAGTACTACCGCCTCGGTGCGGTACTTCCGCCCGGGCGGTACTACCGCGATGACCCGCGGTACTACCGCGCCAGTTCGAGCGCGTGGGGATAAGTCCGGGTAGGGGGAGTTCTAACTCCCCATACCCATTCATCCTCTTTCTTTCCACGTCATCTCTTCCTCTCCCGTGCTCACGAACTGAGCCGGCGTTCGTCGCCGGATCTCCTCCACCGGCTGCCCTCCCGTGATTCCGTCTGGTGGGATCATTCCCCACTGCGTGCTCTTGCTATGGACCAAGGTTTTTCCCCAAATCCTTCTCCTTTTGATTGTGTTTGGTTCTTCTAGGTTTTGGGGGAAGCTTGTATGTTCTTGAGATTCCTAGACTAAATCTCTGCAAGAGTAGGATGAAGGAGTGTGGTATAGCATAGGATTTACACTTGTATTGTTGCCTTGCGCTAGATCTGATCACCGTAGCACCGCCATGGCTTCGCGGTTCTTTTTCAGATTCAAATCCTGTTAGATCTGACGCGACGCGGTACTATCGCCCGTAGGGTGCGGTACTACCGCTCGCACGGTACTACCGCCCCTAGGGCGCGGTACTACCGCGCATCGTGCGGTTCTAAAAGTTTACTACTGCCCCAGCCACGGTACTACCGTGACCCCGCACGATACTACCGCGTCTGGAGCTGTACTAAGCCTTTAGTACCGCAAACCATGGCAGATCTACCATGGCTCACCTCTATCGCATGCCAACTTTCTTGTTTATCTTCTATTGGTTTCATGTGCTGTCTTATGGCCTTTGCATTGATTCTTTTCGCCTTTTGTTTTGGTGCTTTGCGTGTGTGTCTCAGGTGGTGGCTCTCGCCGGGCCAATCCCGTTCGTGACACTGGCTCCAAGCGTCTGCGCAACCCTGGAGAAGTTCCCGAGGGGTCATCTGCGTCCAAGCGCAATGTCAAGACCACCGCTAGCAAGCACAAGGAGCCCGCCAGGGGTATGGATGAGATAGGCCCTACAGAGTATGTCCGTCTCAGGCAGCTTCACCCTTATGTGACCCCTCGCTCCACTGTCAGAGGGTGTGAACTGTTCTGGAACAAGACCCAAACCCAGATCTACTTGGATGTCATCAAGAACAAGCAGAATACCTATGTGGAGGTGAAGTGGATTGATATGCACCACATGAGGAAGGACAAGTTTCGTGACTACTTTGGGGAGGCTCTGGACTTGGTGGAGCAGTTTGGAATTGAGCATGTGATATCTTTCCACCTGGACTATGACCCTGAGATCATCTGTCAGTTCTTTGCCTCAGTGTTTTTTCACACCAATGATGAAAGGAGGATGACCTGGATGACCAATGGCCGCAAGCTGTCTGCTACCTGGAAGGAGTTCATGGATTTGCTTCAAGTCGCTGATGATGGACTTGACACTCCTGTGGGCGTTCGCCCTCATGGCAATGCTGACTCTGCTGACAAGGACAAGCTCACCCCGTTCATGGTTGAGAAGACGCTCGCCAATAGCAAGACAATTTTGGTTCTCAACCCCTTTCTAGATATCATGTACCGCATCTTCCGCAACTCCTTGTTCCCACGCATCGGTGACAAAGACAAGGTTCATGCCTATATGGTGGACATGATGCTTATTTGCCAGGAGGCTCGCTCGTCTCAGACTCAGCCACTTGATGTCTCTCACATCATGTGGTGTGAGCTTCGGTTTGCTGTGTTCAACCGCAAGGTGCCTATTTATGGGCCCTACCTGTTTCTGCTGATTTCGAAGACTTGGGAGAAGATGTACCCTGAGGAGGAGTTCCTGGCTCCAGACTGGATTCACCATGAGCCCATTTGTCTGCGGGTCAAACCCAACTAGGCTAACACCGCTACTCGTGCTGAGGCGTCTGCTGCTAGGGCTGCTGCTATTGATGAGGATGTTGCTGGCGCCGAGGGCCGTTCTGCTAGGCCCTCTCAGAGTGACTCTAGGCCATCTTGGGCCAAGAAGTTGAAGGATAAGATGAAGTCTCTTTTCTGCATGCAAGCCAAGGGTCAGTACAGGGCTCACGTGGAAGGAGAGTCGTCGCCGGCACAACAAGGTCTTGCAGCTCTATGGCGAGGATGTGTCTGGCGGGTCTGAGGAGCACATCACTCCTGAGACCGAGTGGATGGAGAAGCAAGGATACAGGTGGACTGATTCTGAGGAGGAGGTTGAGGAGTCCATTCCAGCTGCAGAGGCGTCTGACGAAGAGGCTTGGGACGACTTCTCTGCTTGAGCCACCTCTTGTGTGTGTAGGTGCCCTCTCTGCCTTTTTGGCGTCTCGATGCCAAAGGGGGAGAGAGTTTAGGGATTTGCGAGTCTTGTGTGTCGTGTGTTTGCTGCTTTCAGTTGAACTCTCTGCTGTTTTTCTCGTTTGAACCTTGGTTATCTTACCTCGTATGGCGTAAGACATATGCACTCTATCTATCCTAGCTAGCTTGTGTTATATTGTGCTACCTTCTTGATATGCTATGCTTATTATCATGTCTTGGTCTCTAAAATATAGGGGGAGTGTTGATCCTAGTTTGTGTGCCATGCAGTCCAAAGCATTCATCTAAAAGTGCACACGTCTAGGGGGAGCCCCGTCTATATTTTAGAGAAGTGGGGTTTGCCACTGCTCTAAATTATCTTATCTATGTGCAAATCCCGCGTTGTCATCAATCCACCAAAAAGGGGGAGATTGTAAGGGCATATTTATCCCTAAGTGTTTTGGTGATTGATGACAATGCTTTTGCGGACTAATCGTGTGCCTTGAGTCCCTTAGATACTTCATTATTAGGCACAAGACGATTCGGTGCCCCTCGTAGACTATCGAAGCCGGCGTTGTTCTACATTTCACTTTGGTGGAGTTGAGTCGTAGGAGAGCCGTACTATTAAGAGGGGGTCCGCGTTGGAAAGGTAGGGTGGAATCACACATACACTTGTCCCTCCTTTCCTTGCACTTTGGAGTTACCCGTCGTTATCTTGGTTGTGTGGAAAACTGGCGACTACTGCTGTACTTGCGGTAGTACCGCAGGTACAAGCGGTAGTACCGCGGCGTGTCACGGTAGTACCGCCCCTCTGGTGCGGTAGTACCGCGGCACCCTGGCCTAGTGCCGCTCCGGTGCGGTAGTAGGGGCGGATGTAATTTTTTTACATCCGCGCCCCCCACGGTAGTACCACTCGCCCAGCGCGGTAGTACCGCAGGGTCCCACGGTAGTACCGCTCCCTAGGAGCTGTAGTACCGTGCCCCTTCGACCTAGTACCGTAGTGTCGCGGTAGTAGGCGTGGAAGTAATTTTTTACATCCGCGCCGACCACGGTAGTACCACGCCTCTCTTGCGGTAGTACCGCGTCGGGTTTTTGCACCACCCTAGTTTCTGCGGAAGTAGGCACGGATGTAATTTATTTCATCCGCGCCCTTCCCAGGCCGTGACCCTCCTGCCTTGCGGTAGTACCGCAAGGGGGAGCGGTAGTACCGCGCCAGCTGTCGGGGGTTGGATGCGACATATTCCAACGGGTGGCTTATCATGGTGGGGGCGAGTAGAACGTCGCCGGTGCCTGAAAACGGGATGAGGCGCAGACATGCACGCCGACGAATCTTACCCAGCTTCGGGGCTCTCCGGGGAGATAACACCCCTACTGCTGCTCTGCGGGGTCTCCGCATGATCACTATGGGATGATAGTACAAAGGTGCTCCTTGAGCTGTTTCGGGTGGCAGGAGGGAGCAAGGCTGGCTCCTCCCTTTGCTTGCTATGTGTCTAAAAACCTATCCAGGGCCGAACCCTTTGCATGGGTGCCCCGGGGGGTTTATATAGGCCTACCCCCCGAGGGTACAATGGTAAACTGACTGGGTGTGGCCCCCAGCTGTCTGTCTCTCATGCTGCCGCCCCCCTGCCGGCTTCTGGGGCCTGCCGACTGGCGGGCCCCGTGGACAGGCCGGGCACTGTGCAACACTCCTGATGACGCGGGCTCGGTCATGGGGTCGTGGGAACAGTGCCGCCATCAGTCGGGCGATCACTGTCGCCACTCCCCGTCTAATCTGGTTTATGGCTCGTGGGGCCCTGACTGAGAGGCGGCCGTCTCTGGGAAGGCCGACTCCCGCAGGGCCGTCTTCGGACTCTCCGGCCATCTTCTTCTCCCTCACTGACGGGGGGCCCGGCGGTCTTCGGGCCGTACAGGCCGCCGTCGTGGGCACAGTGCCTTGCACACTGTGGCTGATGTCAGGGGAGGCATGGCAACAGTGCCGCGCCTTACCGGAGATCTCCTGGTGGTATGGCTTACTGTAGCCATGCCTACCTCCCGTAGGTTTGAGGGGACGGCCACGTCGGGACCGTACCCTGCGTCGGTCTTCGTGAAAATGTCGCGGGCCGACTCTCATAGTCGGCCCCTTGAAAGGTCGCAAGCCCGGAGTCGGCCTGCTTCAGAGTCGCCAGCTGGGACTCGGCCTTCTTTGAAGGTCGCCAGCCGGGTCTCGGCCTTCTTCGAAGGTCGCCGTCTGGGACTCGGCTGAGGGGCACGGCTTGCCCCAATGCCTTGAAAGATCTTGGGACCCGGGTCAGCCTACCCGTGGCCCATTACTCCGACAGTAGTCCCCGAAGCTGGTGAAGCCCGACGGGTGCCACCTCGAGGGGCTTCAGCAGTTTCATTTCATCTAGTGCCGACTCTGAGACTCGGCTGCTGTTTCTTTGGGCCGCCTCGCCGGAGTCGGACTCGCTCGGCGAGGGGCCGCCATCCGCAAGTCGTGGCGGGAAAACGGGAGGCGTATCGGTCACGCCTCCCTGCCATTATCGAGACGGTCCTGTCGCGCGGCGCCACGTGGAGGCGATAGTCTGTCCACCCACGCGCGTGACGGGACGGGCCGTCAGGTGGGGCCCGCCATTACCGCGCCTCGGGCCCCAAGCAGATCCGCTGTGGCCGAGGGCGGTTGGCATCCCCACGTCGTTACTGCACGCAGTAACTTCGTGGGGGTTGATCGTGGGCGGCGTGGGGCCGCGGGCGCAGTTAATCCCCCTGTCGCCCCCTCGGCTTCTCAGCCCGTAGGGCTATAAGTAGGCGGGGAGGAGAGGGGCGGCACTGCACGCGCACTCTCTCGCCCGCTCTCCCGCCCTTCTCCTTCCTTCTCCGCGAACCATGACATTCTTCCTCCGCCGTGAGCCAAAACCTTCCTCCTCGCCGGCGATGAGTTCTTCTTCCGCCGCGCCGCCCGTCTCGTGCTCCGGCGAGTGGGATGGCTCGGACGTGGAGGCGGAGGACATTGAGTTCCTTCGCCAGAATCGCCGTCTCCCCAGCGCGGACCTGGTGCACGCCCGTCCTGCGCCGGCGGGAGAGATCCGGCCCGCGCCGGAGGAGGGCGAGCGGGTCAACTTCTGCTCGCATCTTATGCGCGGGCTGGGGCTTCCGGCGAGCGGATTCTTCCGCTCGTTTCTCGAGTTCCACAAACTGCAGCCGCACCACCTCACCCCCAACGCGGTGGTGCTTCTCTCCGCCTTCGCCACCCTGTGCGAAGGCTACATCGGCGTGCTCCCCACCCTCGAGCTATGGGGGGAGTTCTTCTCCACCAAACTCGGCACTCAGGCCGCCGGCACGCCGGCTCAGTGCGGCACCTACATCGCGGTGCGGCGCTCGACGGCCAACAATCCTTTTCCGCCCATCCCGCTGGTGAAGTCAGTGAAGATGTGGCAGAAGTCCTACTTCTACGTGAAGAACATCTCCACCGACGGCGACTGGGTCAACCTGCCCCCTTTCGACCCCGAGCCGCTGACTGGCCGGCTGGCCAGTTGGTCCCGTCGATCCAAGTCTCTCTCGACCTCCGGAAGCGGCGCCGTGGCGCGGCTCCGAGTCATGCTGCAGTCGGAGGGGCTCGTCGCCTCCGATCTTCTGGCCGCCTTCGTGGCGCGCCGGGTTCTTCCGCTCCAAGGCCGGCCTCACCTCATCTGCCAGATGAGCGGCCGACACGATCCGAGCCGGCTGTGCACCAGGGACATGCCGCGTGGGGAGGTGGCGAACTTGGTGAACCACATCGCCCACTGCGGGTTCACGGAGGAGTGGCAGTTCGGCAAGGAGCCGTACTCGCACGATAACCCCCCTCCAATGGTAAGTCGCATCTATCTGTAGCTCGATCTTATTTCCGTCAGACCTCGAGCTCTGATATTTGTTGGCGTCTTCTGGGCAGAATCCCCTTACGGCGCCCTCAGCCGGCACCACGAGAGAGCCTCGCGACTATGTCCCAGATCGCGAGGTCAGCGACGTTGACGACCCCGACCTGGGAGAGGCGGCACTGGAGGCCGACGCCGAAGGCGGCGGAGAGGGGGCAGACGGCGGCCTCAGACCGTCGGCGACCTTCGCCGACTGGCCCGAGGGCGACGCCGACGCGGAAGTCGCCCCGCACCGCCAGCCGAAAGCCGGCTCCTCCAGCCAAGCCGGCGCGAAGAGGCATCACGCCGGGCCGAGTGTGCCCAGCGGCAAATCGAAGAAGTTCAAGGGAGCCGCCGCCGCGACCAAGCGGGAGGAGGCGGCCGCGAAGGCGAACCGCTTCCGAAAGGAAGTGAGAAGGCCGCCGCTAGTTTCTTTGTGAGTCTTCTTACTCTGTCGTTTCTTTCCTGGATCTCGTTTGGAGTTTTTTCTAATTTTCCCTCCGACCTTCTCCAGCGCTCCCCTCTCTCTTGAGAGAGCCGCTGTCCCCTCCGTCATGGGGTCGGTGGAGACGTCTGCCAACACACGGCGGATTGATCCCGCCGCCGACCTTCGGGAGGCAACGGAATGGAACGCGCGAGAGAAGCGCGAGGAGGAGGAGGCCGACCGCCTAGGGAAGGCGGAGGCCGAGAAGGCGGCCGCCAACGCCCAGCGGCACCTGGAGGAGGCCGTGGCTGCGGCCGCGGCGAAGCGGCATGCCGAGGAGGTCGCGCGCCGCCGGCAACTGAGTTCACGGGGCAGACCAGGGACGTCGGCACCGCAAACCCTCTCGCGGAGGAGGGTGGCGACGTCTCAGGCTTGGATACTTACGCGCCGCCCCCGCCGCCCCCGCCGCCTCCGTCTTCAAGGCCGCACGGCAAACAGCCGGTGGACCCGCAGGATCCTCTGACTGCGGACGACGCCGACGCGCAGCTACTTCTTCAGGTCGCCGTGCCAGCGCGCTGCCGGATTGAGAGGACGAACTCAGCGCCGCGAGCTCGGGAAACCGGCGCTGCAAGATCGGCGAACTTGGACGTCGAGGCCTCAAGTGCCGCGCCCACCGGCTGGCTGCGTGAAGGCGGCACCAGCCCACTGAACCAGGCCCTTCTGGACGTCCAATCGAAGCTACGCAAAGAGGGCGACGCCCTCCAACTCTACACCAAAGCGCATCTGGCCCTGCGGACCTCCGTCCGGGTATGTTTCGTTTTTCCTTTTTTAGTTTCTGTCTTTTCCCGTGGGGGCGCGCCAGCGCACCCACTGGGTGTAGTCCCCGAGTTCGGGGTCGGCTGCTGAGCAGGCGACTCGGAACTCCTTCTGGCGAGCTCCGAAGGCTAACTTTGCTTTGCCGGCTTTGCAGGAATACCACAATCTCCGTGCCACTGCCATCAACCGCAATGTTGAAGAGCTGCGGAAGCGGACCGCCGATCTGACGGAAAGCCGAGGTGGGCTAATTCTTTCTTCTTTGCGGGGGTGCGCTGGCGCACCCGTGGGCTGTAGTCCCCGAGATTCGGGCCGACTGCTGAGCAGTCGGGCCGGATCTCCCCGGCGATCTATCTTCCTTCTTCTCCGCGGGGGCGCGCTGGCGCGCCCGCGGGCTGTAGTCCCCGAGATTCGGGCCAACTGCTGAGCAGTCGGGCCAGATCTCCCCAGCGACCTTTCTTGCTGATAACGTCTCTCAATCTTCAGACGCCAATGCCGCCCTCCAGGAGCAGCTGAACGAGGCCAACACCACTCGCCGCGCCAAGGAGGAGGAGTGCGACAAGCTCGTCCAAGAGCGCGACCTGCTGGCGACGCAGCTGGCCGAGCAGAAAGAGCTTCTCCGGAAGGCGCAGGAAGACGCCAAGTCGCGGGAGGATGCCCTCATAGCCGAGTTCGAGGTCGAGCGCTCCGCCTGGACTGACCGGGAGGCGATGCTGACCTCCGGCTACCACACGCTTGAGGACATCATCGACGGTAATTCTTTTTTCTTCTTCTTTGGTCTTCCGACTCTTGTGTCGGGTTGATTTCTGATTTTTCTGACTGTCTTCTTTTCTGTCTTGGCAGACTTCTTTCCCGGTCACTCGCAGGCCGTTCCTCTGGTCATCGAGGCGGCTCGGGAGGAGCGAAGGGCGAAGGGCGAAGTGATTGCCGCCAACGCTCCCCGAACCATCGACGAGCAGCTCCTGGGCATCGAGGTTCGCCTTCGTCCTGCTCATCGTCTGCTGCGCCGTCTTCAACGCGCCGGCGCTCAAGTCGTTGCCGCTCTGTGGCCGGAGGTGCCAGCTCTTCACACCGCCAGCCGGACGGCCGACTGGCTGGAGGTCGCCGCCGGTCGCTTCGAGGCTTGGAGGGGCTCCTCGGCCCGTGCCGGAGCACGCCGGGCCTTGGAGTTCGTCAAAGGGTGGTATCCAGGGCTGGACCTGGACCGTCTGGCCGCGTTCCAGTCAGAGGCCCAGGCCGAGCTGGAGGCCGTGGAAGGCGCCCTTGTCGAGCGCGCGGCGGCCATCGCCGAGTACACGGACACTAGTGTCTTCGTTCCCGAGCGGACCGAAGGCGGCGAGGAGGTCCCGCCGGAATGGTTCGGGATGCACCCGGAGTACGAGGAGGACTCGGCGGAGGTGATCGGCTCCAGCGTCGAGGAGGAGGACGAGTCAGAGGACGGAAGCGAGGAGGAGGCGCCAGAGGACGAAGCGGGCGGCCAGCCCCAGCCTGATCGCGCCTCCAGCAACGAGCCTCAGAAAAACAAGGCGACTGTCGCTGGAGGCGGCCAAGCCGAGGCCGCCCAGCCGACTGCCCCGACGTCCGACACCGCCACCACCTCTGACCCTCCGGCTCCGGAGGCAGCCCCCTAGAGTGCTTCAGTTTTACCTGTCTCTTTTGTTCTTTTTTAAAAAACTTGTCAGTTTCAAACAATTCCACCCGCGGGGTGTATTCGGCCAAGGGCCTTATGTAAATATTTATCAAATTTCCGCCAAGGAAGGCAAGTACTTAGTCGTTTAGAATACCTTAGCAAGTTGGCTGAAAATCGACAGGCCGACTTTCGAGAGTTGGCTATTCTTGATGAAAATTGAGACTGCGAGCCGACTGCTCGTGAGTCGGCTCGGTAAGGGGAGGCTGGCAGCCGGCTTGGGCTATGCGTAGCTCTTAAGTCCTTAGCCGTTTTTCATGTGTGCACTCGTTCTTTCCCGTCCTCTGCTTACCGACAGTCGCTCTGCGAGCTGCGGCTTTCGGCAGGAGACGGCTTTGAGCGCGGCACATTACTTGTCTGACTTCAGGCAGCATTTCATAGCGCAAGACGGCGAGTCCCCGGGCCGACTAGTCGGACCCGGTGCCAGATAGTATGATAAAAGGGGAAAGCATACTCGGAAGCGTAATCCATATCATACAGATAATCAAAAAGGCAGTTCCCGAGCTCGTCCCGGGGGGCCTGAGGTCTTAGTACTTTAATACAAAAGAGGGTAGCGTGATACATACTGCATCAACTGTAAAATCTTCGCAGAAGATTTGCGTTCCACGGGCGCTCTGTTTCTTTGCCGGAGTCGTCCCTCTTGCGCGCTCGAGGCTTCTGAGCGTCGGTCAGATAGTAGGCGTCGTTCCCTAGCACCTTGCTGATGATGAAGGGACCTTCCCAAGGCGCCGACAACTTGTGCTGTCCGGCTGTTCTCTGAATCAGCCGGAGCACAAGGTTGCCCTCTTGGAATGATCTTGGCCTGACCTTGCGGTTGTAGTATCGGCGCAGACTCTGCTGGTAGATGCCGGACCGACTGAGTGCCAACAGTCGGCCCTCTTCCAGCAGATCGACGCCGTCTTGGCGTGCTTCCTCAGCCTCCTCTTTGGTGTACATGGAGACTCGCGGAGAGTCGAACTATATGTCCGTCGGGATGACGGCTTCAGCACCGTAGACGAGGAAGAACGGCGTGAAGCCGGTTGACTTGTTTGGGGTTGTGCGCAGGCTCCAGAAGACGGCAGGCAGCTCTTCGACCCAACAGCCGGCCGAGCGCTCGAGTGGTTCGACCAATCGAGGCTTGATGCCGGACAAGATGAGGCCGTTGGTTCGTTCTACCTGGCCATTTGACTGCGGGTGGGCAACGGACGCTAAGTCTAGTCGGATGCCCTGCGTCGCGCAGAAACGTGCCAGGGCGCCCTTGGCGAAGTTGGTGCCGTTGTCTGTGATAATGCTGTGCGGTATGCCGTACCGCACTGTGATGTCGGCGATGAAGGTCACAGCTGTGGGCCCGTTTAATTTCTTGATGGGCTTTGCTTCTACCCACTTGGTGAACTTGTCCACCGCGACAAGCAAATGAGTTATGCCGCCTCGGGCCATCTTGAATGGTCCCACCATGTCCAAGCCCCAGACTGCGAAGGGCCAGGCAATGGGGATTGTCTTCAGCGCGGAAGCCGGCTGGAGGGGCTTGGAGCGGAACACCTGGCACCCCTTGCATTTCTTGACTAGTTCTTTAGCTTCTTCCAGGGCGGTCGGCCAAAAGAAACCGTGTCGAAAGGCTTTGGCCACGAGCGCCCTTGAAGCCGCATGGTGGCCGCACTCGCCCTGATGGATGTCTCTGAGGATCGCTTGGCCTTGCTCTGACTCTACGCAGCGCTGGTGGACACCAGTGACACTGCGCCTGAATAACTCTCTGTTGACTATGGTGTAGGCTGCTGCTCGGCGTTGTACTTGCCGAGCCAGGGTCTCGTCTGCTGGTAACTCCTTGTTTACTAGGAACTTGAGGATGGGCTGCGCCCATGAAGGTGCTGCTATCTCTTCAACTGCTACCACAGCGACTTGGACAAGGGTGGCTGGGCTGGGAGGCGGTGGGTTGGAGTCTGCCGCCGCTTGCTGGATTGAGGGAATCTCTGGGCCGACTGGCGCAGCTTCCGGGCCGACTGGCGCAGTCCCCGGGCTGGGCTTGGAAGTCCCCGAGCCGACTGGCGCAGTCCCCGGGCCGACTGTGGCTTTCTTGCTTGCCGGGGTCTTGGAGTCGGATCCGACTATCTCTGGCGGAGCCGGCACGAAGATGGAGTCGGATTCTGGTGAAGGCTTGATAGACGGCTTGAGGAGGCGCCGAAGGGCGACGCCGGAAGGTATCGCTTGGCGAGTAGAGCCGACTCGTGCCAAGGCGTCTGCTTGATCGTTGTCGTTTCTCGGTACGTGAAGGAATTCGCACCCCTCGAAGTATCCGCTGAGTTGCTGCACCAGGAAGTGGTAGCTTGCCATGTTTGCGTCTTTGGCGTCCCAGTCGCTGGATGATTGCTGAACCACCAAGTCGGAGTCGCCGTAGCACAGGATCCGGCGAATGCCGAGTTCTTTGGCAAGCCGGAGTCCGTGGATGAGCGCTTCATATTCAGCGACGTTGTTGGAGGCGACGAAGTGGATTTGCGGCACGTATTTGAGCTTGTCGCCCTTGGGGGAGGTGAGGACGACGCCGGCTCCAAGGCCGGTGCGCATCTTGGAGCCGTCGAAGTGCAGCCGCCAATGAGTAGAGTCGGGCGCTGGTGGCAGGTACTGAGTCTCGGCCCAGTCGACGAGGAAGTCGGCCAGCGCCTGCGACTTGATGGCGGTGCGAGGTTGATAGTAGATGGTGTAAGGAGCTAGATCGATAGCCCACTTGGCCACTCGGCCGGAGGCATCTCGGCTTCCAATGATCTCGGCGAGTGGGGCGGTGCAAACCACCGTGATTGGATGCTCTTGAAAGTAGGGCTTCAGCTTCTTGGCGGCAAAATGCACGCCGTAGCACATCTTCTGATAGTGAGGGTAGTTCTGCTTGGAGGTCGACAGTACCTCGCTCAGGTAATACATTGGTCTCTGGACCGGAAGCACTTTGCCTTCCTCCTTGCGTTCGACTACGATAACCGTGCTGACTACCCGGCTGGTGGCGGCGATGTACAAGAGCATGGGCTCTTTGGGAGTCGGAGCCGCCAGCACAGGGGGAGTCGCTAGCATCCTCTTTAGTTGGAGAAATGCCTCGTCTGCCTTGTGGTTCCACTCGAAAAAGGTGGTCTTCTTCATCAGTTGATACAAAGGCAGAGCTTTCTCGCCCAGCCGACTGATGAATCGGCTGATTGATGCCAAGCAGCCGGTGAACTTCTGCACATCCAACAGTCGGCTGGGTACCTCCATTCTCTCAATGGCCTTGATCTTCACGGGGTTGCACTCTATGCCGCGTTCGGAGACCAAGAAGCCAGGAGTTGGCCGGCCGGGACTCCGAACACGCATTTCTCAGGGTTGAGCTTGATCTGGAATCGGCGCAGATTGTCAAAGGTCTCTTTGAGGTCTTCCAGTAGCGTCCCACGCTTTTCCGTCTTCACCACCACATCATCCACGTAAACGTGGGCGTTTCTGCCGAGTTGCTTGAGGAGGCACTTCTGCATGCAACGCTGAAAGGTGGCGCCAGCATTCCTCAAGCCGAACGTCATTGTCAGGTAGCAGAAGGCTCCAAACGGCGTGATGAATGCGGTCTTTAGTCTGTCTGCTGGATTCAGCTTGATCTGGTGATATCCTGAGTATGCATCTAGGAAACTCAACAGCTCGCATCTGGCTATGGAGTCTATCACCTGATCGATCCTTGGCAGAGCAAATGGATCCTTTGGGCATGCTTTATTGAGGCTGGTGTAGTCTATGCACATCCGCCACTGCTTATTCTTCTTCAATACCAGCACAGGGTTGGCTAACCACTCCGGAAAAAACACCTCCATGATGAATCCGGCTGCCAGGAGCCGGGCTATCTCTTCTCCCACAACTCTTCTCTTCTCTTCTGACAGGCGGCGCAAGGGCTGTCTGACAGGCTTTACATCCTGCCTGACGTGTAGCTTGTGCTCGGCGAAATCCGTCGGTACACCCGGCATGTCTTTGGGGGACCATGCGAAGATGTCCCGATTCTCACGGAGGAAATCGACGAGCTCGCCTTCCTATTTGCTGTCGAGGCCTGTGTCTATGACAGCGTATTTCTCTGGGTGCTCCGGGTCCAAGGGTATCTTCTTGGTTTCTTTAGCCGGCTTGAATGATCCTTCTGCCTCCGACTCCTTGGGGTCGGGCGACATCTCTGGCTGCTTCCCAGCCATCGCCACGACGCGGTCAAGGAGCCGCTTTTCGGCTGCGATTACCAAAGACTCGGCCAGCCGACTGCTCTCGGCCGCGCAAGCGGATGACTTCTTGTAATCGCCAGCAACAGTCAGGATCCCTTTGGAGCTCGGCATCTTCATCTTGAGGTAGGCGTAATGGGGGACCGCCATGAATTTGGCCAAGGCAGGCCGGCCAAGCAGGGCGTGGTACGGGCTCTCCAAGACTACCACCTCAAACCAGACAGGCTCTCAGCAGAAGTGATCTTTGTCTCCGAAGAGGACGTCTATCAGAATCTTGCCGATCGGTGAGCAGGAGAGGCCGGGTACAATTCCATGGAATACGGTGCGGCTGCTCTGTAACTGCCTTCGCCTGATTCCAAGCTTCTCCATTGTGTCCTTGTACAGGATGTTTATGCTGCTGCCTCCATCAATCAGGACCCGTGAGAATCGGGCGGCCCGCTTATCAGTGGCCAAGGTCGCGCCTAGGACCAGAGCGTAGGAGCCCAGACTCGGCATCACTTCTGGATGGTCCGCCCGACTCCAGCTGATAGGCTTCTCGGACCAGTGCATGAACTCTGGGGCGTCAGTTGCTACCGCGTTGACTTCTTGCTGTTGTCGGCGCCTGCTGCGCCGGTCATCTGCCATGCTGGTGAACACTACGTAAGCTCCGTGCTCTTCCGGGAACTCGTCTTGGACCGCGCCGACTGGCCGAGCCGCCGACTGCGAGGGTGGCGGCGGAGGCGGCGGCCCCGCAGGTGGCGGAGGGGCGAGGCCGTCTCCCTTGGCGATCCTGGCGAGCCAATGGCACTTCCTGGTGGTGTGGTTCGACGGCTTCGCGCCGCTGTGGAACTTGCAAGGTCCATCCAAAGTCTGCTCATAGGAGAAAGCCGGCAACCAATTGGACTTGCCGCCTTTCTGCTGCTTGGCCTGAGGCTGCCCCTCCGGCTGCTGATCTTCTACTGCTGCGACCTGCCGACTATTGGAAGTCGGCTGAGGGGCCTTGCGCTTGTTGTCGTTCTGCTGCTGTCGCCGGCTGGCGTCTCTAGCCGGGGTTCTGGGGGCCTGGGGAATCACTTTGCCAGCCGCGTTGACTTCAATCTCTGTCTTCATAGAAGAGTCGGCCGTGGCGTACTTGTCTGCTATGACTAGCAGTTCGTCGAGGGTTTCGGGCTTGTCGCAGAGGAGCCTGTGCTTGAGGAGGGTGCCCTCTCGGCACCCGGCTGTGAAGTACTCGATGGCCTGCACCTCGTGCACGCCCTCGCAGGAGTTTCGAAGTTCGCCCCAGCGCGTGAGGTAGTCGTGTGTTGATTCTTCAGGGCCTTGCACGCACAAGGAGAGCTGGCGCGGCTTGGGAGGTCGCTTGTACGTGCTAGTGAAGTTGCGAATGAAGGCTTCAGTGAAGTCGACCCAGCTATTGATGCTGCGGGGCCTCAGGCTGTTCAGCCATGTCCGGGCCGTGCCCTGGAGCATGAGGGGAACATACTTCACGGCGACTCGCTTGTTGCCGTTGGCTATGTTGACGGCTGTGGAGTAGTCTGTCAGCCAATCCTCCGGCTTCACGGAGCCGGTGTACTTGGGCGTGTCTCGGGGGAGCGTGAACCCTTTGGGGAAGGGCTCATCTCTGATGCGGGGCCCGAAGTAAGGCGGACCCAGCTCATCTTCTTCTTCTAACGCCAGGGATCTGTGGAGTCGGTCGATCCGGTGGCGGGCGTCATTCTCTCCGACTCCCTCTCGGCGGCCAAGGCGACCTCCGAGAGTCGGATGCTCTACAGGCGGCGGAGAAATTCGCCGCTCTCTTCGGGGTGGGGGAGGCAGATAATCATCTCGCCGTTCCACTGCTCTGGGGCGGCCGTCTTGGTCGCGCTCGATGGTGATGCGAGTCCGGCTGTGACTGGCAGCCGGCTCCTTCTCTTTCCTCCCGCGGACTCCGCCAGTCGGCGTCCGGGAGGTCGCGCCTTGATCTCGGCGAGGGGGTAAGTCGTCGTTCGGCTGCTGCAGCGCGTCTGCGCGGCCGCCTGCCGCGTTTTGTGCTGCAACCGCATCGAGGAGCTGCTGGACTCGCTCCGTTATTACACGGCGCTCTTCGCCTTCGAGGTTCTTCAGTTCTTCGGTCGCCGCTTGGGCGGCGCGGATGTTCTCCGCAGGGGTGGCGTACACGGGGCGTTTCGCCCCGAGCAAGTCGGCGATGGCCGCGCCGCGTTCTCGGACCGCACCTAGACGGCTCGGCCCAGTCGGAGCCGGCGAGCCGCCTACAGCACGATCCATCTCGCGTTGGTATGCTTCTGACAAGCGTCTCATGCTCGCCAACTTCTTGGCGCCTTCTATGATCTGAAGGCGGCGTTCTTCCAGCATCTCCGTGTCCGCGTCCTCTGGGATGGGCGCGGCCAGGTCTTGCAGGGCCGCTGGTAGCGGGTCCTGGGCGATTTCGCCGGAGTGCTCGCCGTGGCCGATGACGAGCACCTCCGCGACGGCGCTTCTGCCACTCTCCTCGTACGGAAGTGGCTCGTCGTAGACCACCACGTTGGTGGGGAAGATATCGAGCGATACGGTGTCGGAGTCGACCAGCATCGGGTCGGAGGAGCCTACGGACTCCAAATCTACGGCGGGCTTGCCGGCGACGTGGAGTTGGTCGAGGAGACCCGCGAGGAGGCTCTCGGGGCCACCCGCCCCCGCACTCGGTGTGGGCTCGTCGGAGAGGCGCACCTCGCCAATGAGTTCGGCGAGGCCGCTCGCAGCGCAGGCGGCTTCAGCGCCGCGCAGCGTGTCGATGTAGACTCCATCTGGCGAGCCGGGCTGGCTGCGCTCGCTAGGGAGGAAGAGGGTTCCCGTCCAGAACAGATCTCCGGACGACGGTGCACCTCGCCCCACGGTGGGCGCCAAATGTCGGGGGTTGGATGCGACATATGCCAACGGGTGGCTTATCATGGTGGGGGCGAGTAGAACGTCGCCGGTGCCTGGAAACGGGATGAGGCGCAGACATGCACGCCGACGAATCTTACCCAGCTTCGGGGCTCTCCGGGGAGATAACACCCCTACTGCTGCTCTGCGGGGTCTCCTCATGATCACTATGGGATGATAGCACAAAGGTGCTCCTTGAGCTGTTTCGGGTGGCGGGAGGGAGCAAGGCTGGCTCCTCCCTTTGCTTGCTATGTGTCTAAAAACCTATCCCGGGCCGAACCCTTTGCATTGGTGCCCCGGGGGGTTTATATAGGCCTACCCCCCGAGGGTACAATGGAAAACTGACTGGGTGTGGCCCCCAGCTGTCTGTCTCTCATGCTGCCGCCCACCTGCCGGCTTCTGGGGCCCGCCGACTGGCGGGCCCCGCGGATAGGCCGGGCACTGTGCAACACTCCTGATGACGCAGGCTCGGTCATGGGGTCGTGGGAACAGTGCCGTCGTCAGTCGGGCGATCACTGTCGCCACTCCCCGTCCAATCTGGTTTATGGCTCGTGGGGCCCTGATTGAGAGGCGGCCGTCTCTGGGAAGGCCGACTCCCGCAGGGCCGTCTTCGGACTCTCCGGCCATCTTCTTCTCCCTCACTGACGGGGGGCCCGGCGGTCTTCGGGCCGTACAGGCCGCCGTCGTGGGCACAGTGCCTTGCGCACTGTGGCTGGTGTCAGGGGAGGCATGGCAACAGTGCCGCGCCTTACCGGAGATCTCCTGGTGGTACGGCTTACTGTAGCCATGCCTACCTCCCGTAGGTTTGAGGGGACGGCCACGTCGGGACCGTACCCTGCGTCGGTCTTCGTGAAAAGGTCGCGGGCCGACTCTCATAGTCGGCCCCTTGAAAGGTCGCAAGCCCGGAGTCGGCCTGCTTCAGAGTCGCCAGCTGGGACTCGGCCTTCTTTGAAGGTCACCAGCCGGGTCTCGGCCTTCTTCGAAGGTCGCCATCTGGGACTCGGCTGAGGGGCACGGCCTGCCCCGATGCCTTGAAAGATCTTGGGACCCGGGTCAGCCTACCCGTGGCCCATTACTCCGACACCAGCGGTAGTACTGCTCCGTTGACAGGCTTGTTCCAGCTTGTGGAGTTGCCACGGTAGTACCGTGGTCGACCACGGTAGTACCGCGCGGCGTCGCGGTAGTACTGCTTCCTTGGAGCGGTAGTACCGTGAGACGCGGGCAGAACATGTGGATAACGGTTGGATTTTTTCCATGACTATATAAGGGTTGTCTCCTACCTCTAGTTGACCACCTCTTCCACCTCTAAGCTCCATTGTTGCTCCAAGCTCCATTTTCCCCGATCTCTCTCCCTAGCCAATCAAACTTGTTGATTTGCTCGGGATTGGGTGACAAGGGCCCGATCTACACTTCCACCAAAGGATATTTGATTCCCCCCTCTTATCCCTTGCGGATCTTGTTACTCTTGGGTGTTGAGCACCCTAGACGGTTGAGGTCACCTCGAAGCCATACTCCATTGTGGTGAAGCTTCGTGGTGTTGTTGTTGTTGGGAGCCTCCGATTGTTGTGGAGATTGCCCCAACCTTGCTTGTAAAGGTTCGGTCACCGCCTTCAAGGGCACCAATAGTGGAATCACGGCATCTCGCATCGTATGAGGGCGTGAGGAGAATACGGTGGCCCTAGTGGCTTCTTGGGGAGCATTGTGCCTCCACACTGCTCTAACGGAGACGTACTTCCCCTTAAAAGGAAGGAACTCCGGTAACACATCCTCGTCTCCACCGGCTCCACTCTTGGTTATTTCGTGCCTTTACTTTCGCAAGCTTACTTATTGTTACATCTCTTGCTTGCTTGCGTGCTAGTTGTTATTGCATCATATAGGTTGCTCACTTAGTTGCATATCTAGACAACCTATTTGTTGCAAAGTTTAATTTGGTAAAGAAAAGCCTAAAAATTGTTAGTTGCCTATTCACCCCCCCCCCCTCTAGTCAATCATATCGATCCTTTCATGTTGCTCACTCGAGAAGCAACGGTCAAGCAGAGAGGGTAAATGCTGAAGTGCTGCGCGGGCTCAAGACCAGGACTTTCGACAGGCTGCGCAAGTGCGGAAAAAACTGGATTGAGGAGCTGCCGGTGGTTCTTTGGTCGATCAGGACGACGCCAAATCGAGCCACTGGCCAGACACCTTTCGCTCTAGTCTATGGAGCAGAGGTAGTTCTCCCCACGGAACTCGTATACAGGTCACCTCGAGTGCTCGCTTATGATGAGCTTGAGCAAGAGCAGCCGCAACAAGATGACGCGCTGCTCCTTGAGGAGGACCGTCTTCGGGCTACTGTACGAGCTGCTCGATACCAGCAAGCTTTGCACCGCTACCATAGCCGCAAAGTTAATGCCAGAAGTCTCGAGGAAGGCGACCTTGTTATTTGGCGCGTTCAGTCCGCCAAGAATTCCCACAAGTTGATGCCGAAGTGGGAAGGCCCTTACCGGGTGAAACGAGTCACTAGGCCTGGCGCTGTCCGCCTTGAGACCGAAGATGGCATTCCGGTGAGCAACTCCTGGAACATTGAGCATCTTCGTAAGTTTTACCCGTAAGGCGCGGTTGCCGGAACCTATTCCGGCAACCACCTTTTGTACAAGTCTTGCCGCTGTTGCATGTAATCCTTTGTACAAAGCCGGGCGCAGACCCCGTGCATAAATAAAGCTCATGTGCTCCGCACATCTTGTCAATTTCGTGCTTTCTTTTTGCATGTGTTATCTGACACTTTGTGCAGCGCCGACCCCCGGTAAGCGATAACGAGTCGTAAGGCTCCATATCTTTATTTTCTCTTCTTTCTCTTTCTCAAAGAAAGGAACGTTCCCTCGCCCACAAGTTTGCCGGGGGGAAAGGAGAAGATAATGGTGTGGACCAGGTGTCGTTCAAGGAAGTTTCGCCTTACCGGGAAGCAAACGACAGAAAAGCTAAGTTGCCAAAGTTTGAGCAATCAGTTTAAAAAAAATTTAAGTTATCTTCCTTGAACGACCGTGCTTTGTATGGAAAACCTGTGCGCGGAGGAACCAGCTCGTAGCTAGTTGCGCCCTTACTTTGTTTCGAGTCCGCCCAACAACTTAAGTGAGCTGCGACTAGTTGCGACAAGGTTTCTTGTCGGTAGCAGCACCGCCAGCAGGCTGCTGACATCCCGCACTCAGCGCTCGCGGCTAAGGTGCCTGCACCGGCAAGTTCCCTAAAAGCGTAGGGCAAAAACATACAAAGGAAGGAATCAAGTAAAGGAAATAACATAGCAATCGATACCCAAAATAGAGTTTTATTGCAAGATAGCTTGTCGCAGCTCTAACAGATTGTTCTCATAACGTGACCAGCAGCGACAAGAAAAGGAGAAAACGGGCGGCCTAATCTACGCGATCGCCCTCAACCCTCTTGATCCCGCTCACCTTGTCCACAATGGGTCCGACAAGGGTCTTGAGTGCTTCCAGATCGGCATCCCTCGGCAAGGTCCTGAGGACGTTGGTGAGGTTGAGGCCTGGGTTGCGGAAGGCCACCTTCACCAACACCTTTTGAAGAGCTCCCGCGCAGATCTTGCGCGACTCATCGGCCAGCTGCTTTGGGATCCTTTCCCGGAGTCGCTGGAGGGCCGTCGCCACGCCTTTGAAGAACAAGCTGAGCTTGGCGCTGGGTTGGAGGTTCTCATCGGAGGGATACCCGAAATCCTCCATCCCCAGTTGCGCTAGCTCCCTGTCGATGGCTGCGGCAACATCCACGAGACCCTCCGTCCAGTGCTCCACATTCTCCCTGAACGTGTTCTGGGTGGTAGCAGCACTCGCCAGCAGCGCCTCGTCGGCCTTGATCTGCTTCTTCAAGGCCACCTCCTGCTCCCTGGTGCCGTCCAGCGTCTTGGTCAAAGTAGTCAGCTTCAACTCAAGATCTATGTTGGAGTCCTTGGCGGTGCTAAGCTCCTTGCCCTTCTCGACGAGACGACCCTGCAGCTCGCCAAGGGTGTAAGCGTCCTTCTCGCGCTCACGCTTGAGCGCGGCAAGCTCTTCACCCCTCGCCTTGAGATCGGCCTCCAGCTGCGCCACCTTCGTCTCCAGCTCCTTCTTGGCGGCCTCGGTAGCTGCGGCAGCATCTTCTGCTTCCTTGAGGGCCCGCCGAATGTTTGCTCGCGCGCAGCAAGCTCCTCCTCGTGGCTGTCAATGTTGACCTTCCGCTGCGCCAACTCGCCCTCCCGCGCAGACAGGTCCTCGGCGGCAAGCCGCTGTTGCTCTTCAACTTCAGCCTTCTCGAGGAGGAAGGCTTTCCGCTCCTCGGCGAGTTGCTCCCACTTCTCGGCTAGGGACCAGAGAGCTTCCTGGTTGCGACCCCGGAGCTCTTCCGCGCGCTTCTCGATGTCTGCTCCCGCCTTCGCGACAAGCGCTTCTCGGGATTCCACCTTGGCCTGCCGAGCGCGGTAGAGCGACAGCAGCTTCTGCAGCAGCTGCTCCTCCTCAGGCTCGCCGCTGCTGCTGCTCGGCGCGTCAACCAGCGTTAGCCCAGCGGAGGCGAGCACCTCTCCATCAAAGATTTCTCCTTCGACTGGCGCCCTGGAGCTTGATGCCCAGGGGAGCTTGATGAAGACGCCATCACCGGCCTTCAAATAGGCACCGGGCTGGGGCTCTTCGGAGCCTGACGCTGCGGCAGCGGCGGGGGGATCGGCGGTCGGCGTAGCGCCTGACGCTCCTGCGGCCTCAGGGCCGTCAGTGCAATCGCCAGACCCCTCACAGGCTTCTACGGCAGCAGCTTTGGCGGCCTCTTCGCCGGCGGGATCATCAGCGTCGGCTACTTCTTCGGTGGCAGCGGCGTCATCGGTGTTGCCGCGCACGTTCTCCTCGCCGGCAACCTCGGTCTCCATCGGCTCCACAGTAGATGGATCTGAAGGCCAGAAGAGGGAGAAAAGTCAAGCAAATATCCAAAAAGAAAAATCAGAAGAAGAAGAACCCAAGGGAAGTTTTCAAGCAAGAGGATTAACTGTACTAGGTTCTACAGTCGTGGTCTCCGCCACCAGGGGGTCGCTGGTACTGTCCCTTGCCGGAGACTTCTCCCTTGCCGGAGAATGCTCCCTTGCTGGAGAACCCTCCCTTGGCGTTGTAGTCGGAGCAGATGGCATGTCGGGGGCGGCTTCCGAGCGCTCCTGGTGAGACTTCTCTACTCCTACACAAACCAATGGTCAGATGTCAACAAAGAAAGAGCACCCATGCGCACCTAACAGCGGGAAATAAACCATATACTTACGCTGGGGGCTGCGCTGGGGGCTGCTTTGGGGAATAGTTGCCGGGTCCGGCAAGGTGGTCTCGGACACCCCCCCCCCTCCCCGTTGTCGCGGTGGGTTTGTCCTCGATGACAATCACCGGGGCCTTGGCTCTCTTCTCTGCTCTCTAGGCCAGAGTCCTCAAAAGGAATGAGTTCGGAGTAAAGCAAATCAGATACAAGACAAAACAGCAAGAATTGAAGAACTACAAGTACAGCAGAGAATCTTACTCTTCTTCTTCCTCGTTGGAGCTGAGCGTGGAGAGGTCAAAGTCCGGCTCACCTCCGGCGCGACGAGGCGGAGGAGTAGTTTCCCTTAGCTGCTTGGCGGGAGTGGTAGCGGTGGTCTGAGACGACCCAGCTCCAGCCGCCGCCGCGGCATGAGACGTGGCAGGAGCAGAAGCGGTGGTCCGGGAGGACCCCCACTCCAGTTGCCGCAGCGGCGTGAGGCGCTCCCGCGGCAACAGTGCTTGTCGCGGTGGAGCGTGTCGCGCGGCGCGGCGGCTGTTGACTCGCCTGCCGCCCCGCTACGTCCTCGGCCTTGCGGAGACGCCTTCTTGGTGGAGCTGGGGGCTCTGCTTGCGGCGAGCTGTCTGAAGATGAGGAGGAAGAGGAGTTGGTCTTCAACGAGCCGCTCGCACCCTCGACGGGCTCGCTCGACTCGGCTTCAGGCTCGGCAAGCTCCCCCTCACCGGCAAGCTCTCCCTCGCCGGCAAGCCACTCTCGCTCGGCAAGGCTTGCCGCCTCTGCTGCCTCTGCCTCCTCCACGGTGAATCCAAACTCTCCCGTGGCAGCGGCTGCCGCCGCCTCTTCCAGCCTAGTGAAAATGCGCTGCATCTCCGCATGGATGGTGTCGCGAGTAAGGCTTTTCTGTTCATCGGCGCGGACCAGCACTTCCACCAAGCCGTCAAAGAACTCCTGCACGACGTCGTCTGCAGGCTCTTGCCAAGTTTGGACAATTCCATGCGAATCGCACAGCAGCATCATTGCACGGATGCGGTCGAGCGAGGAGTTGTTGCATAGCGGAACGACACCCTTCGGCAACCTAAACACTTCAGGATGTTGAGGGTCGTACTTGAACAGTTCCTGGAGCATCGCCTCCAATTCCAGGACAGTGAAGTTGAAGTTGAGGCCCGGGCGCAGCCTCATGATATCCGCCGCATTCTGGAACTCCCAAGCGGGTCTCCTCCTCTCCTGCAGAGGGGCGATGCGGCGGCGAAGAAAATCTGCGCCAACGGCGCCTACAGTGAGCCCGGCAAGCCTGAGGCGTAGGATCCGGGTGACGGCAATCTTCAGCCTATCGTCTTCCGGGGCCATGCTGCTCCAATCGTTGCCGCGCGCTACTGGGGCTTGGCGCAGGGCGGTAAATGGCTGCGGGTTCTCCTCGACAATCCAACACCAGTTTGCTCTCCATTCCTCCCACTTGCCGCGGAGCTCTCCCTCCAGATAAGCTTCCTTCTTACCAGCTCTCGAGATCCAGGCGATTCCGCCGGATAAAGGCTCCCCTCTCTCAACTCGGGGCATAAAGAAGTGGCGAAAGAGAGCTACATTTGGATGGACTCCGACAAAGTTTTCACAGAGATGTGCGAAAACTGCCATGGTCAGAACGGCATTGGGGGTGAAGTCAAGGAGGTGGAACCCGTAGGTGTTCATAATGTCGCAGAAAAATTCAGAGAAAGGCGGGCAGAGCCTGCAGTAGAAGAACAACACGAAGAAGGGGTATCCATTCGGAGCCCGTTCCGAAGCGGCGGCTGAGAGTACCTTCGTGCGCGGATGCGCTCGCGTCTCCGTCGACCAAAAGAGGTAGTAATACTCCCTCAGCTCCTTTGCGACGAGCTTGGGGGGGAAGGTTGTCTGCTCCTTTCGCAGCGCCGTGAGCCGCTGCGCCTCGGTCGACTTCACGCCCTTCCCCTTGTCGGCTTTCGGAGCCATGGCGGAGGTGGTGGGGGAGATCGACGCCATTGGTGGTGCTGGTGGCGATGGCGGGGCGGAGCGCTGCTCTCTTTCAGCTTTGGGAAGAAAGGGAGGGGCGACGGAGGTTTCTGAGATTGGAACAACAACCGGCGAGATGGGTGACCTGCCCCTGTTTCCCCTGCTTATAAAGAGGGAGGGGGCGGACGTTCCGTCTTTCCGAATAAAGAAACCACCCACGATCTCTCCCACGACGCCGCATTCGACGCATGCCGTTCGAGGAGGGCGCAGCGGATACGGAGTGAGATACGGCGTAACCAGGCCGCGCGTGCCCGTGCCCTGTTTTGGGCCTGGCCCAACAGCGCTCGGCACCGTGTGTGGCCCAGGCCCGGGGGCTCCTGTCGGTGTACTAGAGTAGGGGTACCCTAGTATCCCGAACTTGTGCACGGGCAGTCGCAGCACCCCACGGCAAGGCTTGCCGGGTGACCGCCAAGGTCCTCCATGCTTCCTTTGGAGCCATTCAAGAACAAAGTATTCAAGCCAAGGAGGCAAGGCCCCGGCAAGAGGAGCTTGCCGGGAAGGCCAACCGAGGCATCTCAAGGGACTTGCCGCGATGCGCCACGCGTCCCGGCGAGGCCCGGTGAGCGACAAGACAACGACCGCGGCAAGGCGCTTGCCGTGGCAAGCTACCACTCTGTACCCGCGCTCCAGCACGTCCACCAACGTGTCGCCTTGGGACCTTTCCAGGCGCGCGTGGCAAGAGGCTGTGCGGCCAGCAGTGTGCGGTGGCAAGCGGCGCTGACAAGATTGCCATCGTGGCAAGCGGTGGCGTCCCTGACGGTCCCTTTTTGCACTGTTTGGGCGACGCAGACGGGCATTTAATTCCTTTGTCCCCTGCCGTCAGGGTTAGGTATGATACACTGTACAGGTAGTTGTACGAACCGCAACACCTTTCCATTTTTACCCTTGTCTACGTTGCCACCTGTCGGTGACCCCTTTAGCATATAAAAGGAGGCCCATGCGCAACGTAGAGGGGGGTTCAAAGGCAGAAACACACTCACGCTCGGTCTCGTTAGCAGCTAGTGTGTACTGTAGCACTCAGCGCTCCCGAACAAGAACTCAATACACTCAAACATGCAGCAGTAGGAGTATTATCTCTCCGGAGAGCTCCGAAGCTGGGTAAACCGCTCATGTGCTTCGCCTCGATCCGCTCTTCGCGCGGTCTCCGCCCCCCGCCGAACCGAAAGGGGCCCGGTCCGCCGGCCCCATAGGTGTCCGTGGATCAGTTTCCCCCGACAGGTTCAATCTTGCGGTGTCCTTTCCCAGTGACAGCAGGGGCAGTAAGGCACGTATTGTATTGTTGCCATCGAGGATAAAAGGATGGAGTTTATATCATATTGCTTGAGTTTATCCCTCTACATCATGTCATCTTGCCTAATGCGTTACTCTGTTCTTATGAACTTAATACTCTAGATGCATGTTGGATAGCGGTCGATGTGTGGAGTAATAGTAGTAGATGCAGGCAGGAGTCGGTCTACTTGTTGAGGACGTGATGCCTATATACATGATCATGCCTACATATTATCATAACTATGCACTTTTCTATCAATTGCTCGACAGTAATTTGTTCACCCACCGTAATACTTATGCTATCTTGAGAGAAGCCACTAGTGAAACCTATGGCCCCCGGGTCTACTTTCCATCATATAAGTTCCCGATCTACTTAATTTTGCCATCTTTACTTTCCAATCTATATCATAAAAATACCAAAAATATTTATCTTATCTTATTATCTCTATCATATCTCACTTTCGCAAGTGGCCGTGAAGGGATTGACAACCCCTTTATCGCGTTGGTTGCGAGGTTCTTGTTTGTTTGTGTGGGTACGAGGGACTTGCGTGAAGCCTCCTACTAGATTGATACCTTGGTTCTCAAAAACTGAGGGAAATACTTATGCTACTTTGCTGCATCACCCTTTCCTCTTCAAGAGAAAACCAACGTACTGCTCAAGAGGTAGCACTTCCCAACCAGTGAGATACTCTGTACAAAATACGATAGAGAAAAAATTAGAGAGAGAAGGAAGCTAAAGTAAACAATCAAACCAGTATTCTTGCATTTCTTTTGCATTGAATCGTTTCACAAGGTTGACTAGTGCAGTTTTTCTACTTTTACCAAAACCGCAACGTAATATTTAAATGTGCATTTGCATGTGTGTATACATACTAGTAGCAGTCCAGTCTACACGCATAGATATTATATATAGAGAGAAGATATATAGCAAAGTTTGTGCTATATGCACGTCCTTACAAATTTGCAAACTTTTCCTTTTACACACTTAATTAAGGACCCTAATAATTGCCGAACGTTTGGGATTTATCATTTCCGTCCTGACACTAATGGGATCACCTTAAGACACTAAATTATTGCTAATAAAAGACACAACGCTCGCATGACCGCTTGTGGCGCGCCACGACTGCCCTGGTGCACGGCCGTTTCCCAGCGCGACGATACAACACCTCTTCCTTGGCCGCGCAAATCGTTAGGTGCTAATTAGCGGCTTACCGGTGGGCGAGCGCGATCTCACCAGTTTGGTGAACCAACGCCAATGCACCCAGTCCATGTACTGCCAAGGTAGATGAGGCGCTTGGACCCGACTGCACTCAAGGGCTTTGGCATGGGCGTCCTCCACCATCCACATGGTCCTCGCACGAGCCTTCTGCCAAAGAGCCAATTGCCTGAGTCTCTTGGACGCGACATAGGCCTGCCAGGAAGCATCCCTCGTGAGGTGCTTCTCTTCCTCGGCCTTGTTCTCCACCTCTCTTTTGGCGTGCTTTGCCAGAGGCAAAGCCCCCCACGAGGCCACCTCCATTTCTTTTCAAAGCTCCTCCAAGCTGGGGGGGGGGGGGGCTCGGTGGGCGGCGCAATGTCCTCCTTGTAGCGGGGAGACGATGCATCCTCCGATGTGCATGGTGGTGAGACTGGGAACACCAACGCGTCTACCTCGACGCATTGCGGCGAGGAGCGGAATGCTGATGCGTCATCCTCCACTGGTGGCAGCGTGGAACGGAACACAGACGTGTCCTCCTCGACTAGTGGTGGCGAGGAACGAAACGGCGACGTGTGACCCTCCACGCGGGGTAGCGAGGGGCACCTAGGGCTAGGGAGGGCAATACCATGGTGGTCGACGAGTCCGTAATTGAGAGGAAGGGGAGGCGATAAAGAAATTAATGTGATTGTTCTTTCAAATGTCATGGGAGGTGCATTATTTATAGCGAGCAATACCACACCTACATAAGATATGTTGCGTGATTAACGTAACAGCTAGGTGGGCATATTGTTGTTGGAGGGAATTACGGGGGAGCGATGGAGATATTGCTTATCACAATGGTTTCGGGTTTCAGCAGGAGGAGATTGGACGAGCGTGCGAGGGAGGAGAATCATTCATGCAGATTGTTTTCACATGAGGAGGAGGTGGGACTGCAGGAGGGAGAAGGAGAGTCAGGCATGCAGATTGTTTTCACACATGTTGAGGAAAAGATTGGGAGGCGAACGGGTTTCCTGGTAGGGTGAACGACAAATATTGAATCAAGAGGCAGTTGAGGTTAATAAGGCACAGTATAATTAGTACTCATAAATAGTACGACTGGGATTCAAACCATGGCCACTAAAGTGAGAACAACCAATGCCTACTACTGCGCTAAGCAAAGGAATACGATTTAGGACGATTCCTTAATTTTCTTATACATTTAGTTTTTTTCAAATGGAGGCAAAAGCTTTGCCTCATCTCATTAAATAAGAAGGAGGAGAACAAAGTTTTAGTTGTTACAGGGCCACGCAGGCCCAGCCAAAAGGGTCTACTCTCCCGGGCAAATGTTTCCCAACGATCTAGCCCCGGCAATTACCCAAGTGTTCGCCTCGTCCATGATTGTCGCCGCCACCCTAGTTGGCGGGAGGCCTTGTTACGGATATACGTTCAATTTGAAAATAATGAAATAATTTAAACAAAAAATAAATATTTCGAGGACCCTTAAAATGAGCGAAATTTTGTCAATTTTTTCCTGGGCCAAGCTTATAGCTAACCTTGTTGTATGAGTCACTATTAGTGATGACTATATATGGCATGGCAACATCATATAACCTAATGCACCTGGATGAAGAAAGTAGTAGTATCATGCATGCGATGATGCGAAGTAGGCAAAAGAAATTGCTCATTTATAGCGATCGCGTGAGTGAGGTGACGGTCGTGGGAGGCGTGACGCTTGGCAGAACAAAGTCACAGTTGCATGCACACGCCGATCGGCATGGCGTGCAAACACGCGGATGTTATACCATCAGGCCTACTACTTTGTCTGCTACTAGTAGACATGCCATCTAGTGGGTCCCCGATAGTACTCAAGAACTCTGTGGGGGCATGCAACCATTTATCTTACCAGGCAAGCCACTGCCCCACACCGTTCACATGCCTTACACAACACTTTTACAATCGGAAAACCGCTAGCAGTTTTCTCCTACTCATCCCCATCTTTTACCTTACAGCACTTCGCTCCGAGTCGTCCCGTTCTTTCACATTACAACAGTTCCACTTCTCCTAACCCTCCCCCAAAATCCATGGCCTCCCAAATCTCCATGATCACCAGTGAGTACAAGGTTAAAACCATCACCCGCGATGAGTTCGACGTCATCGACACCCGTAGATCCATGACAGTGTAAGCATGCCTTGGTCGCTTCCAACACATGTTCGAAATTTCAAAGGATGAGTGGGTCACTAGGCTAGATGTTGAGTACACCACAGTCCTGGAAAAGGAGAATCTTCTAAAGGAGGAAGATAATAAGAAGCCTGCCGTGATCCAGTTTGCATACGTAACATGTGCTTTGTCTCCCACATATGCCATGCCGATGTTAGGTGTCAGAATTTTAAGGACTTCCTCAAGGACAAAAGAGTGAAATTTGTTACTTTAGACTTTAGGAATGATAAGGAAATCCTGGGTCAAATAGGCCTCGTTGTAGGCTAGCTCTTCGATCTCTAGATGGAAAGCCTAGTGTCCTCCTCTCAGCCTTCAATGTTGACCCTGGCAGGAGCCATGGTTGATCCTTCGTATAGTAAACTAGAGAAATATGGCCACGAGTTTCATCGTGCATGGGAGTCAAAGACAATAGACAAAGATCACATCATGTACGAGCAATGGATGCCTACCTTTGTTTAAATATCTACAAGGGTTGGATGAAGAAGAGCCTAGTGTCCGGTTCAAGCAAAGAAGTATCAGGGAAGAGGAAGAGGAAGAGGGATGAGGACGAGGTCGAGGACGTGTATGATGACTACGAGTATGGTGGCAGTGTTGTTTCTCCTGCTGGTTCTACTGAAGTGTCAAGTGGACTAGTTGCTTAGTTTTATTTCAGGGGTGTGTTGTGCTGAGCCCCTAGCAGAACTATGTTATGTTCTTTCTCGTTATTTGAACTCTCTAGTACGTACGAGTATGTCTTACAGTTCATCTTGTAGTTGGTACTACTTGATACGTCCATTTTGCATCATGTTTTCCTACTGTTCTTTATGATGTTTTTATGCATAATAATGCTTTCTGGAGTAATTCTAATGCCTTTTCTCTCATAATATGCAAGGTACACACAAAGAGGGAGAATTTCGGCACCTAGAAATATGGACCTGGAAAAGCTATGTCAAGCTACCTATTATGTACAACTCCAAACAAGCTGAAACTTTACTGAGAACTTTTATGGAATATATGAGAAATATTAGAGCACATAAGTACCAGAGGGGGCCACCCTCATGAGCACAAGACACCAGGGCGTGCCTGGGCCCCCAGGCGCGCTCTGGTGGGTTGTGCTCACCCTGGCTCACCTCCGGTGTCCATCTTCTGGTATATAGGTCATTTTTACCTAGAAAAAGTAAGGGGAGGACTTTCGGGACGGAGCACCACCGTCTTGAGGCGGAACTTGGGCAGGAGCACTTTTGCCCTCTGGCGGAGCGATTCCGCCAGGGGAACTTCCCTCCCGAAGGGGGAAATCATCGTCATCATCATCACCAACAACTCTCCCATCTTGGGGAGGGAAATCTCCATCAACATCTTCAACAACACCATCTCATCTCAAACCCAAGTTCATCTCTTGTGTTCAATCTTGTTACCATAACTATAGATTGGTGCTTGTGGGTAACTAGTAGTGTTGATTGCATCTTGTAGTTGATTACTATATGGTTGACTTGGTGGAAGATTATATGTTCAGATCCAATATGCTATTTAATACCCCTCTGATCTTGAGCATGTTTATCACTTGTGAGTAGTTACTTTTGTTCTTGAGGTCATGGGAGAAATCATGTTGCAAGTAATCATGTGAACTTGGTATGTATGTTGTGATTCCCTTAGTGGTGTCATGTGAACATCGACTACAATACTTCACCATATTTGGGCCTAAGGGAATGCATTGTGGAGTAGTTATTATATGATGGGTTGCGAGAGTTACAGAAGCTTAAACCCTGGTTTATGCGCTATTCCGTAACGGGCCGATTGGATCCAAAAGTTTAATGTTATGGTTAGAATTTATTCTTATTACTTTTATCGTAGTTGCGGATGCTTGCGAGGGGGGTTCATCATAAGTAGGAGGTTTGTTCAAGTAAGAACAGCACGTAAGCACCGGTCCACCCACATATGAAATTATCAAAGTAGCGAACATGAATCGAATCAACATGATGAAAGTGACTAGATGAAATTCCCGTGTACCATCAAGAACGCTTTGCCTATTATAAGAGACCGTTTTGGCCTGTCCTTTGCCTCAAAAGGATTGGTCTACCTTGCTGCACTTTTGCTATTATTATCGTTACTTGCTCGTTACAAATTATCTTGCTATCAAACTACTCTGTTACTTACAATTTCAGCACTTGCAGAAGTTACCTTATTGAAAACCACTAGTCATTTGTTTCTGCTCCTCGTTGGGTTTGACACTCTTACCTATCAAAAAGAGCTAAAATTGACCCCCTATACTTGTGGGTCATCAAGGCTATTTTCTGGCACAGTTGCCGGGGAGTGAAGCGCCTTTGGTAAGCGGAATTTAGTAAGGAAACATCTATATAGTGTGATGAAATTTACTGTCACTTGTTACTATAGAAAACAATCCTTTGAGGGTTTTGTTCGGGGTATATTCACCACGACTGGAACCACAATTAGCTACCCCTCAACCTACTGCACCTACTGAAAATATTGAATATGAAATTCCTTCAGGTATGATAGAACGACTGCTAGCTAATCCTTATGCAGGAGATGGAACTGAACATCCTGATATGCACTTGATATATGTGGAACAAATTTGTGGATTGTTTAAGCTTGCAGGTTTACCCAGAGATGAAGTTAATAAGAAGGTTTTCCCTTTATCTTTGAAGGGGAAAGAATTGGCATGGTATAGGCTATGTGATGATATTGGATCTTGTAATTGGCATCGATTGAAATTGGAGTTCCACCAAAATATTATCCCATGCATCTAGTTCATCGTGATCAGAATTACATATATAATTTTTGGCCTCGTGAAGGAGAAAGTATCACTCTAGCTTGTGGAGGCTTAAGTCAATGTTATGTTCATGCCCCGATCATGAGCTCTCAAGAGAAATTATTATCCAGAATTTTTATGCTCGGCTTTCTCATAATGATCAATCCATGCTTGATACTTCTTGTGTTGGTTCTTCTATTAAGAAGACTATTGAATTCATATGGGATCTTTTGGAAAGAATTAAATGCAACTCTGAAGATTGGGAACTCGGCGAAGGTAAAGAGTTGGGTATTAAGCTTAAGTATGATTGTGTTAAATCTTTTATGAATACCGATGCTTTTCAAAAGTTTAGCACTAAATATGGACTTGACTCTGAGATAGTAGCCTCCTTTTTTCAATCATTTGCTACTCATGTTGATCTCCCTAAAGAGAAGTGGTTTAAATATCACCCACCTATTAAAGAAGAAATTAAAGAACCGGTACTACCTAAGGAAGAAACTATACTTTATAATGTTGATCCAGTTGTTCCTACTGCTTATATTGAGAAACCACCTTTCCCTGTTAGGATAAAGGAACATGCTAAAGTTTCAACTGTGGTCAACAAAAGTTATATTAGAACACCTAAACCTGATGAACAAATTAAAGTAGAACCTAGTGTTGCTATGGTTAAGGATCTCTTGGAAGAAAATGTGGATGGGTATGTTATTTACTTCTGTGAAGAAGCTGCTAGAATTGCCAAACCTGATAAAAAAGGATAAACATAGACCTATTGTTGGCATGCCCGTTATCTCATTTAAAATAGGAAATCACTGTTATCATGGTTTATGTGACTTAGGTGCTAGCGGGAGTGCTATTCCTTTTTCCTTATATCAAGAAGTTATGAATGATATAGCACCTACAGAGATAGAAGACATAGATGTTACTATTAAACTTGCTAATAGAGATACTATATCACCAATTGGGATTGTTAGATATGTTGAAGTCTTGTGTGGGAAAATAAAATACCCTGCTGCTGTTCTTGTTCTTGGTTCCCCACAAGATGACTTTTGTCCCATTATCTTTGGTAGACCATTCTTGAACACCGTTAATGCTAAGATAGATTGTGAGAAACAAACTATCGGTGTTAGTTTTGGTCATGAGTCTCATGAGTTTAATTTTTCCAAGTTCAATAGAAAGCTTCATGAAAAAGAATTGCCTAGTAAGGATGAAATAATTGGTCTTGCTTCTATTGCTGTGCCTCCTACTGATCCACTAGAACAATATTTGCTAGACCATGAAAATGATCTACATATGCATGAAAGAAATGAAATAGATAAGATTTTATTTGAACAACGTCCTCTGCTTAAACACAATTTGCCTATTGAAACTCTAGGAGGTCCTCCTCCACCTAAAGGTGATCCTATGTTTGAATTAAAACAATTGCTAGACACTTTGAAATATGCTTATCTTGATGAAAAGAAGATATATCCTGTTATTATTAGTGCTAACCTTTCAGAACATGAAGAAGAAAGATTATTGAAAGTTCTAAGGAAGCACCAAGCTGCTATTGGATATACTCTTGATGATTTAGAGGGCATTAGTCCCACTCTATATCAGCACAAAATTAATCTGGAATCTGATGCTAAACCCGTTGTTGATCACCAACGTCGGTTATATCCGAAGATGAAAGAAGTGGTAAGAACGGAAATATTAAAACTTCTGGAAGCAAGTATAATCTATCATATAGCTGATAGTAGATGGGTAAGTCATGTTCATTGTGTCCCTAAGAAAGGAGGTATTACTGTTGTTCCTAATGATAAGAATGAACTTATTCCACAAAGAATTGTTACATGCTACAAAATGGTAATTCATTTTGGAAAATTGAATAAAGCAACTAGAAAAGATCATTACCCTCTGCCTTTTATTGATCAAATGCTAGAAAGATTATCTAAGCACACACATTTTTGCTTCCTTGATGGATATTTTTTTTCACAAATACATGTTTCTCAACCTGATCAAGAAAAGACCACTTTCACTTGTCCCTTTGGAACTTATGCTTATAGACGTATGCCTTTTGGTTTATGAAATGCACCTGCTACCTTTCAAAGATGTATGACTGCTATATTCTCTGACTTTTTTGAAAAGATTGTTGAGGTTTTCATGGATGACTTCTCTGTTTATGGGAAGTCTTGTGATGATTGTTTAAGCAATCTTGACCAAGCTTTGCAAAGATGTGAGCAAACAAATCTTGTCTTGAATTGGGAGAAGTGCCACTTTATGGTTAATGAAGGTATTGTTTTGGGCGATAAAATTTCTGAAAAAGGTATTGAAATGGACAAAGCTCAGGTTGATGCAATTGAGAGAATGCCATGTCCTAAAGATATCAAAGCTATTCGTAGTTTCCTAGGTCATGATGGTTTCTATAGGAGATTTATCAAATACTTTACTAAAATTTCTAGGCCTCTTACAAACCTTTTGCAAAAGGATGTTCCTTTTGTTTTTGATGATGTTTGTTTAGAAGCCTTCGAAACACTCAAGAAAGCCTTAATTTCTGCACCTATTGTTCAACCACCTGATTGGAACTTGCCTTTTGAAATTATGTGTGATGCTAGTGATTATGCTGCTGGTGCTGTTCTAGGACAAAGAGTTGATAAGAAACTGAATGTCATTCATTATGCTAGTAAAACTCTAGACAGTTCTCAATGAAATTATGCTACTACTGAAAAAGAATTCCTAGCAGTGGTGTTTGCTTGTGACAAATTTACATCTTACATTGTTGATTCAAAAGTAATTGTTCACACCGATCATGCTGCTATAAAATATCTTATGGAAAAGAAAGATGCTAGACATAGACTTAGTCGATGGGTTCTCTTGCTATAAGAATTTGATTTACATATCACTGATAAAAAAGGAGCTGAGAACCTCGTAGCTAATAACTTGTCTAGGCTTGAAAATGTGCTTGATAACCCACTACCTATTGATGACAGTTTTCCTGATGAGCAGTTAGCTGCAATAAATGTTTCTCATAACACTCCTTGGTATGCTGACTATGCTAATTACATTGTTGCTAAATATTTACCACCTAGCTTTACATACCAACAAAAGAAAAAATTCTTCTATTATTTAAGACATTACTTTTGGGATGACCCACATCTTTATAAAGCAGGAGTAGGTGGTATTATTAGACGTTGTGTACCTGAGCATGAACAGGGACAAATCCTAAGGAAATGTGACTCTGAAGCATATGGAGGGCATCATGCTGGAGATAGAACTACTCACAAGGTATGGCAATCTGGATTTTATTGGCCTACTCTCTTCAAAGATGCCCGTAAGTTCGTCTTATCTTGTGATGAATGTCAAAGAATAGGTAATATCGGTAAGCATCAAGAAATGCCTATGAATTATTCACTTGCTATTGAACCATTTGATGTTTGGCGATTTGACTACATGGGACCTTTTCCTTCCTCTAATGGGTATACACATATTTTGGTTGTTGTTGATTATGTTACTAAGTGGGTAGAAGCTATTCCAACCACTAGTGCTGATCACAACACCTCTATTAAAATGCTTCAGGAAGTTATTTCCCCAAGGTTTGGAGTCCCTAGATATTTAATGACTGATGGTGGTTCACACTTTATTCATGGTGCTTTCCGTAAAATGCTTGCCTAGTATGATGTTAACCATAGAATTGCGTCACCTTATCATCCTCACTCCAGTGGTCAAGTTGAACTTAGCAATAGAGAAATAAAATTAATTTTGCAAAAGACTATCAATAGGTCCCGGAAGAATTGGTCTACGAAATTAGATGATGCACTTTGGGCTTATAGAATAGCATATAAAAATCCTATGGGTATGTCTCCTTATAAAATGGTTTATGGAAAAGCTTGTCATTTGCCTCTTGAGTTAGAACATAAAGCATATTGGGAAATCAAAGAACTCAAATATGATTTCAAACTTGCCGGTGAAAAGAGGTTATTTGATATTGGCTCTTTAGATGAATGGAGAACCCAAGCTTATGAAAATGCCAAGTTATTTAAAGAAAACGTTAGAAGATGGCATGATAAAAGAATCCAAAAGCATGAGTTTAAAGTTGAAGAATATGTTCTTTTGTATAAATCTCATTTTAGGTTCTTCGCGGGAAAACTCCTCTCAAAATGGGAAGGACCCTATGTTATCGAGGAGGTTTGTCGGCTGGAGCTATCATAATAAATAATGCCGAAGGTACTAACCCGAAGGTTGTTAATGGGCAACGAATAAAACATTATATCTCAGGTACGCCCATTAATGTTGAAACTAATATTATCCAAACCTCTACACCGGAAGAACACATAAAAGAGTCCTTCCGGAACACTCCAGAATCATGAAAATAAGGAGGTACATGATATGGTAAGTAAATGGCCTCCGAAAAATCTGCAAAAATATTTTTTTTCAATTTTGGAATATAACAAAAATTAGGAAAATAAGAAACAACCAGGCGCGCCCAGGTGGGCTGTGCCCACCTCGGGTACCTTCTGCACTCCATTTTTCTACAGTTTGCTTGTCCCTCAAGATAAAAAATCTTTATATATCCGCCGAACCTATTGATCACCATTTCATGGAGAAATCTTCTATTTTGTTTTCCTTGTTGTTTTCGGTTACATCTATTGAGCCAGGCATCATGTCTTCTTCTTCCTCCAACAACGTGGAAGAGGATGCTTGGTTGATGAAGATTGAGATGAAGAGAGAAGAGCCTGTAGAGGTCGTCAAGGAAGACACGAGCAAGGAGGTTCCATAGAGCAAGCCCCGGTGGTCGACCAAGCACTGTCGGCCAAGGAGGAAGAAGAAGATATCCTTAAATCTTACTATATGCTCATCTTACCCCTACTGAGATCGAACCATTTCGGATCATTGAAATAGTTCGTGTGCGGATGTGGCCTGGTGAGCCCCTGCCCACTAGCTACTTCGGCCTGATCAAGCGGATGGTGAATGCCTGTCCGCGGCTTGAGGTGATCAAGCGATCCGTTTGCATTGAGGGTGCCCGTCGGGCCTTTGCCCGCGCGAAGGTGCATTGGAGCAAGCTGGATGCGGAGAAGCTGGTGAAGGACGGGCCGCCGGAGGGCAAGGCTCATCGCTATCCCAAGAAATATTACGATGGCGTTATGAAGGGCGCTCGTCTCGTGGTTGATGAATGTACCAAGGACACAATCCTTGAATAAATGTACCTCTGTAGTTGTTATAATATAAAGACGAAGTTACTTGCTCTATGTAGCGCTATTTGCTTTAAAATATTACCTTTTGTGTGGCTGTTTATAGAATTCTGAAAGTAGGCCAATCATCGGCTTCCGCCCCCACGTAACTTGTACCGGGGTGTTCCTGGAAAAACTGGGATACTCTTTATCCAAATTTTTGGTCCCTTAAGGAGGTATCCGGCGCAGCGAACAAGGCAATCGGACTATACGGCTTTATAACTTTCACTTAGGCATAGAAGTCTACAATTTTAAATTTTGGCGAAGCCCCTAGGATTCGGAAGGCAAAATTGGGGTGCTATATACACCTAAATCGGACGAGGCCGATTCATCTCTTAAAGCTGAAAAAATCTTTAAGGATTTTAGGACCTCTCGAACAGTGACCAACTGTCGCCACAGCATGCCGGTCAGTTTTCGGCTTTGTCTATGAAGGTGCTCGTCCGGAAGAACCGGGACACAATCGCAGTAGTTCTCCCTACGCTACCTTAGCCGATATAACGGAACGTAAGGTACCAAAACAAGGGAGCTGGGCAAACCCAACTATTGACCCAAGACGTGATTCGGAGCTGATGCATATAGTGCTATAAGTTCGGGGTGCCGCACTGTTGAAAGTGTTCGGACTTGTTTTGCCGTATTATGAGGCGCCATATGAAGCCCCTGGCAAACTAATCGTACCAAAGTGTACGGATGCAATATTAAATAAACATTTGCAAGAAAAAAGCGCAAATAGGAATAATAAGCTGACGCTATATATTATCTCCCATTGATGAATAATATGTTTAAGTGTATGTGTACGATGGTTGCGTTTAAGCAGAAGTAAATAGGACTATTTGACATGTCCTATCCAAGGGCAGGCTGCAAGTAGGTATGTAAAATAGGTATAACGATCATGAACAGATGCCACCTGGGTATTTCCTTTTGTGCGCGAAGCCTGTTGCCTGCTTGGTTTTCTCTCCTGTGTAAGTCCGACCATCCGGCTCTTCTGAAGAGGCTGCCCGAAAGCAGTGTCCTGAAATATACGAAGGGATGGTTATGAAGGTATGTTGCAGTTATACCGCACTATTGACTGAGTCACTACTTCGCCTCCGCCTATGCACATGGTATTTTGAGTGCGTAATTGTGTACGCGTGGCACGAATGCTGCTTTGATGGGGCTTGAGCGGAGGCCGAACTACTAGTCGCGCTCTTGGCGTGCCTGATGATCCTGTTGCGGGTGCTCCGAACTCGCTTGACGGTGCTCGAGGTTGTCGTCACCGGATTGTAGGTTTGTCGGAGGAGGCTGCATTGTACTTCCGCCGTGAGGGCAGCAGTATGCTCTTCTGTCCGGAGAGAGCGGTCCATGTTTCCGTTGACTGTTATGATGCCGCGTGGTCCTGGCATCTTGAGCTTGAGGTATGCATAGTGTGGTACCGCATTGAATCTAGCGAATGTGGTTCGTCCCAGTAGTGCATGGTAACCACTGCGGAAGGGGACGATATCGAAGATTAACTCTTCTCTTTAGAAGTTATCCGGAGATCTGAAGACCACTTCCAATGATATAGAGCCCGTGCAACGGGCCTCTACTCCAGGAATTACACCTTTAAAGGTGGCTTTGGTGGGCTTGATCCTTGAAGGGTCAATGCCCATTTTGCGCACTGTGTCCTGATAAAGCAGGTTCGGCCTGCTGCCGCCGTCCATGAGGACTCGCGTGAGGTGGAATCCGTCGATGATTAGGTCTAGGACCAATGCGGCTGAGCCGCCATGACAGATGCTGGTAGGGTGATTCCTACGGTCGAAGGTGATCGGACAAGCTGACCATGGGTTGAATTTGGGGGCGACTGGCTCCATCGCATAGACATCCCGTAGTGATCGCTTCCGTTCCCATTTGGGAATGTGGGGGGCGTAGATCATGTTGACCGTTTTCACCTAGGGAGGAAATTTCTTCTGTCCCCCCGTGTTCGGACGCCGGGGCTCTTCGTCGTCGTCGCTGTGCAGCCCATTGTCCTTGTTTTCGGTGTTTATTTTACCGGCCTATTTGAACACCCAGCAGTCTCCATTAGTGTGGTTGGCTGGCTTGTCCGGGGTGCCATGAATTTGGCACGAGCGTTCCAGTATGCGGTCCAGACTGGACGGTCCCTGATTGTTTCTTTTGAATGGCTTCTTCCGCTGACCAGACTTGGATCCGCTGAATCCGGCATTGACTGTTGTGTCTTTAGTGTTGTCGCCGTTGTTCCGTCGCTTGTGTCTGTTGCGCCGTGGCTTGCCGTTATTGTCACGGACATCCGAAGTGCCAGAATGTGGCGTAGCGCTGCTGCGAGCCAACCAGCTGTCCTCGCCCGCGCAAAAGCGGGTCATTAGTGTCGTGAGAGTTGCCATGGATATGGGTTTTTCCTGGCCGAGGTGCCGGGCGAGCCACTCGTCACGGATATTATGCTTAAAGGCCGCCAGGGCTTCGGCGTCCGGACAGTCGACTATTTGGTTCTTTTTAGTTAGGAACCGAGTCCAGAATTTCCTAGCTGACTCTCCGGGCTGTTGAGTAATGTGGCTCAAGTCATCGGCATCTGGTGGTCGCACATATGTGCCCTGGAAGTTGTCGAGGAATGCATCTTCCAGGTTTTCCCAACTGCCAATGGAATTTGCGGGCAGGCTGTTTAGCCAGTGTCGGGCGGGTTCTTTGAGCTTGAGGGGAAGATACTTGATGGCGTGTAGATCGTCTCCGCGGGCCATGTGAATGTGGAGAAGGAAATCTTCGATCCATACTGCGGGGTCTGTTGTGCCATCGTATGATTCGATGTTTACGGGTTTGAACCCTTCTAGGAATTCATGATCCATCACTTTGTCAATGAAGCAGAGGGGGTGCACGGCGCCTCTGTGCCGGGCTATGTGGCTACGCAGTTCAAATTGGTCTGGGTGGCTGTGTTCGGCCCGGCCGGACTTGTTGATAGTGTATCCGGCGTGACGGTCATCGTCGCGCACTGGGGCGCGCCCTCGCGATCCATAGATCGATCTTGGCTGTCCTGCTTTGTTTTCCAGTATATCTTGCAGGTCCTGCCTATTGCCCCGAGCCGTGGTGTATTGGCGTGGGGGTGCGGGCTGGTAATCGGGCTGATATGTCGTTTTATCCCGGCCACGGGGTGGCCGGTCAGCGGTGTGGCACTCGAATCCGTATTCCTCAGCTGTGAGGACTTCAGTCCATCTATCTGTGAGCAGGTCTTGATCAGCTTGGAGTTGCTACTTCTTCTTTTTCAGGCTCCTCGCAGTGGCCATAAGCCGGCGCTTGAAGCGCTCCTGCTCCATGGGATCCTCAGGCACACCAAACTCATCGTCGCCGAGGCTAATCTCGTCTTTGGAGGGGGGGCATGTAGTTGTCCTCCTCCGGATATCCGTCCGTCGACTGTTCGTCTGGGCTGACCTGCTCATCTTCCTGCTCGGCCTGCTCGAAGGCAGGCTGATCAGGGTTGTGTTCCTCTTCGGTGCCATACGGATTGTTTTCGTCTCCTGGGCCGGTATTGCTGTGGCGGGGCTTGGAGCGGCGCCGACGACACCCATGCTTTTCTTTTCTCCCTGAGGGGTTATCCTCCGTTGCCTCATCGCCATTGGTTTCCTTCAGAGTGTCCACCATATATATATATCGTATGAGGAGGTGGTTGTCCACCGCCCAGTGAGTGGTGGTTCCTGTTCTTCTCCTGCATCGTCGTCCATACCGTTGATGTCTTCGGAGTCGAAGTCAAGCACGTTGGTTAGATCATCGACCGTGGAAATGAAGTGGGTGGTGGGTGGGCAACGAATTCCTTTGTCGCCTGCTTCCCACTCGAGCCGGACATAGTTCGGCCAAGAGCCTCCTGACAAAGAGAGAGACTTTGACGAGTTCAGCATGTCGCCGAAGGGAGAGTGCTGGAAGATATCCGCAGCGGTAAACTCCATTATCGGAGCCCAGCCAGGCTCGGCGGGCCCGTGAGCGCGCGGACTGGAACCTACAACCGGATACGAGTCCGAGGGTCTGGAGTCACAGGCTTCCTTAGAGGTGAGGCATGTGTTCGGCTCTATCGCCGATGAGTGTGCGGCCTGCGGGGAGGGGTCCATCCACCCATCCTTGGGCCACGTAGTTTGCTCTGGATTTAGGTCCGGGGCTACTGCAGGGGTGATATCCTGAGCATTGTGCAATAGCAGGTCTAAGCCGTGCTCATCGTGACTGTCCGGTGCTCCTGGCACAGGCCCGAATCCGTCGAAGATCAAGTCTCCGCGAATATCCGCCATGTAGTTCAGGTTTCCGAACCTGATCTGGTGGCCAAGGTCGTAGCTGTCGATCTGCTCCAAATGGCCAAGCGAATTGGCCCGCAGTGCGAAGCCGCCGAACACAAAGATCTGTCCGGGGAGGAAAGTCTCACCCTGGACCGCGTTGTTGACGATTGAAGGGGCCATAAGGCCTTGTAGCGATGACACAGAGGAAGTCTCAATGAAAGCACCAATGTCGGTGTCCAAACCGGCGGATCTCGGGTAGGGGGTCCCGATCCGTGCGTCTTAGGCTGATGGTAACAGGAAGCAAGGGACACAATGTTTAGCCAGGTTCGGGCCCTCTCAATGGAGGTAAAACCCTACTTCCTGCTTGATTGATATTGATGATATGAGTAGTACAAGAGTAGATCTACCATGAGATCATAGAGGCTAAACCCTAGAAGCTAGCCTATGATGATTATGGTTGTGAATGTGATCGGCCTTCTAAGGACCAACCTCTCCGGTTTATATAGACACCGGAGAGGGCTAGGGTTTACATGGAGTCGGTTACAAGGAAGGAAATACAATATCCGGATCGACAAGCTTGTCTCCCACGCAAAGGAGAGTCCCATCCGCGGGACGGAGTCTTGAGTCTTGTATCTTCACACTCCAATAGTTCAGACGAAGTATATAGTCCGGCCGTCCGGATACCCCCTAATCCAGGACTCCCTCAGTAGCCCCTGAACCAGGCTTCAATGATGATGAGTCCGACGCGCAGTCTTGTCTTCGGCATTGCAAGGCGGGTTCCATCTCCGAATACTCCAAAGTACCTGTTACAACGAATAGTGTCCGGCTTCCCATCAATGTTATACTCCTCGGATTCTGTGCCTCAATAATGACCCTTTCCACGTGTCGAGCAAATGCGAGAGGCTGAGGCATTTTTTCATTTGCCACCCTCTGGTCAGGCAGGTTGACCGTCTATTTGAGGATACGGGGATTCTCAGATCCAAACCTCATCCTCTTCCCTCGAGCAAGCATCGAACAGAGCGCTCCGGAAAAACCATTCCAACATGACCGGTCATCGCAGCTCTTCTTCTCGCTCTCCCTGCTCCAAGCCGGGCGACTGGGAAGAGTGTTCAGTTCCTCATAGCCGTTTGATAGAGTTACAAACCCAAGGGTTTCTCCCGCCGGCGTTCATGGTCTCCGCTCGAGCCGGATTAGCCACTTATAATGGCGGGGAGAAAGCGGAAGGATCTCCTAATCCTTCGCCAGAGGAGCGAATATGCCTCATCCTGCATCTGCTAAGGGGCATCGGGTTTCCTATCCACCCATTTCTTCGCGGGCTCCTGGAGTTCTACGGCCTCCAGTTGCACAACCTCACTCCTGCCTCCGTGCTGCATATAGCAGGATACGTTGCCCTTTGTGAGCCATTCCTAGGCTGCGAGGCTCACTTTGGGTTATGGAAGAAGCTATTCTGCCTTGTCCCTCGCAACCAAGGAGAATCCCTATGTCAAGTAGGCGGAGCCGAAGTATGGCGCATCGCCGAGACCGGATACCTATCCGGCACTCCCAAGAAGGCACCGGAGAACTGGCCCTCAGAATGGTTTTATGTTGACGATGTTCCCCTTCTGGATCCAGTCCGGACAAGTCTCCCTAAGTTCAACAACGCTCCACCGAAGGCGCGTCGAAGCTGGTGCCCTCGGGGCCCCCAAGAGGGGGATACCAGAGAAATACATTTTCTGATGAGCCGGATAAAATTACTGGCCAAATCCGGGCTGAGATAGTTGAGGTCATGGCAATATGCATAATGCGGGGAGTGCAGCCGCTTCAATATCGGGGGAAGCCCATGTGGCACTACAATGGGGAAGATGATGCCTCCCGTTGTGGCCGCAAAGGTCCAGACTCTGCCAAGGCTCTGGCGAGGATATTGTCCAATTTATATAAAGGGGAAGAAGAAGAATTCCTTCACATTAAACCGCGGGATGGGTTTTCGATGTACAACCCCCCAAACTGGGTAAGTCGTCATTCTTTCCCTTGCTTTAGTCGTCATTCTTTCCCTTGCTTTACTTATTGTGGCGTTCTTTGCCAAGATTATTTACCTCGATATTTCCGAGCAGGAACTGAGGAGGGCCGTAGAAGGAATATGCAGCACCTCCCCACAGCCAGAGGACCCCGGAAGGGCCCTCGATCCAGAGCTCGAAGAAGATCCCGATATTACTGTGGAGCTTGTCAACGGGATATTTTATCAGGCGAGCTGCGATGGCGCCTCAGTGGCCATTACCGCCGACTATCCCGGACTACTGCCCACGTCGCGTGTAAGCCAAGCCAAAAACTCTATCCTCCGAAGAGGATCCCTTTTTAATATCATGCCTCGCACCTGAAGTGTCGTGTTTTTGCAGAGACGACGATCGGAGTGCGGGGCCGAGCCCCTAGGGGCCCGTCGGCAATGGGTGTCCGGATCGGGCAGGCTTAAGAGGAAGGTAGTTAGGGCCGAAACGCCGCTACAGAGGTAAGGTAAAAACCTATTCTGTGATTATTGTATTTGAAATGTGACAGCGCCCTTCGTGTCCTAGCAGGAAGAGGAGTAGCCGGACTATATCCGGGGATCCTGTCAATCACGCCTCCACTAGCCAGATTCCAGAGCCGGCTTCATTAGAGGAGGCGGACGTGGGGCCGATGCCGCATTGTCCTCCAATAGAGGACACGAACATGCTCTCCGCCATGAATTCTGAAGTAGAGAGCGCCATGAATCACCGGCGCCGGAGCCGTACTTCGCCACAACATCTTTTCCGAAGAGGCATTTAATGATTTCAATTCAGGAGACGCATACATCCGAGCTGCTCAAGGTGGGCTCGCCCGAGCGACCGACCAGTGTACCAAAGATATACGGGTAAGAAAAATTGATAAGCATGTATAGCAGTAGCCCCTGAGACTTAAAACGGTTGGAACAACTATTTTAAGGATCAATTTATGCACAAGTCCTTGTAGATAAGAATGAGCAATTGTCTCGGGAGCTGGAGGAGTGCAAGGCCCAGCTGAGGGCCACGTTTGCCGAGTTAGAGGAATCCCAGAAGGCCTCATCTGGTAACATTTGTCTCTCAATTCTACGAAGATGCACCAGTTAGTAAGTGGTTGGTATGACAAGTCTAACAGAAAATTCTGCAGACAATCCCGGGGTGAATCCGGAGGGCGTAAGAGATGACGAGTCGCATCTGAAAAGGCAACTAAAGGCTGGCGAGCGCGTTCTTATGCAAGTTAGGCAGCAGAAGAACAATCTTCAAGATGCCAATGTCCGGCTGGACGTGGAATTAAAAGACGTCCGCGCTCAGTTGGCGGACTCCGTGAAGGAGAACAACAGGCTTCGACACGGCATTTATGGTAAGTGCCTAGACGAACTATAACACAGCTCGGCGAGGAAGCATATTGAAAGAATTTTTACTTGCAGGAATGTTAACGGGCCGCCCTGAGGAGGAGATGCCCTCGTCTGCGGGCAATTTACTGCAAGACCTCTCACAACTACACGAGCGAGCTCGGCAGGTGATGCAGGGCGTTGCTCAGGCCCTATGGCCATCAAGCTTCTTGCCAAATGGCATGGGGGAGCCTGTGGATATGCTTCAAGGAGCACGGCGGTGTTCCGATTGTGGAAGATGTCAGCCTGTCGGCAAGGTGCAAGAGAAGCCTGGGCTATGGTGAAGACGCGCTACACCAAGCTGGACCCGAACCATATGGCCGAGGTCGGACCGGCGGGGCCAGATGGGCAAGAAATTCCCGTGAGTCTAGTGTATGACCAGGTAGCGTTAGCCGCAAAGTATTCCCAATAGGATTGTAAGCTAGATAGCCTGTTGGATGGTATAGAGGAGGAATATAGTTAGTCCAAGTGACTGTGTAATTCAATGGACATAAGTAGTCCCTAGCCGGATTAAAATCATTTGTCATGGTGGACCTTTTTGCTTCAGCCCCCGGATCCTACAGTCCGGGGTGTGTCCGAATACCCGCTCAGTTATACAGAACCGGGGTATGCATGGAAACCAGGCGTAGGGGTCATAAGTGCTTGAACAGACAAGTACCCAACTAGTTATGTTATATTACATGGATAGTAAGAAACATCTTCCAGGGAGAATAGTTTCGTTAGGGGTTTCCTTTCCCTGGGTACGCATGCGACGATGCACATGTCCGGACTGCAAACAAGGACGCGGGATACAAAACTTCTGGGGATTTACGTTGTAATAAACAAATACATCTTTTGTTCACCAACCTAATATTCCCTTAAGGACGCTAGCTTTCGGCTTCACCCAGTCTGAGCTACACATCCGGCTGAACCGGCAGTAACAATCGCAGAGGTGCTCCCCTTATGCCCTAGCCGAATTAATGGGAACGTAGGGCATAAACACAAGAGCCAGGCAACCCTGCTTGGCCACATCTTAAGTCATATCGATGCATATAATGGTGAAGAAAAGGCACAATTGGAAAAAGAACGCATATGTGATGGGTAAAAGGCCATTAAAGTAATTATATTTAGCTTTCGTATAGGAAGCCCCCAGGTATAGCTTACACACATAGTGCGGCCGGAGTGATCCGGGCGTCCATACTATATTAAATACTTTGTGTGAAGAGGAAAAAAGGTCGAGAAAGGAAAAGGGAGGGAGCATAATTAAAAAGGAGGGGGTAAGGAGACGAACACTGAGTTCGCCGCTAGGCGTAGAATCTCCGGAGTCTGGCCGCGTTCCATGGGTTCAGCTCTAGTCTGTTATCGGATGCATTATGTAAGCGGTATGCTCCTCCGATGAGAACTTTATCAATGACGAAGGGACCTTCCCACTTGGGTTTGAGCTTGTCCTTCTTTTTCTTCGGTAGGTGTAGAACGAGCTCGCCAATATTATAAGTTTTGGCCCGCACTTCTCTGCATTGGTACCGTCGAGCCAGCTGCTAATAAAATGCGGAGCGGGCTTTTGCGATGTCACGCTCCTCCTCCAGGGCATCCAAGTTATCCTGCCGATCTAACTCGTCTTCCTTCTCTTCGTACATACGTACGCGAGGTGAATCATGTATTATGTCGTAGGGTAGTACTGCTTTCGCGCCGTACACCATAAAAAATGGTGTGTATCCGGTGGTGTGATTCGGCGTGGTCCACAGCCCCCAGAGTACGGAGTTGAGCTCTTTAACCCAGTGCGTGTCCGACTCTGTCAAGGACCGCACTAGTCTGGGTTTGATGCCGCTCATGATGAGACCGTTTGCCCGTTCGACCTGGTCGTTTGTTTGGGGATGGTACACGGAAGCATAGTCGAGCTTAATGCCCATTTTGCCGCACCAAGTTTTCACTTCATCGGCTGTGAAATTTGAGCCATTATCAGTGATGATGCTGTGGGGGACACCGTATCGGTGTACGACCCCGGATATGAAGTCTATTACTGGTCCAGATTCGGCCGTTTTGACCGGTTTGGCTTCTATCCATTTGGTGAACTTGTCCACCATGACCAATAAGTATTTTTTCTTATGGCTTCCCCCTTTAAGAGGTCTGACCATATCCAGCCCCCAGACCGCGAAGGGCCAAGTTATGGGGATTGTTTGGAGAGCGGTAGGGAGCATATGACTCTGATTGGCAAAGAGCTGGCAATCAACGTAGTGTTGGACAAGGTCCTGTGCGTTTGCTCGGGCCGTCAGCCAATAGAAGCATGTACGGAAGGCCTTGTGTCACGCCCAAGATGCGAGCCTATCCTAAAGGAACTCGAAGGTCCCACCAAGGATAGAAGCGCATCTTGAAGACGCTTTTGTAAGGTGGATATCATTACATCAACATTACATAATAGATGGGGATACATACAGGAGGCACACAATGCCACACGAATACAACATCATCATACAAGAGATCAACATCTGACTACGGATGAATCATAAACAGAAACTCAAACAATATCCACCCTGCTAGCCCAGGCTGCCGACCTAGAACCTATCCCCTGATCGAAGAAGCAGAATAAGAAACTCAACGCAAGCAAGCATCGCTCTCGCGTCAGTATCATCGCAAAACCTGTACCTGCAACCATTGATGTAGTAATCTGTGAGCCACAAGGACTCGGCAATCCCATTACCATGGGTATCAAGACTAGCAAAGCTTAAATGGGTAAGGAAGGGGTAAAGTGGTGAGGTTGCAGCAGCGACTAAGCATGATATGGTGGCTAACATACGCAAATGAGAGCGAGAAGAGAAACAAAGGAACGGTCGTGAACTAGCAATGATCAAGAGGTGATCCTGAACACCTACTTACGTCAAACATAACACAGAAACCGTGTTCACTTCCCGGACTCCGCCGAGAAGAGACCATCACGGCTACACACGCGGTTGATGCGTTTTAATTCGGATCTGGTGCCAAGTTATCTACAACCGGACATTAACAAATTCCCATCTGCCACATAACCGCCGGCACGGCTCTCGAAAGTTTAAACCCTGCAGGGGTGTCCCAACTTAGCCCATGAGAAGCTCTCGCGATCAACGAAGGAATAGACCTTCTCCCAGGAAGACCCGATCAGTCTCGGAATCCCGGTTTACAAGACATTTCGACAATGGTAAAACAAGACCAGCAAAGCCGCCCGATGCACCGACAATCCCGATAGGAGCTGCGCATATCTCGTTCTCAGGGCACACCGGATGAGCAAGACGTCGGGTTGGCATAGACCCTGGTTGCCCAGGGGGCGCCGGACATCGCTCGGTTTGGACCAACACTTAGACAAGCATTGGCCCGGGGGGGCTAAAATAAAGATGACCCTTGGGTTAATTACTCCCAAGGGAAAGGTAGGTGGTGGTGAGGCAAATGGTAAAACCAAGGTTGGGCCTTGCTGGAGGAGTTTTATTCAAAGCGAACTGTCAGGGGGGGTCCCATAAATCACCCGACCGCGTTAGGAACGCAAAATCCGGGAACATAACACCGGTATGACGGAAACTAGGGCGGCAAGAGTGGAACAAAACACCAGGCATAAGGCCGAGCCTTCCACCCTTTACCAAATATATAGATGCATTAATAATATAAGAGATATTGTGATATCCCAACCAAAATCCTGTCCACCATGGAGTAATCTTCAACTTCACCTACAACTAGCAACGCTATAAGAGGGGCTGAGCAAAGCGGTAACATAGCCAAACAACGGTTTGCTAGGAAGGGTGTCAAAGGTTAGAGGTTCATGGCAATTTGGGGAGGCTTGAAGAGCAAATGATAGGTAACGCAGCATAGCGATAGAACGAAGCAACTAGCATAGCAATGATAGTAGTGAGATCCAGGGTAGCGGTCATCTTGCCTGAAATCCCGCTAGGAAGAAGAACGAGTCCATGAAGAAGATGAAGCCACGAAGACGAACCAAGCGGAGACGAACGAATCCTCACGATCGCAACGAAACGGGAACTATCGAGAAGAAGCACACAACATAGTAAACACACCACACATAAACAAGACATGATGCACAACAAGCATGATGCATGACAAAACTAGATGAGGCTACTCATGGCAAAAGATGATGCAAACAAGAACAACACATCAAGGCAAGTTTAAATGAGTCCGGAAACAACATATAACAATTCCGGTAAGTCCTCATATGAAAATTTCGAAATTGGTCCAGATCTGAATAAACCTTATGTTCAAGTTGTTAACCAACAAGTTAAGATGCACCACGATGATCTACACGAGATTCTAGTCAAGTTACATATAAAGTTCATTAGATTCGGAGCTACGGGCTAGAAGATATGAGCAAAACAAGTTAAACATGGCATTGATGCAAAATGCATACAAACATCTAGCAAACACCTCAAAACAAGGATGCAACATGATAATATGAAACTACATGCAAAAACAAGCAAGTTTCATATAGAGCACACTCAAAACGGAGCAACGGTTCAACACATACACTCTATACAAGTCCTAACAACAATCTGTCCAAAACAGCAACTAGGCATAATGCAAGCATCAAAACAACAAGCTACAGCATCCCAACATAATAACAAAAGGCACGGACATGAAGTACAGGTAAAGCATAACAAAACATGAACACTGAGCTATCTCCAGAAAAGACTAGAACATGCTCAAACACACATGGTAAGATTGCAAATAATAACAGTTTTAGACTTGGCAGGAATAACATCAGGTTGCAATGTTTAGAGCTGTCAAACAACATGTTACAGGAACTTATCATGGCAAACAAAGGCATGGCATGAAGCTACTAATTGCATAGAACAAGAGTCCCTTACTGACCATGAGCCAAAAAGGATCAGAAAATATGATGGCACCCATGTAAACATGGCAAGTTATATTACAGATTCAAACATGGCAGAAACAACAATAAGTAGGCATGTTGGTGAGCTTGAAACACTCACCACAGAGCAATACATGGCATGGCAAGGAAACCAACAGTAAGAAGGCATGTTTATGAAGCTAAGCATGGCAAGAGCAAGGTCATAGGGTACATGGATCACTAGCAAAACACATGGGAACTAGTGAACTTAATGTTAATAGGCTGATAGCAACATTATCAAGCAAATTAGGAGCAAGATATGAACAATCTACAGCAAGCTATAAATGCAACCAAGGGCATGAGTGGATAGGGCATAACATGTATATCAAAACATGTTTATAGAACATTTCCAGATTATGCATAGAATGATTAGTAGCAACATGTTTATATAGCATCACGAAATAACAGATTCAGCCTAGCAAAACAGTAACAGCAAGTACACTACTTAACAAGCTTGAATCACTCACCACAAGTCATTGCATGACAAGACAAGCATAGCATCATCAAGAACACATGTTTGTGAAACAAACCAAGGCAAGAACAAGTCCATAGCATGCAAGGATCAAATATAGCAACCTTGGCCAAATTGAATAACAAGTAAACAATCTGCCAGGAAACATTTTGAAGCAAAAGTAGAGCACTCAAATGGCATGCTAGACTACTTTATAATTGCAAACAAGGGCATGAATGGATAGATAATAACCATATGTTTAAAACACCCTTACTGAAGTATCTCTAAATATGCATGGATCTCTTTGTAGCATCAAGTTTACATGGCATCAAAATAACAGCAGAACAGGGACTAAAATCAAAAATATCACGAAGCCTAGTTTGCATGCTTGTGCTAGTCACCACATTGATCACAAAAATACGTGGCATACACCCCTGGAAAGATGGCATGGCATAGATCAAAACACATGAAGACATCAACCTCATAGGATGCACACATCAATCATGGCAAAAATGACAAATGAGCAAGTTATAACAGTTTCAGCAGATTAACATCAACATGCACTCTTCCAACAGCATTTCGGGCATCAAGATGAGCTCAAATGAAAATGATGCAATAAGATGAAATGAAGTACTCTTCGAGACAAACAATTTGACATACTACACGCACAAAACGGAGCTACGGATGCAGAGATACAGCATGATGAACATGGCATGATAATATGAGGTTTTGAGGACTTGGCAGTTTTTTTCTGGAAAAAAAATAGGACGAGCGCGGGATAACTAATATGTGACCAGGGCGGGATTTAGGGGTGTGCTCACCCATGGGCTTGGCCCAAGAAGGAGGAGGAGGCAGGCCGGCTGGGCCGGGCGCTGCTGGGCCGGGGCACCGGGGCCCATGGGGGAGTGGCGAACGGAGGCGTCGTCCTCCTGGATCGGATTGGCCCCGAGCGGAACCAGCGGCGGCGGCGGCCGGCGGTCAACGGCGATGGGGAGGTGCTCCGGCGAGGGGCGGAGGCCGGGGAAGGCCGGAATGGGGAGATCCGATGTCGGGGATCCCGGATCCGGCGAAGTCCGGGGGCGCGGAGGTCAGGGACAAGCTCGACGGCGGGGAAGGCTTACTTCGGCGATGGGGACCAGTGACCCTGTGCGAGAGAGAGAGAGAGAGAGAGAGAGAGACGGGGTCAGGGAGAGAGAGGAGGAAGCCGGAATGGGCGGCACGACCTGGCGGGCGGCACCGGCGAGGCTTTCCGGCGGCAGGGACGGGAAGGCAAGGCGGCGGAGCGCCAGACTCCGGCGACGGCGGCGCGGAAGCGAGCGGGCGCTCGGGCGCGGACGTCCCTCGGCGGGCGGCGGCGGCGGATGGGCCAGACGGGCCCCGCACGGGCCTCGTGGGCCGGCGGCGAACTGGGGACCGGCCTGGGACATGTGGCGGCGGCGGGTTGGTCCGGCGGAGCGGGTGGACACGTCCGTCGGCGGGGAAGTTGTGTCCGGCGGCGCGAGGGGAGCGGGGCTAGGGTTTGGACCCGAGATTTGGACGGGGTGCACATATATATAGGTAGAGGGAGCTAGGAGAGTCCAAATGAGGAGCGGTTTTCGGCCATGCGATCGTGATCGAACGACCGAGAGCATGGAGGGGAGTTAAATGGGTTTTGGGCCACTTTTGAAGGGGTGTTGGGCTGCAAGACAAAAGAGGCCTTGCGGTTACCCGGTTAACCGTTGGAGTACCAAACGAACTCCAAATGGCACGAAACTTGACAGGCGGTCTACCGGTGCTATACCAAGGCCGCTTGGCAAATCTCGGGCCATTCCGAGAACGTTTAACACCCGCACAAGAGAAGAGGCAAAAGGGGGACGCCGGATGACATAGGAGTGCCGGATTGCAAAACGGACAACGAGGAAAATGCTCGGATGCATGAAACGAACATGTATGCAAAATGAAATGCACATGATGACATGACAAAATGCAACACGCAAGCAAATGACATGGCAACAACGACGAATAACTGGCAGACACCTGGCGCATCGAATCCGGGGCATTACACCTTGCTAACTAGTGCTCGAGCCACGGCGTGGTGCCCGCCCAGTCCGGCATGGATTTCAGCCAAGAGCTGCCGCCCTTCCTCCTCGGAGATGCACCTTTGGAGCATTCTGGTCACACTTTTCTTATAGAGTTCCCCTTCATGGACTTTGTAAGCTTTAGAATGCCGAACGATGCAACGTGCTTCATTTTGGTCTTCAGGGAGCTCCTGCCTATTTAGGTAGGCCAAGAAAGGCTCAGTCCACGGGGCGATTACAGCCATGATTTCGTGGGCCGAAGATGTTATTTCGGTGGTGGAGCCTCCGATTATGTCTGATAGTTCACAATCTGGGGGTGTATTTGGATCCGTGCAAGTATTGCCGAACTCCCCTTCCCATACCATGGATGGCTTGAACAGCCTTTCCAGGAATATATTAGGTGGGACAGGGTCGCGTTTAGCACCGATGCGGGCGAGGATATCTGCCGCTTGATTGTTTTCTCGAGCCACATGGTGGAATTCGAGCCCCTCGAACCGAGCTGACATTTTGAGGACGGCATTACGGTCAGCCGCCATTTTCGGATCCTTGGCATCAAAGTCTCCGTTTATTTGTGATATTGCGAGGTTTGAATCCCTGCGCACTTCTAGGCGTTGAATGCCCATAGAGACTACCATCCGAAGACCGTGCAACAGAGCCTCGTATTTGGCTGCATTGTTGGAGTCTGTGTATATTTGTAGGACGTACTGGACCGTGTCTCCGGTGGGGGACGTCAGGACTACACCTGCTCCCAATCCGGCCAGCATTTTAGAGCCGTCGAAGTGCATGATCCAGTTGGAGTACGCGTCGTACTCTTTAGGGAGTTCGGCTTCTGTCCATTCGGCGACAAAGTCAGCCAGTACTTGTGACTTGATGGCCCGCCATGATTTGTATGTTATGTCGAACGGAAGGAGCTCGATGGCCCATTTAGCGATCCGGCCCGTAGCATCGCAGTTATTTATTATATCGTTGAGTGGTACTTTGGAGGCCACCGTAATCGAACACTCTTGAAAGTAGTGTCATAGCTTCCGGGATGCCATGAAGCCCGCATATGCTATTTATTGATAGTGCGGGTATCGGGATTTGCATGGGGTGAGGACAGTGAGTACGTAATAAACCGGCTTATGGAGCGGGAATTTGTATCCGTCAACCTCTCGTTCGACGACGAGCACTGTGCTTACAACTTGATGTGTTGCAGCTATGTACAGTAGCATAGGTTCGCCAATATTTGGCGCTGTTAGGACTGGATTACTGGCCAATAAGGTCTTTATTTCGTCCAGTCCGGCCGCGGCTGCATCCGTCCACACGAAATGTTCGGTGCGCCGAAGAAGGCGGTAAAGAGGTAATGCCTTTTCTCCTAACCTGGAGATAAAGCGGGTTAAAGCAGCCACGCATCCAGCTAGTTTCTGGATGTGCTTGAGGTCTGTTGGTACAGCCAACTGCGGCAGAGCTCGGATTTTTGCCAGATTTGCTTCAATTCCTCTATTGGAAACAATGAAGCCCAACAGTTTTCCAGAGGGGACGCCGAAAATGCATTTTTCCGGGTTCAGCTTGATGTCGTATGTTCAGAGGTTATCGAACGTAAGCCTCAAGTCGTCTATTAGGGTTTCGACGTGTCTTGTTTTTATGACCATGTCGTCCACGTATGCCTCCACTGTTTTGCCGATTTGCTTTTCTGCGCCGACATTTTTATGCCCGAAAGGCATAGTGTTGAAGCAGAAAGGACCATCTGGCGTTATAAAAGCTGTTGCAGCTTGGTCGGACTCTGCCATCTTTATTTGATGGTATCCAGAGTATGCGTCGAGGAAACACAGCGAGTCGTGTCCTGCTGTGGCGTCGATGATTTGATCAATGCGGGGGAGGGGAAAGGGATCCTTGGGGAAAGCCTTGTTGAGGTCTTTAAAGTCGACGTATAGGCGCCAGGATTAGTCCTTCTTTGGTACCATTACCAGATTTGCCAGCCAATCCGTATGTTTGATATCTCTGATGAATCCGGCCTCGAGTAGCTTGGCTAGCTCCTCCCCATGGCATGCCGTTTGGGCTCTGAGAACTGCCTTAGAGTCTGCTTGACAGGTTTGTATCCTTTTAGTATATTGAGGCTGTGTTCGGCCAATCTGCATGGGATGCCCGGCATGTCCAATGGGTGCCAGGCGAAAATGTCCCAATTCTCACGTAAGAAGTCTCGCAGTGCGGCGTCCATTGCGGGGCTCAACTGTGTCCCGACGGAAGCTGTCTTCGTGGGGTCCGTTGGATGGACTTGGAATTTGACTATCTCGTCTGCGGGTTTAAATGAGGTGGACTTGGGTCGCTTGTCGAGTATCACACTGTCCCTGTCCACGGTGGCATGCAGTGTTGTTAATTCTTTGGCTGCTAGGGCTTCAGATAATGCTTCCGGGGCGAGTGCTGCGGTTTTGTTTTCGGCGCGAAGTGCGACATCTGGATCACTGGCTAGAGTGATGATTCCATTGGGTCCGGGCATTTTAAGCTTCATGTACCCGTAATGGGGTATAGCTTGAAAGCTTGTAAGCGCATCCCGCCCTAGAAGGGCATGGTATCCGCTGCTGAAAGGAGCCACTTGGAATGTGATTTCTTCGGACCTATAATTCTCCGGGGTGTCGAACACCACATCGAGTGTGATTTTTCCCGCACACCGCGCTTCCCTACTAGGGACAATTCCCCTGAAGGTTGTGCCGCTTTGTTCAATGCGGCTTTTATCAATTTCCATCTTGTTGAGTGTTTCTTCGTAGATCAAATTTAATTCGCTTCCGCCGTCCATGAGTACATTAGTGAGCCAAAAGCCGTCCACTATTGGGCTAAGGACCAGAGCGGCTGGTGCCCGGACGGTCTGGAATCGAGGTTCGTCACTGGCATTGAAAGTTATAGCAGTCTCGTTCCACGGATTTATTTTTGCCACATGGCAGATTTCAGTGGAGCTTCGATGAGCTTGCTTGCGCCTATTGTTTGAGGCGAAAGTCTTGAAGACTATTAGTACCGTATTGTGTTCTTTGGCAGGATGTTGTTCTGCTTTATGGCTTACAAGAAGATCCTCGCTACTTTTTGCTACCTGCCGGAGTATCCAACATGCCCTAAGGCTATGGGTTGCTGTCATGTCCGGCGTACTGTGGAGTTTACATGGCCCATTGAGCCATTCTTCCAATACGGTTCCGTGCCCTGGGGTGGGCTTTGGCTTCTTGGGGATTGAACCGGCCGACTTACGAGAGTTCGCCCGTTTAGCTCGAACAAAGGTTTTGGTGAGAGCCGGATTATCCCAAAATTCTGTTTGGGTTTTCCAGGCGCTTTCCATCACACAGTACTTCTGTACTATGGTTGCCAAGTCAACAAAGTGTACTATGTCACGGCGACTTATGGCATTAAGGATTCCTTTGTTCGTGCAGTTTTTGGAGAAAAGTGAGACTGCGTCCTCCTCACGACAGTCCTTGACCTTATTTAGCACAAGGAGGAATCTGGCCCAGTAGCAATGTACTGTCTCATGGGGCTCTTGCCTGATATTGGAGAGACGGTTTAAGTACGTGTGGGTGTTCGTAGCTGAATCCGGATTCTGATCCGATCCAGCGCCTAGGGGCAGGGGAGTTTCCGAGTTCGACAGCTCGGGATCCGGGGTGCTGCCCAATTTTTCCGGCCCAATACCCGATCCTAAGTCCGGGATCTGGGTCATGTCTTCCCTTGAGCAGGAGTCCGGCTCAGGGAGCTCGGTGATCCGGACATAATTCATCCTCAAAATAGAGGGGTAATCCGTATGTGGTTCCTCCACTACCGCTATCTCATGGCTGGCCGGCGGGGATTTAATGTCCCTTTGGTCGGGTTTAAGCCCGATCCGGTCATAGTCCATAATGACTCCCAAATCGGCGATGTGATCCAAGAGCTCATTAAGGGAGGAGAGCTCTATCGGATCCATCTATTCGGCGAGTTCCGAATTGACGCAAAGGTTACGCGTGATGACCCGAGAGGCCATCATCGGCGCGATAGCCGATGGGGCAGCCATGATGAAGCCGCCAAGTCAGAGAGTTTGGCCTACAGCCAGCGCTCCTCCAGAGGTAATGTTGTCCTTGACAACGAGACGAGCCATCGAGCCTTGCAGCGACGACACAGAGGAACTCTCAATGAAAGCACCAATGTCGGTGTCAAAACCGGCGGATCTCGAGTAGGGGGTCCGATCTGTGCGTCTTAGGCTGATGGTAATAGGAAGCAAGGGACACAATGTTTACCCAGGTTCGGGCCCTCTCGATGGAGGTAAAACCCTACTTCCTGCTTGATTAATATTGATGATACGAGTAGTACAAGAGTAGATCTTCCACGAGATCGTAGAGGCTAATCCCTAGAAGCTAGCCTATGATGATTATGGTTGTGAACGTGATCGGCCTTCTAAGGACCAACCTCTCCGGTTTATATAGACACCGGAGAGGGCTAGTGAGGGAGTCCTAGACTAGGGGGTGTCCGGACAGCCGGACTATCATCGTCCGCCGGACTCCAAGACTACGAAGATACAAGATTGAAGACTCCGTCCCGTGTCCGGATGGGACTTTCCTTGGCGTGGAAGGCAAGCTTGGCAATACGGATATGTAGATCTCCTACCATTGTAACCGACTCTGTGTAACCCTAGCCTCCTCCGGTGTCTATATAAACTAGAGGGCTTTAGTCCGTAGGACACAACATACATCACAACAATCATACCATAGGCTAGCTTTAGGGTTTAGCCTCCTTGATCTCGTGGTAGATCCACTCTTGTACTACCCATATCATCAATATTAATCAAGCAGGACGCAGGGTTTTACCTCCATCGAGAGGGCCCGAACCTGGGTAAAACATCGTGTCCCTTGTCTCCTGTTACCATCCGCCTAGACACACAGTTCGGGACCCCCTACCCGAGATCCGCCGGTTTTGACACCGACATTGGTGCTTTCATTGAGAGTTCCTCTATGTCGTCACCGATAGGCTCGATGGCATCTTCAATCAACAACTCTATCCAGGGTGAGACTTTTTCCCCGGACAGATCTTCGTATTCGGCGGCTTCGCACTGCGGGCTAATTCACTTGGCCATCTGGAGCATATTGGAAGCTACGCCCCTGGCCATCAGGTCAGATTTGGAAGCCTAAACTTCACAGCCGACGTCTGCGGGGACTTGATCTTCGACGGGCTCGAGCTAAAGCCAAGCGCGCCGCACTGTTGCGATGGGCATGATCTAGCTCTGCCACCGAACAGTGCCTTGGTGGCCGCACACGAATCCGCTTCGGCCCTTAGTCCGGAGTCGATCGCCCAGATCGAGGACCGGTGGATGGACACCACCTCGGGAGCTTCAACTTCCACGGCGATGGAGCCGAACACTAACCTTGTCCCTCGCGAAACGCGTGATTCCGAGGTGCCGGACTCCTTGCCGGACTCCGGACCTCCCACGCCCCTACCAATCGAATCGGATTGGGCGCCGGTTATGGAATTCACCGCCACGGACATCTTCCAATACTCGCCCTTTGGCGACATCCTAAATTCGCTAAAGCATCTCTCACTATCGGGAGAGTCCTGGCCGGACTATGGCCAGGATGGTTGGGAGGTGGACGACGAAGAAATTTAGAGCCCACCCGCCACCCACTTCGTAGCCACTGTCGACGATCTTACCGACATGCTAGACTACGACTCCGAAGACATCGACGCTATGGACGATGATGCCGGAGACGAACAGGAACCAGCGCCTACAGGGCACTGGAACACCACCTCGTCATACGACATATACATGGTGGACACCCCAAAGGATGGGGACGGCGAAGAAGTAGCGGAGGTAGATTCCTTAAAGAAACAGCCCAAGAGCCGGCGTCAGCGGCGCCGCTCTAAATCCCGCCACAGCAAGAATGGAGATTCCGGCACAGGAGATAATAATACCCCAGAGAGTGCCGAAGATAATCCCCTCCAGCAAGACTCAGCGCAGGAGGACGCAGAAGCAAGCCCCCACGAGAGGGCGGCAAATGAAGAGATCGAGGATTATAACTATATACCTCCCTCCGAAGACGAGGCAAGCCTCAACAACGAGGAATTCGTCGTGCCCGAGGATCCCGTCGAACAAGAGCGTTTTAAACGCAGGCTTATCGCCATGGCAAATAGCCTAAAGAAAAAGCAGCAGCAGCTTCAAGCTGATCAGGACCTGCTGGCCAATCGATGGACCGAGGTCCTCGCGGCCAAAGAGTTTAAACTCGAACGCCCCTCCAAAAGCTACCCCAGACGCAAGTTGCTCCCCCGATTAGAGGAGGAAGCATACATACCTTCATCACCAGCGCATGATACGGCCGACTGACCACCACGTGGTCGCGACAGAGAGGCATCCAGACCCTCCACAAAGACCGTACCCCGGCATCGCTCCAAAATACGAAGCCAAGAGGGAACACGCCGGACTTGCGAGACGTATTGGAGGACAAAGCAAGGCAATCCAGATCCATCTACGGATCACGAGGGCGCCCCACGACCCGCGACGAATACCGTCGCGCCGGACACAATAACCCCGGCCGGGCCGAACACAGCAGACTACGCTCTCTCGAGCTGCGTCATGATATTGCTCAATATAGAGGCGCCGCACACCCGCTATGCTTCACTGACGAAGTAATGGATCATCAAATCCCTGAAGGGTTTAAACCCGTAAACATCGAATCCTACGACGGCACAACAGACCCCGCGGTTTGGATTGAAGATTATCTCCTTCACATCCATATGGCCCGCGGCGACGATCTCCATGCCATCAAGTACCTCCCACTCAAGCTTAAAGGACCAGCTCGGCATTGGCTTAACAGCTTGCCTGCAGAGTCAATTGGGTGTTGGGAAGACCTGGAAGCCGCATTCCTCGACAATTTCCAGGGCACGTATGTGCGGCCACCAGACGCCGATGACCTAAGCCACATAATTCAGCAGCCAGAGGAATCGGCCAGACAATTCTGGACACGGTTCTTGACAAAGAAAAACCAAATCGTCGACTGTCCGGATGCAGAGGCCCTCGCATCCTTCAAACATAACATCCGCGACGAGTGGCTAGCCCGGCACCTGGGACAGGAAAAGCCGAAATCCATGGCAGCACTCACATCATTAATGACCCGCTTTTGCGCGGGGGAGGATGGCTGGCTAGCTCGCAGCAACAACCTCAATAAAAATTCTGGCAGTCCGGATACTAAGGACCACAACGGGAGGTCACGTCGAAACAAAAACAAATGCCGCATTAACGGCGACGATAAGGAGGATACGGCTGTCAACGCCGGATTCCGAGGCTCTAAACCCGGTCAGCGGAAGAAGCCATTCAAAAGAACCACTCCGGGTCCGTCCAACTTGGACCGAATACTCGACCGCTTATGCCAGATACATGGCACCCCCGAAAAGCCAGCCAATCACACCAACAGAGATTGCTGGGTGTTCAAGCAGGCAGGCAAGTTAATTGCCGAAAACAATGACAAGGGGCTAAACAGCGACGACGAGGAAGAGACCCGACCGCCGAACAATAGAGGACAGAAGGGTTTCCCCCCACAAGTGCGGATGGTGAACATGATTTACGCAACCCATATACCCAAGAGGGAGAGGAAGCGCGCACTAAGGGACGTCTATGTGATGGAGCCAGTCGCCCCGAAGTTCAATCCATGGTCCTCTTGTCCGATCACTTTTGATCGAAGAGACCATCCGACCAGCATATGCCATGGCAGATTCGCCGCATTGGTTTTAGACCCAATCGTCGATGGATTTCACCTCACGAGAGTCCTGATGGACGGCGGTAGTAGCCTGAACCTGCTTTATCAGGATACAGTGCGCAATATGGGCATAGACCCCTCAAGGATTAAACCTACAAAGACAACCTTTAAAGGTGTCATACCAGGTGTGGAAGCCAATTGTACAGGCTCGGTCACACTGGAAGTGGTCTTCGGATCCCCGGATAATTTTCGGAGCGAAGAGTTAATCTTCGACATAGTACCATTTCGCAGCGGCTATCACGCTCTGCTCGGACGAACCGCGTTTGCAAAGTTTAACGCGGTGCCGCATTATGCATACTTCAAGCTCAAGATGCCAGGCCCTCGTGGAGTCATCACGGTCAACGGAAATACGGAACGCTCCCTCCGAACGGAGGAACATACAGCGGCTCTCGCGGCAGAAGTACAGAGCAGCCTTTTAAGGCAATTTTCGAGTCCGGCCGTTAAACGGCCGAATACAGCAAAACGCGCCCGAAGCAATACCAACCAAGACAACCTGGCACGATCAGAGCACGCGTAGCAATGCAGCCCTAACCCCTGCCCTTGCATGATTGCAAGAACAACCCTCCGCGTACATCATTACGCTTTGGAGATACCATGGGCGCAGGGGAAGGGGCACGATCACAATGGACCCAGAGTGCGGCTCGACCACACCAGGGGCTCGCAAGTACGCCCCCTTTTTTATTATTATTATTTTCCTTCTTTGTATGCACAGGACTCCGTTAACCAGAGGCCCTGTCCGGCGGTGAACCTATCGAACTCACGATGCAACAGCCAGGGAAGAAAGAAGACTGCGACGAACACTCAGGTGGTCTCAATTACGAGCATTAAATTCGATTATATACACCAAGTCCGCAGCTCATCCCTGGAGGGGGACATGTTTAATTAGTCCAAATCCCTTGCTTACCGCACTATTTGTATCAGTCCGCACTCATAGCAGACTTCCTTTAATAAATAATGCAGCACTTTCCGATTGCAATTACATTACTTTATAAATATATGTGTTCATTACAGGACATCTCGCACCCGTATATTTCGGTACGGTCTAATACACCAGGGGCTTATGTTCCCCACATTATGGTGTGATAAGTTCGAACACTTTCATAAGTGCGGCACCCCGAACTTATAGCATTATATGAATCGGCTCCGAATCATGTCTTGGGTCAATAGTTGGGTTTGCCCGGCTCCCACGTTTTGGTGCCTTACGTTCCGTTCTGTCGGCTAAGGTGGCACTGGGAGAACCACTGCGATTGCGCCCCGGTTGAGCCGGGCGAGCGCCTCAGTGGAGAAAGCTAAAACTGACCGGCATGATAAGGCGAGAGACTGGTCGCTGTTCGAGAGGTCTTTTCGAGTCCTTAAAGACTCACGCCGCTTCGAGCGAAGTTCCGGATGAATGTCCGACGAAGGCGTGGATAGCGCCCCGGATTCGGTCTTCCGAATACCAGGGGCTTCGCCGGAATTTAAAATTATAGAATTCTATGGCTAAGTGAGAGTGTTCAAGCATTATAAGTCCGGTTGCCTTGTGTCGTGGCGGACTGGGAGGCCACGAGCACCTATGGGGCAGGAGGGCCCCTTTCTCGTTCGGCAAGGGAGCGGAGGGCGCACGCAGAGCAGATCGAGGCGAGGGAGCGCGCGGGGGATTTTTACCCAGCTTCGGAGCTCTCCGGAGAGATAAGACTCCTACTGCTGCTTTGTGTGTTTGTATTCTGTTCTTGCTAGAGAGAGCGGGTGTGGCGTAGTTGCGGAAAAACTCCCAACCCCCTGGCTGTGGAACCGAAATTCCGAACCCCCTCTACATGCGCATGGGCCTCCTTTTTAAAGGCTAAAGGGGTCACCGACAGGTGGCAGCGTAGGAAGAGGGGTAGAAAGGTAAAAACGCGGGTTGGTACAACTGCTACCAACAGTGTCCCCTACCTAACTCTGACGGCAGGGGACAGGGGCATTTAATGCCCGTCCGGTCGCTCCAACAGTGCAAGGAAACGACCGTTAGAGGCGCCACCGATCGCCACGATGGCCTCCTTGTCAGATCCTTTTGCCACCTCGCACCGCATGGCTGCACAGCGCCTTGCCACGTGCTCCTGGGATAGTCCTGGGGTGACACGTCGTTGGGTGCGCTGGAGCTCGGGTGCATGGCGGCCTTGCCGCGGCAAGCGCCTCGCCGCGGCCCTTATCTTGTCGCACCAGCAAGCTTGCCGCTCGCCGGGCCTTGCCGGGACGCGCGGGGCGTCGCGGCAAGTTTACTTGGAATGCCTTGAGTGGCCTTCCTAGCAAGATCCTCTTGCCAGGGTCTCTTCTTCTTCCCGGCAAGCTCCTCTTGCCGGGGCCTTGGTTGGCCTTCCCGGCAAGCTCCTCTTGCCGGGGCCTTGGTTGGCCTTCCCGGCAAGCTCCTCTTGCCGGGGCCTTGGTTGGCTTTCCCGGCAGGCTCCTCTTGCCGGGGCTTTTAGCTTTAGTACTCTGTTCTTGAATGGTATCTTAAGCAGCCATCGAGAATCTTGGCGGATGCCCGGCAAGCCTTGCCGCGGGTCGCTGCGACTGCCCGTGCACAAGTTCGGGGTACTAAGGTACCCCCTACTTTAGTACACCGACAGGAGCCCCCGGGCTTGGGCCATACACGGTGCCGAGCGCTGTTGGGCCAGGCCCAAAATAGTGCACGGGCACGCGCGGCCTGGGTCCACACTAAATCTGACTCCGTACCCACCACGCCCCCTCGCAACGGCACGCGTCAAACGCGGCGTCGTGGGGGAGATCGTGGGTGGCGTGTGCGATTTTCGAGGCGTCCACCCCCTACCCCGCCCGTGACCGCGGGGAGAGGCGAGGTCACCTCATCTGTCGCCTTGGCTCGGCATCCCCGCCACGCGGCTCCCATGCACTCGGGGTCGCGGACGGTGGAAGTGAGCCGTCACGGGCGGAGGCAGCGGGTCGGCTCCGATTCCCTGCTCCTCCTGTGCCCTGATTCGCCGAGCGGGGCGGCCGAGCCCCCACCTCGCTCCTTTAAGAAGGGCGAGAGGGGAGCGCAGAAACCCGCACTTTCTCATCTCCTCCTTTCTTCAACTTCTGCTTCCCTTTCCCTCATCCGCCATGGAGGAAGGGAACCCTGGCCCTTCATCGGTAGCGGCGAGGGTCATCGCCAGACAGTGCATCCCTCCCTATCCCGCGCCCGTGGTGGCGGAGCCAACCACAAGGGGAAGAGGGAGGGGGCGCGGTCGTGGACGAGGCCGAGGACGAGGTCGAGGCGCTCGGGGAAGAGGTGGTCGGGGCGACGCGGCGTCCCCGCCTCCGCCGGCGGTTCCTCCCCTCGCTGCGGTCCATACGGGGGACGACCCTTGCGAGTTCTTCATCAGGCTGCGCCAGGCGCCTCGTCGTCGTCTTCGGCTCCCATCTCCGTTTGCGAGCGCGATGGAGCCGGAACCCCCCGAGACGTTGAGGTTGCACATGAGGGGCTGTGGGATCAGCGGCACGCGAGTCCATGTTGTATCTCCAGCCCCTAATGTGATGTATCTTGATCGTGGGTGGAAGACATTCGCCTGCATCCACAGCTTGACGGCGGGGTTTACCCTCCATTTTAAGTTAATGGAGGGCGACCTCCTCTCCGTCAAGGTCTTCGGGGACTCCGGCATCCGGGCGAGGTGATGCGTGGACAGCTCCTCCGATAGCGAAGACTCCCCCTCGAGCGAGAGTGACGAGGAGGATAGCGACAGCGATGACGAGGGTAACGGGCGGCGGGGTGGCGAGTCCGACTAGGTGTCGGACGCTGCTCCGCGCGTCACCGGCGACCCCATCATCCGCGTCTCCGGCACCTTGAACTCCCCGGGGTCGTCTCCTTGGGCGGCTGGCATAGGGAGGCTGCGGAAGGGGAAGAGGGCTGGTGGCAAGGCCGTCAAGTCGGAGTACGAGGGCATAGTGCCCTCGACAGCGTGCTGACGTCCTGCCGCTCCATCTTCGAGCCCTGCTTCCGGCGCCGCCATCACCACCCAGCCTTCGGACGGCCCCGGGGATGTTCTCTTGGTGTCTTCTGGCACCCGTAGTTCGCCTAGGCGCCCCTTTTGCCCTTCTCGCCTCCTTGACCTACCTCCTGAAGAGAGGGACAGGAAAAGGATTACGGGCATCTTATCTTTTTAATTTGTAAGCCTTCGGGCCTTAGCTGCATTTAAAACTTGTAATCCTCTCTTTCATGTTTTTCATCCTCTATGGACTGTACCCGAGTGGGATGTTTTTTAATGAAAAAAGGGGGAGCTTTCTATGCCGTATCCTTTACTTGACTCTATGCCTTGTATGTTCTTACCCTACGGTTTTTTTAGGGAACTTGCCGGCACGGGCACACTTGCCGCGAGTGCTGAGTGCGGAACATCAGCAGCTTGCTGGCGGTGCCGGAGCACGCTTGCCGCGGGCGCTGAGTGCGGGACATCAGCGGCCTGCTGGCGGTGCCGGTTCCGGCAAGAAACCTTGCCGCGACTAGTTGCAGCGCACTTAAGTTGTCGAGCGGGCTCGAAAACAACGTAAGGGCGCTTAGCGGCTCGCTTAAGTTGCTAAGCAGACTCGAAGCAAAGTAAGGGCGCTTAGCAGCTCACTTAAGTTGTTGAGCCGACTCGAAATGAAGTAAGGGCGCAACTAGCTACGAGGAGGTTCCTCCGCGCGCGGGTTTTCCATACGAGGCACAGTCATTCAAGGACGCGGCTTCGTGCTCCCCAGTCCACAAGAGGATGCATGATGAGGGATGAAAAACTTATCTGATATCGCAGCCCCCGGCAACTTTGGCTTGCCGCGGATGAAACTTGGTATTCGCGGCCCCCGGCAATGCTGGCTTGCCGGGGTCCAGGTGCCGGCGCGCCCTTCTTCTCCTTTCTGGTCGCTGCCATTTTAGTTATGGGACAATTTAGTCAGTGCCGCAACAAGTTACTTTTGTAATATAACTTTATTCTGGGCACTATCTGCTATGTCACTTCCTTTACTTGATTCCGCCCCTTGTATGTTTTCACCCTACGCTTTGAGGGAAACTTGCCGGCGCAAGCACACTTGCTGAGTGCAGAACATCAGCAGCCCGCTGGCGGTGTTGCATCCGGCAAGAAACCTTGTCGGGGCTAGTTGCAGCGCGCTTGTATTGTTGAGCGGACTCGAAACAAATCAAGGGCGCAACTCAGCCACGAGCCGGTTCCTCCGCGCACAGGTTTTACACAAAAGGCACGGTCGTTCAAGGAATATAACTTTGTCCTGGGCGACGCTTGCTATGTTATATCCTTTACTCTGTCACATCCCTTGTATGTTTTCACCCTACACTTTGAGGGAAACTTGCCGGCGCAAGCACACTTGCTGAGTGCGGAACATCAGCAGCCCGTTGGCGGTGCTGCATCCGGCAAGAAACCTTGTTGGGGCTAGTTGCAGCGTGCTTGTATTGTTGAGCAGACTCGAAACAAATCAAGGGTGCAATTTAGCCACGAGTCGATTCCTCCGCGCACAGGCTTTCCATACAAGGCACGGACATTCAAGGAATATAACTTAGAAATTTAAAACTTGATCATGCTCAAACTTTGGCAACTTATCTTTTCTGTTGCCTGTGTTCCGGCGAGGCCATGCTCCTTTGAACGACACCCAGCCCACACCTTGTTCCTCTCCTCCTCGAAGCTTCTGGTGTTAGCTTTGCGGCTATGGAAGCGGCGCAAAGCTTGCCGGCAGCGAGCAGCTCGTACGGCAGCCTGAAGACGATCTTCCTCGAGGAGCAGCGCGTCATCTTCTCCGCGGCTGCTCTCGCTTTAGCCCATCATAATGGAGTACTCGAGGTGATCCGTACACGAGGGGAAAGGGGTCGAGAATGTCGAGCCCCCAGCCCGAAAATGGCCAGGGTAAAGGGATTGTTTGGGGAGCTTGAGCTGGCTGATGAATCTGTTTGGAGTGGAACTGGCACGCTTCACACTGGGTTACTTGTGCAGTTGCATCCTGGAGGGCTGTTGGCCAGAAGAAACCTTGCCGGCAAGTGCTCTTGCGCCAATGTGGTGACCACATATGCCTCCATGTATCTCCGCCAACAGCTCCTGTCCATCTTCCCGGGAAATGCACTTCAATTTCACTCCGTTGAATCTTTTTCTGTACAGTGTGTCATCGACAAACTGGTACATACTTGATTGCCGGGCTACTTTTTCCGCTTCTTCCTGTTCCTCGAGAAGTTCTCCTGTCTGAAGGAAATGGACGATCTGCTGTGCCCATGCCGGAGCTTGTGGCTCGACGACAAGGACTAAAGGCTTGAATGCTGCTGCGGGAACATCCGCTTCCACGGCAAGAATCTGGGATCTTGCCGGAGCGTGATGCTCCCCGGCAAGCGTGTCGGGACACGGCTTGTCGGGAGCGTCTACTTCAACGAAACAAGCCCTGGGGCTTGCCGGAGCAGACTGCTCCTCAGCACTCTTTGCGTTAATCCTGGGGACTTTCTTGGCGGCGGCTCCGGGGAGCTCTGCCAGAAAGTAGTCCCCAGCAACCAACTTTCTCTTTTTGCTCTGTCTAGTTGATGGTGTCACAGATGGCTGAGTCAGCTTGAGCACAAAAATCCCTGGTTCCACAGGCAACTTGAGTGCGTCGCACTTTGACAGTCCATCTGCAATGTCATTCTGAGCTCTCGGAACATGCTCCATTTGCAGGCCATCAAAATGCTCTTCTAGCTTCCTCACTTCATCGATGTAAGCTTCCATCAACGGACTCTGATAGTCTTTGTTAACTTGGAGGACGACAAGCTGTGAGTCACCCCTGACAATAAGCTTCTTGATCCCAAGTTCTGCCGCGATCCTGAGTCCGGCAAGCAAGCCTTCATACTCTGCAGTATTGTTTGTGGCTTGCTCCTTGGGAAAGTGCATTTGGACCACGTACTTGAGGTGCTCTCCGGTGGGTGCGACAAGTAGTACGCCCGCACCGGCGCCTTGCAGCGAGAAGGCACCATCGAAGTACATAATCCATTCCTTGCTAGCTTCCTTGACGGGGATGCTTCTCTCCGGAGTTTCTTCATCAGGCGTTGGCATCCATTCCGCTATAAATTCTGCCAATGCTCGGCTCTGGATAGTTGAGGTACTCTCGAACTTGAGGCCAAAGCTTGACAGTTCCAGGGCCCACTCGACAATCCTGCCTGTTGCTTCCGGATTTTGCAATATCCTCTTCAACGGAAAGCGAGTGACCACTGTGATCTCATGTGCTTGAAAGTAATGGCGTAGCTTCCTCGAGGCCATTAGGAGGCCGAAAAGCAACTTCTGCACACCAGAGTACCTTGATCTAGCCCCCTGCAGAAGGGAACTGACAAAGTAAACTGGGCGCTGCACCATCTTCTTCTGTTTCTCTTCTTGTGGCTGCGCAGATCCATCTTTGCCAGAACCGGAACTTTCCGGATCCGGGCTTGTCGGGCCAGAGCTTGTCGGAGAAGCCCCCTGCTTGTCGCTGGGCTCGCTTGCCACGGTCGCTGGCTCACCATCTACCTCCCTCTCCGCTACTAACGCAGCACTAACCACTTGATTGGTTGCCGCCAGATATAGCAGCAATTTCTCTTGTGGCTTAGGTGCGACAAGTGTTGGAGTAGAGGATAGGTATCTCTTCAGGTCCTGCAGCGCAGCCTCCGCTTCCGGAGTCCATTTCATTGGACCTGCCTTTTTCAAAATTTTGAAAAAGGGCAAGGCGCACTCAGCGGACTTAGAGATGAACCTATTGAGAGCAGCAACACAGCCGGCAAGCCTTCGCACATCTTTAACGCGCTTTGGTGCTTCGATTTGCTCAATGGCCTTGATCTTGTTGGGATTAGCTTCAATCCCCCTCTGGGACACAAAGAATCCGAGAAGCTTGCCGGAAGGAACTCCAAACACACACTTCTCGGGATTCAACTTGAGGTTGATCCTGCGCAGATTTGCAAAAGTCTCGTCCAAGTCTTGGATCAAAGTCTCTTTGTCCTTGCTCTTGACCACTATGTCATCCATGTAAGCTTCTACATTCCTGTGCAACTGTGGCTCAAAAGCATGACTGACTACTCTTGCAAATGTCGAACCAGCATTCTTTAGTCCGAAGGGCATTCGTACAAAGCAGTACGTGCCACATGGAGTAATGAACGTTGTTTTCTCTTCATCCTCTTTGCCATGAAGATCTGATGATATCCTGAATACGCATCAAGAAATGAAAGCAGATCACATCCTGCCATGGAGTCGACAATCTGGTCAATGCGCGGCAAGGGAAATGGATCCTTGGGACAAGCTTTATTAACATCAGTGAAGTCAATACAAAGCGTCCACTTCCCGTTTGCTTTGCGCACGACTACTGGATTGGCTAACCACGTCGGATGGAGTACTCCTCGGACCAGGCCCGCTGCTTCCAACTTCCTGATCTCTTCTGCAATGAATTCTTGACGCTCTACTGCTTGTTTTCTAACTCTCTGCTTGACAGGCCGCGCGTGAGGACAGACGGCAAGGTGGTGCTCAATTACTTTCCTGGGAACACCGGGGATGTCAGATGGTTGCCATGCAGGAAAGCAACGAGCGCGCTTTCCTATTTAGGATCAAGCGTGGCACTGATGGTGAAGGTGCCACTAGTGCCGTCCTCCTTGGCGGCCACTTTCTTGGTCTCTGGTGAAGCTATATTTTCCTTCTTGCACTTGCCGGTGGAGCTCGATGGTGCGTCCTCGACGGTAGCGCAGCACTCCAAAGAGGTGCGCTTGCCGGAGTAGGCATCAGAGCTACTCTTGCCGGACTTGGTCTTCTTCTTCCCTCCGGGAGCTTCAGCGGCAAGCGGTTTGCGTTCTGCCGCGGCTGCTGCTTCCCGGTAGATCTTGTTGGTACAGATGAGTGCATCCTTCTTGTCGCCTTGGACAGAAATGACACTTATCGGACCAGGCATCTTGAGCACATTGTAGGCATACTAAGAGGCTGCCATGAACTTAGCGAGCGCTGGACGGCCAAGTATCCCATTGTAGGGCAATGGGAAATCAGCAACGTCAAATGTGACTCTCTCTGTCCTGAAATTCAGCTCGCTGCCAAATGTCACTGGCAATGTGATCTTCCCCTTTGGCTTGCTCCTTCCCGGGTTTATTCCTTGAAAGGTACCAGTCTCTTCGAGCTCGCTGTCGGGGATCTGGAGCTTCTTGAGCACTGCGGAGGAGATTAGATTCAAGCCGGCCCCGCCGTCAACCAGCATCTTCGTGACCCTGAGGTTGCGGATTGTTGGCGAAACCAACATCGGCAAGCACCTGACCGCAGTGATGCGATCAGGGTGATCTTCAATGTCGAAGATGATGGGCGTGCTGGACCACTTCAGGGGCTTGCGCGACTCAACGGACGGTTCTGCTGCGTTCACTTCCCGGACCGACTGTTTGAGTTGTCGGTGCGAAGTGTGCAGAGAAGCACCGCCGTCGATGCAAAACACCTCTGTTGCCTTCTGGAACTCCTGCTCGTCAGTCTCATCTTCCTCCATCTCATCATCCTCATCTTCGTCTTCGTCTTTGTCGCGGCCGCGGGGAGGCCTGTCTCCTTGCCGCGGCGCCCTCCCCGGGCGGGATACTGCTTGCCGGATCCTCCGCCACCTTGCCGGGCCTTCTCCTTGTCGCGGCGCTCGTATTCAGCTTTCTGTAGCTCCGCCATCTGCTCAACTTTCTTGCAGGCTTGGAGGTCATGGCCCTTGGTGCGGTGGATCTTGCAATACTGCTTGCCGGAGCCATCCTGCTTGTCGGCGGCCACCACAGCCTCGCCGGAGTTACCAGCTCTAGCCTTCTCGGAACCGCCTCCGCTGCTGGATTGCTCAACAACTAGCACGTCCTTAACCTTCCTCTTTCTGTTATTCCGCCTCCGTTTCCTCCTCACCGGATGGGCGTCCTCGCTGTCAGATCCCTCTGCTCCTGCATTCTCTCCGGGGAGCCTCCTCCCCTCTTCAGCCCGTGCACACTTGTCAGCCAGAGCATATAGCTCGCTGACATCTCTGATTTTGCACATTGCCATCTCCTCCCTCATCCTGCGGTTACGCACGTTCTGATGGAACGCGCTGATAACCGCGGCAGGGTGGACGTCTGGGATGTTGCGCTGCACCTGACTGAATCTCTGTATATACTTGCGCAGGGGTTCCCCTTCTTTCTGGGCGAGCAGGTGAAGATCACTCTCCTGGCCATGGGGTTTGTGGCCGCCTGTGAAGGCGCCAACAAACTGATGGCACAGGTCCGCCCATGAAGAGATGGAGTTGTCCAGCAAGTGCATGAGCCAAGACCTAACATTGGGCTTGAGTACCAGCGGGAAGTAGTTGGCGAGGATCTTCTCGTCGCACTCCCTGGCAGCCTGTACCGCGATGGTGTAGATGCTGAGGAACTCTGACGGATGTATCCTGCCATCGTACTTCTCGGGCACGTCTGGCTTGAAGTTCTTGGTACTGGGCCACTGGACCTGCCGCAGCTCACGAGTGAACATAGGGCAACCTACCACGTATGGCAAGTCGCCTGGCTCCCCTGGCGCATGCATGTCGACAGTGGGCCCAGCGCGCCGGTCAGATTGACGTCGCGCTTCTCTTCGACGCTCGATGCGAGTGCGAGCGTCTTCATGTCATCGTTCTTGGAGAACTTGGCTTTGATCGCGGCGAGCTCGCGGGTCTGACGACGCGGTGGAGTCGGTGTCGAGGTTGGCCCGGCGAGTCGGCGATCTTGTCGGCTTTCGGGGCGGGGAGTGCGCGGTGGTGGCACCCCCGGCGGTCTTGTCGGCTTCGGCTTGCACCTGGGCGCCTTGCCGGGGCTTCGAGGTGCTCGGCCGCCGGGGCTTGTCGCCGTTGGCGAAGCCGATAAGGCTATAAATGGCTGCCCTCCAGTCGTCGATCTTGTCCGGCGCCGGAGGGTAATCTAGAAGCAGCTGGGCTCGGGCCAGCGCTTCCTCTGGAGTCTTGGGTGGCGGTGGCGAGCGACGCGAGGTGCGAGACATGCTCAAACTTCTAACAGTGTTAGAAGGAGTAACATCTCGCCCAGGCGACCGCACCGCGCTCGCGCCAGCATGTTGACGTGCATGCTGGACTTGAGCGTCCCGCAACCCACCAGCTCGGCCTTGTTCCAACGCGAGTACGGTGCTAGGAGCATCGTGGCACTGTCGATCCTGCACCTCCTGGGAGGGGTGCGGTGGATATGCAGATGCTGAACCTTGCGGGGCCTTGTCTTTGGACCGGGTGACGATGCGCGTCCCCCCGCCGGCGCCCGCTCCTCCGCCGGCGTCCACCCCACCGCCCGTTTGCTCCGGTGGCGGTAGGGAAGTCGCAGACGGAGCGGCCACCTCCGAGGTCTTCTTCTTCGGTGGCATGTCGACGAAGATGTTGATGTAGCGCGCGTAGACGCCGGATCAGATACACACGACCTCGACGCACCCCCTACCTGGCGCGCCAGAGATGTCGTGGCGGACTGGGAGGCCACGAGCACCTATGGGGCAGGAGGGCCCCTTTCTCGTTCGGCAAGGGAGCAGAGGGCGCACGCAGAGCAGATCGAGGCGAGGGAGCGCGCGGGGGATTTTTACCCAGCTTCGGAGCTCTCCGGAGAGATAAGACTCCTACTGCTGCTTTGTGTGTTTGTATTCTGTTCTTGCTCGAGAGAGCGGGTGTGGCGTAGTTGCGGAAAAACTCCCAACCCCCTGGCTGTGGAACCGAAATTCCGAACCCCCTCTACGTGCGCATGGGCCTCCTTTTTATAGGCTAAAGGGGTCACCGACAGGTGGTAGCGTAGGAAGAGGGGTAGAAAGGTAAAAACGCGGGTTGGTACAACTGCTACCAACAGTGTCCCCTACCTAACTCTGACGGCAGGGGATAGGGGCATTTAATGCCCGTCCGGTCGCTCCAACAGTGCAAGGAAATGACCCTTAGAGGCGCCACCGATCGCCATGATGGCCTCCTTGTCAGCTCCTTTTGCCACCTCGCACCGCATGGCTGCACAGCGCCTTGCCACGTGCTCCTGGGATAGTCTTGGGGTGACACGTCGTTGGGTGCACTGGAGCTCGGGTGCATGGCGGCCTTGCCATGGCAAGCGCCTCGCCGCGGCCCTTATCTTGTCGCACCAGCAAGCTTGCCGCTCGTCGGGCCTTGACGGGACGCGCGGGGCGTCGCGGCAAGTTTACTTGGAATGCCTTGAGTGGCCTTTCCGGCAAGATCCTCTTGCCGGGGTCTCTTCTTCTTCCCGGCAAGCTCCTCTTGCCAGGGCCTTGGTTGGCCTTCCCGGCAAGCTCCTCTTGCCGGGGCCTTGGTTGGCCTTCCTGGCAAGCTACTCTTGCCGGGGCCTTGGTTGGCTTTCCCGGCAAGCTCCTCTTGCCGGGGCTTTTAGCTTTAGTACTCTGTTCTTGAATGGTATCTTAAGCAGCCGTCGAGAATCTTGGCGGATGCCCGGCAAGCCCTGCCGCGGGTCGCTGCGACTGCCCGTGCACAAGTTCGGGGTACTAAGGTACCCCCTACTTTAGTACACCAACACCTTGTTCATTGTGTTGAGCGCCTCCCTAGATGGACCCAAAAATGGGAACAAGAGTGCTCAAGTTTATCCCGAACACCCCAGCACTCGCAGCTCGGGGGCTGAAGCCAACGACTTGCCATCTCTCAGATTTTATAAACGGCCGCACAGAAGGTAATATTTTAAATTAAACAAGCGTTGCTTAATGCGCATATGAACAAAGTTTTTAGCGCACAGGATAATACATAGCGAGTTTACTCAAAAATTACATCTTTGGGGAATTCATCCGCAATATCGTGGGCTCCCTTCAGGACAGTTTTATAATACATCTCGGGCGTACGATACTCCTTGCCCGGTGGCGGCGGGTCAGTGAGAAGCTTCTCCGCATCCAGCCTGCCCCAGTGCACCTTTGTGCGGGCAAGGGCCCGACGAGCACCTTCAATACAGGCGGAGCGCTTGATGACCTCCACCCAGGGGCACGCATCCACCAGCTGTCGCACGAGGCCGAAGTAGCTCCCAGGCATGGACTGTCCAGGCCACAGCCGGACTATAAGGCCCTTCATGGCCTCCTCAGCTACCTTGTGGAGTTCGACCAGCTGCTTCAGCTGGTCACTTGGGGGTACCGGATGGCCGGCCTCAGCGTACTGAGACCAGAAGACCTTCTCCGTCGAGCTCCCCTCCTCGCCACGATAGAATGCGGCGGCATCGGACACACTACGCGGCAGATCTGCAAACGCCCCTGGAGAGCTCCGAATGCGGGTAAGTGTCAGGTAGTTTACATTAACATGCTTGCTTTGCATGAAAAATGCCTTACCCGCCGCTATCTTCTTTACATCTTCCACCTCCTGAAGGGCCTTACGGGCCTCGGCCTTGGCGGACTTGGCACTTTCGAGAGCCGAGGCAAGCTCGGACTCTCAAGTCTTGGAGTCACGCTCCAAGCTCTCATGCTTCTCCATGAGAGCCTGGAGCTCTTGCCGTACTGCCGCCACCTGCGCCTCCTGCTTTTCTCGCTCTGCCCGTTTCGCGGCCGCACTGCGTTCGGTCGCGGACACAGCCTCCTTCAGGGCTGCCACCTCGTTCGTGGCCCCTGCAATACCCATATTATCCTTGTTAATTTTATTGCAATCAAAATCCTTTTCCGTAAGGTAACTATTCAAAGTGGTGTTATTCACCTTCTTTGTCCTCCAGCTGCTTCTTGGCATGGCCGAGCTCTTGCTCGGACCGCTCGAGATCCTGCTTCAATGCACCGACCGCAGTCAGTGCGGCAGAGGTCAGCAGCGCAGCCTGCAAACCCATATTGACATATTTTAAGCAACCCTGCGTATATCTTCTTAGATCCTCAGTCCGGCTTTTCTTTCCGAACACCGAACTGAGCATCAGGGGCTACTGTCTATGCGGTATTACATTACATAATTATAACTTCTTACCTCAAAGCCTGTTAGAAGGCTGCTACAGGCTTCGGTCAGCCCGCTCTTGGCGAGCTGAACCTTCTGAATCACCGCACTCATGATAGTGTGGTGCTCTTCCTCGATGTAAGCGCCTTTAAGCGCCTCCAACAAGTTGTACGGCGCCTCCGGTTGGACGGAGGCCGCCGGTGTCACAGTCTTGCCCTTCTTTCGAAGGGGCCGCCTGCCGGACTCTGGAACCACTGCAGGTTCCGATGTAGAGTCCGGCACAAAGTCTGGGAGGCTGCCTGGCGGCGCCTCCGGAGCCTCCTCCCGATGGGTCCCTCTCTGGGATCCCACCTCGGCGTCCTCATCGGCGCGAGGGGTAGAGGCAGTCGGAAGTGAATCCACATCCGACGGGGCCAACGACCCGCTCGATGAAGCGGGGAGATCATCATCGGCCGGACTGCGAACAGTATGTGGCATTAGTAGGACACTAGGTGACGCGAAAGAAATTGCATATCAGGGATCCGGATACTTACGATCTCGCCGGAGGCCTGGCCCTTGAAGGCCACTCCTCCTCGCCAATGATGGTGTTGGCGACACTGTCTGGGGGAATAGTTCTCCCCCTCTTGGACCCTTCGGCCTCCCCTATTGGGGAAGCCTTCCTCTTCCTCTCTCCCTCCTCCGGGAGAGAGTCTTCTTCCTCCTCCTCGTCTTCGGGGGAGGAGTACGCTTCATCGTCGGACGCTTGATTGCGGGAACTCTTTCGAGTCCCCGTGGCCACCTTCTTGGCCTTCTTCTCCGGCACCACATGCGGTGCCGGAACCAGCAGCCCTGCTAGACGGGCGTTCACTGGGTCTTCTGGCATGGGAGCCGGACAGATGAGCTGCTCGGCCTTCTCCATCCATTCCTGCCAAAGGAAAAGAGAGATTGATACCCTCTTAGAATCGATCTGTTTACCACAAGTGTCCCGTAAAGGGGTCGAATCACTTACCTCGTCAGCTGGATGCTGCGAGCGAAATCCGCGATCTTTCGTCGCGGATGCGGGGGCTTCGGCGCCCTTAAACAGCACCCTCCAGGCGCCTTCATACGTCATGTCGAAGAGCCCGCTTAGCGCCTGGTGCTATTCCGAATTGAACTCCCACAGATTGAATGCCCGTTCTTGGCATGGGAGAATCCGGCGGATGAGCATGACTTGGACCACGTCGACAAGCCTGAGCTTATTGCTGACCAGCTTCTGGATACAGGCTCGGAGTCCCGTCAGCTCCTTCGGATTGCCCCACAACAAGCCCTTCTCTTTCCAGGAGGTGAGCTGCGTGGGGATGCCAAATCTGAACTCGGGGGCCGCCGCCCATGTGGGTTTGTGCAGCTCGGTGATGTAGAACCACCCCGATTGCCACCCCTTAACGGAGTCCACAAAGGCCCCTTCGAGCCAAAGGACGTTGGGCAACTTGCCAAACATAGCGCCTCCGCATTCCACTTGCGTGCCCTTCACAACCTTCGGCTTGACGTTGAAGGTCGTGAGCCACAGGCCGAAGTGGGGCCGGATGCAGAGGAAGGCCTCGCACACGACGATAAACGCCGAGATGTTGAGGATGAAGTTCGGCGCCAGATCGTGGAAATCCAGGCCGTAATAGAACATGATCCCCCAGACGAAAGGGTGCAGTGGAAAGCCCAGTCCATGGAGGAAGTGGGGAAGGAAGACGAACCTCTCATGGGGCCCAGGGGTAGGGATGAGCTGCCCCTCGTCGGGCAGCTGATGCGCGATATCGCCGGAAAGGTATCCGGCGCTGCGCAACTTGGTGATGTGCTCCTCCTTAACGGTGGAGGCCAACCATTTGCCTCCCGCTCCGGACATGGTCGGAGAAGGTCGAGGCGAGATGCGCGAGCTTGGGCGTTGGAGCTTGAGTGCGCGGAGATGGATAAGCAAAGGAGGAAGAAGGCGTAGGTGAGAAGGTAATATCCTTATCCCTTATATATAGGCGGACGAAGACAATGCGTCCCCCACCGGCCTGGTAAAACTCGCTTATCTCCCAAGCGCCACCATCAATGGTGCGGTTGGGTTACCCACGTCCGTATTGATGAGAATCCCGGAATAAGGGGAACACGATCTCTGCTTCAACAAGACGTGCCAAGGAAACCGCTTCGCTAAACGTGCTGAGGTGGTATAATAAAAAAACGATTCAAGTAAAGGCCTGGTAGCGGTGTGATGTCATGCCGCATAGTACGTCAGCAGATTGGACTTGTGTACATTTTATTCTCTCTACGGTGGAATGTGGAATTTATTTTGCAGAGCCGGACACTATCTTGGGGTTCATGATCTTCTCTGGATTATTCAAGGGAGGAACCCGCCTTGCAATGCCGAACATAATGCGCGCCGGACTTATCGTCATTGAAGCCTGGTTCAGGGGCTACTGAGGGAGTCCTGGACTAGGGGGTGTCCGGACAGCCGGACTATCATCGTCCGCCGGACTCCAAGACTACGAAGATACAAGATTGAAGACTCTGTCCCGTGTCCGGATGGGACTTTCCTTGGCGTGGAAGGCCATCTTGGCAATACGGATATGTAGATCTCCTACCATTGTAACCGACTCTGTGTAACCCTAGCCTCCTCCGGTGTCTATATAAACCGGAGGGCTTTAGTCCGTAGGACACAACATACATCACAACAATCATACCATAGGCTAGCTTTAGGGTTTAGCCTCCTTGATCTCGTGGTAGATCCACTCTTGTACTACCCATATCATCAATATTAATCAAGCAGGACGTAGGGTTTTACCTCCATCGAGAGGGCCCGAACCTGGGTAAAACATCGTGTCCCTTGTCTCCTATTACCATCCGCCTAGACGCACAGTTCGGGACCCCCTACCCGAGATCCGCCGGTTTTGACACCGATAGCTAGGGTTTACATGGAGTCGGTTACAAGGAAGGAAATACAATATATGTATCGCCAAGCTTGTCTCCCACGCAAAGGAGAGTCCCATCCGGACACGGGACGGAGTCTTGAGTCTTGTATCTTCACGCTCCACTACTCCGGACGAAGTATATAGTCTGGCCGTCCGGATACCCCCTAATCAAGGACTCCCTCAGTCGTCAAGGAAGACACGAGCAAGGAGGTTCCGTAGAGCAAGCCCCGGTGGTCGACCAAGCACTATCGACCGAGGAGGAAGAAGAAGATATCGTTAAATCTTACTATATGCTCATCTTACCTCTACTGAGATCGAAGCCTTTCGGATCATTGAAATAGTTCGTGTGCAAAATAAATATCTCACTCATGAAAATATTCTACATCAAGATCACATCATCTTCCTTTGGAGCGTCATCCGTAGATTGGGGAATTTCTTAATCTTGAAGGATAGGGCCTCTACTACACCACCACCACCTTATTCTTCATCACCTAAAGAAAATTGAGTATCGGGTATGGGCACTTCCCTTGGCTTCCGCCAAGCTTGGGGGAGGTTCCCCTGTATCGTATCATCCCAACTATCTTTTGCCTTTACTTATTTTAGTTCCGTTTCTTTTCAAGAACTTGCTTAGTGATCTATCCTTGCAATCGTGTGCGAGATATATAATAAAGTTTTGTTTGAGTTTTGGCTTTCTTTACTTTCTTGTTGCAATAAAAAGAAAGGAAATAAATCAACAAGATCATATGCTAATCTTATGGTAGGTGATGACACCACATAAGGAAAAGTATAATTAGAAAAATTTATTAGAGATTGACAAACATAGCATTAGTCAATGATGCAACTCGTGAAAGAATTAATAAGGGAAGAGAAGATTCACGAACAAATCCACTATCCTATAAATCTTTTGTGATTGTGAGCCCCCATCAAAATATTATATGCCAGAATTTTTGCCGTTGGACAAGGAAGACAACGAATGATTTATGTTTGTTCATATTCACATAGAAGTTATATTGTCATAGATCCTTCAACATGTGGTGCTTTCCCCCTATCCTTTCTAGCCAAAAATTCTGCACCAAGTAGAGATACTACTTGTGCATCCAAAAACCCTTAAACCCAAATCTTATTTTCAAGAGTCCACCTTACCTACCTAGGGATTGAGCAAGATCCCCCAAGTAAGTTCTCATCAGTGCAATAAAGCAATAAAATTGCTTTTAAAAGTGTGAGATCATTTAGTGTAAGAGAAAATTGAGCGTTGTACGAACTTGTGACGGTGAAGAAAAAAAGCGACAAACTGCATAATAAAGCTTACCATCACAAGGGACAATAAAATGTGACATTATCTTGCACTAAGGGGTTGAGGATACAAATAAATAAGTGCATGGCAACCTCTACTTCCCTCTGCGAAGGGCTTATCTTTTACTTTTATGTATTTACTTTTATCCAAAGAGTCAAAGTTTTCTCTCTATTCCTTTTTATTTTTCTCCTTTGGCAAGCATCACGTGGTGAGAAAAGATCTAGGCACATATGTCCAGCCAAATATGGGTAGCATGAGTTATTATTCTTGACACCCTTGAGGTGAATACATTGGGAGGCAAAACTATAAGCCCCTATCTTTCGATGTGTCCGGTTGAAATGTTTTGCTCATGTGTATGCGGTGAGTGTTAGCAATCATAGAAGACTGTATGATGGTTGAGTGTGTGGACTTACCTAAAGGCTCCGATACATGACCCTTACTGAAAAGATGATGAATTGTAGTTGCAAATTTGACTGAGAACATAGTTTGTTTGTCTCTAATAGAGTTTATGTTTCATACTTCGATAGTGTGATGAATTGTCACTTATTCACGATAAGTCTATGATAAAAGTATTATGTTTAATTTTGTTGATGTTATAAAAATCAACATGATGCTTCTATGTCTGTATTTTGTTTTATCAACACCTCTCTCTCTCTAAGCATGTGGACATATTTTTTGATTTCAGTTTTCGCTTGAGGACAAGCAAGGTCTAAGCTTGGGAGAGTTGATACGTCCATTTTGCATCATGTTTTCCTACTATTATTTATGATGTTTATATGCATAATAATGCTTTTTGGAGTAATTCTAATGCCTTTTCTCTCATAATATGTAAGGCACACACAAAGAGGGAGAATTCCGGCAGCTGGAAATATGGACCTGGAAAAGCTAGGTCAAGCTTACCTATTCTGCACAACTCCAAACAAGCTGAAACTTTACGGATAATTTTTATGGAATATATGAAGAATATTACAGCAAATAAGTACTAGAGGGGGCCATCCTAGTGAGCACAAGACACCAGGGTGCGCTTGGGCCCCCAGGAGCGCCCTGGTGGGTTGTGCTCACCCAGGCCCACGTCCGGTGGCCATCTTCTGGTATATAGGTAATTTTGACCTAGAAAAAATAAGGGGAGGACTTTCGGGACGGAGCGCCGCCGTCTCGAGGCAGAACTTGGGCAGGAGCACTTTTGCCCTCCGGCGGAGCGATTCTTCCATGGGAACTTCCCTCCCGGAGGGGAAAACCATCGTCGTCATCATCACCAACAACTCTCCCATCTTGGGGAGGGCAATCTCCGTCAACATCTTCAACAGCACCATCTCATCTCAAACCCTAGTTCATCTCTTGTGTTCAATCTTATTACCGGAACTATAGATTGGTGCTTGTGGGTGACTAGTAGTGTTGATTACATCTTGTAGTTGATTACTATATGGTTTACTTGGTGGAAGGTTATATGTTAAGATCCAATATGCTATTTAATACCCCTCTAATCTTGAGCATGTTTATCACTTGTGAGTTGTTACTTTTGTTCTTGAGGTCACGGGAGAAATCATGTTGCAAGTAATCATGTGAACTTGATATGTGTTTGATATTTTGATAGTACGTATGTTGTGATTCCCTTAGTGGTGTCATCTGAACGTCGACTACATGACACTTCACCCTATTTGGGCCTAAGGGAATGCATTGTGGAGTAGTTATTAGATGATGGATTGCGAGAGTGACAAAAGCTTAAACCCTAGTTTATGCGCTATTCCGTAAGGGACCGATTGGATCTAGAAGTTTAATGATATGGTTAGAATTTATTCTGAATACTTTTCTCGTAGTTGCGGATGCTTGCGAGGGGGTTAATCATAAGTAGGAGGTTTTTTCAAGAACAGCACCTAAGCACCAGTCCACCCACATATCAAATTATCAAAGTAGCAAACACGAATCGAATCAACATGATGAAAGTGACTAGATGAAATTCCCGTGTACCCTCAAGAACGCTTTGCCTATTATAAGAGACCATTTTGGCCTGCCCTTTGCCTCAAAAAGATTGGGCTACCTTGCTGCACTTTTGCTATTATTATTGTTACTTCCTCGTTACAAATTATCTTGCTATCAAACTACTCTGTTACTTACAATTTCAGCACTTGCAGACATTACCTTGTTGAAAACCACTTGTCATTTCCTTTTGCTCCTCATTGGGTTCGACACTCTTACTTACCAAAAAGAGCTATAATTGATCCCCTATACTTGTGGGTCATCACTACTAGTCGTTTCTTTGCGTTCCTAGTGTACTTAATACCTACTGGTAGTATTATTTGTGTCAGTCGATTTGTGAAAGAAGAAGTTTGCCGGAGTGAAGGAAGAAGACAGCAGAGAATCTACCCCAGTATCTATATTAGGGTGGTAGGGTGCCCATGATCTATCTTATGAGTGTTGGGTGTGGGATGCAGTTCGCCGAAAAAATGGATCATGCCCGGGTTAAACATATGGCGGGGTGGGGGAGCATGGCGGTGGGAGGAGGTTAAGGGGAGGGTAGGGCGGCAGTGGCGGGCGGTTAGGCCTGGGGCGGGCTGGCGGCTCGATGGTTGAGGGAGAAGATGAACAATGCATCCCTTTGAAGGTTGAAGAATCCCTTTCTAGACGTCCATGTTGCATCCAACGGCTCACAAGAGTCAACTAACCCAAATTGTTCCTTCAGATTACTGGATCCACGTGGCATTCAAGGTCTCGAAGGTAATCCATGTCCGCACCCGGTTTACGGGCTCAGCGCGGGTGCGACTGGCTTCCGCCGTGACAGCCACCATGTGGGCCTTCTCCACGCGGGCGAAGACGACGATGAGCCGCTAGCTCCTCCTCGCCGGCGTGTTGGAGCACGCGCTCATCCTCCTCCTCTTCGTACGCTGCGGGCATAGACGCGACAGCATCACGAGGAGGGACTGCAGACGACGTGAGTGGGCGAGCATGGTACTTCATGGCACAGGGATGGAGGGGACACGGCGGTGATGGGCGAGAAATGGTCGGCCGGAGCAGGTAGGCGCCGGCATACGGTGTTGTAGTGCAGATGACATGTGGGGCCTGGTCCGACATGACAGCGACTGCAATGAATCCTATCATACTGCAGAGGATCCTAACCCGCATGGGCAACGCCGGCGCATGGGAGCTTTGTTTAGTTTTATATAGGGTTGGTCAAACTTAAAAGAACACCATACTAGTACACGTAATCCGGTGCAAGCGCGTGCATCACGGCCGCGCTTGTACCGCATTAGTTAGCACAACATTGATACAAAATCCTGTGCAAGCGCGTGCACTACAACCGTGCGGTCGATCGAACGGTGCATCATGGTGTCGCGCTGGAAGCACATCCACCGAACCTTTTTGTGTGTGTGAAAACAATCCCGAATATTACTCTACTTTTTTTGCTGGAAAAGTTCTTCACGCTACAATATTTCCATATATTTTAATGTAGCTATAGTTCGTGATGATTTGGATTTGAACGTTTTAGGTGCCCCTAGAAATATATTTTTAATAGAGATTGTGTGTGTGTAACGGAGAGACAACATGTGTATGTGTCTATATGTGTGTTGTGGCGGAAGGACAATGTGGAGACAGTGTGCGTGTGATAGAGTCATAGAGAGATGTGAATGTGCAAATGATCATGTATGAGTGAGACATAAAGATAACCGCGATGGTGTGTATACATGAGAGAACGGTCTTCTATTTGTGTTTTTGTGTGTGCGTGTGTGTGAGAGAGAGGAGCATCCTTAACGCAACAACCATCTCTCTCAATTCGACTGTCCCTTGCACAATCGCATGTAACACATGCATCAACGCACACATTTTGACACCCTCACCCAGCCCCTGCCCGCCTCAAGGACCCTACATCGCTCTCTATCTCGCACACATAATCTCTTCATGAAAACCCTATTTGGCGTGTACCTCTCATAACATACACACCATGTACCACGCACACACATTTATCTCTCGCCATGTCTCTTTGCCTCGCAAACACACTCCCCATAGCCCTCTCTTTGTATCCTGCACACGATCTCCCTATATTGCTTAATGAAAGTGCAACTAATACCTGGGTGGTTTTGGTAATTCTTAATAACATATAGTTCATTGAACTAATGCTCTTTCAAGATGATCATTTCATAAAGTTCAATGATTGGCATGGCATGGACTAGAGATGTGGACCCCTCAAAATGCAAAGGACATATATTGGCAACAAGCTCAAGAATCTACATTTTCATTTTAGTGATCCAAGACCGCATTGAGTCCATAGGAAGGCCAATACTATTAAAAGTGGATGAGGTGTTGCTTGGTGGCTTACTTGATCAAAATGCTTAGTGATATGCTCCAAAACCCTCAACCACTCTCTCATATCCACATATGTCCTAAACCTAAAAATCAAATTCGGCCCCACCGATTTGATCTATCCGGTGCCACCGAGTTTCATTTGACATAGCCACTGCCACAAACCTAGTTACTTCGATATCACTGATAGTGATCTCGGTCTCACCAAGACGGGATTGAAAACTCCTTGTTTCCTTTTTGTAACATTTTGGTCACACCGAAATGAGCAAATCGGTCCCACCGAGTTTGCATTGCAAACTCCTTGTTTCCTTTTCGTAACACTTCGGTTTCACCGAAGTGAGTGAATTGGTCCCACCGAGTTTGCCTGACCAACCATCTATGTGCCTATAGTTGAAATCGGTCCCACCGGGTTTATGCGATCGGTCACACTGAGATTACATTATGCCCTAACCCTAGCATATTGGTCTCACCGAGATGACTATATCGGTCCCAGCGAAAACTCTAACATTCATATTTTTACCTGGATTGGTCTGACCGAGTTTGTTGATTTGGTCCCACCGAGTTTGGGAATCTGTGTATAATGGTTAGATTTTGTGTGGAGGCTATATATACCCCTCCACCCATTCTTAATTCGTGAGGAGAGCCATCAGAACATACCTACACTTCCACTACTCATTTTCTGAGAGAGAACCACCTACTCATATGTTGAGACCAAGATATTCCAATCCTACCACAAGAATCTTGATCTCTAGCCTTCCCCAAGTTGCTTTCCACTCAAATCATCTTTCCACCATAACCAAATCTGTGAGAGAGAGTTGAGTGTTGGGGAGACTAACATTTGAAGCACAAGAGCAAGGAGTTCATCATCAACACACCATCTATTACCTTTTGGAGAGTGGTGTCTCCTAGATTGGTTAGGTGTCACTTGGGAGCCTCCGTCAAGATTGTGGAGTTGAACCAAGGAGTTTGTAAGGGCAAGGAGATCGCCTACTTCGTGAAGATCTACCCTAGTGAGGAAAGTCCTTCGTGGGCGATGGCCATGATGGGATAGACAAGGTTGCTTCTTCGTGGACCCTTCGTGGATGGAGCCCTCCGTGGACTCGTGCAACCGTTACCCTTCGTGGGTTGAAGTCTCCATCAACGTGGATGTACGATAGCACCACCTATCGGAACCACGCCAAAAATCTCTGTGTCAACATTGCATTTGCTCCCTCCAAACTCCTCCCAATTACTTTCTTGCAAGTTGCCTGCTTTACTTTCTGCAGCCTATATACTCTTTGCATGCTTGCTTGAATTGTATTGAGATTGCTTGACTTGTGCTAAGTTGCTGAAATCTGCAAGAATGAAAATTGGGAAAAGGTTAAGTTTTTATTTGGTCAAGTAGTCTAATCACCCCCCCCCCTCTGGACATACTTTCGATCATACAAGTGGTATCAGAGCTTTGGTCTCCATTTGCCTTGATTTCCATAGCTTTGGTGATCATAGCCTTGGCTTCACAACCTAGGAGAGTATGGCGTCTAGCGAGGGAAATTACCATCGTAGAGGTCCTTACTTTGATGGTACTAACTTTGCTAGTTAGAAACATAAGATGAAAATGCATATTCTTGGACATAACCCCGCCGTTTGGGCTATTGTGTGTATTGGTTTGCAAGGTGAATTCTTTGATGGGAGAGAACCAAACCGTGAAGCTACCGTGGAAGAATTGAAGATGTTGTAGTACAATGCTCAAGCTTGCGATATCCTCTTCAATGGATCGTGCCCCGAAGAATTCAACAAAATCAGCCGTCTTGAGAATGCAAAGGAAATTTGGGATACTTTCATTGATATGGACGAAGGTACCGACGCCATCAAGGAATCCAAGTTGGATGTGCTTCGAAGTCAACTTGACAAGTTCAAAATGAAGGATGGTGAAGGTGTCACTGAAATGTACTCTTGGCTTGCTCTCATCACAAATGATATTGCCGGATTACGAAGTGAAGAGATGACCGACAAATTCATCATCAAGAAGATCTTGAGAGCCTTGGATGGAAAATATGATACCGTGTGCACATTGATCCAAATGATGCCAAATTACAAAGATCTCAAGCCAACCAAAGTCATTGGAAGAATTGTTGCTCATGAGATGTCACTCAAGGACAAAGAAGAGCTTCACAACAAATCTAGTGGTGCTTGCAAAGCCTCATGTGATGCTCCTACATCATCAAATAAGAAACAAGCCTTCAATGAAGATTTGAGCTTAATGGTGAAGAACTTCAACAAATTCTACAACAGTAGAAGCAAAGAAAGAAGTTCCAAATCAAGCTCCTACAATGACAAAAGATCTTCTAGTCGTGAGCGAAATTGCTACAGTTGAGGAAGACCCGGACACTACTCTAATGAGTGTAAGGCTCCCTACAAAAGAAGAGAAGACTCGCCTAAAAGGAGAAGCAAAAGGGAAGAATCACCACCAAGAGAGAGAAGGAGTAGAGATGATCGCTATGAACGAAGAACCTCTCAAAGAAGCAAGGATTCGGAAAGGAAGGACAAGTCATCAAGGAGCTACACAAAATGAAGACATCAAGCTCATGTTTTTGAATGGGTATCCGGTTCCGACTCCGACCAGCACTCTGAGAGAAGTTATCACACCGACTCCGAATATACCCAAGATGAAGGTGTTGCCGGTCTAGCACTTGTCTCAACCAACTCCTATGACATATTTGACTCACCAAATGATGGAATTGGATGATGCTTCATGGCTAAAGTCCCAAAAGGTATCACACCCCGAGTATGTTGATTTCAATAGTGATGAAGATGACTTGCTAGGTGATGATGATTTACTTGTTGACAACTCTAGTGATGAATACTATGATGAAACATCAATTAATCATGTTAATCAAGATAAAATGAATGACAATGATAAGAAGGAGATTGAGCATCTAACTAGAGAACTAAACACTCTTAAGTTAGCTCATGAAACTACTTTAGAAGATCATCGAGAACTTTTAAAAACTCATCAGAAGCTACGCTTCGAAAAGCTCAATCTTGAGCAAGAGCATGGGTTCTTAAAGGCCACAAATGATGATCTTCAGAAGAAAAGTTCTTCTTACATTGCCAAGCGTTTACTCTTGTCTACTTACATGCCACAAGTAAAATCTAGCAACAAGAAGAAGAAAGATTCTTCTTCTAGTAGTAACAATAATCATGCTAAATCCAATTTTGTTGCTTCTAGTAGCTCCCTTGATTCCACTAATGACTCTCTTAGCCAAGTTATGCTTGAGCAAGATCATAGCTTATTGAAAGGAATTATAGAGAAATGTGTTTACAAAAGCCTTGCCGGAAGTAAGCAACTTGAGGAAATTGTACGCAAGCAAGGAAGGCACCGGAAGAATCAATGTGTTGGTTTTGAACGAAAGTTCAATGCCAATGGAGTTGAGTGGGAAGAAGATCAATACCCCAAGACAAAGTTTGTTCCTCAACAAGAGAAGTACGACCCTACTTCCTTCAAGGGGACACAAGCTCAAGATGATCTTCCACCACAAGACCACAAGCTAAAAGGCAAGGATAAGCTTCAAGAGGAGATTGATGCATTTGAAGATGCTTCGAAGGCCTTGGTCAAGTGGGTTCCCAAGGCTACATCAAGTTCTACTTCATCAAGTACATCTTCAACCCCAAGGATTCCCATCAAGATGATGTGGATCCCGAAGAAGAAGAACTAGAGAGTTCTCGAGGGTGACTCCGCCAACATACTTCACTCATATTCATTTTGGCAAGGACAAGTGCAAACAACTTCCACATCTTGCACTAGTTCAAGGAGTCACAAACCCTCTTGTTGGTAAGACAAGGGACAAGGTAACCTAATTCTATCATGGACATCATCATGTGTGTGCTTCACTCTATGTTTATGGATATCCTTGTTTATTCCTTGTGGGACTAACCCATGTAGGTATTGAAAGTGCAACTCACTCCAATGGATTGCTTCAAATGATCTATATCAACAATGAGCATCCACATCTTCGATATCTACATGAAGTCATCATCGACAAAACCCAAGGTTAGTTCATCCCTCTTAGGGGGAGCTTTACTCTAAGAATTGAGCTAAAGCAACTCTAATTGTGTGAACACAACAATGCTTTATGTAAAATTGGTAACCCCACTTGTGCTTAAACGATGAGTATGACCTATGACCAAATGTTCTCATTTGACTCCTAAGTCAATATACTCATATATAGATGACCTAGTCATTGCCAATTGCTTGATAGATACTAGAGTGAGTGTGCATGTTTTGCCACATATTTCACTTGCCATTTTATTGTGTGAGCATGTTGGTTGCATATTTTTCTCATTCAAGGACATCCATTTGTTGCTTTGATTTTTTGGATTTTCTCCTTTTTGCCAAATGGATGGACAAGAATGCCTAAGAACTCCCTATAGCTATCTATGCTTTTCTATTCTTAAACTCTATTCATGCTACATCACAAAGTTTGATTTAAGTCAAATTCAAACCCTCTGTGTGAGGAGCACTCGTAGTCCCATTTTGTCATAGACTTAAAACTTCCAAAACCTCTCTATGTAGTTCGGTCTGACCGACTCCTCCATTTCGGTCACACCAAGTTCACTGGGTTGATCAAGTTTTCAATCTCGGTGCAACCGATTAGTACTTTTAGGTCTCACCGAGTTGCAGTAACTGCTTGCGATTCTGCATCTTGGTGCCACTGAGCTGTTCCACTCGATCACACCGACAGTGCCAGGATATATATACTGATGGGTCAGAATTTGGAAATTTCTCCAAAACCTCTTCACCCGTGTGTGTCCTGCTCTACCGCCTTGGTCTACGGATCGTCTTCTCATCACCAGTGACCTCCCGCCATTGGTCTTCGCCGCCGTCAACGGAAACCCTCCCCTCCATTGCCGCCGTAGTGAGCTCATCGCCAAGCTAGGGTATGAGATCATCTCCTTGTGCTTTCTTTTTAACTCAGATTCCTAGCACAAGAGCAATGTCAAGTTTCTTTCCAAGTATGAGATTGATCTATCCACAGAAATCATCCTCTAGATTAGATTTGAGTTGAAAATTTAGGGTTAGGTTTCCACCGGACTCATCTCGGACCGACTGAATTGTAGGAATCGGTCCCACCGATTTGGCCTAGGCCAGTGCACAAGTGATTTTTGGTCTAACTGAAAGTTGCAAATCAGTGTGACCGACACCAGGACTTTGTGAAACCCTAGCAAACTCGGAGCCACCAAACTGTGTCTCGATCTGACCAATTCCACATGTTTAGACTCCAAAGTTGCTTCGGTGTCACCGAGTTTTACAAATCGGTAGCTCTGAAATGCTTCCTGTAGAAAACTAAAACTAAGTTTTTGACTCATTATTTTTGCAAAAACTCTGCACTTTGTGATGCTCATCTACTCTATCTCATCTACAACTATTCACAGGGTCAGTTCTCAGTTTGCTTTGCAGAATGTCTGATCAAAGTGACAGTTAGAACAAGTCAGAGGAGCAGATGGACTTGAGTGAGGGCACTAGTCCCTCTGGAAGCTATGATGAAGGTAGCAGGAGCACTCCAAGCAACCTGCCTAAGGCTCGGACTAGGCAGAGAAATAAGAAAACACCAGACTCTGAAGATGAAGACTTTGAGCTTGAGGCAGTCAGCTCAAAGAAGAAAGTGCTGAAGAAAGAATATGGTGATGCTGCTTCCACCAAGCCAGGAAAGAATGTGAAGGCCCCTGCCAGGAGAGTTCCTATGTCTAAGGCCAGGGGAGCAACTCAAAAGACCATGACATCCTCACTTGAGCAAAGACCAGGTGAAGAAGGCAAGAAGAGAGTCAGGAAAACCACAGCTAGAGTGCTTGGAAATCAATCTATGAGGAGAGACTCAGCCAGTGAGGAGGAAGAGGAAGAAGAAGTTGCTGCACAAGCACCTCCAGCTAAGTCACAGAAGCTGATGGGGGATGCCATCAAGTCTGGGGCAGCTCCTTCAAAGCCCAAGACAGCCCCCAAAGCTCCAGCTCAAGCTCCAAAGAGAAGCACCAGGGACATACTTGCAACAGAGAAGAACAAGGCCCTAGTGCCTGAAGCTGCAGAAGATGCTGAAGCCCAGTGCACGGGAAGCTCAAACCTAAGATTCCAGACCATAATGAGAGTCACCCAGTTGCTGAACACATGAAGGAGAGAAAGGATGCAGGTCTGAGAAAATGGGGACAAGCAGATCCATATGCTGTGAGGAGGAGGACTGCAGTGGACTACATGTTCCACACCAAAGAGCAACAAGATTTTTATGAGACAGTTTTGCTGGACAAGAAGCCCATTGTAAGTGACATGAGATGGGTTGATTGGAAATACTTTGATGCAAATGCAGATCACTTCCTAGGAGTGCATGACAGCTTTAAGGCCAATGGTGTTGATGACTTTGTTGGTCAAGAGTTGACAAAGTGGAATGATGAGCTCATTATGCAATTCTACTCAACAGCTCACTTTTATCCTGATGGAAGGATTGTGTGGATGACTGAAGGTCAGAGGCATCAATCTACAATTGATGAGTGGGCCAAGCTCATAAATGCACCTAAAGAAGAAGAGAATGGCATTGATGTTTATGCCGAGAAGAAGAAGGATCATAACTCCATGGCCAATATGTATAAGGAAATTCCAGATAAGGGCCTGGAGACACATAAGTTTGGGTCAGTCTACTACTTGTTTTCTGGTTTGGCCACCATAAACACCATATTGAGGCACACTCTGTTGCCCAAATCTGGAGATCACGGGATGATCAGAGGCCATTCCATCAACTTGTTACATCTGTTTGATGTTGTGCCACAAAAGTTTAAGGTTATGAGCTTGATCATAGAGACAATCAAGAGGACGGCAGATGACCAGAAAAGATCATGTGGGTATGCACCACACATTCAAATGCTGATCAATTCCAAGATGAAGAAGGGATTATATTTGTTGGGCAAAGAACATCTTCCTTTGCTGCCTGACTTTGAGGACAACATAGTTGTCATGGATGCTAAAGATCCCACTTCAGTTGAAGCTCATGAGAAGAAGGAGAAAGCCAAAGCAGAAAAAGCAGCAAAGATGCCCATTGCTGCAGAAACTTCAGAAGTTTTTCTTAAGTCAAAGCAAGACCAGCTTGGATATCTGATTGAAGCAACCTTGAGGATTGAGAAAGGACTGGCCACCCTGACTCAAAACCAGGAGAGCTTGGAGAGGATCATTGATACAAAGTTTTATGATCTGGACTTGAAAGTGACTAAGATACAGATAGAAGTTGAAGAGCTCCAGGAAGAAGCAGAGGAGAGGAAGGGCAAAGCAACTAAACAGGTATTCCACAGAGTACCTAGAGGACATAGGTCTGCAGCAGTGCTAGTGCCAGACACAAGAGCAACAGCTTCAGCACCTGCAGCCACAGCTCCCATAGCTCCAGTTGCCCCTCCAGTGGCAACCCCTCTAGCTCCAACATCTTCAACTGATGCTTTCGTCCTTGGAGTCATCTCAACACCTCCTTCCAAAGATCAAGCCTAGAGAGACGCATAGCACTATACATTTTCGAGCTTTTTGGTAACTTGTTGCCAAAGGGGGAGAAAGTGTATAGATCATAGGCTTCGGAGAGAGAGAGAGATTTGCTGCTCATTTGCTTTGCTTACTTGGTTGAGATACTTTATGCCTGTGTGTGAGATACCTTATATGATCATGTACTTGATCATACTATACTTTATGCTTATGCTTGAATGATGACACTATCTATCTCTTGTATGATCATTCACTTTGCCTTGGTGATGAGTGCTTGTTCTTATCTCTTATCATTTTGAGCGCTCCACCAAGTTGTATGTGACATGGAAGAGTAACCCATGATCCTAACAGATTGTGCATTTGCAGTCCAAAGCAAATTTTAAATAATGCACAAATTTAGGGGGGGGGGGGGCTCTTACTTATCACATACTTCTCAAAGCGACAATGTACTTCATTCTTATTATCATTTGTCGAAGCTTTGATCTATATGTTGTCATCAATTACCAAAAAGGGGGAGATTGAAAGTGCAAATAATCCCTGGGTGGTTTTGGTAATTCTTAACAACATATAGTTCATTCAACTAATGCTCTTTCAAGATGATCATTTCAGAAAGTTCAATGATTGGCATGGAATGGACTAGAGATGTGGACCCCTCAAAATGCCAAGGACATATATTGGCAACAACCTCAAGAATCTACATTTTCATTTTAGGGATCCAAGATCACATTGAGTCCATAGGAAAGCCAATACTATTAAAAGTGGATGAGGTGTTGCTTAATGGCTTACTTGCTCAAAATGCTTAGTGATATGCTCCAAAACACTCAACCACTCTCTCACATCCACATATGTCCTAAACCTATAAATCAAATTCGGCCCCACCGATTGGATCTATCCGGCGCCATCGAGTTTCATTTGACATAGCCACTGCCACAAACCCTAGTTACTTCGGTTTCACTGATAGGGATCTCGGTCTCACCGAGATGGGATTGAAAACTACATGTTTGCTTTTTGTAAAATTTCGGTCACACCGAAATGAGCAAATTGGTCCCACCGAGTCTGCATTGCAAACTCCCTGTTTCCTTTTCATAGCACTTCGGTCTCACCGAAGTGAGCGAATCGGTCACACCGAGTTTGCCTGACCAACCCTCTGTGTGCCTATTGCTGAAATTGGTCCCACCGAGTTTATGCGATCGGTCACACCGAGATTACGTTATGCCCTAACCCTAGCATATCGGTCCCACCAAGATGACTATATCGATCCCATCGAGAACTCTAACGTTCATATTTTTACCTGGATCGGTCTGACCGAGTTTGTTGATTCGGTCCCACCGAGTTTGGGAATCTGTGTGTAACGGTTAGATTTTGTGTGGAGGCTATATATACCCCTCCACCCATTCTTAATTCATGAGGAGAGCCATCAAAACATACCTACGCTTCCACTACTCTTTTTCTGAGAGAGAAACACCTACTCATGTGTTGAGACCAAGATATTCCAATCCTACCACAAGAATCTTGATCTCTAGCCTTCCCCAAGTTGCTTTCCACTCAAATTATCTTTCCACCATAGCCAAATCTATGTGAGAGAGTTGAGTGTTGGGGAGACTATCATTTGAAGCACAAGAGCAAGGAGTTCATCATTAACACACCATCTATTACCTTTTGGAGAGTGGTGTCTCCTAGATTGGTTAGGTGTCACTTGGGAGCCTCCGTCAAGATTGTGGAGTTGAACCAAGGAGTTTGTAAGGGCAAGGAGATCGCCTACTTTGTGCAGATCTACCCTAGTGAGGCAAGTCCTTCGTGGGTGATGGCCATGATGGGATAGACAAGGTTGCTTCTTCGTGGACCCTTCGTGGGTGGAGCCCTCCATGGACTCGCGCAACCGTTACCCTTCGTGGGTTGAAGTCTCCATCAACGTGGATGTACAATAGCACCACCTATCGGAACCACGCCAAAAATCTCCGTGTCAACATTACGTTTGCTCCCTCCAAACTCCTCCCATTTACTTTCTTGCAAGTTGCATGCTTTAATTTCCGCTGCCTATATACTCTTTGCATGCTTGCTTGAATTGTATTGAGATTGCTTGACTTGTGCTAAGTTGCTGAAATCTGCCAAGAACTAAAATTGGGAAATGGTTAAGTTTTTATTTGGTTAAGTAGTCTAATCACCCCCCCCCCCCTCTAGATATACTTTCGATCCTACACTTAAACATTGACGCGCATGATGTATCTGTCTCGCACCATTAGCCTCTCTCACCTGCTCACTATGCACACACATTCTCTCTGTAGGTTTGATTTCTCTCAATATTTGACACACGCACACACAGCCCCCCCCCCCAAGCAAACTATCCATACCCATCCAAGGTTATATAGCAACCACTCTCGCTTGTTCTTCTCTGCACCCTGACATGCACACCACCTCGATTTTCAAGGAGGGCACCGGCAAGAATGAAGAAGCCGACAAGACCGCATTAGAGACCGCGGGGCCATTTGGAAGCAGGATGACATGACGACGGCTGAATAACTCATTTCCTCTCTCTCTCTCTCTCTCTCTCTCATGCACAAAATTAGCAATCCCTCAGCCCACAAGATCCTTCCCCTCTCGTCCATTTTTTAGCTCTCTCATCAAACCTTTTGTCTCTTCTCCTCCCACATGTACAAAATCCAGATGCATAGGCATCTCACTCCTTATATTACATGCCTCCATCTTTCTCACAGACCTAACTTCTTCCTCCCCATATATATGCAAGCCTCTCTCGCACACTTCCTATCTCTCTCTCTCTCTCTCTCTCTCTCTATATATATATATATATATATATATATATATATATATCATGAGGTTCCTCTCCTACTCTCTCGTCCACATATATACAATCTTTCCCACCCTCTGTCTCTTTCTTTCATTGGGTGTATATCTTGTGTGTTGAACACACACATCTCTCTCCTGCCATTGCTCCATATTCACAAACTCTCTCTCTACGTTTCATTCACACATTGGGATGTGTTCAAAAATTGCTTTAGACTGGATCATGTAGAGTTATGGTTGGTTTTGAGGCATCCAACAAATTAATAACTATGAAATGCATTTAGATTTTCATTTGAGTTGGGTTATGTGAGTTTGAGCATATTGTGAAGTATTATATACCTGGTATTCATCTTGGAATTCAACAATGATTATAAATATTGAATTGTATAAACCATTACATTCGAAGTCAATACCTTAATATATTTATTTCACAATTACAACAAATAATTAATGCCACGACAAACTAAGAAAACAAATGTGTATTCCCTTCGATATTATTTAAGTCTGCGTATTAGCATTGCTCAAAGTCAAGTTTTGTAAACTCTAACTTTATAAGAAAAAATAATAACATATACACAACAAATCAATACCATTAGATTCATTATTGAAAATACTTTCACATCATACATATTTGTTATGGTAAATATTTGTATTTTTCCATAAACTTGGTCAAACTTTCAGTCAAACCTAATATGCAGAGTAAAAAAAATTGAGGTTGTACTAGTAGTGCTCCTAGCTGCTTTGCCCAATCACCCAACACACTCGACGGGAGTAGGGAGTCGTACAGTGTTACAAATTTTCAGGTCGGCAGCAAAATCTCACGCTTCTATCAAGATCTCTCGCGACTCATATTCGAGCAATGCGAAGTTACCATCATACCCTTGGTCGAACAGGGAGATGGATGCTGGTGGGTCAGGGATGTTTTGGTAACTTCACGTTCACCCCACCCAGCCAACCCCACCCCGGCACCTAGAATACACCTCATTACTCCCCATTTGCTATTCCCACCGCAAAATAGACGTCTCCACGGCACCGCGGCACCTTCGTGCCCCTCCCCTTCTTCATCGGTGCACTCGTCCACAGCAGTGCATCTGCCTCATCAACGACGTGATATGCCACACTGGAGTCGGTCTGCCATCACCATTGTGCACGGAGCCGCTTCCTCGACGCCGTCTCCCACGGTCTCGAATCTGCTTCTCGGAAGCCGACGCCAAGCGCAGCAGCACCACCGTCATCGACAATGAACTAACTCCCGTTGCTGACCATGATGCATAGACGCCGCCGCGACCTTCGTACTCCTCCTTGATTGGTAATGTGTATATTGATCTCTCTTAGCAATACATGTGTAGTTCCGATTATGTTCATACCTACCCTTCAAATTTCCTGGCTGCTATTTTCTGGTAAAAGTAACTAGTTATAGGTTGCATTGTCCAACAGAATACCATCCTGTAATTGTGTGTCGCTCCTGGATTGCGCTGTGCTTGGGTAGGTTCTTCATCTGTAACCAGTAGTTTGGCAAATGATGGAAAGTATTTTAGAATAGCAGGGAGGTGATTCCCCACACTACTGCGGGATGCTGCTAATGCGACACTACAATCAGAGGCCCTTCGACAAAATTGTGTGCGATGCAATAATCGCAAATGGTGGTGTAAAAAACGTCAAAAAAGGTGCAAAACGTTTGCGATGACGGATGCATCAAACACAGTTCATATTTTAGTTGCGTGTGTGATCAATGGCATACGGTTCGGTTCAATGAACTATTTGCGATGAGGAAGAAGAACAGAACGGGAAGCCAGATGAAGGCATGTGCGATATACGGCATACAGTTCAATCAGATTAACTGTTTGTGATGAGGCGGAACAACAGAAACGGATAGCTAGATAAAGGTGTGTGTGATTGAGGGCATACACTTCAGAAGGATTAATTTTTTGCGATTAGGCAACAGAATAGAAATGGTCGGCCAGATCAAAGGTGTGTGTGATTGATGGCATACACTTCACACGGATGCACTATTTGCGATTAGCCAGAACAAACAGAAATAGTTAGACAGATCAATGTGTGTGCGCTAGACGGGCACACATTCTAATTAAAAGAAGCGTGCGCGATGGTAATAACGAGCGCGCACGGTTCTTGGAACAAGACGTGTGCCGACATTGCCTATTGCGGTGCACTAAACGCCACATACACGACCGAGAAAGCATGCCCAAGTTACGCCATCCGGGAATAGTGCCGCACTTAGAAATTATAGAACCGTCAATAAATTTAGAGTCTGCGTCCCGTCACCTTCCAAATTGCAAACCTGTTCACACCGATTAAAACCTAAATGGTTTCCCACTTAGGAGCTGTCGAAGTAATGGGCCATGGGTAGGCTAACCCGAGTCCCAGGACCTTTCAAGACATCGGGGCGGACTGCGCCCCTCAAGTACCTGCGGCGACTCCAAGATAAGCCGAGTCCCAGAGGCGACTCCATGACGAGCCGAGTCCCAGAGGCGACTCCCGATCGAGCCGAGTCCCAGAGGCGACTCTCATCCAAGCCGAGTCCCAGAGGCGACTCCGAAGAAGCCGACTATGGGGAGTCGGCCCGCGGCTCCCAACCACCCGGTAATTAAAGGCGAGCAAGGCCACAGTGCGTCGTACTCCCGGAGATCTCCGCCCGGAGCGGCACTGTTGCCATGCCAGCCCTGACATCAGCCCTTGGGCGGGGCCCTGAACCCACGACCTCCTGTCTGTATGGCCCAGAGACGGTGGGGCCTATCAGTCAGCGAGAGTATTGAAGACAGCAAGAGCACCGAAAGTCGGACCCGTTGGGAGTCGGCCCCTGGAGTCGGCCGGCCCCTCCCACGGGCCCCGCACGCCATTAACCAGACGCGACAGGGGAATGGCAACAGTGATCGCCCGTCAGGCAGCGCCACTGTTGCCATGACCCCACGACCAAGCCCGCGTCATTAGAAGCATCGCTACAGTAATCCGCAGCCAGCAAGACCCGCCCGCGGCAGACACAGGCTGACGCCCTTGTACCAGGCCAGTCGGCGGGCCCCAGGAGTCGGCGGAGAAGACGGCCCCTGAGAGACAGACGGCTAGGACCCACGCCCAGCCGAATTTACCATTGTAACCCTGGGGGGTAGGCCTATATAAACCCCCCAGGGCACCCATGCAAAGGGTTCGCATCTAGTAGCATTAGACAGAACACACCGGAGGGAGAGAGCTAGCCTTGTCTTCTCCTTCCTCCAGAAACAGCTCTAGGAGCACCCTTGTAATCACTTTGCCTTAGTGATCATGCGGAGACCCCGCAGAGCAGCAGTAGGGGTGTTATCTCGTCGGAGAGCCCTCAAGCTGGGTAAGACCCACCGGCGTGCATGTCTTCGCCTCATCCCGTTTCCAAGCACCGGCGATGTTCTACTCGCCCCCACCATGATAAGCCATCCTTTGGCATATGTCGCACCCAACCCCTGACATTTGGCGCCCACCGTGGGGCCTGGTGCACCGTCGTCCGGAGATCTGTTCTGGACGGGAACCCTCTTCCTCCCTGGCGAGCGCAGCCAGCCAGGCTCGCTAGACGGAGTCTGCGTCGACGCGCTGCGCGGCGCTGAGGCTGCCTGTGCAGCAAGCAGCCTCGCCGAACTTGTCGGGGAGGTTTGACTTTACGACCTGCCTGCATCCGGCGCAGGCATGGGTGGCCCCGAGAGTCTCCTCGCGGGCCTCCTTGACCAACTCCACGTCGCCGGTGAGCCTGCCGTGGACTTGGAGTCTGTAGGCTCCACCGACCCGATGCTGGTCGACTCTGACGCCGTGTCGCTTGACACTTTCCCCGCCAACGTGGTGGTCTACGACGAGCCGCTTCCTCATGAGGAGAGCGGCGGAAGCGCCGTCACGGAGGTGCTCGTCATCAGTCATGATGAGCGCTACGGTGAAGAAGCTCAGGACCCGCTCGCCGCGGCCCTGCAAGACCTAACTGCGCCCATTCCAGAGGACGCAGACGCCGAGACGCTGGAGACACGCCGCCTCCAGATCATCGAAGGCGCCAAGAGGCTGGCGAGCATGAGGCGCTTGTCAGAAGCCTACCAGCGTGAAATGGATCGCGCCGTGGGCGGCTCGCCGGCTCCGACTGGGCCGAGCCGCCTAGGCGCGGTCCGGTAACGCGGCGCAACCATCGCCGACTTGTTCGGGGCTAAATGCCCCGTATACTCCACCCCTGCGGAGAACATTCGCGCCGCCCAAGCGGCGACTGATGAGCTGAAGAACTTCGAGGGCGAAGAACGCCGCATGATGACGGAGCGAGTCCAGCAGCTCCTCGACGCGGTCGCTGCACAGAACGCGGCCGGTGGCCGCGCGGATGCGCCGCAGCAACCGAATGACGACTTGCCTCCCCGCCGAGATCAAGGCGCGACATCTCGGACGCCGACTGGCGGAGTCCACAGAAGGAAAGAAAAAGAGCTGGCTGCCAGTCACAGTCGGACTCGCATCACCATTGAGCGCGACCAAGACGGCCGGCCAAGAGCAGTGGAGCGGCGGGACGACTACCTGCCTCCCCCACCCAGAAGAGAACGGCGAGTTTCCCTGCCGCCTGTTGAGCATCCGACTCTCGGTGGCCGCCTCGGCCGCCGAGAGGGAGTCGGAGAAAACGACGCCCGCCATCGGATCGACCGACTCCATCGATCCGTGGCGCTGGAAGAAGAAGACGAGCCGGGTCCGCCTTGCTTTCGACCCCGCATCCGAGATGAGCCTTTCCCCAAAGGGTTCATGCTCCCCCGAGACACACCCAAGTACACCGGCTCCATGAAGCCAGAAGACTGGCTAATTGATTACTCCACGGCCGTCAGTATAGCAAACGGCAACAAGCGAGTCGCCGTGAAGTACGTTCCACTCATGCTCTAGGGCACGGCCCGGACATGGTTGAACAGTTTGAAGCCCCGCAGCATCAATAGCTGGGTCGACTTCACCGAAGCCTTCATCCGCAACTTCACGAGCACGTACAAACGACCACCCAAGCCGCGCCAGCTTTCCTTGTGCGTGCAAGGCCCTGATGAGTCAACGCGCGACTATCTCACGCGCTGGGGCGAGCTTCGGAACTCCTGCGAGGGAGTGCACGAGGTGCAGGCTATCGAGTACTTCACTGCCGGGTGCCGAGAAGGCACCCTCCTCAAGCACAAGCTCCTCTGCGACGAGCCAGAAACCCTCGACGAACTGCTGGTCATAGCAGACAAGTACGCCACAGCCGACTCCTCCATGAAGACAGAGATTCAAGTCAATGCAGCTGGCAAAGTGGCCCCTCAGGCTCCCAGAACTCCAGCTGGAGACATCAGTCGGCGACAACAACAGAGCAACAACAAACGCAAGGCCCAACAGCCGACTTCCAGCAGTCGGCAGGTTGCAACAGTCGAAGATCAACAGCCGGAGGGGCAGCCTCTGGCCAAACGGCAGAAAGGCGGCAAATTCAATTGGTTGCCGGCCTTTTCCTATGAGCAGACTCTGGATGGTCCCTGCAAGTTCCACAGTGGCGCGAAGCCGTCATATCATACCACCCGAAAGTGCCACTGGCTCACCAGAATCGCCAAGGGAGACAGCCTCCTTCCCCCTCCGCCTGCTGGGCCGCCGCCTCCACCGCCGCCCCAGCAGCCGGCCGCTCGGCCAGTCGGTGCAGTGCAAGACGAGTACCCAGAAGAGCACGGAGCCTATGTGGTGTTCACCAGTGTGGCTGATGATCGGCGTAGCAGACGGCTGCAGCAGCAAGAAGTAAATGCAGTGGCAACAGATACTCCAGAATTCATGCATTGGTCCGAGAGGCCTATCAGTTGGAGCAGAGCGGATCACCCAGAGGTGATGCCGAATCCGGGCTCCTATGCCCTTGTCCTAGGTGCCACCTTGGCCACTGATAGGCGGGCCACCCGCTTTTTGAGAGTGCTGATAGACAGAGGCAGTAGCATCAACATCCTGTACAAAGATACTATGGAGAAGCTAGGAATCAAGCAAAGACAGCTGCAGAGCAGCCGGACTGTGTTCCATGGTATTGTACCCGGCCTTTCCTGCTCGCCAGTCGGCAAGACCCTGATAGACGTCCTCTTCGAAGACAAAGATCATTTCCGCCGAGAGCCAGTCTGGTTTGAAGTAGTGGACCTAGAAATCCCATACCACGCACTTCTTGGCCGACCTGCACTGGCCAAGTTTATGGCGGTCCCTCACTACGCCTACATGAAGATGAAGATGCCGAGTTCCAAGGGAATTCTGACCGTAGCCGGCGACTACAGGAAATCGTCCGCATGCACGGCCGAGAGCAGCCGACTGGCCGAGTCCCTGGTGATCGCAGCTGAGAAGCGGCTCCTTGATCGGGTCGTGGTGATGGCCGGAAAGCAGCCAGAGATGTCGCCCGACCCCAAGGAGTCGGAAGCTGAGGGTTTGTTTAAGCCAGCCAAAGAGACCAAGAAGATACCCTTGGACCCGGAGCACCCAGAGAGGTACGCTATCATGGGTACAAACCTTGACAGTAAATAGGAAGACGAGCTCGTCGATTTCCTCCGTGAGAATCGAGACATCTTTGCATGGTCCCCCAAAGACATGCCAGGTGTACCGACGGAATTCACCGAGCACAAACTACATGTCAGACCAGATGTGAAGCCCGTCAGGCAGCCCTTGCGCCGCCTGTCAGAAGAGAAGAGAAGAGTTGTTGGAGAAGAGATAGCCTGGCTTCTTGCAGCCGGCTTCATCATGGAAGTGTTTTTTCCAGAGTGGCTGGCAAACCCGGTTTTGGTACTGAAGAAAAACAAGTAGTGGCGGATGTGCATTGATTACACAAGCCTCAACAAAGCCTGCCCAAAGGATCCGTTTGCCCTACCAAGAATCGATCAAGTGATAGACTCCACAGCCGGATGCGAGCTGTTGAGTTTCTTAGATGCATATTCAGGGTATCACCAGATCAAGCTGAACCCGGCAGACAGACTGAAGACTGCCTTCATCACGCCGTTCAAAGCCTTCTGCTACCTGACCATGATGTTCGGTTTGAGGAATGCCGGCGCCACCTTTCAGCGTTGCATGCAGAAGTGCCTCCTCAAGCAACTCGGCAGGAATGCCCATGTTTACATGGATGATGTGGTGGTGAAGACGGAGAAGCGTGGGACGCTGCTGGAAGACCTCAAGGAAACCTTTGAGAACTTGCGCCGGTTCCAGATCAAGCTCAACCCTGAGAAGTGCGTTTTCGGAGTACCAGCCAGCCAACTCCTTGGCTTCCTAGTCTTTGAACGCGGCATAGAGTGCAACCCCGTGAAGATCAAGGCCATCGAGAGAATGGAAGTACCTAGCCGACTGTTAGATGTGCAGAAGTTCACCAGCTGCTTGGCGTCCATCAACCGATTCATTAGTCGGCTGGGCGAGAAGGCTCTCCCTTTGTATCAATTGATGAAGAAGGCCACCTTTTTCGAGTGGAATCACAAGGCGGATGAAGCATTTCTCCAGCTGAAGAAGATGTTGACTACTCCCCCTGTGTTGGCGGCTCCGACTCCTAAAGAGCCCATGCTCCTGTACATCGCCGCCACCAGCCAAGTAGTCAGCATAGTCATTGTAGTCGAACGCAAAGAGGAAGGCAAGGCGCTCCCTGTCCAGAGACCAGTATATTACCTGAGCGAGGTACTGTCGACCTCCAAGCAGAACTACCCCCACTACCAGAAGATGTGCTACGGTGTGCATTTTGCCGCCAAGAAACTGAAGCCTTACTTTCAAGAGCATCCAATCACTATGGTTTGCACGGCCCCGCTGGCCGAGATCATTGGAAGCCGAGACGCCTCTGGCCGAGTAGCCAAATGGGCCATAGATCTGGCTCCTTACACCATCTACTACCAGCCCCGCACCGCCATCAAGTCGCAAGCACTGGCCGACTTCCTCGTCGACTGGGCCGAGACCCAGTACCTGCCGCCAGCGCCCGACTCCACCCATTGGCGGATGCATTTCGACGGCTCCAAGATGCATACCGGCCTGGGAGCCGGCGTCGTCCTCACCTCCCCCAAAGGCGACAAGCTCAAGTATGTGCTACAGATCCACTTCGCCGCCTCCAACAACGTCGCCGAATACGAGGCGCTCATTCACAGACTCCGGCTTGCCAAAGAACTCGGCATTCGCAGGATTCTGTGCTATGGCGACTCCGATTTGGTGGTCCAGCAGTCATCTGGCGACTGGGACACCAAAGATGCAAACATGGTGAGCTACTGTTTCCTGGTGCAGCAACTCAGCGGATACTTCGAGGGGTGCGAGTTCCTTCACGTGCCAAGAAACGACAACGATCAAGCAGACGCCTTGGCACGAATCGGCTCCACCCACCAAGCAATACCATCCGGCATCGCTCTTCAGCGCCTCCTTAAGCCGTCCATCAAGCCTTCACCAGAATCAGACTCCATCTTTGTGCCGGCTCCTCCCAAAGAAGTCGGATCCGACTCAAGAGCACCAGCAGATGGCCCCAAGAAAATTACAGTCGAAGCCAGCCCGGGGACTTCAGGACCCGGTCCGGGGACTGCGCCAGTCGGCCCGGGGACTTCGTCAATCCAGCAAGCGGCCGCAGACTCCAGCCCGCCACCTCCCGGCCCAGCCACCCTTGTCCAAGTCGCTGTGGTGGCGGTTGAAGAAATAGCAGCACCCTCATGGGCGCAGCCCATCCTCAAGTTTCTAGTGAACAGAGAGCTGCCAACTGATGAGATCTTGGCTCGGCAAGTGCAACGCCGAGCGGCAGCATACACCATAATCAACAGAGAGCTGGTCAGGCGCAGTGTCACTAGTGTCTACCAGCGCTACGTAGAGCCAGAACAAGGCCAAGCAATTCTCAGAGACATTCATCAGGGCGAGTGCGGCCACCATGCAGCTTCAAGAGCACTCGTCGCCAAAGCCTTTCGACACGGTTTCTTCTGGCCGACTGCCCTGGAAGAGGCTAAAGAGTTAGTCCAAAAATGCAAGGGGTGCCAGAAGTTCCGCTCCAAGCCACTTCAGCCGGCTTCCGCGCTGAAGACAATCCCCATCGCCTGGCCCTTTGCAGTTTGGGGCCTGGACATGGTGGGACCATTCAAGACGGCCCGAGGCGGCCTAACTCATCTGCTTGTCGCGGTGGACAAGTTCACCAAGTGGATAGAAGCAAAGCCCATCAAGAAGTTGAACGGTCCGACTGCAGTGACTTTCATCGCCGACATCACGGTGCGGTACGGCATACCGCACAGCATCATCACCGATAACGGCACAAATTTTGCCAAAGGCGCCTTGGCCTGTTTCTGCGCGACACAGGGCATCCGACTGGACTTAGCGTCCATTGCCCATCCGCAGTCAAACGGCTAGGTGGAGCGAGCAAACGGCCTCATCCTGTCCGGCATCAAGCCTCGACTGGTCGAGCCACTCGAGCGTTCGGCTGGCTATTGGCTTGAGGAGATGCCAGCCGTCCTCTGGAGTCTGCGTACGACTCCAAACAAGTCAACTGGCTTCACGCCTTTCTTCCTCGTCTATGGTGCCGAAGCCGTCATTCTGACGGACATAGAGTTCGACTCTCCACGAGTCACCATGTACACCGAAGAGGAAGCTGAAGAAGCACGTCAAGACAGCGTCAACCTACTGGAAGAGGGCCGGTTGTTGGCACTCAGCCGGTCCGGCATCTACCAGCAGAGTCTGCGCCGATACTACAACCGAAAGGTCAGGCCGAGATCGTTTCAAGAGGACGACCTTGTGCTCCGGCTGATTCAGCGAACAGCCGGCCAGCACAAGTTTTCGGCGCCTTGGGAAGGCCCCTTCATCATCAGCAAAGTGCTGGGCAACGGCTCCTACTACCTAATCGACGCTCAGAAGCCTCGAGCGTGCAAGAGGGACGACTCCGGCAAGGAGTCAGAACGGCCATGGAACGCAAATCTTCTCCGAAGATTTTACAGTTAATACAGTATGTACCACGCTATCCTTTTGTGTTAAATTACCGAGACTTTGGGCCCCCGAGACGAGCTCGAGGACTGTCCTTTTTGTTATCTGTATGATAAGAATTATGCCTCCGAGTATGCTACTCTTTTGTCATGCCACTTGGCACCGGGTTCGACTAGTCGGCCCGGGGACTTGCCATCTTGCGCTATGAAATGCTTCCTGCAGTCGGACAAGTAGTGTGCTGCGCTTAAGCCATCTCCTGTCGAAAGCCGCAGCTCGCAGAGCGGCTGTTGGTAGGCAGAGAATAAGCAAGAACGAGCGCACACACGAAAAAATGGCTAAGGACTCAAAGCGTATGCATAGCCCAAGCCGGCTCCCAGCCTCTCTCTGCGGAGCCGACTCTCGAATAGTCGGCTCACCGCCTTCTATCCCACTTGTTAAAAAAACTCTAAAAAGGCAAAGTACTTGCCTTCCCAAAAGTATCCAAGCATTTGACTTGTGGCAGTCCACGGAGCGACTGTCCGTCTGGCAAAGCAGCGACTATGGAAAGGCGGCAAAGGAAAAAGCCAAAAAGAGCAATAAGCAAGGAAAGATAGAAGGCAGATAGATATTTGCATAAGCAAAGGCCTCTGGCTGAGTTCAAAATACACCCCGCGGGTGGAATTGTGCAAATTAACAAGTTCTTCAAAGACTATGAAAACAGATAAAGTAAGGACAAGACGGCAGCCTAAGGAGCAGCAGACGGGTTCGGCGGGTCGGCGGAGACGGCGGTGTCAGGCGCTGGAGCGGCCGGCTGGGCAGTCTTGGCTTGATTGTCTCCGGTGGCAGCCGGCCCGGTTGGACGCGGCTCGTTGCTAGAGGCACGATCAAGCTGAGGCTGGTCGTCCGCTCTGTCTTCTGGCGCCTCCGTCTCATCTTCGTCCCCCGCCTCGTCTTCCTCCTCGGTGCTGGAGCTGATCACCTCCGCCGAGTCCTCGTCGTAGTCGGGGTTCATCCCGAACCACTCCGGAGGCACCTCTTCACCGTTCGCGGCCCGCTCGAGAACGAAGACGCTGGTGTCGGTGTAGTCGGCGATCGCCGCTGCGCGCTCGATGAGGGCGTTTTCCACAGCCGCCAGTTCTGCCTGGGCCTCTGACCGGAACGCGGCCAGCCGGTCCAGGTCCAGCCCTGGATACCAAGCCTTGACGAATTCCAAGGCCTGGCGCGCTCCAGCCCAGGCCGAGGAACCCTTCCAAGCCTCAAGACGGCCGGCCGCGACCTCCAGCCAGTTGGCAGTTCGACTGGCAGTTCGCAGAGCCGGCATGCCTGGCCACAGGGTGGAGATCGCCTAGGCCACGGCACGTTGAAGCCGGCGCAGCAGCTGATGAGCCGGCCACAAACGGGTCTCGATGCTCAGTAGCTGCTCGTCGACGGTCAGGGGGGCGTTGGCGGCAATCTCCTCGCCATTCGCCCTCCGCGCCTCGCGATTAGCCTCGATGGCTCGATTGACCACGTGCGAGTGGCCAGGGAAGAAGTCTGCCCAAAACAAAAAGAAGCAGAGTGAAAATCAGCAGTCGGCCTGACTTGCAGTCGGCAGCTCAAGGAAAGAAAGAAAACAAACTCACCATCGACAATGTCCTCGATCTCGTGGAAGCCGGAAGTTAGCATCGCCTCCCTGTCGGTCCAGGAGGAGCGCTCCATCTCGAACTCGGCCAGGAGAGCGGTCACTTTCTTCCCCGCCTCGTCCCGGGCCGCCTTCAGCAGCTCCTTCTGCTCCGCCAACTGTTCGGCCAGCAAGTCGCGCTCTTTGGCGAGCTTGCCACACTCCTCCTCCTTGGCACGAAGGGCCATGCTGACTTCGCCCAACTGTTCTTGAAGAGCGGCATTGTCCTCTGAAAAACAAAGAGAAAAGACATTAAGTCGTCAGCAGCAAAGGTCGCCGGGAAGATCCGGCCCGACTACTCAGCAGTCGGCCCGAATCTCGGGGACTACAGCCCGCGGGTGCGCCAGCGTGCCCCCGCGAAAAAGAAGAAGAACTTACTCCGACTCTCCGACAAGTCGGCAGTCCACTTCTCCAGCCGCTCAACGTTACGGTTGAAGGCGGTGACGCGGAGGTTGTGGTACTCCTGCGATAAAAATCAGACAAAGACAAAAATGAGGAACTCGCCAGATTGAGTTCCGGGCCGCCTGCGCAGCAGCCGGCCCGAAACTCGGGGACTACACCCAGTGGGTGCGCTGGCGCGCCCCCACAGAGAAGAGTGAGAAAAGGCAAAGTCAAAAAGAAAAATGTACTCGGATAGACGCTCGCGATGCCAGATGCGCCCTGGTGCAGCCCTGGATGGCTTCTCCTTCAGCACGCAGCTTCGCCTGCACATCCAGGAGCGCCTGGTTCAGCGGACCGTCGCCGCCTCCTCGCACCCATCCAATAGGCGCAGCACTTGATGCCTCAGCATCTGTAATGGCCAAGCTGGCGGCGCCGGCTTCCAAGGGGCGCGGCGCCGAGACCGCCTTCGCAAGGCGGCGGCGCGCCGGTGAGGCGACTTGAAGAAGCAGCCTCGCCACCGCCTCGTCCTCAGCCGGTGGCACTGGAGGGCCCGCCGGCTACTTGCCATGCGGCGGAGGCGGCGGTGGCGGCGAGGCCGTGCCCGACGCAGAGGCCTCGCCTCCGTCCCTCTCCACGATGGAGTGCTCCCCGCCGACTTCTCCAGTCTGCCCTGTGAATTCCGGGGGCAGCGGCGTGGAGTTCAGCGGGAAGACAAGCAACGCCGACTGGCGGCGCGCGGCCTCCTCGGCCCGCTGTTTGGCCGCGGCGGCGGCTTCGGCCTCCTCCAGCTTCTTCTGGGCGGAGGCTGCCGCCTTCTCGGCCTCCGCCTTCTCCAGACGGTCGGCCTCTTCCTCGTCGCGCTTCTCCCGCGCGTTGCGCTCTGTCGCCTCCCGGAGGTTGGCGGCGGGGTCAATCCGCCGGGTGTTGGCGGACGTCTCGGCCGACCCCATGATAGAGGGGACGGCGACCCTCTCAAGAGAAAGAGGGGCCCTGAAGCAGAAAATAGAATGAAAAAGACTCGGAAAAGATCCGTCCAAACAAACAAGAACAAACGATAATCAGCACTTACGCAGAGACCAGCGGCGGCTTCTTCACTTCCTTGCGGAAGCGATTGGCCTTCGCGATCGCCTCATCCCGCTTGGTCGCGGCAGCCGCCCCCTTGAACTTTTTCGGCCGACCGCCGAGCGAACTCGGCACGGCCCGGCGCTTCTTCGCGCCGACTTGACCAGCCAAGCCGGCGGAGGAACTCGCGCCTGGATGGCCGGCTTTCGGTTGGCGGAGCGGGACGACCTCGCCGTCGCCCTCGTCCTCTGGCCAGTCGGCGAAGGTCGCCAAGGGCCGGAGTCCGCCTTCCGCTCCTCCTCCCCCGCCTTCGGCGTCGTCTTCCATCGTCGCCGCCCCCAAGTCGGGGTCGTCGGGGTCGTCGATGTCGCTCTCCGCACGGTCTGGAGCGAACTCCCGGGGCTGCCCGGTGGCGCCGACTGCAGGCTGGATGAGGGGGTTCTAACTCAGAAAACCAAGAAGATCAGAAGTCGGATTCGGCTATGAAGACACACAGAAACAAAAGATTCGACTTACCACAGGCGGGGGGTTGGCATGTGAGTACGGCTCCTTGCCGAACTGCCAGTCTTCCGCGAGCTCGCAGTTCGCGATGTGGTTCACCATGTTCGCCACCTCCGCGTGGGGCATCTCCCAGGTGCTCATCCGGCTTGGGTCTCGGCGATCGCTCATCTGACAGATCAGATGAGGTCGGCCTTGGAGTGGGAGGACTCGGCGCGCCATGAAGGCGGCCAGCAAGTCAGCCCCGACCAGGCCTTCCGACTGCATCAGCACTCGGAGTCGGGCGACGGCGTTGGTGCCGGAAGGAGACAGCGTCTTGGCCCAATTTTACCAGCTGGGAAGCCTCCCAACTGGTGCGCCGGCTTCATAGTGCGGCAGGTTGACCCAGTCGCCTTCTGTGGCGACGTTCTTCACGTAAAAATACGAACGTTGCCACATCTTCACCGACTTGATCAGTGCGATGGAGGGGAAGGGGTTGTCGGCGGTCTACCTACGCATGGCGATGAAGGCGCCGCACTGGGCCGGTATGCCGGCGACGTGCATGCCGAGCTTCGACTGGAAGAACTCTCCCCACAGCTCGAGGGTGGGGAGAACACCGAGAAAACCCTCGCACAGGGTGGCGAAGGCGGCTAGCAGCACCACCATGTTTGGGGTGAGGTGGTGCGGCTGGAGTCCGTTGAACTCCAAGAACGAGCGGAGGAAGCCGCTCGCCCGCAGGCCCATGCCGCGCATGAGGTGCGAGCGGAATATGACCCGCTCGACCTCCTCCGGCGCCAGTGTTATCTCCCCCTCCGGTGCGGCGCGAGCTCGCACCAGGTGCGCACCAGGGAGCCGGCGCGTCCTGCGGAGGTGCTCGATGGCGTCGTCATCCACCCGGGAACCATCCCACGCGCCGGAGCAGACAGCAGAGGCCGTGGCGGAGGAAGAGCTCATCGCTGCGGAGCGGTGCGGCATGGTGCAGCGAAGGTAGGAAGAAGGAGAGGAAGGAGGAAGCAGGGGAAGCAGGGAAGAACGAGCGAGCGCTTCGCCGTCCCGCTTCCCATGCCTATTTATAGTCTCAAAGGCTGAGAAGCCGATGGGGCGGCGTGGGGATTAACTGCAGGCGAGCCCCCACGCCCCCCACGATTAAACCCACGAAGTTACTGTGCGCAGTAACAACATGGGGAGCCCAACCGCCCGCCCGGCCGCGGCGGATCCGTTCGCGTGCCGAGGCGCGGTAGTGGCGGGCCCCGCCTGACGGCATGTCCCGTCGCGCGCGTGGGCAGGCAGACTGCCCCTGCCACATGGCACCGCGCGACGGGGCCACGGCGGGCGACCACGGGAAGCGTATCAGGCACGCCGCCTGGTTCCCGCCATGACATTCGAAACACCTCAAGGGGCAAGACGTCCCTCGGCGAATCCGACTCTAGCCAGTCGGCTTGAGCATGACAGCTCTCGGAGAATCCGACTCCAGCCAATCGGCTTGGAGGAAGGCGGCCATCAAAGCTTACTTTCCCCCATCTAAAGAATGAAACTGCTGAGGCGCACGACGTATCAACCTCAGAGCCTCACCAGCTTCGGGGACTACTGTTGGAGTAATGGGCCACGGGTAGGCTAACCCGAGTCCCAGGACCTTTCAAGAAATCGGGGCGGACTGCGCCCCTCAAGTACCTGCGGCGACTCCAAGATAAGCCGAGTCCCAGAGGCGACTCCATGACGAGTCGAGTCCCAGAGGCGACTCCCGATCGAGCCGAGTCCCAAAGGCGACTCTCATCCAAGCCGAGTCCCAGAGGCGACTCCGAAGAAGCCGACTATGGGGAGTCGGCCCGCGGCTCCCAACTACCCGGTAATTAAAGGCGAGCAAGGCCACAGTGCACCGTACTCGCGGAGATCTCCGCCCGGCGCCGCACTGTTGACATGCCAGCCCTGACATCAGCCCTTGGGGCGGGGCCCTGAACCCACGACCTCCTGTCTGTACGGCCCGGAGACCGCGGGGCCTATCAGTCAGCGAGAGTATTGAAGACAGCAAGAGCACCGAAAGTCTGACCTGTTGGGAGTCGGGCCCCTGGAGTCGGCCGGCCCCTCCCACGGGCCCCGCACGCCATTAACCAGACACGACAGGGGAATGGCAACAGTGATCGCCCGTCAGGCAGCGACACTGTTGCCATGACCCCACGACCAAGCCCGCGTCATTAGAAGCATGGCTACAGTAATCCGCAGCCGGCAAGACCCGCCCACGGCGGACACGGGCTGACGCCCTCGTACCAGGCCAGTCGGCGGGCCCCAGGAGTCGGCGGAGAAGACGGCCCCTGAGAGACAGACGGCTGGGACCCGCGCCCAGCCAGATTTACCATTGTAACCCTAGGGGGTAGGCCTATATAAACCCCCCAGGGCACCCATGCAAAGGGTTCGCATCTAGTAGCATTAGACAGAACACACCGGAGGGAGAGAGCTAGCCTTGTCTTCTCCTTCCTCCAGAAACAGCTCTAGGAGCACCCTTGTAATCACTTTGCCTTAGTGATCATGCGGAGACCCCGCAGAGCAGCAGTAGGGGTGTTATCTCCTCGGAGAGCCCTGAAGCTGGGTAAGATCCGCCGACGTGCATGTCTTCGCCTCATCCCGTTTCCAGGCACCGGCGATGTTCTACTCGCCCCCACCATGATAAGCCATCCTTTGGCATATGTTGCACCCAACCCCCGACAGGAGTGTATTAGTACTCGGTTATAAATATTGTACTATGCCAAGATGACTGCACATTCCTTCCTCAACGCCTCGTCCTCAAAAGCAAACAAGTCATTCAGCATCGTTCTCTTGCGTCTGCCATGGCCAGAGTGAGTTCTCGTTCGAGAGATTACCACCAGGGAGAGGCGAGCATGGAAGCGGAATCACAAGAGATGTCCCGCTTAGCCGCGAAAGCAGCCGACATGTCCCGCCGCACGGCAGTAGCAGCACAGAGGTCCCGCCGCGATGCCGAAGCAGCACGGAGGTCCCGCCGCACCATCGATGCAGCAGACTGGTCTGGCCGCGCCAAGGAAGCAGCAGAGATGTCCTGTCGTGCTGCGAATGCAGTAGAGATGTCCTCTCATGCCGCGGCAGCCTGGGAAAATCTGTCGCGGACAGGCGAGGACTCTTACAGGCGCATGCATGCGATCGTCCATAGCCAGATCGATCAGATCTCCGGCTGGATGAAGCTGCAGGACGAGTTGAATGCCTTGTTTGAACAACTCCAGGCCGAGCACGACCTGCTGAGGGCGAAGATCGTCGGAAGGGTGAAGCAGGCGGAGGAGACCGCTGCCTTGCTAAAGAGGACGGGCGTCATTGTCAAGAAACTTATGTACGAGAATGACATGCTCCGCATTGAGCGTGAAAGGCTGGTGGAGGAATCCGCAGTTGCTGTTGAGCAGCGTATTAAGGACAGGAAGCTGATGAATGAGATCATCGCCGCTCGCCGCGAGAACTAGTCTCTGCGACCTGCAGCGCATCAAGAAAGCAGAGATCAGCGAGTCAGATCATTGTATGCGTCTTCCTTCTTCTTTTGCCCTTGTGTATTTCGGGCATAGCCGCATGTGGCTTTTCTAGTAATCTTCCTAGATATGCAAGACAATTATTATCCACTGTCATCGTCCTTATATTAATCATGCTTGCTATAAGTCACAGTCGATGGTATATAGGGTCGTTGGATCTTACATCAAGATCCGTGCAAAACTTTCTTTTTGGATTTTCACTTTTCTCTCTTAAATCTTAGTCCAGTGAGACATAGCCACGCTGTGAAACCAGTGCTCGGGCACCATTAATGGAGACATTGGGAGGGAGGTGCGCGGCGGATAGAGGTCAAAGGGCTCTCCTCCCAATGAGCACGCGCAGGGGTTTGATCGCACGCCTCTCGTACTCAAATAGCTACCCCGCATGGCACCTCCTAGCCAATAAAAAAGGGACATGTGGCGGCACGTAATTGCTAAGTAGAACACCCACGGTTTCAATAATAGTTGTGTTTCCGAGTTGTAACGTGACAACACTTGTTCCAAAATGACTTTGTTGATTTTTAATGTGTGCGCCTTCACAAATCGGACAGAAAAATTACCACATCATGTTGGTGTCATGACACAATGCCAAGTTTCATGATTTTCAGAAATGTTTTGGACTTACATGAATTAAAAAACCAAGTTTCTAAATCTTTCCAGTCGAGCCACGACGCCCAGATGTTTGAATTTCATTCCCATTTCTTGCATGGGACCTAGAAATTCACCCAAGAACACACATGTGTTCAACCAACTTTGGTGCACTGGAGCATGTGATTGTAGTTCAAATTTGAATTATGCACATTAAATGCGTGGAAATTCAGTTAATGTATAAAAAAGTCCAAACGAAGCCGGAATAATTCCAAAATTTAGCATGATACTTCTGTTTGGTTTAATCTGCCCGTGTAAAAAAATCAAGGCGGGAGAAGGCAGTGTACGTATGTCGTTTCGCACACGGAGGTGACACGTTCCCTCTCGGAACCACGAGCCTTCTTGAGAGAAGCTCCGGTTTGCAAGAAGCTTATACCAAAGCTTATCCCAATTCAGCCAAAAAATTCACCGCAGCATGTTGGTGCCATGTCATGATACCATGCCAAGTTTCATGATTTTCAGGCGTGTTTTGGATTTACATGAATTAAAAAACCAAGTTTTTCAATCTTTCCGGCCGAGCCACGAGGCCCAGATGTTTGAATTTCATTCCCATTTCTTGCATGGGACCTAGAAATTCATCCAAGGAAACACATGTGATTTTTCAACCAACTTTGGTGCATTGGAGCATGTGCTTGTAGTTCAAATTTGAATTATGCATATTAAATGACCAGAAATTCAATTAATGTATAAGAAAGTCCAAACAAACCTGGAATAATTCCAAATTTTAACACGGCACTCATATAGTTCTATGTTGCCTCTGTAAAAAAATAAGGGGGGAGGCAGCGTATATCGTTTCGAAAACAAAGGTGACACGTCCCCCCTCGGGAACCACGAGTCTTCTCGAGAGAAGCTCCGGTTTGCAAGAAGCTTATACCAAAAACTTGTCCAAATGCGGCCAATTTTTTTACCACAACATGTTGGTGTCATAAATGACACCACGCCAAGTTTCATGATTTTCAGGCGAGTTTTGAATTTCCAGGAATTTAAAACCAAGTTTCTCAATGATCCTGACCAAGCCACGACGCCCAGATGTTTGAATTTCATTCACATTTATTGCATGGGACCTATAAGTTCACCCAAAGACACACATGTGATTTTTCAACAAACTTTGGGGCACTGGAGCATGTTCTTGTAGTTAAAATTTGAATTATGCACATTAAATGCCGAGAAACTCAATTAATCCATAAAATGCCAAACGAACCCGGAATAATTCCAAATTGAAACACGACACTCATGTAGTTGCATGTTTATTGTACATAAATGTTCTAGCAATTCAAACACCATCCTTTCCCTCCGTAACACCATTTTGTATTTGAAAACATAATGAAAAAATTAGGTATACCACAAATAGTTTACTAGAAAGAATCGTGTGGGACGCGATATAAAATATCTTGGCGCACCATCTTGTATGGCTTACGCAGGAAGCTTCGTCGTCAATAGTCCACCGCCCCCGCTTGAACCACACTTGCACGCTAGTTTCTCGCAGCACCGAGCAAAAATTTTCTGCCACCGCGGAAATATCTATATCCCCGCCCCCTCCCTCCCACCAAAATCCACATTTCCACTGTTCCTCCTTGCTTTCCAAGTTTAAAACTTCACTGCTACTTACTAGCAGCTCAGCCTCCTTGCCGGCGACCCTTCTTCTTGCAGCACCACCTCCTCACCGGCTACCCATCTTCTTTCAGCGCCACCTCCTCGCCGGCGACCCTTCTTCTTGTAGTGTCGCCTCCTCGCCGGCGACCCTTCTTCTTGTTGCGCGGCCTCCTCACCATCGACCCTTCTTCTTGCTGCGCGGCCTCGTCGATATGGTTAGGTAATCCACACCCCGCCGACACCATCCTCCTCCTTTCCCGTCCCACATGCCTTGACCGACGGCGCGACACCTTCCACCAAAATCATTGTCCCCCTCCTCCAAATAAGCGCCGCCCACAGCCATTTTGCATGCAGTATAACATGGAGCTGGGTAGCATCTGGCAGCGGAGAAGCAAATCGCGGTCTCACGCACGCACAAGGTCACTATGGCTGCCATGCGTGCCGACCGCCAGATCTTGGAGGAGCACCTCATCTTCGAGGCCACCGTTGACACCGCCACGCGGTTGTCTACTTTAAAATACAGTTCATGTTGTTTTCTCGAGGTCACCGCCAATGCCTTCTAGTGATTTGTCCTCTGTAATGTTAATATGCAATCTGATGTTCAGTTTACAGTTTGGTCCTCTGAAATGTAATGTTCAGTTAACACTTTAGTCCTCTGAAATGTAATGTTCAGTTAACAGTTTGGTCCAACAATTGCTACATTTCGTAGTAGTGTTCTCAAGCATTCTTTGTTTTGTTAATTGTCTTATCTTCTAGTACATGTTTCTATTCTGCAATTTCGTGCTTAGTTAACTATTTTGGTTCATTTGGTCTGTTGTCTTAACTGTTTGGTTCAGTTCTGCAATGTAATTTTCATTTGTTGTGGGTACAATTTTGTATTGTTACGCATGTGAAATAAATCGAATTTGGCTGTACTCAATACATATTCTACTGATAGTATGACAACTCTCAGTTAACCTGACCAAGATCTTCCTTATGTGTGTTGCACGAAAACAATGGGAGACATTGTGGTTTGCCATCGAGGTTTGTTCAAGAATGGCCCTTTGGCTAATAGCGCATTATTGTGCAGTTGCAGGAATCATTCTAATATTTAGGTTTCTTACAATTTGGTATTGTACATGTAGGTCCTCCTATCAGAGGATTAGACCCACTATTCGACCCATTTTGCATATGGGGAAATGAGATATCCATGAATATCAGTCAAGTTAAGAAACTCAGAAAGATTGTTAGGATGAAGAAACTTGCGAAGAATAACATCAAGATCTTTGTTTGCACAATGAAGAAGACATCAGACAACTATAGGATGGTGCTAACTCTTTTACCTTGTTTTTACCCCTTGCGCCATCAGTCAACTATAGGATGGTACTAACTCTTTTACCTTGTTTGCATATCTTTGTTTTCAGTACTTTTCAAAGCAATTCACCGATGATTACCTCTCAAACCACCTGCATGGTCAAGAGGCGAGGAAGGTATTCATTACAATATTGAAGTCTTGTTGAAGAGGACAAAGATTGGGAGGGCAATTATCCATAGCCACTGGCCTAAAGTTGCAAGGACATTCAACATCACTGAAGGCTCAACATTTGCCTTCCGCTTCTGCAGTTTCCCAAATGAGATTCATCTGTCTATTTACCGTGTATGATGCTACTTTCCAAAGGTTTTTGATGTTGCATGTGAAACTTGGTGCTGTTGCGTAATGGCGGAACTGAGCGCCGAATCTATTTGATGTAATTCGATTATGAAATCCCAGTTGCTGTTATACGAATATGAAATATCTGGTGTGTTTTTATAAGAAATATCAATTTAATTCGTACATGGATTATCAATAACAGGCTAATTACCCAGCTTATTGGGGTTTTCTATTGCAGACGGTTACTCAGACAGCACCGTGGGCGATGAACTCAAACAACACACACAGTTTCTAGAAAGTAGGCGTGTTCGATCAACTAATAATCACACACGGCTTCCGGCAGAGAACTATTTGCGTTAGGCCACCTTGCACAAAAGTTTCCACACAGAAAACTGTGTGTGATATACATACGAGCGGAAATGTTTTTCTGGGATTCACCGTGTGGGATGTAAATATGAACGGAAACAATTGGGTTTCGATGCCCCGCCAGATCGCACATGAACTCATTTTGCCCCAGCCAATGTGCTAGGAGGGCCTATCCCCGACGGTTTCTAGGTCATGTGGGAAGGACCCCCCCCCTATCTCCCACACTCACTTGGCGACGGTTCCAAACATCGTCGCGGAAAGGGGATAAAAACCATTTGTATAGCACGTCGTTGTACCAGTGCTTGTTCTATTGACTCTGGATGAAACCACAATGTAGTTCTAGCAAAGTTGAATAGCCACATAGTAGGTATTAAAAATCACTCGTGCTAACATGGCAGATGAGTGCTTTAATGATGCCCAAAAGATGCGAGAGTATTACTATATTTTTCTTGCCATGTTGAGATTTTAGAACTATGAATGTGAACATGCAGAGGAGCAATGAGGACCAAATGCGGGATGTTGGGGACATCTTCAAGCATCATCGCAAGTTAAAGAGGAGCTACACCAAACCAGTAAAATGAGCTTTGGTAAGTAACAACCTTTCAACTACTTTGACATTGAGAACCTGACTAGCAATGGTAGATATTTGTGTGTCCTTAATGGTTTCATTAATGAAATCGGAGGGAGCCCCCTCTTTGATAATTTTTTTACTTTGACATGGTATGTGTCTGGCAGCAGTAGCGAACACAGGACCAGGCCAGGCCCTGGGCAAGCCCCGAGCCGAAAATAGCGTCAAACCATGTTGTCTGCTTGGCTAGGGTTCTTGCCATGCAATCTAGCTATGTGGCAGATTATTAAACAATAATAGGCAAGACAAACAATTTCCTGTACACTTGATTAGGCTCTCAATCATTTGTAGGATCTCAATTTACTCACTGGACCCACCATGTCGTAGGATGAATCTTTTGTAATTTAATGTTGAAGCTAGTCAGTCAAACGCGTCTATAGATGCCCTGGATATCATCTAGTTGGCTATTGTTTTGCTGCAGCAACCCTTGGCCTAGTGCACCCCCTCTGCTGGTTTTTCTATCTCTCTTAGCCTTGTGGTCTTCAATGTATATGTTGTAGTTTCTATAAGCTGGATCTGCATGATATGTAATAAGCACAGTCTTAATCGTCCTAATGCTTTCCTTTTTAGCGTGATGTAGGCAGTGGGTGTTCTCACCTTGGGGTCTATTTTTATATTTCTCCTTCTGAATTCACTTCTCCTAGTCCTGTTTATTGGGCTTCTACTTAATGGATCTAGGAGCTCTGACTATTGATCTAAAAAAGAAGTAACTTCTTCATGTCAGGATGTAGTTCCTGCGAGGAGGGAAGTATGGTCAACCTTGAGATCATGTTTCTAAATGAGGATGGATTACACACAAGGTGCCAGTTCTCTAATGATGTCAGATTAGACACAAGGTGGAAATTCCCAGATGATGCTGGATTACTCACAAGCCAGGTCGAGTCGTCAATTGTTCGTGTCCTCGTGGCTCTAGTAAAGGCTGAAAGAAAGCATGCAGCAGCCTCGAGAATGTAGCTAAGTTCCTGAAGAAGCGAAAAGAGAAATCAGATGCTCTCTTCACCCAAGCCAAAGAAGAGATGGAAGAATCCAAAAATAAGCTAGCAAAGGCAGAGTAGGCTAGGCGTCTCCTGCTATCTAAAACTATTGTCAATAAAGATTTTCATTAATAATAGCTAGGTTCAAATGATTATCCAGTCAGCATGCCTGTTGTGATGTTCGTGCATCTACTGAGATGTATGTAAGTCTATGATGCCAAGATGTGGCACAAAATAGATATTTTTCAGGTCATGTAATAACATCCATTACTTTTCGAACAATAACAGAAGAACCATTGGACATGGTATAGTTCACACGCAAGCCCAACATTCCAAGTTCAACTTCCACATCAAACTCATGTTCATAGATATCTTCACATTCATAGATAATGTCCACAACCATGATTCACTTCAAAGCAAAAAAATGTGAGGAGAATTAGAAATAAAAAAATCTCTAGTTCTTACTACCAACATCAATGCTTCTCCGAAACAACATTTAGTTCAGAACCAAAACACAAATTCCTTCTGGGAGCATTGACGAAAAAGGTGCAATTTCTACCAAGGGTGGAGGGGGGACTCACCTATAATTTTGTGGAGTTCCACTAAAATTGAGGTATCTGCTTCTGTTTTCACAAAGATGCTTGAGATAGAGATTGACATCCGTGTTTGCAAAAATATGTAAAAGATTTATCGATGGCATTGCATCATTTTACAAGTGCCACTGGATTTATAGATGGCCTAGATTGACAGCAGCATATTATTCCCTCTGTGACATTGCATCATTTTACAAGTGGCACTGGATTGACAGCAATAAAAAATGGGAATATAAGGGCATGCCGATATTGGGCGCACCAACACCATGTAGAATACCTCCATGGAGGCAATAAATTGGCAAGGCAGAGATGGTTGCCAAGAGCAGGAAACATATTAGTGCGAGCACAACAAAAACAAGACCATATGAAATTAATTATATTTTGGACATTTTTTAACTAAATGTGAATGGCCTTTGGAGGCAGGTATAATACAAAACCGGCGCACATAGTCATTTCAAGTGATATACTGTTGATAAAAAAATATAAACTTGGTCTATGGTTAGTTTTATGAAAAAAACCTTCACAAAACTTAGCTACCTCGAACAATGTTACACAGAGTTCAAGGCGCAAGTGAGAGGGGTTTAGGGTTTTCAATTCAGAAAAAATCAATAAAGCCAGAAATGCTTCATTATGGAGTGACTAAGAAGGATCTGAACTTACCTTTTCATTTTCATATTTTAAGCGTGTTTTCTAATGGTTCTCTATAAAAGCGTAACCAATTTTAAAAAATCAAGAAATGGACATTATTCAATAAATAGTGAGACTTCAAATGGACATTATATAGATTGTATAGGTCGTAATGAAAATTATTTGGCTCATTTAGACAAGTTGAAAAAAAATGATTACAAATGGGGTTGTTTACCCTAGCTTCGGAGTTCATTCTGAGCATTTAGAGCTTCGGAGCTCATTTGGAGCTTAGGATCTCATTTTGGAGCAAATGTATAATAGTTCAGAAAACATTGCAACATCATTTTGCATTACTACACCTTACAAGTTTTCACACTAGTTCAAAGTTCAAATTCAAATATTTGACTTGCTCCTTGTGTTCGCAAATGGCTTAACTGTCTTGCTCCTGGTTTCCCTAGCTGGGATATTTTGCGGCTTTGTCTTCTTCCTTTTGATCTTCACTTGGGATAGTTGCTCCTGGTTTCACGAGCACTTGATTACCGGTTGACGGTCATATGTTGGTTCTATAATCTTTAAAGGAACGACAGGAACCATGTCCTGCTCCTCTCTTATAGCTTCAAAACCATCATAAGCTATGGCTTCAAATTCTGCATCAGATGATGGTTCAATGGAAGTTTCTTCCTCTCTAGGCCTTTTCTTTCCTTTTTCTCCACCTATCCTAGAGTTGGTCAAACAAAAATAAGATTAGGGATAAGCCATCAATAAAAAAGAGAACAAATGCATACAAAAAAGGGAAGGCTACACACATACCAAGATGTCGGTGCTTCTATTGCACACATACCAAGATGTCGGTGCTTCTCCTCTGCTGCTGCATTCTGCTCTGCATTTCCTGCTGCCCAATGTTCCTCTTCTCCAAATGATGCATCCACTGGATTGGTACAAAGCCTAGCAATGTGCCCTAGGGTTCCACATGTTTTGCACTTACGCTGTCTTTTTACACGACCCTCTTCACCTGCTCTTATCATGTTCTTCCTTGGTCTTCCTGGTGGTCTAGTAAGTATAGGAGAACATAGTTTGAACCCTAGATCTACTCTATTCCATTGGTATTTTCCCAAGAGTGCAGGTACATTGTGAGCATAAGCAGCCCAAAATTTGGCAACAGAGAAATATTCACAGCAATACTGATCAACTTCACCATCTTCACCCCCGATAACAATCATGAGATGTAGGGCATGTTTGTTACAACTTCATTCCTAGTTGCTAGGTTCACTGGATACCTCCATTCCCTATTTTTAGTGTCAGTATATGTTATCTCAGCCTCGTACGTCGACGGTCGAATGCATTTCATCTTCAATCCTCTTGCCTTGGCATGCAATGCCTTAATCAGAGATGGGAGCATAACATGGCCAATGTATTGTGTTTCTACAATTATTTTACGAAGAGCCATCTTTATCATGATCATCTGCCTTATCTTATCAAATGCTTGCCACAACAATAGCTGTCGGTGTCAAAACCGGCGGATCTCGGGTAGGGGGTCTTGAACTGTGCGTCTAGGCGGATGGTAACAGCAGACAAGGGACACGATGTTTTTACCCAGGTTCGGGCCCTCTCGATGGAGGTAAAACCCTACTCCTACTTGATTGATATTGATGATATGGGTAGTACAAGAGTAGATCTACCACGAGATCAAAGAGGCTAAACCCTAGAAGCTAGCCTATGGTATGATTGTTGTTTGTCCTATGGACTAAAACCCTCCGGTTTATATAGACACCGGAGAGGGCTAGGGTTACACAGAGTCGGTTACAATGGTAGGAGATCTACATATCCGTATTGCCAAGCTTGCCTTACACGCCAAGGAAAGTCCCATCCGGACACGGGACGAAGTCTTCAATCTTGTATCTTCATAATCTTGGAGGCCAGCCAACAATGATAGTTCGGCTATCCGGACACTCCCTAGTCCAGGACTCCCTCAGTAGCCCCTGAACCAGGCTTCAATGACGACGAGTCCGGCGCACATATTGTCTTCGGTATTGCAAGGCGGGTTCTTCCTCCGAATAACTTCATAGAAGATTGTGAACACCAGGATAGTGTCCGGCTCTGCAAAATAAATTCCACATACCACCGTAGAGAGAATAATATTTACACAAGTTCAATCTGCTGACGTATTTTGTGGCGTGACGTCACCCACGGCCAAGCCTTTACTCGAATCGTTTTTGTCATACCACCTCAGCGCGTTTAGCGAAGCGGTTTCATTGGCACGTCTTGTCGAAGCAGAGATCGTGTCCCATTATTCCGGGATTCTCATCAATACGGACGTGGGTAACCCAACCGCGCCATTGATTGTGGCGCTTGGGAGATAAGCGAGTTTTACCAGGCCGGTGGGGACGCATAGTTTCATCCGCCCATATATAAGGGGATAAGGATCCACCTTTTTACCTACGCCTTCTTCCTCCTTTGCTTATCCATCTCCGCGCACTTGAGCTCCAGCGCCCAAGTCCGCACATCTCACCTCAACCTTCTCCAGCCATGTCCGGAGCGGGAGGCAAGTGGATGGCCTCCTCCGTTACGGAGGGACACATCAAGAAGCTGCGCGGCGCCGGATATTTGTCCAGCGATATCGCGCACCGGCTCCCCGACGAGGGGCAGCTCATCCCCACCCCCGGGCCCCATGAGAGGGTGATATTCCTTCCCCATTTCCTCCATGGACTGGGCTTCCCACTCCACCCCTTTGTCCGGGGGCTCATGTTCTACTACGGCCTGGATTTCCACGATCTGGCCCCGAATTTCATCCTCAACATTTCGGCATTTATCGTCGTGTGCGAGGCCTTCCTCTGCATCCAGCCCCACTTCGGCTTGTGGCTAAAGACCTTCAATGTCAAGCCGAAGGTTGTGAAGGGCAGCCAAGTGGAGTGCGGAGGCGCCATGGTGGGCAAGATGCCCAACGTCACTTGGCTCGAGGGTGCCTCCGTGGAAACCATCAAAGGGTGGCAATCGGGGTGGTTCTATATCACCGAGCCGCGTGACCCTGAATGGGCAGCGGCCCCCGAATTTAGATCTGGCATCCCCATGCGGCTCACTTCCTGGAAAGAGAAGGGCCTGCAGTGGGGCGATTTGGAAGAGCTGACCGGACTTCAATCCTGTCTCCAAACCCTGGTGAACAAGAAGCTCAAGCTTGTCAATGTAATCTAGGTCATGCTCATCCGCCGGATTCTCCCTTGCCAGCAGCGGGATTTCAATTTGTGGGAGTTCAATCCGGCACAGCACCAGACCTTGAGCAGGCTCTTCGACACTACGTACGAAGATGCCTGGAAGGTGCTGTTTAAGGGCGGTGAGGCCCCCGCATTCGCTATCGAAGATCGCGGATTCAGCTCGCAGCGTCCGGCTGGCGAGGTAAGCCAGGTTATCCTTTATGGGACACTTGCTTTTCATAGTTTGACTCTATGCGGGATCTAAACTCCCAATGCCTTTAACAGGCCTGGCAGAAGATGTCCGGACAGGTTAACTGTCCAGCTCCTCTTCCAGAAGACCCAGCGGATGCCCGTCTGACAGGGCTGCTGGTCCCGGCGCCTTACGTGGTGCCAGAGAAGAAGGCAAAGAAGAAGGCCACGGGAACCCGGAGGAGTTCCCGGCGTTAGGTGTTATCGGATTCATCATCCGATGACTCCGAGGCGGACTCCTCCCACGAGGACGAGGAGGAGAAGAAAGAGGCCTCTCCCCCAGCGGGGGGAGAGAAGAAGAGGAAGGCCTCCCCAACGAGGGAGGCCGAAGGGTCCAAGAAGGGAAGGACCCTTCCCCCAGACTGTTCTGCCAACGTCGGTGACGGCGACGAGGAGTGGCCCTCAAGGGCCAAGCCCCTGGCAAGATCGTAACTATCCGGACTCCTAAATGATTTATAATTTTTCTTTTTGACGCATGGTGTCTTTCTAATGCCGCATACAACCTTGTAGTCCGCCCAAGGACGATCTTCCCGCTTCGTCGAGCGGGTCTTTGGGCACGTCGGATGTGGATTCTCTTCCGACCGCCTCCACCCCCCGCGATGCTAACGACGCCGAGGTGGGTTCCCGGGAAGGGACCCACTAGGAGGAGGAGGCCCCGGAGGTGCCGCAGGGCAACCTCCCGGACTTTGCACCGGACTCCGCACCGGAACCTGCAGTGGTTCCGGAGTCCGGCGGGCGGCCCCTTCGTAAGAAGGGCAAGACTGTGACACCGGCGGCCTCCGTCCAACTGGAGGCGCCGGATAACTTGCTGGAGGCGCTCAATGGCGCTTCCATCAAAGAAGAACACCGCACTGTCATGAGTGCGGTGATTCAGAAGGTTCAGCTCGCCAAGAGCGGGCTGACCGAGGCCTGCAGCAGACTTTTAACAGGCTTTGAGGTAAGAATTTTAAGATATGTGAAAAAGTACCGCATAGACAGTAGCCCCTAATGCTTGGTTCGGTGTTCGGAAAGAAAAGCCGGACTGAGGATCTAAAAAGGTATAAGCAGGAGTCTTAACAAAAATATGTCAATATGGGATGCACGCTGCGCTGCTAACCTCTATCGCACTGACTGCAGAGGTCAATGCTTTGAAGCAGAGCCTCGAGCGGTCCGAGAACGAGATCGGCCGTGCCAAGAAGCAGCTCGAGGACAAGGAAGGTGAGTAACACCTTATTAAACTTTTACCTTACAGAAAAGGATTTGGTTGCAAGAGGAATGACAAGGATAACGTGGGTACTTCAGGGGCTACAAATGAGGTGGCGACCCTGAAGGAGGCGGTATCCGTGGCCGAACGCAATGCGGCCGCGGAACGCTTCGAGCGAGAGAAGTAGGAGGCGCGGGTGGTGGAGGTACAGCAAGAGCTCCAGGCTCTCGTGGAAAAACACGAGAATTTGGAGCATGACTCGAAGACTCGAGAGTCCGAGCTTGCGTCGGCTCTTGAGAGTGCCAAAGCCGCTAAGGCCGATGCCCACAAGGCCCTCCAGGAAATCGAGGAATTGAAGAAAATAGCGGCGGGTAAGGCATTCTTCATGCAAAGCAAGCATGTTAAAGTGAATTACCTGTTACTTACCCAAATTCGGAGCTCTCCAGGAGCATTCGCAAATCTGCCCCGCAGCGTGTCCGATGCTGCCGCTTTCTACAGAGCCAAGGAGGGGAGCTCGACGGAGAAGGTGTTCTGGTCTCAGTATGCTGAGGCCGGACATCCGGTGCCCCTTAGCGACCAGCTGAAGCAGCTGGTTGAGCTCCACAAGGTGGCCGAACAGGCCATGAAGGGCCTTATAGTTCGGCTATGGCCCAAAGAGGCCATGCCTGGGAGCTACTTCGGCCTGGTGCGGCGGCTGGTGGATGCGTGTCCCTGGGTTGAAGTCATCAAGCACTCCGCCTGCATTGAAGGTGCCCGTCGGGCCCTTGCCCGTGCTAAAGTGCATTGGGGCAGGATGGATGCTGAGAAGCTTGTGACGGACGCACCGCCACCGGGCAAGGAGTATCGCACACCCGAGATGTATTATAAGGGTGTCCTGAAGGGTGCCCGCATTATTGCAGGTGAGTGCTCCAAAGATGTAATATTTGAGTAGACTCGCATTTTGTTATCCTGTGCACTGAAAACTTTGTTCGTATGCGCTAAGCAATGCTTGTTAATTTAAAATATTACCTTCTGTGCGGCCGTTTATCAAATCTGAGAGATGGCAAGTCGTCGGCTTCAGCCCCCATGCCACGAGTGCTGGGGTGTTCGGGATAAACTTGAGCGGTCTTGTTCCCATTTTTGGGTCCATCTAGGGAGGCGCTCAACACAACAAACAAGGCAACCGGACTTATAGTGCTTGAACACTCTCACTTAGCCATAGAATTCTATAATTTTAAATTTTGGCGAAGCCCCTAGTGTTCGGAAGGCCGAATTCGGGGCGCTATCCACGCCTAGGCCGGACAAGGCCGGTTCCTCGCTCTAAGCGGCATAAGTCTTTAGGGACTCGAAAAAACCTCTCGAACAGCGACCGGCTCTCGCCTTATCATGACGGTCAGTTTTAGCTTTCTCCACTGAGGTGCTCGCCCAGCTCAACTGGGGCACAATCGCAGTGGTTCTCCCAGCGCTACCTTAGCCGATATAACGGAACGTAAGGTACCAAAACATGGGAGCTGGGCAAACCCAACTATTGACCCAAGACATTATTCGGAGCCGATGCATATAATGCTATAAGTTCGGGGTGCCGCACTTGTGAAAGTGTTCGGACTTATCACACCATGATGTGGGGAACTTAAGCCCCTGGTGTATTTAGCCATACCAAAGTGTATGGATGCAACATGTCATAAAGGAACATATGTATAAGAAAGGAATGCAATTATAGGCAAAAAGCGATGCATTGTTTAAAACAAATACTGCCTTGAATGCAGAACGATACAAATAGTGTGATAAGCAAGGGGTGGAACTATTTAGCATGTCCCCCTCCAGAGGTAGGCTGCGGAATGGTGCATAAAACAGGTATAATGCTCATAATGGAGACCACCTGGATACTCGTCGTAGCTTTTCTCCTTCCCTGGCTGTTGCATCGTGAGTTCGGCAGGTCTGCTGCCGGACAGGGCCTCTGGTAAATGGAGTCCTGAGGATAAGAGAAAAAAAAGGATGACACACTTGGGAGCCCCTGGTGTGGTTGAGCCGCACTCTGGGCCTGCCGTGGTCGTGCCCCTCCCCCTTTGCCCATGGTATTTCCAGAGCGTAGTGATGTACGCGGGGTACTGGTTTTGCAATTTTGCAAGGGCTGGGGTTGGGGCCGCATTGCTACGCGTTCTCGGAACATGCCAGGTGGTCTTGTTGTAGGTTACCCCGGGCGTGCTTGGCGGTGTCCGGTCTCTTAACGGCCGGACTCGAGAATTGCCTTAAGAGGCTGCTCTGCACTTCTGCCGCGAGGGCCGCTGTATGTTCCTCCGTTCGGAGAGAGCGTTCAGTGTTTCCGTTGACCATGATGACTCCTCAAGGGCCTGGCATCTTGAGCTTGAGGTATGCATAGTGCGGCACCGCGTTGAATTTTGCAAACGCGGTTCGTCCGAGCAGTGCATGATAGCCGCTGCGGAACGGAACTATGTCGAAGATTAACTCCTCACTTCGGAAGTTATCCGGGGATCCGAAGACCACTTCCAGTGTCACTGAGCCTGTACAATTGGCCTCTACACCCGGTATGACGCCCTTGAAGGTCGTCTTTGTGGGTAAGGGGTCTATGCCCATCTTGCACACTATATCCTGGTAAAGCAGGTTCAGGCTGCTGCCGCCGTCCATCAGGACTCTAGTGAGGTGAAATCTGTCGACGATTGGGTCTAGAACCAATGCGGCAAACCCTCCATGGCGGATGCTGGTGGGGTGGTCCCTTTGATCAAAGGTGATCGGGCAGGAGGACCATGGATTGAACTTTGGGGCGACTAGCTCCATCGCATATACGTCCCTGAGTGCACGCTTCCGCTCCCTTTTGGGTATGTGGGTTGCGTATATCATGTTCACCGTCTGCACTTGTGGGTGGAAACCCTTCTGTCCTCTATTGTTTGGCGGCCGGGTCTCTTCCTCGTCATCGCTATGCAGCCCCTTGTCATTGTTTTCGGCAATTAACTTGCATGCCTGCTTGAATACCCAACAATCCCTGTTGGTGTGATTAGCTGGCTTTTCGGGGGTGCCGTGTATCTGGCACGAGCGGTCGAGTATTCAGTCCAAATTGGACGGACCCGGAGTAGTTCTTTTGAATGGCTTTTTCCGCTGACCGGGTTTGGAGCCTCTGAATCCGGCATTGACTGTCGTATCCTCAGTATTATCGCCGTTAACGCGGCGTTTGTTCTTGTTGCGACGCGACCTGCCATTGCTGTCCTTAGTATCCGGACTGTCAGAATTTTTGCTGAGGTTGTTACTGCGGGCTAGCTAGCTGTCCTCTCCCGCGCAGAAGCGGGTCATGAGTGATGTGAGGGCTGCCATGGATTTCAGCTTTTCCTGTCCTAGGTGCCGGGCAAGCCACTCGTCGTGGATGTTATGCTTGAAGGCTGCAAGGGCCTCTGCATCCGGACAGTCGACGATTTGATTTTTCTTTGTTAAGAACCGTGTCCAGAATTGTCTGGCCGATTTGTCTGGCTGCTGAATTATGTGGCTTAGGTCATCGGCGTCTGGTGGTCGCACATATGCGCCCTGGAAGTTATCAAGGAATGCGGCTTCCAGGTCCTCCCAACACCCAATTGATTCTGCTGGCAGGCTGTTAAGCCAATGCCGAGCTGGTCCTTTAAGCTTGAGTGGGAGGTATTTGATGGCGTGAAGATCATCACCGCGGGCCATGTGGATATGAAGGAGATAGTCTTCAATCCAAACCGCGGGGTCTGTTGTGCCATCGTAGGATTCAATGTTCACGGGTTTGAACCCTTCGGGGATTTGATGATCCATTACTTCATCTGTGAAGCATAGTGGGTGTGCGGCGCCTCTGTATTGGGCTATATCACGACGTAGCTCAAGCGAGCTTCGTCTACTGTGTTCGGCCCTGCTGGAGTTGTTGTATCCGGCGCGACGGTCGTCGTCGCGCATCGTGGGGCGCCCACGCCATCCATAGATCGATCTTGATTGTCTTGCCTTATCCTCCAATATGTCTCGCAAGTCTGGCACATTCCCCCGTGGCTTTGTACTTTTCGAGCGATGACGGGGTACGGCTTTAGTGGAGGGCCTAGAGGCCTCTCTGTCGCGGCCACGAGGTGGCCGTTCGGCCGTATTGTGCGCTGGTGATGTTGGTTTATATGCTTCCTCCTCTAATCGGGGCAGCAGCTTGCGTTTAGGGTAGCTTTTGGAGGGGCATTCGAGTTCGTACTCTTCGGCCGCAAGGACTTCGGTCCATCTGTCGGCTAGCAAATCTTGATCAGCTCTAAGCTGTTGCTGCTTTTTCTTGAGGCTGCTTGCCATGGCCATAAGCCTGCGTTTAAAACGCTCTTGTTCGACGGGATCCTCAGGCACGATGAATTCTTCGTCGTCGAGGCTTGCCTCGTCTCCGGAGGGAGGCATGTAATTATCGTCCTCTACCTCTTTGTCTGCCGCTCTCTCTTGAGGGCTGGCTTCTTCATCCTCCTGTGCTGAATCTTGCTGGAGGGGGTTGTCTTCGGCACTGTCAGGGGTGTTGTTGTCTCCAGTGCCGGAATCTCCATTCTTGCTGTGGCGGGATTTAGAGCGGCGCCGCTAACGTCGGCGCTTAGGCTGTTTCTTGGAGGGGTCCTCCTCCGCTGTTCCATCGCCATTCCCATCCTTTGGGGTGTCCACCATGTATATGTCGTATGACGAGGTGGCCTTCCAGTGCCCCGTAGGCGCAGGTTCTTGGTCGTCTCCGGCATCGTCGTCCATACCATCGATGTCTTCGGAGTGGAAGTCTAGCATGTCGGTTAGATCATCGACAGTGGCTACAAAGTGGGTGGTGGGTGGGCTTTGAATTTCTTCGTCGTCCGCATCCCAACCGTTCTGACCGTAGTCCGGCCAGGGATCTCCTGATAACGAGAGATACTTTAGCGAATTCAGGATGTCGCCAAAAGGCGAGTGCTGAAAGATGTCCGCAGCGGTGAACTCCATGATCGGCGCCCAACCGGATTCGATTGGTAGAGGTGTGGGAGGTTTGGAATCCGGCGAGGAGTCCGGCACCTCAGAGTCACGAGCTTCACAAGGGACAGGGTCGGTATTCAACTCCATCGCCGTAGAGGTAGCAACCCCCGAGACGGTGTCTAGCCACCCATCCTCGATCTGCACAGTCGGCTCCAAATTAAGGGTCGGAGAGGACTCGTGTGCGGCCTCCAAGGCACTGTCCGGCAGCAGAGCTAGATCATGCCCATCGTGACAGTGCGGCGCGCTCGGTTGTGGCTCGAATCCGTCGAAGATCAAGTCTCCGCGGATGTCGGCCGTGAAGTTCAAGCTTCCAAATCTGACCTGATGGCCAGGGGCGCAGCTTTCAATCTGCTCCAGATGGCCAAGTGAATTGGCCCGCAGTGCAAAGCCATCGAATACGAAGATCTGTCCGGGGAGAAAAATCTCACCCTGGACCGCGTCGTTGTCGATGATCGAAGGAGCCATCGGGCCTATAGGTGAAGACACAGAGGAACTCTCAATGAAAGCAACAATGTCGGTGTCAAAACCGGCGGATCTCAGGTAGGGGGTCCCGAACTGTGCGTCTAGGCGGATGGTAACAGGAGACAAGGGACACGATGTTTTTACCCGGGTTCGGGCCCTCTCGATGGAGGTAAAACCCTACTCCTGCTTGATTGATATTGATGATATGGGTAGTACAAGAGTAGATCTACCACGAGATCAAAGAGGCTAAACCCTAGAAGCTAGCCTATGGTATGATTGTTGTTCGTCCTATGGACTAAAACCCTCCAGTTTATATAGACACCGGAGAGGGCTAGGGTTACACAGAGTCGGTTACAATGGTAGGAGATCTACATATCCGTATTGCCAAGCTTGCCTTACACGCCAAGGAAAGTCCCATCTGGACACGGGACGAAGTCTTCGATCTTGTATCTTCATAATCTTGGAGTCTGGCCAACGATGATAGTACGGCTATCCGGACACCCCCTAGTCTAGGACTCCCTCAATAGCCCTTTCACTGACTTGACCTTTGCATTGAAGCACTCTGCGAGGTTACTGGTCATATAGTCTACTTTGCAGATTTCATTGAATTTGCTTCTTAACCAGACCATTCCATGATGTGCTTCCAAGTACTCCTTCACCTCAGGACTGTGAGCATACAGCACTCTCAAATGGTGCTCATGCTTCCGCAAGCTGCATGTGTATGATGTTCGCCATAGGTTCTCATCGTAAACTTTACCTCTGAATTCCTTTTTAAAATTCTATGCTAGGTGTTGCATACATTCCCAATGCTCTGCTCCAGGGAATACAATTCCTACTGCAGTCTCTAAACCCTTGCAAGCATCTGTGTGTATAGCTAAACCTGGGGGTGTACCTATAATGTTGCGCAATTGCTGCAGAAACCAAACCCAATTTTCCTCGGACTCTGCCTCCAACACACAAAATGCAATTGGGAGTAGCCAATTGTGTCCATCAACTGCAGAAGCTGCTACTAGCTGTCCTCTCCATCTTCCATTCAAAGCAGTTGCATCGACGGCCAAATAGGGCCTGCAACCATCCAGAAAATCATGCCAGCAAGCCATGAAACAAACAAAAACCCTCCTGAAGCACTCCTTCTCAAATGACTTCCCTCTTATTTTGTATTAAATTGTATGCTTGTCAATCTCTACAACACTCCCTGGACTAGCCATCTCCACTTCAACTTTGTAAGTGTAAAGCAACTGAAAACTCTCATTCCATGGACCATTTATCCTGTCAAGAGCCATTTCCCTACCATAAAAAATCCTCATGTAAGGTATATCAATTTTGTACTTCTCAAAAAGCTTCCCATGGAGTGTTGTTGGACCAAGTGATGGTGTTTCTCTTAGCCAATCCAAGATTGCATCTGCCACCCACCTAGTCTTTGCTAGCTTTGTTTTGGTCTTTCCCCCTCCCCCTCCAGGTGGACAAGTGTGCTGGTGTGGGTTTTGTTTTATCTGAAACAAAATAAAGTATAATTAAGAAACAGTACACAATGATATGAAAACATAATGGATCAATAAACTGAAATCCACAATGAGGTGTAATACATGAATCAATTTGCTCTTTCGCATACAAGATGCATGCAACCTCCACCTACACCTATCATATGGGAAATGAATAGTGAACCTTGTTGCCTCACTCCTATCAATCACATAATTATTTTCAGTGAGCATGCAATATGTTGTCGCTAAATTACGATAGTCCACCATCGATTCGAATATGGTTCCTGGAGTAAGCTGGGGATCTTACCTATTCCACTCAATTGTTGGCATGTCGTCACCATCGTATTCATCTAAAACTAAGCGATCAATGTTCTCATCCCTCTCTTCATCATCAGTGTCATCAAATCTAGCACGACTGCTGGGCTCCTCCAGATATTGATCTTTCATTGTCTGTTGACTAACTGTATCTACCAGTTCAGGGTACATCATCTCATCCTCATCGTCAAGTCGAGGCACTTCCTCGTCAGGTTCTGCACTCTACTTCTATAGTAGCTGCAAAAGGGACAGGAGAAGCGACAGCACTAGCGGCAGTGGACATGTTGTGGCTTTTAGAACCACATGGTTTACTTGGTCCCGACCTACAAGGAGTGCCGGGGCGCTCACTATTATCAGAGATAGATGATGCATGAACACTCTTCCCCTTGCCTCGTTCTTTGCATGATTGAAGCACCTCGATACGGATTTTACCGAAACGTCTGTCAGCATTCAAACTAAATAGCAATTCCAGATGCTCGTCGCAAGTTAGTGGGAGAAATCTTTGCTCGCTACTTTTGAAATATTTTAGTTCAACAGCATCGGCAGAGCTCCAGTCATACACGGAATGGAGTGCATCACGAAAATCTTTGAACGAAATGCTGGTTTCTACCACCTTCGGGTAGAAAACTCCAAAGATCATATGTGGTTTAGTACCATGCAGCAGGCTAGTTTCCATTCTAACCGCCAGCCGAAAAGCAAGCGCAGGATCAATCCTATTTGATCAAAATAAAGGGTGAAAATGAAAAGCAAGTGTTCAATCCTATTTGATCAAAATAAAGGGTGAAAAATAAGCAGCCCAAATTTGTACGATTCAAGCGAGTAGTGGTCAAATACTGCCTAATTGACGAGTTTTCTCATAAATTCGAGGGGAAAAGATGCTTACCCACATGGAATCCATGAATTATCTGCCTTCGATTCCACTCAATCATCTCCACGGTCGACGGGCCGGAGGGTGTCTACCCCCGACATCGCTTCTTAATCCCAAATTGGGGGAAGGGGTGATGTGGCGAAGGCGCGGCATCACCGATAGATGGAATAGGGTTAGAGGGCACGATGGCGGCGGCGGAGGAGGAGGCACCGCGGGAGTGGCTCAAACTTTTTCAGACAAGCTGCTCCGACGTGTCCCCACTCGTCGGGATGTAACGATCAAAGGAGAACCCGGCCTAGCCCCACTCGCCAGTAGTTAACGGTCAAACCATTGACCTGATGGCAAACGTCTAGTTTGACCATTTGTGAGAGTTTCAGATAAGAGTGTGGGGAAAAGTAAGCAAAAGTTTAGAGCATGGGCACAACTGAGCACAACTAAGGAACCATGGGCACTATCATAAAAAACCCAAATTTCTAGGCCTCTTACTAATCTTTTGCAAAAACATGTTCCCTTTGTTTTTGATGATGATTGTAAGCTTTTGAAATACTTAAGAAAGCCTTAATTTCTGCACCTATTGTTCGACCACCTGATTGGAACTCGCCTCTTTGAAATTATGTGTTGTTGATGTTCTAGGACAAAGAGTCGATAAGAAATTGAATGTTATCCATTATGCTAGTAAAACTCTAGACAATGCTCAAAGAAATTATGCTACTACTAAGAAACAATTTTTGGCAGTTGTGTTTGCATGTGATAAATTCAGATCTTATATTATTGATTCTGAAGTAACTGTTCACACTCGTGTTGCTATTAAATATCTTATGGAAAAGAAAGATGCTAAACCTAGACTGATTAGGTGGGTTCTTTTGCTACAAGAATTTGATTTTCATATTATTGATAGAAAGGGAGTTGAGAATACCGTATCTGATAATTTTTCTAGAATGGAAAATGTTATTGATGACGCACTGCCTATTGATGATAAGTTTCCTAATGAACAATTAGCTGTTATAAATGCTTCTCATAATACTCATTTGTATGCAGACTATGCTAATTACATTGTTGCAAAATATATACCACCTAGTTTTACATACCAACAAAAGAAAAAGTTCTTCTTTGATTTAAGATATTACTTTTGGGATAACCCACATCTATATAAAGAAGGAGTAGATGGTGTTATTCAATGTTGTGTGCCTGAGCATGAACAGGAACAAATTCTATGGAAGTGTCACTCTGAGGCATATGGAGGACATCATGCTGGAGACAGAATTGCACTAAGGTATTACAGTCTGGTTTTTATTAGCCTACTATCTTCAAAGATGAACATAAATTCGTCCTTTCTTGTGATGAATGTTAAAGAATTGGTAATATTAGTAGACATTAGGAAATGCCTGTGAATTAGTCACTTGTTATTGAGCCATTTGATGTTTGGGGATTTGATTATATGGGACATTTTCCTTCCTCTAATGGGTATACACATGACGTTGATTATGTTACTAAGTGGGTAGAAGCTATTCCAACTAGTAGTGTTGATCACAACACTTCTATTAAATGCTTAAAGAAGTTATTTTCCCGAGGTTTGGAGTCCCTAGTTATTTAATGACTGATGGTGGTTCACATTTTATTCATGGTGCCTTCTGTAAACTTCTTGCTAAATATGATGTCAACCATAGAATTGCATCACCTTATCATCCTCAGTCTAGTGGTCAAGTTGAATTGAGCAATAGAGAAATAAAGTTAATTTTGCAAAAGATCGTTAATAGATCCAGAAAGAATTGGTCTAAGAAACTTGATGATGCATTATGGGCTTATAGAATTTCTTATAAAAATCCTATAGGTATGTCCCCCTATAAAATGGTCTATGGAAAAGCATGTCATTTACCTCTTGAGTTAGAACATAAAGCTTATGGGGCAATTAAAGAACTTAATTATGATTTCAAACTTGCCGGTGAAAAGAGGTTATTTGATATTAGTTCTCTAGATGAATGGAGGACACAAGCTTATGAAAATGCCAAGTTGTTTAAAGAAATGGTTAAAAGATGGCATGATAAAAGAATTTAAAAATGGGAATACAAAGTAGGTGCTCAAGTTCTAGTATATATAATTCTTGTTTAAGATTCTTTGAAGGAAAACTTCTCTCTAAATGGGAAGGACCATACATCATCGAAGAAGTTTATCGCTCCGGAGCTATCAAGATCAACAATCCCGAAGGCACTAACCCGAGGGTGGTTAATGGGCAAAGAATTAAACATTATATCTTAGGTACACCCATTAATGTTGAAACTAATATTATTCAAACTATGATATCGGAACAGCTCATAGAGGAAACCTTCTGGAACGCTCCAGAAGCCTGAAAAGGACTAGGTACGTGGTACGGTAAGTAAGTCGACTCCAAAAATTCCATAAAAGTACTTTTTGTTCATTTTGGAATATTTTAAAATTAGGGAAATAATAAACAGTCCAAAAAGTGCATGAGGGAGCGACAAGCCTGGGGGCGCACCTACCGAGCTTGTGGCTCCCCGTGGACTTTCCTGACTCCGTTTTTCTTCCATATTACTTGTTGAAATAAAATCATTATATATACTCCTGGATGTTTTGACCACTATATCACAAGTTTCTCCTCTATCCTTGTTTCGTGTTGATTACTGTCAGATTTCCAGGACCAGGCATCATGTCTTCTTCCTCCTCCAACAACGTGGGAGACGATGCTTCGTTGATGCAGATGGAACTCAAGAGAGAGGAGGATGAGGAGGTCACCATGGAAGAAGAAGGAGATTCGCTTGAGGTCCACCCTCCAGCTTCGGAGAGAGGCACTCTAGCTGGCATCTCCACTACTCCCAACCCCCATCAGGCTATGGTAACGACAATTAACCAAGTAAGCCAAGAGGTACGAGAAGGGCTTGCCCCTAGGAAGCCCTTACACAGGTTAAATTGGAACAACTTTCATAATTTGGCACACAATTATGGATTTGAGAATACTCCTCGTCTGCACATACCTTCCAATTGGGACATCTCTTGTCCAAGTGAAAGTGATGCAGGAAATAACGCTTGGGGACCGAAGAACAAACATATTATGGCCGAAGTGCAAAAGAATGTTGAGAGCATTCATCATGTGCTTCAGGAAATTCAGAGTTTGAAGGAGATCTTGATGAACATTATGAAGGACAGGCCTACCACCTCATCACCACCACCATCACCGAAGAAGGAGACTTGAGTACACGGATATGGGCACCACCCTTAGCTTGTGTCAACCTTGGGGGAGGTGCCCCGGTATTGTATCACCATCACTTTTATCATCATTACCTGTCTTAGTTTGATCCTTAGTTATTTTGTGATTTAGAAGAATAAAGTTTTACTTTGATCTATTTTTGAGTGCTTGCCTAGTGATCTACCTATGTAATCAAGTGTGAGAGTTATATAATAAATAGTAGTTTGAGTTGGGTTGTTTTACTTTCTTGTTTCAATCTAAAGGAATAAAAAGAATAAAAATATCATATGTTAATCCCATGGGAAGTGATGACCTCACATAAAATAAGTATAATTGACGAAATTTGTTGAAAGTTGACAAACATAGCATTCGTCATTGTTGCAATCCATGAAAAGTAATAAAGAAAGAGAGGTCTCACATATAAATATACTATCTTGGACATCTTTTATGATTGTGAGCCCCCATTCAAATATTCTATGCCAATTAGTTGACGTTGGACAAGGAAGACAACGTAATGAGTTAAGGTCCTTCAAGTAAGTTGTCATTTGTGAAAAAGCAATAAAAATTGCTCCTAAATATGTATGATATTTTATTGTAAGGGAAAATAAGCTTTGTGCGAACTTGTGACCGTGAAAAAATAAAAGCAACAGACCGCATAATAAAGGTTGCTATCACAAGGGGCACTATAAAGTGGCGTTCCTTTACATTAAGAGCTTGCACATCCAAAAACAAAAAGTGCATGACAACCTCTACTTCCATGTGCGAAGGGCATATATTTTACTCTATGTATTTACTTTTTATGCCAGAGTCAATAGTATTCCTCTCTATTCCTCTTTATTATCTCTCTTGGCAAGCATCATGTGGTGAGAAAAGATCTGGGCATTTATATCTAGTTGAATGTAGGTGATCATGAGTTATTACTGTTGACATGACCCTCGAGGTAAATAAGTTAGGTGGCGAAACTATAAGCCCCTATCTTTCTATGTGTCTGACTGAAACTTTTGCTCCATGAATATGTCATGAGTGTCGGCAATCATAGAAGAATAAACGATAGTTGATTATGTGAACTTGCCAAACAAAGCTCTTACATATACTCTTTCTGATAATACATAAAGTGAAATTACTTCAGTGACCGAGATCATAGTTTATTAGTTTTCAATGAAGTTTATGGTTCATACTTTGTCTTGTGAACAAATTGTCACTTATTCATGAGAAGTTTTATGATGGTATATTGTTGTTATAATAGTGATCATGATGCTTTCATGTCCGTATTTTGTTTTTATTGACACCTCTCTCTCTCTAAACATGTGGTCATGATTATCGAGTTTGGCTTTCGCTTGAGGACAAGCGAGGTCTATGCTTGGGGGAGTTGATACGTCCATTTTGCATCATGTTTTCCTATTGTTATTTATTATGTTTTGGTTCATTATTTCACTTTATGATATAATTCTTATGCCTTTTCTTTCTTATTTTGCAAGTTTCGCATGAATAAGGAGATTGTCGGCCGCTGGAATTCTGGACCGGAAAGGGCTACAACAGAGATAGCTATTCTGCACAACTCCAAATGACCTGAAAATTTATGGAGAAATGTTTTTGAATATATAAAAAATATTGGCGCAAGAAATACCACCAGGGGACCCACCAGGTAGCAACAAGCCTGGGGGCGCCCCGAGCTTGTGGCACCCCTGGCAGGCCTCCGGGGCCCATCTTCTCCTATATGAAGCCATTTTCCCTAAAAATTAGAAGAAATGTTTCGGGAGAAGCACCACCATCTCGAGGCGGAACCTGGGCAGGAGCACTTTTGTTCTGCGCTGGAGCGATCCCGCTGGGGAAACTTCCCTCCGGGAGGGGGAAATCGAAGCCATCGTCATCACCAATGATCCTCTCATCATGGGAGGACCAATCTTCATCAACATTTTCACCAGCACCATCTCATCTCAAACCTTAGTTCATCTCTTGTATTCTGTCTTTGTCCCAAAACCTCAGATTGGTACGTGTGGGTTTCTAGTAGTGTTGATTACATCTTGTAGTTGATGCTAGTTGGTTTATTTGGTGGAAGATTATATGTTTAGATCCTTAATGATCTTCAATACCCCTTTGATCTTGAACATGAATATGATTTGTGAGTAGTTACTTTTGTTCTTGAGGATATGGGAGAAGTCCGGTTATAAGTAATCATGTGAATTTGGTATTCGTTCGATATTTTGATGATATGTATGTTGTTGCTTCCTGTAGTGGTGTCATGTGAACGTCGACTACATGAAACTTCGCCATACTTGGGCCTAAGGGAAGGCATTGTGGAGTAGTAATTAGATGATGGGTTTCTAGAGTGACAGAGGCTTAAACCCTAGTTTGTGCGCTATTCTGTAAGGGGTTAATTTGGATCCATATGTTTCATGCTATGGTTAGATTTATCTTAATTCTTCTTTCATAGTTGTGGAAGCTTGCGAGAGGGGGTAATCATAAGTGGGAGGCTTGTTCAAGTAAGAACAGCACCCAAGCACCGGTCCACCCACATATCAAATTATCAAAGTAGTGAACACAAATCAAATAAACATGATGAAAGTGACTAGATGAATTCTCATGTGTCCTCGAGAATGCTTTGCTTACTATAAGAGAATGTTTCGGCCAGTCCTTCGCTATAAAAAGGATTGGGCTACCTTGCTGTACCTTTGTTACTATTGCTACTTGTTACTTGTTACGAATTACCTTGCTATCAAATTATTTGTTACCGATAATTTCAGTGCTTGCAGAGAATATCTTGCTAAAAATCGCTTGTCATTTCCTTCTGCTTCTTGTTGGGTTCGACACTCTTACTTATCGAAAGGACTACAGTTGATTCACTATACTTATGGGGCATCAGTGTACATGGCTTAGTGGATCGTTGTAACCTCATGCTGTAAAACCTTCCCCCTATCAATGAAAAGATACGCAAGCTCTGCGTATTCGTGAAAGAAGGACGTCGCGGGGAAGAAGAATAGTAAATGCTTAAGTGGTGAGGATAGTATCAAGGGGTGGGGAGCCGTGTGGGGTGATCTTGTCAAATACCGGGGCGGAAACAACAGTCTAACCGATTGTGGGGGCTCCGGCTCAGCGGTATAAGGGTGTGTTTGGTTCATAAATGAAGTGGAATGGAATGCCAAGGTTCCATTCCACTAGAACGGGGTGGTTCTATTCCTATGTTTAGTTGGGATAATTAGGTGGAACGAAATGGTTACGGTTCCGTGTATGATTAGGGGAATGGAACGGAATGGATTTCGTAAAACTTACCTCTTGCATAAAAATGGTGAGATCTTCCTATGAGATTACCTTATAGAACTAGAATAGTATATTATCAACAGATTATTAGAATTACCAGCAAAATTTCAATTGTATTACAGTTTAGATAATTTATAAATACAGTCATTATATATAAGAAATTAGTTGGCCCTGGTTAGTTTGAGGTAGAGAATGTTGGGAGGATCACACCATAATGACACAACATTAGTTGTTGAATCTACAAAAAAATTGCCATTACCATTAAATGGTTCATACGGATGTAGGTGTGTGTGGGCCACGGTGTGTTATTATTTATTTTATTTTTTTGGACCCACACGTGTTTATTTTATTTTATTTGAGGAAAAAAATTCCGGCATATTCATTTTCAATCATGGCAGTCAATGAACACCAGAAATAATAAAAATTACATCTAAATCCGTAGACCACTTAGTAACAACTACAAGCACTGAAACGAGCCGAAGGCGCGCTGCCGTCCTTGCCCTTCCCTCGTCGAAGCTGGGCAAAACTTGTTGTAGAAGTCGCACGACGTGTTAATATTGATTGAAGCAGTTGATCGAATTTATATACGTGTTGTGCTAATGGTGATTAGCATTGGTATGGCTTTATAATACGTGCGTGTTGGACAGGGAAATTTTGAGAAAAATATGAACTTCTATATCGACTATCATCGGTAAAAATGAACTCGAAATAACTATTTTAGTTAAATGACAAATAGGGTATATTATATAAAAGTTATGAACTCTCATTACAAACATATAATATCTAATTCTGAGGCGCCATAATTCAAAACAAAATTTGAAAACAGATATGTGCGTGAACTGCTAGAAGGCCCCGCTGGATGAATCAAGATGGGCGACCATTACCTGTACCAAGTCTGGTACTGCATGCAACCAGGGGCGCCCCTGCAGTCTGGCAGCATATCTTATTTGACGCTTCAGACGCCTATTATAAGTTATAACCCATTTTGCAAACGGGCGCCTGAAGCACACCCCTACTGTGAGTTGGGCCGGCCTGTTTTGACTTTTTTTCTTTATTTTTCTGTTAAAGATCAAAAAAAGGGTGTGGCCGCAAGGTTTGAGCTAGGGACCTTTCTGTTCAAGAGTATAGCACTAACAACTAGGGCAACTCGATCCATTGTGCTAAACCACTTTTTGCTCTCTTTTATCCTCTTCAGTTAGCGGAACTTTTTTCTTTTTCTTTTCTTTTTTCATGGAACGGTTTTGTTCAGTATTTTCTTTCTTTTTCCTTTTTTGCTAAATGTGTGAACTTTCTCTTCAACTTAGGGTTATATTGATGAGTTTTTTTTTCAAAATTAGGTTAACTTTTTTCAAAAATTGATGAACTTTTTTCAAAGTTGATGAACTTCTTTCAAAATTCATGAACTTTCTACATAATAGATGACTTTTTCAAATTTGATGATTTTTGTTTTTTAAATCAGATGAACTTATTTTCAGAATCGATGAACCTTTTTCAAATTTGATGAACTTTTTTATAATTCGATTAACTTTTTCTTACATTGCATGAACTTCTTCCAAATTCATGAACTTTTTCAAATTCGATGACCTTTTTTCAATTCATTGAAAATTTTCAAATTCATGAACTATTACCATTTTTGCAAACTTTTTCAATTGGTACCACCTTTTAAAAAAAATTGTTTATTTTTTTATTGTGGTTTTTGTGAATGATTTTTCAAATTTATGTTTTCTTTTATTCAAGTAATTTATAGCAGGTATATAATACTACTAAATGTTTTAAGTTTTGTACTGACAGAAGGGTCAAATAGCATTTCCTCTAGTGATCAACAGACTGAGTTCCGTCGGGTGGTTAACTTGTTAGGTATTGACTTTGGTTGCGGGAGTTAGATTACCACTCCGCCTGATATACCTGAAGCTTTTTCCTTGTCGTGGTGCGAGCAAATGATTTGGGGCCACGTCCCAGTACAGTCATCTGTGAGCGCCAGCCATAGTTTAAAAAACCGGACCGAACCACCGGTCGAACCAGAAAAAATCGGAACCGATGCTCATGCCGGGTTTTTAAGCACAAAAGACCGACCTACAATTAGACCGGTGAGAACCAGTCAAATCGGTCAGTTTTTTGGTGAAACCGGATAATAAACTGTGCGGGCGAACCGGTATAGGGAGAAATTCAGAAAAATATTCCTACAGGTAGTGGGATTTGATCCAGGCATGGGCATTGTCCTATCCTAGGGCAGATAACCACTTCAACAACGCTTCTGTGCTGTCTAATAGAGGAAACCATTGCTATTTGACCTAAATTTGCATATATTATTACTCTAAATATATTTTTTAACTGTAAAATCCAGCAATCGAACCGGTGAACCAGCGGTCCGACCAGTAAAAACCTGAACTGAAGGCCTTATTGGTTCGATCACCGGTTTGGTTTTTAAACTATGGCCCTAGCGCGCGTAACGGGCGCCGAATACGCTGTTTAGGTCTCGCTTAATACACTGATTAGCGCGCGTATTAAGGTCTCGCTGAATACGCTGATTAGGTCTCGCTTAATACGCTGAATAGGAGGTCCCCTATTTTCGTCTCGCTGATTTTTTTCAGCGAGACGAAAGATCCCTTAAAAAAATCAGCGAGACGAAAGATCCCTCAAAGAAATCAGCGAGACGAAAATAGGGAACCTCCTATTCAGGAGACCTCCTGTGTGACGCATTTTGCATCAAACAGCAGCTCGACGCACAGGGTTGACGCTTGACTGGGCCGGCCCACCATTCCGATCGTTGTTTCGTTTCCTTTCGCGCGTGACAAATAGAGCAGAATAACCAGCAGAGAGTACCAGGAATCGATCCCACGGCCTCAGACACCAACCACGAGCCATTAGCCACTACAATACACGCCACCATCTCAAGATAAAAAGTGCAGAAATATATAAGAACAGACAGCAGCGTTGAGATTTGGAAAGCATTTTGAAAATATTTCTTGAAAATTGCGAGCAGTTTCAAAATGCCGCTTTTTTCATATTCCATCTTTTTGGAAAAGTGAAGATGTTTTTTAATTCCGATTTAAAAATGAAACACGAACAAAATTTGCAAAACCCAAACAGATTCCAAAAACCCGAATATTTTCAAAAATGTTTCTGAAAAACAAACAAATTACGAAAAACACAAACATTTTTTGATATCACGAACATTTTTTAGTTTTTTAAAAAAATGGAAAACAGGAACATTTTTTAATTCAGCACCAAAAAAAGTAAAACAGGAACTTTTTTTAAACTGCGAACAAAATTTGTATTGTGCACTTTTTTGGAAATGTGAACAAAATTTTAAACATGCGAATATTTGTTGAAATTGCGAACATTTTTTGCAAAATGAACATTTTTCTGAAATGGTGAACAAACTTTGAAAACGAGAATATTTTTTGAAATTCCTGAACAGTTTTTAAAACATGAACAAATTTCAAGAACTATGAAAATTTTGAAAACAAGAACATTTTTTTTTAATTGTGAACAAATTTTATAAATGATATTTTCTGAAATTGTGAACGGATTCTGAAAATGATAATTGTTTTTGAAATTCATTGTCGGGTGGTAGGTGCGACATATGCCAAAGGATGGCTAATCATAGTGGGAGCTAGTAAGACATCGCCGGTGCCTGGAAACGGGATGAGGCAAAGACATGCACGGCGGCGAATCTTACCCAGGTTTTGGGCTCTCCTAGAAGATAACACCCCAAGTCCTGCTCTGCGGGGTCTCCGCATGATCACTAAATCAGTAAGTAGCTACAAGTGGCTCCTTGAGCTGTTCGGCTAGGGGAAGAAGAAGGGCAAGGCTAGCTCTCCTCTTCTCTCTATATGGTGTGTGTAATTCTAAGAGATCAACCCTTTGCATGGGTGCCCTGGGTGTTTATATAGGCCTACCCCGGGGGTACAATGGTAATCCGGCTGGGTGTGGACCCAGACCCTTCTTCGCCGGCCGTTGGGGCCCGCTGACTGGTGGTCCCACCGGCTGCCGGCCTCTTGGTCGACAGGATGGGCCCACCGCTTGTGGGCCCTGTCGGCTGCTTGTTACTGTAGCCTTGTCCATGATGACGATGGCTTTGTCGGGGCGGGCGTGGCTACAGTGCCGCCGCCTGGCGGGCGTTCACTGTAGCCCCACCCCGTCTTATCTGGTTAATGGTGCACAAACAACCAGGGCGAGAGTAGGCCGGCTGTCGGGAGCCGGCCTCTCCCCATGCCAACTAGTTCGGCCATGCCGCCTTCTGGTAGCTCACTAACAGGTAGGGCCCGCCACTTGCGAGCCATACCGACATCTCGTCGTGGGGGCATGGTTGTCCTGCCATGGGCGATGTCATGGTCAACATAGCAACAGTGCTGCGTCGGACAGGGGATGGCCGCCCGGTACGGTGCACTGTGGCCATGCTAGCACCAGGATTCGGGGGCGGCAGGCTTCACTGTAGCCACGCCCCGTCTTATCGCTGTTATGTGGGTGCAAACTTTGAGGGTGCATGGCGGGCCGCCTGCTAGGAGTCGGCCCACTTCAGGGCGGCTTACTGAACCTCGCCGCCTTCATGCAGCCGGCCGCTTGGACCAGTCGGCCACGAGAAGGCGGCCCTTTGTCTTGGATGCTTGAGGGGCACAGTCGGCCCGATGTCTTTAAAAGCTAGGGGGAGCCGATAAGGCTACCTGTGGTCATTTACTCCGACAGTAGTCCCCGAAGCTGGTGGGGCTTCGCGGCTGAAAGGAGAGCGACAAGCCCAAGCAACTTCCTACTCTGAAGAGCCGACAGCTAGGAGTCGGCTACCTCCTGACGCACCGTCTGGAAGTTTTCGAAGTCCGAAGGCGGGAACCAGGTGGCACGCGCGCCGGGCGTCGGGCCGGCCGCCCGCTGTCTGCGTGCCATGCGACACCAGCCGAGTGGACCAGCCTGCCAGCCCACGCGTGCGACGGGACGTCGCCGCAGGCTAGGGCTCGCCACTACCATGCCTCGGCCCACGCGCGGATCCACTACGGCCGAGGCGGGCGGTTGGCGTTCCGGTTGCAGTTAATACACGCCTTTATGGCATAAAAAACGCGGGGTCATGGGGGAGTGGGCGCAGTTGATCCCACGTTCCCCCACGCCCCGCCCCCTCGGCTTCGTCATTCCGGGGCTATAAATAGGGGGAGGAGGGGAGCGGCAGATGCACGTGCGCCTACCTCCTCCTCCGCCATTCTCTTCTTCTTTCTTCTTCTTCTGCCGTTGCGCCGCGCTTCCAGCCTCCTTGTAGCGTTGTAGTTCATCGCCGCAGGGCCGCGCACACGCCGCCGTGCCGCCCCTCCATCAAGCTTCTCGAGCGCATGGCGTGTGGCGGAGCCTGGGACGGCTCCATCGTCCATGAAGACCACATTGATTTCCTCTGCCGGACGCGGCGGCTGCCCGGCGAGGACTACGTGAAGGTGCGCCTGGCGTTAGAAAGGGAGATCTCGCCGGTGCCGGAAGAGGGCGAGCGCGTCATCTTCCGGTCGCACTGCCTGCATGGCTTCGGCCTGCCGGCGAGCGGCTTCCTCCGCTCCTTCCTCGACTTCTACGGCCTCCAGTTGCACCACCTGACACCAAACACGGTGGTGCTGTTGTCCGCCTTTGTCACCCTCTACGAAGGCTATCTTGGCATCCTCCCCACCATCGAGCTCGGGCGAGTTCTTTTACATGAAACTCGGCACCGTCGTCAAGAGAGTGGCGACGCAGTGCGGCACCTTTGTTGTGGTGCGAAGGCCGGCTACCGACAACCCGTTCCCGCCCATCACGCTGATACAGTCGGTGAAGATATGGCAGCAACTATACTTCTACTTGAAGAGCGTCCACCCGGAGGGCGACTGGGTCAACCTGCCGGCTTACGCAGCCGGACTGGAACGCGGGCCGACTGGTCGTACCGGCCCTGGACGCTGTCGGTCGCCGGCGCCATTGCCGTTGCACGGCTTAAGGTGATGGTGAAGTTGGAGGGCCTCACCGGGCCTGACTTGCTGACCGCCTTCGTGGCGCACCGGGTGCTCCCCCTCCAAGGTCGGCCACATCTGATATGCCAGATCTGCGGGCACCGGGACCCAAGCCAAATGTGCACCAGGGAGATGCCGCACGCAGAGGTGGCTCACTTGGTGAACTACATCTCGAACAGCAAGCTCCCGGCTGCGGAGTGGCAGTTCGGCAAGGAGCCGTACTCGCGCGCGCACCCACCGCCTGCGGTAAGTCTTCACTTCTTCTTTTATCTTCTTTTTAGTTACCGGGTTCTCTTTGGTCGTCTTGACCAATCGGCTATGAAACAGGGCTCCCTTGCCCAGCCGGCAGCCGGTGCCTCGGGGTCGGCCCGCGAGTTTCTCCCTGACCGGGCGGAGAGCGACGCGGACGACCCAGACTTGGGGGCGGCTGCCCTGGAGGACGATGCCGCAGGAAGAGGCGGTGAGGCAGGCGGCTCTGGAGCCGAAGGCGGCCTCGAGGACTGGCCTGACAATGATGACGAAGAGGTCGTCCCGCTCCGCCAGCCGGCGTCCGACCAGGTGGGCGCGAGCTCATCCGCCGCACCGGCTGCCCGAGGCGGTGCGCAGAAACGTCGGGCCGCATCGTCGATGTACGGCAACCGGCCGAAGAAGCCCAAGAGCTAGGCCGCGACGACCAAGCGGGAAGAGGCGGCCGCGAAGGCGAACCGCTTCCGCAAGGTTGTGAAGGAGCCCCAAATGGTTTCTGCGTAAGTGTTGGCTTCTCAACGCATTCTTTCTTCTTTTCTTGCAAACTCTCTTCTGAGTTTTCTTCTTCTTGCTTGAACAGGGCTCCGCTCTCTCTTGAGCGGTCGGCAGCCGCCTCCGTGGTTGGGACGGCGGGGGGCTCCACTAGCTCCCACTGCGTGGACCCGCGCACCGAGCTCCAGGCGGCGACGGAGCGGAACACGCGGGAGGCGTGCAAGGAACAAGAGGCGGAGTGGCAGAAGGCGGCGGCCGCCAAGGCGGCACAGGAGGAGGCGGACGAGGCCGCGAAGGCGCAGGCCGACGCTGCTGCCAAGGCCCACACGGATGCCACGGCCAAAGCACAGGCGGGAGAGGCCACACGCGGCCAACCCACACAGCTCGTCATCCCCCTCCGCGTCGTGGCGCTGGTGCCCAAGGACTCGGTAGTGTCGCCTGAAGGAGCCGGAGATGACCAGCCGGTCATGGAGAGGGAGGGGGGTGACGGCATCATCCCGGAGACAGAGGTGACCCCGCCGGCACCGGTTGTAGCAGACCAAGGCGGCCAACCCAACGCGCCACCTGCGCCGTCGGCGGGCGGTGGGCCGGTGGCAAGAGCGGACCTCATGGTCCGATCCTCGGCACGTCGGCACGCGGGGAAGGCGGCCTCAGCGTCTCACCCACAGGAGGGCAGAGATGCTGGCATGTCGACCCATGAGTTGGAGGCGGCCAGCGTCAGCTCGCCGGACTGGACGCCAGGAGGCGGGACAGCCGTGCTGAACGAGGCGGCGCAGGACGTCCGGACCCGGCTTCAATCTTAGGCCAACGCCCTGAAGAATTACAACCAGGAGTTCCTGGCGACGCGGACGGCCATCTGGGTAAGCCTCTTGCTTTTTTGCTTCTTATTCTTGTATTCTTCCATGGGGCGCGTCAGCGCACCCACTGGGTGTAGTCCCCGAGTTCTGGGCCGACTGCTAAGCAGGTGGCCTGTAACTTCTAAGTAGACTCGGGTGCTGACTTGTCTCTTCTTGTCTTATCTGTCCTTTCTTCAAGACTATCATAACCTCCGCGCGGCCGCCTTCAACTCCCATGTTCGGGAGCTGTCCCAGCGGACTGCCGACTTGAATGAGAGCCAGAGTAAGTGTTCCACCTTCTTTCTCTCATGGGGGCGCATCAGCGCACCCACTGGGTGTAGTCCCCGAGATTCGGGCCCACTGCTGAGCAGTCGGGCTGGATCTCTTCTGGTGACTTCTTGCTTATTAATCACTCTTCTTTGTTGTCTTTGCAGAGGCCAACGCCGCCTTGCAGTAGCAACTGGGTGAGGCCCAAACCACGCTGCGTGCCAAGGAGGCGGAGTGCAGCACGGTGGCCCAGGAGCGTGACCGCCTGACCAAGCAGTTGGCTGACCAGAAGAAGCATCACCAGGAAGCCCTCCAGGCGGTGAAAGACAGTGAGGCCTCCCTTCAAGCCGAGTACGAGACCCAAGCGACAAACTGGGCCGAGTCGGAGCGAGCGCTGAGCGACGGCTACGGCCAAGTTGAGGACATGGTCGACGGTAAGCTGCCTTCCTCCTGTTTCTTTCGTCTGCCGCCTGTTATCTAGTCCGTCTCTGACTTCATGTTCCCTTTTGCTTTTTTCTGTAGAGTACTTCCCGGGCTACTCCATCACCGCCAGCCAGGCCATCGAGTTAGCCATTTTTCACATTGGTCCTTAGCTATTTTTCGTGTGGGCATCATTTCTTGCCTTTAACTCTTGCCAGCCGGACAGCCGCTCTGTGAGCTGCGGCTTTCGGCAAGAGAGGGCTTAGATGCTGGCACACTACTTGTCTGACTGCAGGTAGTGCTAACACAATACAAGGCGGCAAGTCCCCGGGCTGACTGGTCGGACCCGGTGCAGGACGGCAAAACAAATATAGTAACACATTCATAGGCATAATACTTATCATATAGATAAAAAGGGTAGTCCCCGAGTACTCCTTGGGGACCCGATGTCTTGTACTTAATACAAAAGATAACGTGGTACATACTGCATTAACTGTAAAATCTTCAAAGGAGATTGGCGTTCCATGGGCGTTCCGACTCCTTGCCGGAATCATCTCTCTTGCGTGCCTTGGGCTTCTGTGCGTCGATCAGGTAGTAGGAGTCGTTGCCCAAGGTCTTGCTGATGACAAAGGGGCCTTCCCAAAGGGCCGAGAGCTTGTGCTGGCCGACTGTTCGCTGGATCAGCCAGAGCACAAGATCGCCCTCTTGGAAGGATCTTGGCTTGACCTTCCGACTGTGGTAGCGGCGCAGGCTCTGCTGGTAGATGGCGGACCGGCTGAGTGCCAATAGCCGGCCCTCTTCCAGCAGATCTACACCGTCTTCTCGTGCTTCCTTTGCCTCTGCTTCCGTGTACATGGTGACGCAAGGGGAGTTGAACTCGATGTTAGTTGGGATGACGGCCTCAGCACCATATACAAGGAAGAAGGAAGTGAAGCCGGTTGACTTGTTCGGAGTGGTGCGCAGGCTCTAGAGGACGGTCGGCAGCTCATCGAGCCAGCAGCCGGCCGAGCGCTCTAGCGGCTTGACCAGTCAGGGCTTGATGCCGGAGAGGATGAGGCTGTTTGCTCGCTCGACTTGGCCATTTGACTGCGGATGGGAAACGGACGCTAAGTCCAGTCGGATGCCCTACGTCGCGTAGAAACGGGCCAATGCTCCTTTGGCAAAATTTCTATCGTTGCCGGTGATGATGTTGTGCGATATGTCATACCGGACGGTGATATCTGTGATGAAGGTCACAGCAGTCGGCCCATTCAGCTTCTTGATTGGCTTTGCTTCAATCCACTTGGTGAACTTGTCTACGGCAACAAGCAAATGTGTCATGCCGCCGCGTGCCGTCCTGAATGGGCCCATCATATCCAGCCCCCAGACGACAAAGGGCCAGGTGAGGGGGATGGTCTTGAGTGCAGAAGCCGGCAGGTAATGCTTGGGGCTGAATACTTGGCACCCTTTGCAGTGTTTGACCAACTCTTTGGCGTCTTCCAAAGCAGTCGACCAGAAGAAACCATGGCAGAAAGCTTTGGCAACAAGTGATCTTGAGGCCGCGTGGTGGCCGCACTCACCTTGATGGATGTCCTTGAGGATTGCCATGCCCTTTTCTAGCTCAATGCAGTGCTGGAAGACTCCAGTCACGTTACGCCTAACGAGCTCTCTGTTTACTATTGTGTAGGCTCCAGCTCGGCATTGAACTTGTCTGGTTGAGATCTCATCAGTCGGCAGCTCTCTGTTCACTAGAAAGTTGAGGATGGGCTGGGCCCATGATGGAGTTGCGACTTCTTCTATTGCCAACACAACGACTGCAACTAGGGCGGTTGGGCTGGGGGTGGTGGGTTGGAGTCGGCCACCGCCTGCTGTGTCATCGAAGTCCACGGGCCGACTGCTGAAGTCCCCGGGGCGGGTTTTGAAGTCCTCGGGTTGGGTGTGGCTGCAGAAGTCCCCGAGCCGCCTGCTGAAGTCCCCGTGCCGACTACTAAGGTCCCCAAGCCGGATCCGACTACTTCGGGGTCAGCCGGCACGAAGATAGAATCTGATTCTGGTGACGGCTTGACGGACGGCTTGAGGAGGCGATGAAGGGATACGCCGGTTGGTATAGCTTGTCGGGTGGAGCCGATTCGTGCCATGGCATCTGCTTGCTCGTTGTCGGCCCGTGGCACATGAAGGAACTCGCACCCTTTGAAGTATCCGCTGAGTTGCTGAACAAGGAAGCGGTAGCTCGCCATGTTTGCATCCTTGGCATCCCAATCACCGGACGACTGTTGGACCACCAAGTCTGAGTCGCCATAACACAGGATCCGGCGGATGCCAAGTTCTTTGGCCAGCTGGAGCCCATGTATGAGCGCCTCATACTCGGCCACGTTGTTGGAGGCGGCAAAATGGATTTGCAATGTGTATCTGAGCTTGTTGCCTTTGGGAGAGGTGAGGACGATGCCGGCTCCCAAACCGGTGCGTATCTTGGATCCATCGAAGTGCATCCGCCAATGGGTGGAGTCGGCTGCTGGCGGCAAGTACTGGGTCTCGGCCCAGTCGACGAGGAAGTCGGCCAGCACTTGGGACTTGATGGCGGTGCGAGGCTGGTAGAAGATTGTATAAGGAGCCAGCGTGATGGCCCACTTGGCCACCCTGCCGGATGCATCCCGTCTGCCCATGATCTTGGCAAGCGAGGCAGTGCAAACGACCGTGATGGGGTTCTCGTGAAAGTAGGGCTTGAGCTTCTTGGTGGCAAAGTACACGTCGTAGCACATCTTCTGGTAGTGGGGATAGTTCTGTTTTGAGGTTGACACTACTTCGCTCAAATAATACACAGGCCTTTGGACCGGCTGTGCCTTGCCTTCTTCTGGGCGCTAAACCATGATGATTGTGCTGACCACCCGGCTGGTTGCGGCAATGTAAAGGATCATGGGCTCTTTGTCAGTCGGAGCCGCCAGGACAGGCAGCCTAGTCAACATCTTCTTTAACTGGTGAAAGGACTCGTCCACTTGGTCATTCCACTCGAAGTGAGTGGTTTTCTTCATGAGTTGGTACAGGGGAAGAGCCTTCTCTCCCAGCCGACTGATGAAGTGGCTAAGGGAAGCCAGGCACCCGGTGAACTTCTGAATGTCACGCAGCCGGGTTAGGATCTCCATCCTCTCTATGGCCTTGATTTTTATTGGGTTGCACTCGATGCCGCGTTCAGAGACCAAGAAGCCAAGGAGCTAGCCGGCTGGTACCCCGAAGATGCATTTCTCAGGGTTGAGCTTGATCTGAAAGAGGCGCAGGTTGTCAAATGTTTCCTTGAGATCTTCCAGTAGGGTGACGTGCTTCTCCGTCTTCACCACAATATCGTCTACATAGACGTGGGCATTTATGCCGAGTTGCTTGAGGAGGCACTTCTGCATGCAATGATGAAAAGTGTCACCGGCATTTTTTAGGCCGAATGTCATAGTTAAGTAGCAGAAGGCTCCAAGTGGTGTGATGAAGGCAGTCTTCAGGCGGTCGGCTCGATCCAACTTGATCTGATGGTATCCTGAGTAGGCATCCAGAAAACTCAACAGCTTGCATCCGGCTGTGGAGTCTATTACTTGGTCAATCCAAGGCAAAGCAAACGGATCTTTGGGGCAGGCTTTATTGAGGCTGGTGTAATCTATACACATGCGCCACTTGTTGTTCTTCTTCAGTACAAGGACTGGGTTGGCGAGCCATTCTGGAAAGAAAACTTCCATAATGAAGCCGGCTGCAGAAGCCGGGCTATCTCTTCACCAACAATTCTTCTCTTCTCCTCCGACAGTCGGCGGAGGGGTTGCTTGACTGGTTTTGCATCTGCTCGGACATGTAGCTTGTGCTCGGCGAAATCCGTCGGAATACCCGGCATGTCCTTGGGGGACCATGCAAAGATATCCCGATTCTCACGGAGGAAATCAACAAGCTCGCTTTCCTATTTGCTGTCCAGGTTTGTTCCCACAAGGGAGAACCTATCCGGGTGCTCCGGGTCCAAAAGTATCTTCTTTGTTTCCTTGGTCGGCTGGAAAGAGCCCTGAGCTTCCGACTCCTTGGGATCGGGCGACAAGTCCGGCTGCTTGCCGGCCATGGCCATAACATGGTCAAGGATCTTTTCCTCAGCAGCAATAACGAGGGACTCGGCCAGCCGACTGCTGGCTGCAGCGCAGGCGGATGATTTCTTGTAGTCTCCGACTATGGTGATGATGCCCTTGGTGCTTGGCATCTTCATCTTGAGGTAGGCATAATGGGGCACAGCCATGAACTTGGCCAGAGCAGGCCGGCCAAGTAAAGCGTGATAGGGGCTCTCCAGATCCACCACCTCAAACCAAAATGCTTCACGGCGGAAGTGGTCTTTGTCTCCGAAGAGAACGTATATCTTGATCTTGCCGATTGGTGAGCATGAGAGGCCAGGTACAATGCCATGGAAGATGGTCCGCCATGGAAGATGGTGTCACGGTACAGGATGTTGATGCTGCTTCCGCCATCAATCAGGACTCGGGAGAAACGAGCAGCCTGCCTCTCAGTTGCAAAGGTGGCATCCAACACCATGGCATAAGATCCCGGAGAAGGCATCACCTCTGGGTGATCAACTCGGCTCGCTGATGGGCTTCTCAGACCATTGCATGAACTCTGGAACTTTGGAGGCAACAGCATTGACCTCTTGGTGCTGCCGGTGCCAGCTGCGCCTGTCGTCAGCTTGGCTCGTGAAGATGACGTAGGTTGCATGCTCTTCGGGGAACTCGTCTTGAATGGCTCCAACTGTTGGGCGGGCCGCTGGCTTCTGGGGACCCGAAGGCGGCTGGTCAGCAGGCAGAGGAGGCAGCAGCCCTTCGCCTTTGGAGATTCGGGTGAGCCAATGGCACTTCCGGGTTGTGTGTTTGGACGGCTTCGTGCCGCTGTGGAACTTGCAGGGGGCATCAAGGGTTTGCTCGTAGGAGAAGGCGGGCTGCCAAGCCGGCCTGCCGCCTTTCTGATGCTTAGGTATGGGCTGCCCTTCCGGCTGCTGATCTTCAACTGTTGCCACCTGCCGGCTGGTGGAAGTCGGCATCGGGGCCTTGCGCTTGTTGTCGTTCTAATGCGGGCGCCGACTGGTGTCGCCAGCAGGCGTTTTAGCAGCTGGAGGGAGCACCTTTCCAGAGGCGTTCACCCGAAGCTCTGACTTCATTGAGGAGTCGGCAGTGGCATACTTGTCTGCTATGATCAGCAGCTCATCGAGTGTGGTCGGCTCGTCGCAGAGGAGTCGGTGCTTGAGGAGGGTGCGTTCTCTGCACCCGGCAGTGAAATATTCTATAGCTTGCACCTCGTGCACCCCTTCGCGGGAGTTACAGAGCTCGGCCCAGCGCATCAGGTAGTCGCGACTGGACTTGGTTGGGCCTTGGACGCATAGAGAGAGTTTGTGGCTTGGGCGCCCGCTTGTACGTGCTGGTGAAGTTGCGGATGAAGACCTTGGTGAAATCCACCCAACTATTGATGCTGTAGAGCTTGAGGCTGTTCAGCCAGGTGCGTGTCGTGCCTTGAAGCATGAGGGGGACGTACTTCACGGCTACGCACCTGTTGTCGTTTGCTATGCTGACTGCAGTGGAGTAGTCTATCAGCCAATCTTCCGGCTTCACCGAGCCGTTGTACTTGGGCGTGTCTCTTGGGAGCGAGAACCCCTTGGGAAAGGGCTCGTCGCGAATGCAGGGGCCGAAACAAGGCGGGCCGACAACATCCTCCTCTTCTAGCGCCAAGGATCGCGCCAGGCGGTCGATCCTATGGCGGGCATCGTTCTCGCCGATTCCTTCGCGGCGGCCCAGCAAGCCGTTGTGCGTCGGGTGCTCAACAGGCGGCGGGGAGGGATATCTCTCCCTGCGGGGCGGAGAAGGAGGCGGGTTATCGCCTCGCTGTTCCACGACTCGTGGGCGGCCTTCTTCATCGCGCTCAATGGTGAGGCGCGTCCGACTGCGGCTAGCAGCTGGCTCCTTGTCTCTTCGCTCGCAGACGCCGCCTACTGTCGGCATCCGGGTGTAGGACCTTGAGAAGAGGTGTTTAGAGGGGGGTGATTAGACACTAAGTACCAAAGTTGCAGTTTTTAAGTTCTTTTAAGTTTAAGTGGAGTTTAGGCACAATTTCAACAATCACAATACATATCAAGCAAGCATGCAAAGAGTATATGAGCAGCGGAAAGTAAAGCATGCAACTTGCAAGAAAGTAAAGGGAAGGGTTTGGAGGATTCAAACGCAATTGGAGACACGGATGTTTTTGGCGTGGTTCCGATAGGTGGTGCTATCGTACATCCACGTTGATGGAGACTTCAACCCACGAAGGGTAACGGTTGCGCGAGTCCACGGAGGGCTCCACCCACGAAGGGTCCACGAAGAAGCAACCTTGTCTATCCCACCATGGTCGTCGCCCACGAAGGACTTGCCTCACTAGTAGTAGATCTTCACGAAGTAGGCGATCTCCTTGCCCTTACAAACTCCTTGGTTCAACTCCACAATCTTGTCGGAGGCTCCCAAGTGACACCTAGCCAATCTAGGAGACACCACTCTCCAAGAAGTAACAAATGGTGCGTTGATGATGAACTCCTTGCTCTTGTGCTTCAAATGATTGTCTCCCCAACACTCAACTCTCTCTCATAGGTTTTGGATCTGGTGGAAAGAAGATTTGAGTGGAAAGCAACTTGGGAAGGCTAGAGATCAAGATTCATATGGTAGGAATGGAATATCTTGGCCTCAACACATGAGTAGGTAGTTCTCTCTCAGAAAATGTATGCTGGAAGTGTAGGTTCGTTCTGATGGCTCTCTCCACGAATGAAGAGGAGGTGGAGGGGTATATATATCCTCCACACAAAATCTAACCGTTACGCACAATCTACCAAACTCGGTGGGACCGAATCGTTAAACTCGGTCAGACCGATTTAGCAAATAATGTGACCGTTAGGGTTTTCGGTGGGACCGAAATGCAACTCGGTGAGACCGATTCAGTTAGGGTTAGGGCATAACGTAATCTCGGTAAGACCGATTACACAAACTCGGTGAGACCGATTTGGTAATAAGCTTTCCAGAGAGTTGGTCAGGCAAACTCGGTGGGACCGATTACTCAAACTCGGTGGGACCGATTTTGTTAATAAGTTATCCAGAGAGTTTGCATTGTAATCTCGGTAGTACCGATTGTTCAAACTCGGTGAGACCGATTTTGATAATGGACATACACAGAGAGATTACAATCCCATCTCGGTGAGACCGAGATCCCTATCGGTAAAACCGATTTGCTTAGGGTTTATGGCAGTGGCTATGACTTTTGGAATCGATGGCGCCGGATAGGAAGAATCGGTGTGACCGATTTTGGCTTTCGGTTTAGGTCATTTGTGGAAGTGGGGAAGTAGCTGAGGGTTTTGGAGCATATCACAAAGCACACGAAGCAAGAGGCTCATTAAGCAACACCTCATCCCTCCTTGATAGTATTGGCTTTCCTATGGACTCAATGTGATCTTGGACCACTAAAAATGTAAAATGAAGAGTCTTGAGCTTGAAGCTTGAGCCAATCCCTTGTCCTTAGCATCTTGAAGGAGTTCCCACATCCTTTAGTCCATGCCACTCCATTGTTGAACTTATCTGAAACATACTAGACAAAAGTGTTAGTCCAACAAGAGATATGTTGACATTAATTACCAAAACCACCTAGGGAGCACTTGTGCTTTCAATCTCCCCCTTTTTGGTAATTGATGACAACATACATCAAAGCTTTAGATAAGGATATAAAGAATAGCAAGTAAAGCTTTGGAAAGACATGTTACAAAAATAGGCTCCCCCTACATGTATGCAATCATGTGAATATGGATTGTAGAAGCATGTGAGAGCATAAACATGATAGAGCAGGCAATGTGTTACATGTATCTTGGCCATATGCATCAGAGCAAAGAATGTTGAAGAAAATACCTTCATGCTCATGAGTCCTTCTTGCAAAAAATATGTACATCAGCAAGAATTCCTCATACACATGATTGTGATGCATATACTTACCTTGTAGTCTTGAGTTGTCTTAGGATGAAATAAACCTGTGTAAACAAGGTTAGATAACACAGATATGTCTACTAGCCAGAGCAAACAGATGAAACCACAAGAATACCAAGACTGGGATGACATGTAGAGAGTGAGTACTAAGTACCACATTGGATTAGACATGTCCCCAAGAGTAAAGATATGCAATAAATTTAAATGATCTCTTTCCCTTAGATATCTTGCTCCCCCTGAATCTAACATGGGATACTGAGAGAAGATAGGCAACAGAAAATCAGAGCTGAAAGAAAACAGAGCTGAAAGATATGAATGATGATCAGAGCTGATGCATGCTAATGCAAATAGGCACAACAGAACATATGAACATGTCTCTCCCCTCAAGAAGACATGTGGACATCTCTCCTCTTGAACACCAAGCATCTGGGATCCTTGAGAAATACTTTCTACTTAAGTATTCTCTCCCCCTGGAGATCTCTCTCTTCCCTTTGAGGGTATCTCCCCCTAGAAGGTCTCTCTCTCCCTTTAGGAGATGATATGTCTCTCTCTTAAGAAGGTGATAAGCTTTGATGCTCTCTCTCTCTCTCTCTCTCTCTTCAGATGATAAGCTTTGATGTTCTCTCTCTCCCCCTTTGACATCAATTTCCAAGAAGGGTCTTCTGGAATCTGTCGAATGGGTTTGGTCCTTGAGACACAGAACAAAGCAACGATAAAAATATGATGCTTGTAGAGGACAATATTCATTGAGTGGAGCTGGATCAGAAGAAACACAGTATTATGTGGCAAACTGTTTTTCCTGTTATGAAGTCGGTGGCACCGAGTGGTATGCTTCGGTTGTACCGAAAAGATTCGGTTGGGCCGAAAGTAACAAATCGGTGAAACCGAGTTCATCGCAAAGAAAACACTTGTCACCTCAGCTCACTAGACTAGTAAGACCTCACAAAGATTTGCAAGGAATTTACTGAAAGATGTGCAATGAATTGGAATGCAGAAAATGCAGAACAAACAAAAAGAAATAAATCTAGATGAAGTTTTTTTTGAGAGGGGAAACAAATATGCATGAGACAAATGCAAAAATACAGAAAAGACCACAAGAGAACTTCATCTAGAGGTGGTCGGCGACAAAGTCACCTATGTTAGAGTATATTAACTTAGGAGTCAAGTGAGATCACTTGATCATAGGTCATACTCATCGTTTAAGCTCAAAATGGGGTTGCCATTTTTCGTTTAAGCATCTTGATGTATTCACATCTTTTCGAGTTGCTTTAGCTCATGACTTGGAGTAAAGCTTCTCTAAGATGGAATAACATACCTTGGTTGGTGGTGTTGTTGTCCATGTAGTTGAACTTGTGTGGTTTGCTCAAGGTTGATGTAGCTCATCAAGAGTTTGGAGCACCACTTGGAATTTTAGTCCATCTACCTACATGGGTTAGTTCTTGCAAGGAAGAGCACTTGTGTATCCAAAAATGACAATCGTGAAGCTCAACATAGAATTTGTCAAAGGATATATTTAAGAAGATTCGTGCTTCCTTGTCTTCAACCACCATAGTGTAGAGACTTGGTGATGTAGAGATTGCTCAAGATATGAGTGGATTACAATCTCATGGAATTTGATTCCACCAAGTACCTACATGGGTTAGATAACGTGCAAGATACAAATATATCCAAGACATAAGATATTCATCATAAGAGAAATATCAAGGATTAGTCATAAGCTCATGTCTTGCATGTATCCAATGGAGTTTCTACACCAAGTTTGAAGCATCAATCATGTTCAATTCTCCTCTTAACCTGCAAAACACTTTCTCATCAAGAGGTTTAGTGAATATATCCGCTAATTGCTTTTCGGTGCGAACATGCTTAAGATGAATGTCACCCTTAGCAACATGATCTCGAATGAAATGATGACGAACTTCAATATGCTTAGTTCGAGAATGTTGCACAGGATTATGACCAATTTTGATAGCACTTTCATTGTCACAAAGCAATGGAACATGTCTCACATATATCCCATAATCCTTAAGAGTTTGGGTCATCCAAAGTAATTGAGCACAACATGAACCAGCGGCAATATATTCAGCTTCGGCAATGGGCAAGGATACCGAGTTTTGTTTCTTGGAGGACCAAGACACAAGAGATCTACCAATAAATTGACAAGTACCCGAAGTGGACTTTCTATCAACCTTGTCTCCGGCATAGTCCGAGTCGGAATAGCCAACAAGATCGAAGGAAGCCCTCTTAGGATACCAAATGCCAAAGTTTGGTGTATGGATTAAGTATCTCACTATCCTTTTCACGGCCTTAAGATGACATTCCTTAGGAGCAGCTTGATATCGTGCACACATGCACACACTTAACATGATATCGGGACGTGAGGCACATATATATAACAATGAACCGATCATAGAGCGATAAACCTTTTGATCAACCGATTCACCGTCTTTGGTCAAGTCATTATGTCCACTAGTAGGCATGGGTGTAGACATACCTTTGCATTCTTGCATATTGAACTTCTTGATTAAGTCCTTGATGTACTTCGTTTGAGAAACAAAGGTACCTTCCTTAGTTTGCTTGATTTGCAACCCAAGAAAGAATTTGAGTTCACTCATCATAGACATCTCAAACTTCTCCGACATTAGCTTCCCAAACTTTTCACTAAAATGAGGGTTAGTTGAACCAAATATGATATCATCAACATAAATTTGTCACACAAATAGTTCTCCATTATCCCTTTTAGTAAAAATAGTAGAATCAATTTTCCCAATTTCAAAGCCTTTTTCAATAAGAAACTTGGTCAAGCATTTATACCAAGCTCTAGGAGCTTGTTTAAGACCATAAAGAGCTTTGTGAAGTTTGTAAACATGATTGGGTTTCTTAGGATTGACAAAGCCGGGAGGTTGCTTAACATAAACTTCCTCCTCTATTTCACCATTTAGAAAAGCACTTTTAATGTCCATTTGGTACAAGGTGATATCATGATGATTAGCATAGGCAAGTAAGATGCGAATGGACTCAAGTCTAGCAACGGGGGCGTAAGTCTCACCATAGTCCATACCTTCGACTTGTGTGTAGCCTTGGGCGACGAGACGTGCTTTGTTGCGAACTACTTGTCCATCTTCATCTTGCTTGTTGCGAAACACCCATTTGGTATCGATGACGTTGTGGTTGCTGTCGGGCTTCTCAACCAATGTCCAAACTTGATTCCTCTCAAAGTTATGTAGCTCTTCATGCATAGCATTTATCCAATCCGGATCTTCCAATGCTTCTTCAACCTTCATAGGTTCAATGCTAGAGGTGAAAGAATAGTTTTCACAAAATTTAGCTAAACAAGTTTTAGAGCGAGTGATTCTCCCGGTTTGAATGTCATTGTAGATTTGCTCGACGGGATGATCTTTAGCAATTCTTGCTAGAACTCGTGAAAGCTTTTGCTTGGGTCTTCGTTGAACATCTTTCTTCATCTTGTTCTTCTTCTTGGCCTTCTCCATTGTCGGCGTTGTCGTTCTCTTGTCGTGGTGGAGAAGGAGGTCGTTGACGTTCATCTTGATGCACTTCCTCGTTTTCTTCATCTTGGTGTGTCCCGCTTGTGGATGCTTCCGTATCAACTCTTGGTTCACCTTGTTGTGAAGTTGAAGCTTCCACTTGGACGGACGAGGTACTCTCCTTCACCTCCGTGGGATGAACCTTGCCAATAGCCAAGTCTTGAATTGCTTCCGAAGGATCTTTGTCACCTACATCAATTGGCAATTGCTCTACTTGCGAGCCGTTAGATTCATCAAACTTCACATCTACCGTCTCTTCAACCTTCTGGGTGAAATTGTTGTAGACACGGTAAGTGTGAGAGTTTGAGCCATAACCTATTAGGAAACCTTCATGAGACTTAGGAGCAAATTTAGAGCGACGATGCTTATCAAGAATGTAGCACTTTGAGCCGAATACTCGAAAGTATCCAACTTGGGGTTTGTTACCGGTGAGGAGCTCGTATGCCGTCTTGCCGAGTAGCTTGTGAAGATACAAGCGATTTGTTGCATGACAAGCTGTCTCAACCGCTTCTGCCCAAAAATGCTTCGGCGTCTTGTACTCATCAAGCATCGTTCTCGCCATTTCGATGAGCGTCCGGTACTTCCTCTCAACAACTCCGTTTTGTTGAGGTGTGTGCGTAGCCGAGAACTCGTGTGAAATCCCTTCTTCGTCAAGAAAGGTGTCCACATTTGCGTTCTTGAACTCCGTTCCGTTGTCACTGGGAACCTTCTTGATCTTCACTTCAAATTGATTTTGGGCCTTCCTAGTGAAGTTTTTGAAGATCTTTTGGACTTGTGATTTATCATCGAGAAAGAACACACACGTAAATCTTGAAAACTCATCAACTATAACTAGACCAAAAGAATTTCCACCGAGACTCTTGTAAGAGTTGGGACCAAAGAGATCCATGTGGAGTAGCTCGAGTGGCCTCCTTGTAGTCATGATATTCTTCACGGGATGCCTTCCTCCAACCTGTTTACCTGCCTGACAAGCGCTGCAAAGTCTATCCTTATCAAATATGACATCGTTAACTCCAAGGATATGATTTCCTTTGATAAGCTTGTCAAGGTTTCGCATACCAACATGACCTAATTGTCTATGCCACAACCAACCTTTTGAGGATTTAGCAATGAAGCAAGTTTTAGGTTGAGCCTTTTTAGTGAAATCAACAATGTATAGATCACCTCTAAGCACACCGGTAAAGACCATTTTATGATTATCTCGACGAAACACTTGGCAATCTACTTCAGTAAATAGAACATTGAAACCGAAATCAGCAAGTCTAGATACTGAAAGTAAGTTGTAACCAAGAGATTCAACGAGCATGACATTTTGTATGGAGCTATCATGTGATATGGCCACCTTACCGAGGCCAACCACCTTACCCTTTGAGTTGTCATCGAAAGTGACATACTTTCGAGGACTATCATTATCAGCAAGCTCACGGAACATGTCTTTATCTCCGGTCATGTGATCGGTACATCCACTATCAAGAACCCATTCCTTTCCCCCTGACATATATCCCCGAAGATTTGCCATAAGACCAAAATGTCTCATTGCATCATCAAGATCGAAGTCACTATCATCATCCTCATCATAGTATCCATGTTCAACATCGCCATGTGGTGGATCAAGTCCTAGAGAGGGTGATTCATTAGAATGAGTTTGACAATAATCTTGCTTATGAATTCTTATAGCTTCGGAAATAATATCACTAATAATACCAACATTTCCTTTGGCACGCATAAGGTTTGTAAGCTCAACTAGACGATCACCAAACATAGGATCACTAGTATTCATCTTACTCAAGGCAATAGACTTATGGAGAATTTCATCAAGATTCTTCAAGGAATAATCTGGAAATCGTTCCTCAAGAAATTTCCATATGGTGTAGGCACATTTGAAAGTAGGCAAACATCCAATCAAGTTTCTAGGCAATCCTCTAATGATAAGTTCGGCAGTTCTAAGATTCCTAATCATGTCAATTGACTCATCATGGGTAGGATGCATAGGATCAACATAAGGTGCACAAGGGCTAGCAATGTACTTGTTCAAATGATATTGATTGAAAATAACAAGCATCTTATTTTTCCACTCATGAAAATACTCTCCATCAAGAATAGGCACTCTATGTCTAAGACTCCCAATAGTAGACTCATCCATCATCCTCCAATGGTGATTAAACCAAAGCAATGGAGACCAATGCTCTGATACCACTTGTAGGACCTTGAGAAGAGGTGTCTAGAGGGGGGGTGATTAGACACTAAGTACCAAAGTTGCAGTTTTTAAGTTCTTTTAAGTTTAAGTGGAGTTTAGGCACAATTTCAACAATCACAATACATATCAAGCAAGCATGCAAAGAGTATATGAGCAGCGGAAAGTAAAGCATGCAACTTGCAAGAAAGTAAAGGGAAGGGTTTGGAGGATTCAAACGCAATTGGAGACACGGATGTTTTTGGCGTGGTTCCGATAGGTGGTGCTATCGTACATCCACGTTGATGGAGACTTCAACCCACGAAGGGTAACGGTTGCACGATTCCACGGAGGGCTCCACCCATGAAGGGTCCACGAAGAAGCAACCTTGTCTATCACACCATGGCCGTCGCCCACGAAGGACTTGCCTCACTAGCAGTAGATCTTCACGAAGTAGGCGATCTCCTTGCCCTTACAAACTCCTTGGTTCAACTCCACAATCTTGTCGGAGGCTCCCAAGTGACACCTAGCCAATCTAGGAGACACCACTCTCCAAGAAGTAACAAATGGTGTGTTGATGATGAACTCCTTGCTCTTGTGCCTCAAATGATAGTCTCCCCAACACTCAACTCTCTCTCATAGGTTTTGGATCTGGTGGAAAGAAGATTTGAGTGGAAAGCAACTTGGGAAGGCTAGAGATCAAGATTCATATGGTAGGAATGGAATATCTTGGCCTCAACACATGAGTAGGTAGTTCTCTCTCAGAAAATGTATGCTGGAAGTGTAGGTTCGTTCTGATGGCTCTCTCCACGAATGAAGAGGAGGTGGAGGGGTATATATAGCCTCCACACAAAATCTAACCATTACGCACAATCTACCAAACTCGGTGGGACCGAATCATTAAACTCGGTCAGACCGATTTAGCAAATAATGTGACCGTTAGGGTTTTCGGTGGGACCAAAATGCAACTCGGTGAGACCGATTCGGTTAGGGTTAGGGCATAATGTAATCTCAGTAAGACCGATTACACAAACTCGGTGAGGCCGATTTGGTAATAAGCTTTCCAGAGAGTTGGTCAGGCAAACTCGGTGGGACCGATTACTCAAACTCGGTGGGACCGATTTTGGTAATAAGTTATCCAGAGAGTTTGCATTGTAATATCGGTAGTACCGATTGCTCAAACTCGGTGAGACCAGTTTTGATAATGGATATACACAGAGAGATTACAATCCCATCTTGGTGAGACCGAGATCCCTATCGGTAAAACCGATTTGCTTAGGGTTTGTGGCAGTGGCTATGACTTTTGGAATCGGTGGCGCCGGATAGGAAGAATCGGTGTGACTGATTTTGGCTTTGGGTTTAGGTCATTTGTGGAAGTGGGAAAGTAGCTGAGGGTTTTGGAGCATATCACAAAGCACACGAAGCAAGAGGCTCATTAAGCAACACCTCATCCCTCCTTGATAGTATTGGCTTTTCCTATAGACTCAATGTGATCTTGGACCACTAAAAATGTAAAATGAAGAGTCTTGAGCTTGAAGCTTGAGCCAATCCCTTGTCCTTAGCATCTTGAAGGAGTTCCCACATCCTTTAGTCCATGCCACTCCATTGTTGAACTTATCTGAAATATACTAGATAAAAGTGTTAGTCCAACAAGAGATATGTTGACATTAATTACCAAAACCACCTAGGGAGCACTTGTGCTTTCACCGGGAGGTTGTGTCGTGCTCTCAGCGTGGGGGCGCTCTTGGCGCGGGCGCTGGCTTCTTGTCGTTCTGCGACCGCGTCGATGAGCTGCTGGACGCGTCTCGTCATGCAGCGCAGCTCGTCATCATCCAAGCCTTCTAGCTCATCTGCTGCCGCCTGAGCAGCTCGCAGGTTCTCGAGGGGTGTAGCGTAGACTGGGCGGTCGGCTACCAGCATGCTGACGATGGCTGCGCCGCGTTTCTTGACAGCGCCAAGCCGGCTAGGCCCGCCAGCAGCCGGCGTGCCAGAGGCGGCACGATCAACCTCGCGCTGATAGGCCTCCGTGAGGCGTCTCATGGATGCTATCCTCTTGCCGTTCTCGATGAGGACAAGGCGGTGGGCCTCCAGCGTCTCGGCGTCGGCGTCGACGGGAATGGGTGCAGACAGATCGCATATCACCGTCTGCAGAGTGTCGTGGGCGTCCTCACCGGATGCAGCACCGTGGCTGATGACCAGCACCTCGGTGACGGTGTTGCCGCCACTGTCAGCTCGCGGGAGGGGATCGTCGATGACCACCACGTTGGTGGGGAAGGCATCGAAGGATGCCGTGTCGGAGTCGACAAGCATCGGGTCGGTGGAGCCGATCGACTCCAGGTCGGAGGTGGGCTCGCTGGCGATGTCGAGCTTGCCGAGGAGGTCGATGAGGCAGCTCTCGGAGCTGGCTGCACCCGCGTCTGGCGCGGGCTCGTCGGAGAGGCGTACCTCGTCGAGAAGATCGGCGAGGCAGTTCGCTGCACAGGTAGCATCGACACCATGTAGCACGTCTGGGCAAGCGCCATCGGGCGTGCCGGGCTGGCTACGCTCGCTGGGAAGGAACAAGGTTCCCGTCCAGAGCAGGTATACGGACGATGGTGCACCTGGCCCCACAGTGGGCGCCAAATGTTGGGTGATAGGTGCGACATATGCCAAAGGATGGCTAATCATAGTGGGAGCTAGTAAGACATCGCCGGTGTCTGGAAACGGGATGAGGCGAAGACATGCACGCCGGCGAATCCTACCCAGGTTTGGGGCTCTCCTAGGAGATAACACCCGCAGTCCTGCTCTGCGGGGTCTTCTCATGATCACTAAATCATTAAGTAGCTACAAGTGGCTCCTTGAGCTGTTCGGCTAGGGGAAGAAGAAGGGCAAGGCTAGCTCTCCTCTTCTCTCTATGTGGTTGTGTAATTCTAAGAGATCAACCCTTTGCATGGGTGCCCTGGGGGGTTTATATCCGGCTGTGTGTGGACCCAGACCGTCAGTGTCTATGGGCGCCGGCTTCTCCGCCGGCCGCTGGGGCCCGTCGACTGGTGGTCCCACCGGCTGCCGGCCTCTTGGTCGACAGGCTGGGCCCACCGCTTGTGGGACATGTCGATTGCTTGTTATTGTAGCCTTGTCCCTAATGATGATGGCTTTGTCGGGGCGGGCGTGGCAACAGTGTCGCCGCCTGGCGGGTGTTCACTGTAGCCCCACCCCGTCTTATCTCGTTAATGGTGCACAAACTTCCAGGGCGAAGGTAGGCCGGCTGTCGGGAGCCAGCCTCTTCCCATGCCGACTGGTTCAGCCATGCCGCCTTCTGGTAGCTCACTAACAGGTAGGGCCCGCCACCTGCGAGCCGTACCGACAGCTCGTCGTGGGGGCATGGTTGTCATGCCATGGGTGATGTCATGGTCAACATGGCAACAGTGCTGCGTCGGGCGGGGGATGGCCGCCCGATACGGTGCACTATGGCCATGCTAGCTCCGGGATTCAGGGGCGGCAGGCTTCACTGTAGCCACGCCCCGTCTTATCGCTATTATGTGGGTGCAAACTTTGAGGGTGCATGGCGGGCCGCATGTTAGGAGTCGGCCCACTTCGAGGCGGCTTACTGAACCTCACCGCCTTCGTGCAACCGCCCGCTTGGACCAGTCGGCCACGAGAAGGCGGCCCTTCGTCTTGGATGCTTGAGGGGCGCAGTCGGCCCGATGTCTTGAAAAGCCAGGGGGAGCCGATAAGGCTACCCGTGGTCATTTACTCCGACATTCATGTAGATGTTTTTAAGCATGAACATTTTTTGAAAATGTGAACAATTTTTAAAGGAAGAACAATTTTTTATAATTTCAACAAAAGCGTTTTTTTAAATCAAGAACATTTTTTAACGTACAAACATTTTTTTGAAAAGTTATGATTATTTTGAACAAAAGCATTTGCAACAGTTTATGAAAACAAGAACATTTTTTGGATTTATGAACATTTTTTGAAAAGCGACCATTTTTTAAATTTCAAACATTTTTAAAGGCAAGAACATTTTTCTAAATAGAAGAACAATTTCCCAACATGAACTTAGTTTAAAAAGACAAAATAACCTTGAAAAGGAAAAAAACAGAAAACGAAAAAAAGAAAAGAAAAAGAAAAAGAAACAAAAAAACAAAAGAAAACAGAAAAACCAGTAAAAAAACAAAAAAAACCGGTTCATGGACCCTTCTAGAAGGTTCCCAAAACCGGCTGGCTACGTACGACTGTACGCGCAATAACTGGGCCGGCCCATTGCGTTAAACCACTTGACCAACCACAGTTTGTTGAAAGCAGGAGGAAATAGCTCTATTTGACCATAAATATTAAACATATAGTACTATTATATATCGGCTATAAATTATTGAATAAATAAAATATAAATTTGCAAAGGCATTCACAAAAACCACGAATTGATAGGAATCAAAATTTTGAAAAGGTTTGTACCAATTGAAAAAGTTCGCAAAAATGGAAAAAGTTTAGTGAATTTGAAAAAAAGTTCACTGAATCTGAAAATTTTCACTGATTCTGAAAAAAGTTCATCAATTTGAAAATAGTTCATCGGATTTGAAAAAAGTTCATCTAAACTGAAAAAAATTCATCGATTTTGAGAAAAAGTTCAAACAAAATGAAGAGGTTCATCTAATTTGAAAAATAAGTTAATCAATTTTGAAAAAGGTTCATAATTTTTTTTAAACGTTCATGAGTTTCAAAAAAATCAGTTCATGGATTTTAAAAAGAAGTTCATCTATTTGAAGAAAACAATTGCGGATTTGGAAAAAGAAAAAAAGGAAAGGACAGTAAAAAAGAAAAAAGGAAAAACGGATAACAGGAATGGAGAAACGGATGAAAAACGTGTACTGGCGCGGAATTTTTGCAGTTTTCTTCAGAGTTTAGAAAACAGAAGAAAAAATAAATATGGGCCGGCCCACAAGTAGTTGCTGCAGGCGCCGGTTAGAGAAGATAAGTACAAACCGGCACCTGCAGCGCTAAATAGGAAACGCCCGAAAATAGCCCTCGCATAAAGATATAGTCGCTGCGTGCAAGCAGGGCCAGATTGCTAGCCGGTGAGGTACTGGAAGGGCGAGCGACTCGACGGGCAAATGGAAAAAAATCCAGGACCAAGAGTTGTCCCAGTACGCGAGCACTTGTGTGGAATACTTCCTTGTGTATCTGAGACAGAAAATCCCTATACAAGATGACATAAATGCAGTTTGTTGATCCATAGGCGCCGTGCACTGAAGGAGCTTTTCACTAGGCCTGGACTACATCCAGCCTTCGGTTCCATCAAAACTAGTTATCAGGCCATTTAGGAAGCACCACAGCTTGCATAATTTCAGGACGTGCTATTGACTTCAATATAGGCTGAAATTCTATCTACAGCTCAATAATACGTACACACATTGATTCTTGCGTATATACAAACAATGCGGTGCATTACAAACAAGTATTACAACAGACAGCGGGAACCATGGCTAGCGACTGTAGATGAAATAGGGCACGCGATGGCAGCTGCTATCCAGCGTGCAGCTCCAATGGTATTCTCTATGTGCCACTTACATATGTATATTTTGCAACAATGCCCGTCAGAGGAAGAAGGGAAAGCCCTTCTGTGATTGTGGCTTGGTGCACTCTGAATTGGCCCATCCGATCTGCCTCCGCTCATTGTCATACACAACTAGTTTGCCGCGCAGAGAAACATCTGAATGGAGAACCAAGAAATGATCATTGCGAGTTTGACGTAATTAATCGTGTCACTGCACAGCAAGATTAGCGATTGGGGGGTAAGAGAAGAATCTATACCTCCGACAATTATGGTTGACCCATGATTGATCTCTGTTCCATTTAGCAGCCCCAGACAAACATTGCCCTTTTCCTGGAATAAGTCGAGCAAGCACAATAAACATAAGCATGAGTTCTCAGTATGGAACTCGTGTTAGAGATGCAGATCGATGTTACAAGACCTAACAGAATTTTATGGAAAATACATAGAAGACTTACACTGATAATCAAGTAATCATCGGGAACAATGGTGAATGTTTTCGGCACGACAAACCATCTTCTCCCAAAATGAAGGTTCAAGGGCTTGAAGAAGGACCTGAAAATCCTGATATGATTAGAAAAAGAGAAGGTAGTTCTTTTTTACGGGGGCTTGCCTGTCGAACTTCCGCCCCTAAAAGAGACATCTTATAGGAGTATTACCTAACAGAAAAATCAGCTTTCCAGCATAGAGGTAATGTCGTATCTGAGCTATCCTGGACAAAACTGGGGGAGTCATCCTTAATCTGAGATGTTACAAGACAAAGTTAGTAAATGAAATTGGATAACTTCACCCAAACGAATAATTAATGAGACTTACAGCATCAATAAGGTTTTTATACATTTCCTCTGGAAGGTATGTATATGAGCTCCCGCTATCTAAAATCACTTGAACAGAATTTCCTGCGTGCCCATGCATGCTGAGCTCCTGATCTCCATAATTTACTTTCTGGGCTTCTGTGTGGTGTAAGTTGCTGACAATATTGAAAACCAAAATCATCAAAGAACAGCGCAAGGTTTTCAAGGATTATTGCAACAAAAATACAAGTTCATTGTGTGTGTGATTTAGGAGCCAAAGAAAAATGCTAATAATGGCAGTGCATGCAGCTAAACTTTTGGAAAGGAGGATGCAACTTACTCTGGACCACCTCGAATAGGAGCCCATGTCATTCCCCATCTTGGTACATAATCATCACCCAGAAACATGTACCCCCCACCATTTGTTTCTCTAGTGATACAATGACCGAAAATGTTGGAAATAATTCCTTTGCTGGCCAGCTGACTAGGAAGGCTTATTGCTGCACTGCTAAGACCAAGAATCCCATCGGTCTTTGCTGGTGAGGACAAAAGCTGGCCTTGCTGATCATATGCACACCTATTTGGTAGATAAAAACTAGTAAGATACTTAGATAATTTAAAAGCATTTGCTCTAATGTATCAGGAATGTGCAAATGGGTAATCTCCTAAAAGGTTTAACCGTACCCAAATACAAAGTCCAGCTTTTCCCTTCCACCATTTGTAGCGATTAGATGCATATCATCCTTTGCAAGAACACCCATAGACGAGCTTCTATCGGCATATTCAATCTCATAATCACATTGCTTGCAAGTTTCGCAGTAGTTCTGATCGCCTTGCAACTCTTGACATAGCAAATCCCTGGGAGGGACTATCTTTTCTTTTGCTGGCTTATATAAAGGATGAGGTCCCTGCAATTGTGGTACATATTTTTTTAGAGCAGTTGAATAAACTTGGATAGAATAACGCGGCTAATCACAAACTGATATACTCAAACATCCAGATTTGTTAAATTTCTTACTTGGGCACAGTTTGTGCATGGTGCATCACACTGAATCCATGTTAAATCACTTCCAGTATCAACATCAAGGAAATAAGGTCTTGGTGGATTGCCAACAAAGATAGATGTGTAATACTGCCTGCAATCGGGGTAAGATAATATTAGCCTCAACAGCTGCAGACCCAGCTTTATAGAAATCTAAAATAAGCAGCGCCTGGCTTACTATCAGACACATTAGCATAAATAGTAGCCTTTTATGGATAGAGAACAGTCCATCGAATATAGAGATTATTCTGGTAAATAGGCTATAAATATATCAGACACATTAGCATAAATAGTAGCCTTAACTAAAAATGATAGATCCTCAGACCTTAAGAACTGTCTGCTTATGACCTTGGGAGCAGAATTGCATTTCTGGAACATAAAAGGACTTTCTAGCTTTGATGTATATACTCATTACAGCCTACACCAGTACAACTAAACTAACTACACCTTAAGTATTTCATATATGTACAATAACTTTGAAAAACAACCGTTGGATGAAGTCGATCAGACGGTAGAGGTGGCCAATCCGAGTGAGGTTGACCATTGGATATTCTCTTTACTACACCAGATTCTGCCATGTGTACTACCTAGAAGATTCTATGGCTGGGCTTAAGCCCTATAGACATTTTGCACAAAACTTAAACACACTTCTACTTTGTTCTAGACTCTTCCATATCTAGACTCTCTTAACTTCTTTTCTATCTAACTATCATCCATTTTTACTTGTGGCTATTTCTTTGTGGCTATGGATGTACCTTCATAAATCATACTTATCTTTCCAGATACAGAAGTAGCTATTCTTATTATTTTAATATGATATACCCAAAAATACACCTAGACAAAACACACTGGATATATTTTACCCGAGTTTTGCATCTTATACTTCATGCATATGCCTAAAATAATTTCATCCGCCTATCGCAATAAAGTAACAATATACCGACCTTTGGTTGTAATTTGATTATCTTAACTCTCACATGGCAACGGACATATAATTTACTAGTTACTAGTATATGGAACAGAAATGTGCAATTTGATGAAAGCCAAACTTCTAACCTGTTTTAGTACTTACTAAATCCAAATATCATAACATCACCCAAACATTTTCTTGGGCTCAGATTGAACCCAATTTTGTGATATAAAAGCATTAAGAGGGATTTAAATTCTAAAAGTTCGCTTTGTCCATCCAGTCCCAAAGAGGGATCTAACCTGTTTTAGTACATCTGATCATCAAAAGCAACCCCCCCTTTTTGAAACTGAATCATAACGCAACGGAGTAAAATTTACTCTTAAGAGTCAAATCAAACTTCTGAAGAATTGGTACGCACCCATCGGGGAACACATTGCCCTTGATCGGGAGCAGAACCGTGGAGTTGGTCCCAGCCGATGTCGCCCCCTTGACATCCAGCTTCTTCGTGACCTTCCTGCCGCCGCCGTCATCGACCCTCTTGGCCGCGAGCTTGATGTTGCCGAATTCCCGCAGCGCGCGGCCCTGGTGCGCCTTGGGGTAGAGCTGGAACAGGAACGACTTGGTCTCGTTCCGCTCCTTCTGCGCCTCCTCCTCCTCCATCCCAAGGAACTGCACGGCCACGTCCGAGTAGAAGCTGTAGTAGGCCGCGAGCGCGAGCGCGCCCAGCACGAGGACCATCGCGCCCGCCCGCCGCGAGACCGCCCGCCTCGATCGCCTGGCCTCCCTCCCCGCGGCAGCCATCGGAGGCCCCCGATGCGGCGGCGGGGCCGGAGCGCCAGCGCCCGGCTCGTCGGTGTAGGTGAAGGCGGTGATGGTCTTGCCCTTGGAGGGCTGGTCGGGGGGCGGGAGGGTGATGATGACCACGCCGTGGAGCTGCGGGGGCTCCGGCGGCGGGGGAGGGGGAGGCGGCGGCGGCATCGGCATCTCCGGTCGAGATCCCGGCGGCGCTCCGGCGGGGCGGGGTCAGAGGCGGCGGGGAGGGGAGGCCATCGGGGGCAAGTGATGAGGAAACTGGCTGGGGGAAGGGGGGATGGTTTTGGTGAGCTCGGCGTACTGTGATTGGTCCGCTGACTTGACTTTCTGCACAAAAGGGCATGATTGGAATTTCTCGGCAGATAATTCTTGGAGCTGCCATGATTTTTGTTAACGTTGGCGACGCGCATTGGCTTACGCACGGGAGTGAACATTGCTTCTGAATAATAATAATAATCGCAGGTGACATGTGCGTTATATAAGTTGCCGAAAGTTTAGCGATGAAACCAAAACCATGTGCTGCAAATACTGCTTAGTGCCAAGAAGAAGGAAAACAGAGCGAGCCTACGTTGCAATGTTGAACTAGGAAAGTTCATAATAATTATAAAAATCAGGACGTGGACGTGGACGTGTAGATGTAACATGGGCCATGTTCGAGTGTTGTTAATGTGCATCGCAAGGCGTGTTCCGATAATAGGAAGACCTTGAATTGTAGCCCCTCCAATCTGACCTCTTCTTTGTGCATTTTAATATTTTCGTCTTTTTGTTCAGAACGATACACACGAAGCGTTAGGAGGAGGTCTCACGAGGCGACTAGAAACCCGTCTATGGCCCCTCTCACCACCGCAAGAATGTGTTGCCGGGCAAAGCCGGCGTGCTGCAGGCAGCGGGCGGCGAGGTTCCGATCGCGGGGAGCTTGGTGAACCAGAGGTTGGTGGGCTGCTCTGGCATGCGCCTGTTGATGCTACTGCAACGAATGTGTTTAACGGGATCTAGTTTTGAAATTTATTGGCAAATTTATTCATAATTCTCATAGTTAGATGTATCGGCCGTAGATCCTTCCTACCATAATGATCAAGGAGATGGAGCAAAAGGCGCAATCTTACGGGGGACGGGTATGGGAATCTTATTGCCGCATCATGTTCATTTGTCCCCTATGCTTAGTCTCCCTGATGATGGAGTCCTTGGCGATGAAAGAAGGATTACCTTTGGCGTCTTCTTTAGGCTTCCAACATACAGTGACAGAATCGGACTGTTTAGAAGTAATTGATGCTTGTGGTAGAGGAAGTACATGGTGGCATGAAGGAGCTGCAGTGTTTGCGGACTGCGTTGATTTGATCATGGAGATAGGCAATGCCCAGCTTACTCATTGTCTTTGGAAGGCCAATGGAGTCGCACATGAAATTGCCAAACATAGCTATGTCATTCTCAAAAAAAAAAAAAACTATGAGAACCGTTTATCTTATAAGTGTTCTTATTTGATCAATAAATAAAGTAAGCCATGATGGCATTCCCTAAAAAAAGTATAGATGTATAGGCCATGATGGCATTCCCTAAAAAAAGTATAGATGTATAGGCAGTCATCTCGCAACAAAAAAAAATAAAGATGTATCGGCCGTCGATATGCTGTTCAGGTTTTGCACGCGGAAATAAGTGTTGCCGCGTAACCTTGTAGAGATTCCAACACTGCGGCACGGTGGGCGCTAGTTAGTTCTATTCATTTTCTTTACCACGTGAGCTAGTGACAAAGTGACTCCTAAAGAGCTAACTGGTGACAGTTTTCAGGTTTGCCTTATTGATTCTTCTTGGCGACGAGCTATCAGACAGTGAAAAAAATTGTTTCTGCGAAGCATATACGTGCTATGATGATAATCTGTTGGTTACTCGCATATGTGACTTGGCACATTTCAGCAATCGAAATGCGGAGGTAGAATTTGGGTGAAGATATTGATGGCAGCATGCCTGCCTCAATTACAATGATCTCGAGTTCTTTTTTTAGAAAGAGGGAAGACCCTCTATAAAGGGATGCACACAAGCATATATTATCAATTATTAATAATATCAAACAAATCAGCTTACAAAGAGAAACATCATAAAACTCAAGTCCACCCACATAGGACATGGGACATGCCTCACAACATCTCCATGTCATACCACCAAACCAACCACAATATATTACTCCATCCGTCTGAAAATACTTGTCATGAAAATGGATGTATCTAGAGAAAATACATCCAACACTCAACGCGCCATCAAACCCAACTATGGCTATAGTAATCTTTGCACGACCTCGCCAATCACCAACGGCGCTTTGACCACCTCCACACCACCCTCGGCGACGAGGGGGCATGAGTGCCCGCCTTGGCCTATGCATCGACGACCACACACCTGGCCCGGTGCATCTTGATAGAAAGCTTTAGCAAACAAAATGTTATAGGCAAATTATGCAAGTGATCCAACTTTGCCTTGTGCCCCTATTGTCAGTCGAGGGCTTTATTAATTTTAAGCCAGGCCCATTTTGTGCCTTCCGAGTGATCCAATCCTCTAGCCCTTTTTGTGGCATGCAACAAGACAGCTGTGGAATATTTTCCTTAAGCATTTTTGCCTAACAAAATAACCGCACTGCTACTATATGATTTAACGTCTTGGGTAGTGAAGCGGCTCACAATTCTGGCAAAAGAAATGCACGGCGTTCATCTACTTGAGCGCACTCACATGACAAATTGCAAGCCAGCTTTTACACTCATGCGTAATTCTCCCATGATTTTTTTATCTGAGGAAAGTTGTCCCATGATATTGGCGAAGCTAATATTCTAACCACCGACTCAGGCGGATCTCGCCTTCACCGTGAAGGTGGACAGCCTACATATTTGGGAACACTGGTAGGCTGCTACCAGGACCAAAGATCCACTATCGACTTCGTGGTTTTCTTCCATCCTAAGCCAGTCCTGCTACAAAGGCTTCTTTGGTGACTGGCTTCTATGATAATTAGGTGTGATATACTTTGGGTCATGGATAATCGTGCTTCTATTAACTTTTTTTTTGCCAGGGCTTCTATCAACCATTGAACGCATGAATACGTCAATTTAGTTCCATATCTCAGAAGCGTTGACATTTAGTTCACAGCAGAAATAATTGAAAGACGTGAAAAAGTGCTTATTAAAATGTTACACACATCAGGGGATAAGAAATATAATAACAGTATAATTCAACATGTAAACCAAAATCTTCAGATTTAAACAAGTTCACAATGCAACCAAGGGCACGTCCGGTTTGGTGGGGATGGAAGAGGGCTGAGGGGTGTTAAATCTAGGTTCAGAGGATAGGATTTTTTTTCTTTTGAGTCTTGCGTAATGTTTATTTTCCTTTGAAAAAGTTAGCAATCCTGCATAGGAATAGGAATCCCGTTCCTATAAACCAAAGGGAAATTTCCTATAGAAATCATATCCTACAGAATTCCTATGAAATTCCTCCAAACCAGAGGTCTAAACCCTCTCCAACCCCCTTGGGGAGAGGATTAACTGACAAAGGCCTAAACTAGCTTATTACATGAAAGGACCATAATATCATCCCAAAGAAGGGACATTAAATGATCACCAACCTAGAGCACTATAAGATCAACAATTGAAAACTGCAATGGTGGATAGGTTGGCAATGCTGTATGTGAAGCAACTTCCAAATCAACAACCAAAAACAAGCAAAACCGATATAGCATGCTATTTCACATGGAACATGGCATCTAAGAAACATGCACAAGTCTTCAGTATGTTTAAATTTCAAACACTAAACAACGTCTTTAAGTTCTACAACCATGGAGTAGCAAACTAAGCAGATCACAAGGCTCTTCTAGCTGCAGGTGATATCTCTTAAGTTCTCATCTAGCATTGACCATCCACAGGCTTACCCTGCATATGGATGGTAGCGACCAGTAGCACCACCACCACTGCTGCTACCATAGCCTCCCCTAGCACCATAGAGTCCACCCACGCCAGACCTAACACTAGGATCGGCACTGGCACCTGAAGAGTCATAACTAGGCCCATAGCTAGACGTGCCATAAGGCACAGCATCACGCCCATATGCACCACCTAAACCACCACCATAACTGCCACCAAAACGACTGGAGTAGAGCGACGATTCTCCATGATGACCTCCAAATGCTCCATCATAACCACCATAGCCGCTACTATAGTCACCAGGATAAGCACTACTGTAGCTGCCAGGAACATAAGCACTACTGTAGCTGCCAGGAACATAATCACTACTGTAGCTGCCAGGCCTAGCGCCAAAACCAGGTGATCTATAGGGGGCAAAGCGACCACCATTGTTGCAACGGCTGGCAAATCCATCATAACCATCTGCATAAGGAGATCTCCTAGGTTTGCTATCAAGTGAATGAGGTGGGTTAGAGGGTTTCTTTGGTTCTGCCTTCTTGATCTCCACCTACAGCAAAGCAAGAAAGTCAACCTATGTCTCTTTCAATTCTATTTACTTCCAAGAATGGAGTGCTAATAATCTGCCACCTATGTAAGAACACAACTGGCGACTCAAACAAAAGAGCAAATCAGGTGAATATGGTGTGATAGCTCCAAGTAACTGGAGGTCCGTACTAATTATTAGTGTGTGTTGTACGAAACTAGGCTCACGGAAGTTTAGAAAGCACCAACGAAGGCTCACCTGAGTACCATTTAGATCAATCTTATTGCCTTTCTTAGCTAACAATTCATCTACAGTTTTTTCTGCATCAAACACTATAAATCCAAATCCTCGTGACCGGTTGGTCGAATGGTCACAGATGATCTCATGTTCCACCACCTTTCCAAACTTTGAAAAGAAGTCCTTGAATTCACCTGTTAAATAAACAAGTTGAGGACTTCAACCTAATTATCCAGAGCAACGAAGCTAACTGGCAGTAAAAAAAAACACATAATACCATCTGTTAGAGCAGTAGGCAATCCGCCAACAAAAATCTTCTTTGTCTTGAAATCTTTCAGGGGGGCAGCACCCTTCGGGATAGTCCTTTTAATTTCGACCTGGAATTTTCATATTATGTCTAGTTAGTTTGAAGTGAAACTGGAGGTTCTAAGCCTTTTGATTCTTAAAAAGAAACCGCATTAAAGATAGAACTGCTTTTTTTTTTGCTGTGGCATGCTCAAGGATCTTAAACTTCATATGACTTGTGTACATAAAAAGCAAGGAAAAGCGATGAGCTCCCATGTGAACTGATATAATTCCAGCAGTAATAGGAACCATGCAGTGTACCTGCTTGCCATCGATGACATGGTTATCTTCAATCACTCTGTCAACAATAGCAGGATCTGAATAGGTAATAAATCCAAAGCCTCTGGGCTTTTGGGTATGGCGGTCCTTCATTATTACCGCATCAATTATCTCCCCGTACTTCCCGAAGTACTCTTTGAAAGTATCTGCACGTCAAGAACCAAGCAAATCAATTAGTAGCAGGTCGGTGTTCAACAGGAGAACAAAACAGCATTAAAACATCTACATTGGTATGCTAACTCATCATCAAGCACCAAGTAACCTGCTTAACAGGTTCAAAAATATCGTAAAGGTAGCGTTTTAGGTCCTACCAAGATAATAAGACATCAGAAGAAAGTGAATATCAATTGTGGAACGCTTTGCTCGACTTAATAACTGCATAAAAAATCCTACTGTACGACATGTTCACAAATCCCACAATGTACATACGACGGTTTCTCGTCCGATGCATGTACGACACTGAGTCGTGACCCTTCGATCCAACATCACAAGCAAATCCGACGATGCATGGCGGCCAATGGAAATCGGATATAGAACGCCGTATATGAAGCAATTTCGTTTCTTTAATAACACAGAAGTGCTTCTTTTTTAATAGTTAACATATGCACCCAGTATCGTTTAATGATTTTCCAACAAACAATTCACTTCTGTCTACCCAAATAGACTCCATAACAGGACTCCCAAGTCCACCTCCCTCATATCTAACCGCAAAGCCGTGTATCATAACAATTCGCATACACTAATGACGACCCAACCAAATCACAACAATTCGCATACACTAATGACGACCCAACCAAATCACAAGTTTTTTACGACTAAACAGACTGGCGTCCACTGGATCTTCGAGGCTACAAACCTCCACAACAAGGTAAATCGACATCTAGGGCAAACAACGACTAGATCTGAAAGAATACGAACGGAACCTAACGAATTCGAGAAGCTTGCGGCAGAATAAAAGAACAAGGTACAAGGTCAAGTCTAGAACGGATCTGCACGTACCCATGCTTGTCTGCCTGGAGAGCCCGCCGATGAACATCTTGCTGCACGAATCCCCCCGGAGAAGAAACAAGAAATCATAATCAGCGAAAGCACGTCTCGGCCTCCGAGATGCAGAAAACGAGCCGACGGACGGAAGGTACGAGGGGGGAGAGAGAGGGCTTACGCGGGGCTAGCTCCATCCTGCTGCTTCATCTCGCCGGAACCCTAGGCTGGTGGGTGGGGAAACGAGGGGCGGAGGGAACGTGCTCTGCGGGATTGGGGATTTTGCCGGAACTCTAGGCTGGGCCGCGGACGGGGAGGTGTATAATATACCCCTCGAGTCTCACAATTCGGCTACAACTCCCCCTCGCAATGTTGTGGAGAGGCGGTTTACACCGACACCGAGGGCTTATACCGCCATACGATTAAAGAAAAAAAGATTTGTACCGCTCACTCAACGTGGGACCCGTGTGTCAGCCTAATAAAAACAGCACTGCTAAAAATTTGGCATATTATTTTTAAACATGGCAAATCAGACGTTTTCTATGGCACATTTAGTTGGCGTGAGGATGACAGATATAGTTTACGAGCACGGCTGGGAAAAAAATGAGTTGAGCCGGATTTGTCATGCTTGCCAACTAAACTTGGCTATTTTTGGCAAACACAAATTGTCATACAAAAGTTTGATTTGCCATGGTCAAAAAATTGACGTCGGATTTGCAGTGGGGTTCATGAAAAGCATACTATATTTTTCTCATTTCTTACCTCAATCTCTCTTTCTCTCGCGCCGCTTCAACGACCCTTTTAATTGATTACTACAACTGAGCTTGGCGCAGACGCATCGACCGGGGCAGATGAGGAGCGCATCGAAGACCAAGGAGTGAGTGGGTGTGGCCACTCCGGTGGTCGCGAAATGATCTAACGCGAAAGCAAAGTTTTGGCAATGTCATGCGGGGTGCCAGCGCTAAAAACAACATGGTGGTGGGCCTGCTCGCCGCCATGTTGGATGCGCTGCTCTAGACCAGGGCATGACCGTGTCGCACCGCGTCGAAACCAGGCGTTGTGGAGACGAAGTTGCCAGTGCCGCTCGTCGCAGAGGCAAGTCATGGCATCCTGGAAGCGGAGTTGTCGGTGGTTCTCGTCGCGGACATGATGAGAGTGAACCATCGCACAGGTATCGCATCGTGCGTCGACATCAACGTATGTGGTCGCTTAGCCCTTGTAGCCATCAAATTGAGCCCCAGTGATGCGTGCGTACATGATTATGTGTTTCTGCATCTATACCGATCTAGTTAACTGCTGGTAGTAGGAGTGATATGGGCTGAACAGTGGGAAGACCGATCTTGAGGAACTCAAAATGAATTTGAAAAAAAAAATAAGAGAAATCGCTAGCAAGCATAAGAGACACACGAGGAAAAAAGTCAAGCCAACAGCTATAGAATATGTGTTTTTCTAGGGTGACATGGTGGAGAGAACAATACCCAAAAAAAGAATGCACACCTTTGATAACAGGGTTCATGAAGGAGTGGTTTATAGGATTGGTTCTTTCAAAATCGACCATGTCATGGGGAAATACAATGCAATAGATCATCCATACATAATGATTTTCGCCTAGAGAACAACCCTGGGTTCAATCATTCCTCAACCTGAAACTTTTCAGAGTTTAGATACACAGCTTGAAAAAAATGGATTGGATTAAATATCTTGATGCCGGGTAAGCTTACTATAAATTTTGTTTCCATTGCTGTCTTATTTACAGTGCACAGATTATCAGTTTAGGTGATAATGTGTAAGTTTAGATTATACTCAGTCACTCAGTCACCACATGTCTAGTTTTACACGTTGGTACTCTAGAGGGATCAGTGATATTCAATAGAGTGCCCGGATTTATAAAGAAGTTAAACAAATGATATTCTACACAATTGAACGTTTTGATATACGGAATGCTAGAGAAACATACAAAGCAGTGAATCACCCGTTGAGACTTTGTTTCGGTGAGTGAACAATAGCTGAACCACCTACTCCACAACTAGAAAAGTTTCCCATGTTGGCCTATAATGTGTTCCCTTTTAACAACTTGAGAAGCGTGCTGGGCAGAATATTTTAATGCCAGGTTAGATGACGTATCTTTTTCTTCTCATTTTTATGCATATAAATAATTAATTGTCTTATGATTTTACATTCCTTTCAGATGCTCTCGGTTTGGTGACTTCCATCACTGATGTGTACCACCATCTGGTAGTGCTCTATGTAACTATTTATTGTATTATGGATAATCCATTCTTATGGCTTATTAATTAACTATGAATCTTCATATAATTAGTGTGTTGTTGTGACATTATGGGAAGATCTGGTAGATACATTTGACGATGATAGACTATCTGAGTGGTCGAAGGATGAGCGTTTGTCACCATCTTGGTTGATCGAAATCCAAGTATGTAAACAATGACTTCGAAGAGATTATTTTTGGTCACTGTCTTAAATTAATTTGAGAAAAATGACAACGATATGGAAACTATTATGACATTCAGGTATGCTAGCATTCAAATAAACCTGGGCCACTAGATGGTACAATAATATGGTAGCTCTTGAGGAGTCAGCCATCTGAAATGTAATAATAACAAATTGCTCTTCCTATGCTTATTTTTGTATTTTTAAGAAACAAGAACATATCAAATTGATTTGTTGGTAACTATTGGAATCATGCAGCAGGAGGTTCATGCTTCATCAAATTGAGTTACAAAGAATGGCCCAAAACTGGCGTGAACCAACTGAGACATCCATTGTAGCGTTAGATGAACTACATCCAACAGATATGATGATGCATCATTATGCGTTGAACAATGTCTCAGTTTCTTTGGGTATATAATATATTTTGCATTGTGTAGCCATTTAGATTATATGTTAATATTCTATAATGTTGCACCAGAAAAGGGTTACAAGTTAAGAATCCGGGTTACTTAAATGGTTCTAGTCGATGATTGGTGGTACATGAGCTATAGAGAATGATCAAAGGAGTTAAGGAGAGTGATGTATACAAATGGACGACTTGTTCGAACCATGTGCCACTTCCCGGTATTTTTCTCATAACAACCTAGAAATAAGCGCATAATTTCAACTATCAATGTACTACAGATCATGTGGTTACTTGCAGATAAAAGAATGGTGGTATAGTAGAGCCAAAGTATGTAGACTTCGCTCTTTGGGCCACGGGTTGTGGCTCAAACAAGGGGCCCGACTTGGCACATGCATTGAATTGCATGCTCTGATGGGAAAGAGATTTGTTGTCACGGCCACCACAGATAGCAATTCACTTGATGGCGATCACAAATATATTCAAGTGCAGGCCACTAAACCGTTACAAGGGATGACCGCCTCCAACCTTTTCCCCCTCGTTACTTCTTCAACAACACAAAAGGATGGTAGTGTTCTTCCTCTGAAGTGGCACCAACTGATTGAAGGAAATATGCCCTAGAGGCAATAATAAAGTTGTTGTTTATATTTTCTTATATCATGATAAATGTTTATTATTCATGCTAGAATTGCATTAACCAGAAACTTGATACATGTGTGGATACATAGACAAAACACAGTGTCCCTAGTAAGCCTCTACTAGACTAGCTCGTTTATCAAAGATGGTTAAGTTTCCTAACCATAGACATGTGTTGTCATTTGATGAACGAGGTCACATCATTAGGAGAATGATGTGATGGACAAGACCCATCTGTTAGCATAGCATATTGATCGTTCAGTTTTATTGTTGTTGCTTTCTTCATGTCAAATACATATTCCTTCGAATATGAGATTATACAACTCCCGGATATCGGAGGAATGCCTTGTGTGCTATCAAACGTCACAACGAAACTAGGTGATTATAAAGATGCTCTACAGGTATCTCCGAAGGTGTTTGTTGGGTTGGCATAGATCGAGATTAGGATTTGTCACTCCAAGTATCGGAGAGGTATCTCCGGGCCCTCTCGGTAATACACATCATAAGAAGCCTTGCAAGCAATGTGACTAGTGAGTTAGTTGTGGGATGATGTATTACGGAACGAGTAAAGAGACTTGCCAGTAACGAGATTGAACTAGGTATGAAGATACAGACGATCGAATCTCGGGCAAGTAACATACCGATGACAAAGGGAATAACATATGTTGTTATAACAGTTCGACCGATAAAGATCTTCGTAGAATATGTAGGAACCAATATGAGCATCCAGGTTCCGCTATTGGTTATTGACCGGAGAGGTGTCGGTCATGTCTACATAGTTCTCGAACCCGTAGGGTCCGCACGCTTAACGTTCGATGACGATTTTGTATTATATGAGTTATGTGATTTGGTGACTGAATGTTGTTTGGAGTCCCGGATGAGATCACGAACATGACGAGGAGTCTCAAAATGGTCGAGAGGTAAAGATTGATATATAGGACGATGGTATTCGGACACCGGAACTGTTTCGGGATGCACCGGGTACTTATCGGGTCACCGGAAGGGGTTCCGGGCACCCCCGGCAAAAGATATGGGCCTTACGGGCCAAGAGGGGAAACACACCAGCCACAAAGGGGCTGGTGCACCCCCCCCCCCATATGGGCAGGCCAAATTGGAGAAGGAAAGGGGAAGGAGGAAAGGAAAAAATGAATAGGATTCCCCCTTCCCCCTCTTCCCTTCCTACTCCGAATAGGAATAGGAAAGGGGGAAGGCCGAATTGGGAGGACCCCAAGTAGGATTCCTCCTACTTGGGGCGCCCCCTTGGCTCTATCCTCCCCTCCAACCTATATATATATATGTATGTATGTATGTATATATGTGGGGGGGCACCACTAGAACACGCACCAATAATTGTGAGCCGTGTGCGGCGCCCACCTCCGCAGTTTATGCCTCCAGTCATATTCACGTAGTGCTTAGGCGAAGCCCTGCGTGGATCACTTCACCATCACCGTCACCATGCTGTCGTGTTGACAGAACTCTCCCTCGACACTTTGCTGGATCAAGAGTTCAAGGGACGTCATCGAGCTGAACGTGTGCAGAACTCGGAGGTGTCATACGTTCGGTGCTTGATCGGTCAGAACGAGAAGAAGTTCGACTACATCAACCACATTGTCAAACGCTTCCGCTTTTGGTCTACAAGGGTACGTGGACACACTCTCCCCCTCTCATTGCTATGCATCTCCTAGATAGATCTTGCGTGAGCGTAGGAAATTTTTTGAAATTGCATGCTACGTTTCCCAACACTGATATACCAGAAGACAACTTGGATGTAGCCCCCGCCTCGAGCGACATATAAGGTAAGTGCCATTGAGTCAAATTTATTGCCACCTTACCTTGGCTTACACAAATATATGAATAATACAAATGCACTACTGGGATAGAAGATACCTACCATCAAAGATCCGTTGAACCAGGCAAAATCAAACAAAGGTTATCCTAGCATGAGTACTATTGGCAATAAAAAAAGATATCTAAACCATTGAATCGTTTGTTTTTACCAGTTATGTGTCTATGGACCCCAAATCCATCTGCGCACGTCCTCCATGGCCAAGTCCATCTCCACCCACAAGTGGGGCAATTCCTCGAGTTGCTCCTCATCCTTACCCCCAAGATTAAAGTCGAGGGGTGCTCTTCCGGGTGCATCATTGATGAGGAAGTGGGTGGTGTAGTAGACTAAGGCATAGCCTGGTGGTGGAAAGGGGTTGATGCCTTCCCACCAACTTAGGTTCAAGGCATTGTACTTGCAATTTGGCTTTGTTGCACCAATTATACTTTTGGGGCATCCCTTACAGTCTTTCTGTCAAAAGAGTGGGTGGTGTATTTGTTGAATACTTGAGCAATTTTCCATTAAGTTTAATCCCAAAAAGATAGATAACATGTGATAATCATAAAAGAAATGATAATCAAATCAATTAGCAAAGTGATGTGAGTAGTCATGCAATTGGGTACATAATAAACGAACATCATATCCACATCGGTAGATAAAAGGAGCAGGATGGACGCAAGCCCTAATAGAAGAGAGAATAATATGTAGAGTGCGGTAGAAGAAGATGCATGTGCTGAAGGAAATATATATGCCCTAGAGGCAATAATAAAGTTGCTGTTTTATATTTCCTTATTCATGACAAAGGTTTATTATTCATGCTAGAATTGTATTGATAGGAAACTTAAATACATGTGTGAATTCATAAACAAATATTGTGTCCCTAGTAAGCCTCTACTAGACTAGCTCGTTGATCAAAGATGGTTAAGGTTTCCTAACCATAGACATGTGTTGTCATTTGATAACGGGATCACATCATTAGGAGAATGATGTGATGGACAAGACCCATCCGTTTGCTTAGCATATTGATCGTTCAGTTTATTGTTATCGCTTTCTTGATGTCAAATACATATTCCTTCGACTATGAGATTATGCAACTCCCGGATATCGGAGGAATACCTTGTGTGCTATCAAACGTCACAACATAACTGGGTGATCATAAAGATGCTCTACAGGTATCTCCGAAGGTCTTTGTTGAGTTGGCATATATCGAGATTAGGATTTGTCACTCTGAGTATCAAAGAGGTAGCTTTGGGCCCTCTCGGTAATACACATCATAAGCTTGCAAGCAAATGACTAAGGAGTTAGTTACCAGATGATGTATTACAGAACGAGTAAAGAGACTTGCCAGTAACGAGATTGAACTAGGTATGAAGATATGGATGATCAAATCTCGGGCAAGTAACATACCGATGGACAAAGGGAATTACGTATGTTGTCATAACAGTTCGACCGATAAAGATCTTTGTAGAATATTGATACGTCTCCAACGTATCTACTTTTTCTCATGCTTTTCCTCTTGTTTTGGACTCTAATTTGCATGATTTGAATGAAACTAACCCCGGATTGACGTTGTTTTCAGCAGAACTACCATGGTGTTGTTTTTGTGCAGAAATAAAAGTTCTCGGAATTGAACGAAACTTTGCGAGGATTTTCTATATCAATACTAAGAATTTCTGGAGCCAAGACCCACCAGAGAGGGGCCCCTGGTTGGGCACAACCCACCAGAGCGCGCCCCCCTCTCCTGGCGCGCCCAGGTGGGTTGTACCCACCTGGTGGCCCCGCTGATGACCCCCTGATCTATAAATTCACATATTTCTAGAAAAAATTAGGGGGAAAGAATTATCGCGTTCCACGAGACAGAGCCGCCACCAAGCCCTATTTTTCCTCGAGAGGGCAGATCTGGAGTCTGTTTGGGGCTCCGGAGAGGGGGATCTTCGTTCTTCATCATCACCAACCCTTCTCCATCGCCAATTCCATGATCCTCCCCACGAGGAGTGAGTAATTCCTTCATAGGCTCGCTGGTCGGTGTTGCTATGTAGGAGTTGGATGAGATTCATCATGTCATCGAGTTAGTTTTGTTAGGGCCTAATCCCTAGTATCCACTATGTTCTTTGATTGATGTTGCTATGACTTTGCTATGCTTAATGCTTGTCACTTTGGGCCCGGGTGCCATGAACTCAGATCTGAATTGTTTATGAATTAATCATTATATCCATGTTTTAGATCCGATCTTGCAAGTTATAGTCACTTACTACGTGTTATGATCCGACAACCCCGGAGTGACAACAACCGGGCCCACTCCTGGTGATGACCGTAGTTTGAGGAGTTCATCTATTCACTATGTGTTAATGCTTTGTTCCGGTTCTCTATTAAAAGGAGGCCTTAATATCCCTTACTTTCCAATATGGACCCTGCTGCCACGGGAGGGTAGGACAAAAGATGTCATGCAAGTTCTTTTAATAAAGCACATATGACTATTTACGGAATACATGCCTACATTATATTGATGAACTGGAGCTAGTGCCATATCGCCCTAGGTTATAACTGTTACACGATGAATATCATCCAACAAGTCACCAATCCAATGCCTACGAATTTATTTATATTGATCTTGCTTCGTTACTATTGCTCATCGCTGTTACACTTGCTACAAAATTACTGCTATCACTGTTACTGTTACCGTTGCTGCTGCCACTATTATCAAAACTATCAAAGTACTTTGCTACTGATCACTTTGCTGCAAATAATTAATCTCCAGGTGTGGTTGAATTGACAACTCAGCTGCTAATACTTTCTAATATTCTTTGGCTCCCCTTGTGTCGAATCTTTAAATTTGGGTTGAACACTCTACCCTCGAAAACTGTTGCGATACCCTGTACTTGTGGGATATCAAATATGTAGGAACCAATATGGGCATCCAGGTTCTGCTATTGGTTATTGATCGGAGAGGTGACACCGTCATGTCTACATAGTTCTCGAACCCGTAGGGTCCGCACGCTTAGCGTTCGTTGACAATATAGTGTTATATGGGTTATATGATTTGATGACCGAATGTTGTTCAGAGTCTCGGATGAGATCATGGACATGACGAGGAGTCTTGAAATGGTCGATAGGTAAAGATTGATATATAGGACAATGGTATTCGGACACAGGAATAGTTTCAGAGTGCACCGGGTACTCATCGGGTCACCGGAAGGGGTTCTTGATATGTCTCCAACATATCTATAATTTTGATTGTTCCATGCTATTATATTATCTGTTTTGGATGTTTTATATGCATTAATATGCTATTTTATATTATTTTTGGGACTAACTTATTAACCTAGAGCCTAGTGCCAGTTTCTGTTTTTTGCTTGTTTTTGAGCTTCGCAGAAAAGGAATACCAAATGGAGTCCAAACGGAATGAAACTTCACGATGATTTTTTCTTGGACCAAAATACACCTAGGGGACTTGGAGTGCAAGTCAGAAGAGCCATGAGGAGGCTGCAAGGGTGGAGGGCGCACCCTAGGGGGGCGCCCCTACCTTGCGGGCCCCTCGGTGGCCTCCTGACCTAGCTCTTCCTCCTATATATTTCAAATATTCCAGAACCACCAGAAGCATCCACGAAAACACTTTTCCACCCCCTCAACCTTCTGTACCCGTGAAATCCCATCTTGGGACCTTTTCCGGCACCCTGCCGGAGGGGGATTCGATCACGGAGGGCTTCTACATCAACTCTATTGCCCTTCGGATGAAGCATGAGTAGTTTACGACAGAACTACGGGTCCATAGCTAGTAGCTAGATGGCTTCTCTCTCTTTGATTCTCAATACCATGTTCTCCTCGATGTTCTTGGAGATCTATGTGATGTAATCTTCTTTTGCGGTGTGTTTGTCGAGATCCCATGAATTGTGGATTTATGATCAGCTTATCTATGAATATTATTTGAATCTTCTCCGAATTCTTATATTCATGAGTTGGTATCTTTGTATTTCTCTTTGAAATATCGGTTTGGTTTGGCCAACTAGATTGGTTTTTATTGCAATGGGAGAGGTGCTTAGCTTTGGGTTCAAACTTGTGTGATTTCACCCAGTGACATAGTAGGGGTAGCGAGACACGTATTGCTTTGTTTCCATCAGGGATAACAAGATGGGGTTTTCATCACATTGCTTGAGTTTATCCCGCTACATCATGTCATCTTACTTAATGCGTTACTTTGTTATTATGAACTTAATACTCTAGATGCAGGCAGGAGTCGGTCGATGTGTGGAGTAATAATAGTAGATGCATTATCGTTTCCGTCTACTTGATACAAATGTGATGCCTATATTTCATAATCATTGCCTTGGATATCGTCATAAATTTGCGCTTTTCTATCAATTGCTCGATAGTAATTTGTTTACCCATCGTATTATTTGCCTTCAAGAGAGAAGCCTCTAGTGAAACCTATGGCCCCCGAGTCTATTTTCCTCATTATATTTTTAGATCTATATATTAAAAATACCAAAAGTACCATGTTGCACTTTATTTATATTTACTTTATTTTATGTTATAGTAATATTTTACATCTATCTCTATCAGGTCTCACCTTTAAGTGACCGTGAAGGGATTGACAACCCCTTTATCACGTTGGGTGCAAGTGTTTGATTGTTTGTGTAGGTGCATCTATTGGGACTTGTGCGTTTCTCCTATTGGATTGATACCTTGGTTCTTAACTGAGGGAAGTGCTTATCTCTACTGTGCTGCATCACCCTTTCCTCTTCAAGGGAAAAACCAACGCAAGCTCAAGAAGTAGCAGGAAGAATTTATGGCGCCATTGCCGGGGAGATCTACGTCAAGCCTACCAAGTACCCATCATAAAACTCTCATCTCTTGCATTACATATTCGCCATTCGCCTCTCGTTTTCCTCTCCCCCACTTCTAAATCATCTTCAGAAAAATACAAAAAGATTTGCCTTTTTTCGCCCTTCTTTCGTTCGCCTTCTGCTCGTTTGCTGGATTGGTTTGTTGCCATCATGTCTGAATCTGGGGAGGTTATCATGGAAAATCTTGAGGAAAAACTTGAATCTTGTTCTTTGAATCATGAAACTGAAACTCCTTCCAATTACAAAGCAAAAACTTTTCATGTGGGATATGGTAATATTATTGAGAAAAGTGTTTTTTTCAAGAATTTTTGATTGTACGGGATCTATGCCAATTATTAAAAGATGTATTCTTCTCGATAAAAATTGTTAGCGGATTCCATTGTTATGCTTGTTGAAAAACTAGAAAGAAAATTTGTTCACATCCATCCCGCTTTGCAAAAAGTGTTTTACGAACTTCTCAATATTAATCATCCTATAGCTAAGAAGATTTCCACCATCATCCTTATGCGAGAATTTGATTTTATAATACAAGAGGCTAGGGATATTTTTGCTTTCTATAATAAAGATGTTGAACACCCTCCAATTGAAGATATCCTCCATGATAAAGAAACTATGCGTAGTTTGGAATCTAGGGATTATCAATCTTACAGCGAAAATCTTAGGAGGAGAGTTCCCTATTCAGAAATCTCGCAAGCTTTGTACCTTGAGACCTACGAGGAATTTGATCGGATTACTAGGGGAATTTATGTAGGATTTAATAGGGATTGTTTGAATAATATGATGAAGGAACCCGTTAGAAACAAGATAAGTATTCTTTATGATGATATTTATGGTGATGACCTTGATTACGGGTTTATGAATGTCAAAATCACTAATCAAAGCTTTTCATGATTTGAGTTCATCTACAAGAAAGGAAATAAAGGAAAGAATATATTTGTTACGATGTGTTTTGGAGGACTTGATGAGAAAAGAATTGCATACCAAAGATGACAATACCTAGATCTATTGCCTTATGCCTAGCTAGGGGCGTTAAATAATAGCGCTTGTTGGGAGGCAACCCAATTTTATTTTCGTTTGTATGTTTTTTGTTTTTTCTACTATTTTTCAATAATACCACAATTATGCTACTGTATTAATTGTGTTTTGGTGTTTTAATTAGTGTTTGAGCCAAGTAAGACCTTTGGGATGGCTTACGGTGATAGTTGATTTGATCTTGCTGAAAAACAGAAACTTTTGTGCCCAGTAAAATAATTTTCATTATTCATAAAGAACGATTTTGCACTGAATTTTTTACACAATATTGATATACAAATTGCCTATGTTTTCCTAATTATTCATAATTTTTTGAGTTACAGAAGTATTCGAAGTTTACAGATTTCTACAGACTGTTCTGTTTTTGACAGATTCTGTTTTCTAAGTGTTGTTTGCTTATTTTGATGAATCTATGGCTAGTATCGGGGGGTATGAACCATGGAAAAGTTGGAATACGGTAGATATTACACCAATATAAATAAATAATGAGTTCACAACAATACCAAAAGTGGTGATTGATTTTCTTATACTAACGGATCTCACGAGTTTTCTCTTGAGTTTTGTATTGTGAAGTTTTCAAGTTTTGGGTAAAAATTTGATGGACTATGGAATAAGGAGTGGCAAGAGCCTAAGCTTGGGGATACCCAAGGCACCCCAAGGTAATATTCAAGGACAACCAAGAGCCTAAGCTTGGGGATGCCCCGGATGGCATCCCCTCTTTCATCTTCGTCTATCGTTAATTTACTTGAGGCTATAAATTTATTCACCACATGATATGTGTTTTGCTTGGAGCGTCTTGTATGATATGAGTCTTTGCTTTTTAGTTTGCCACAATCATCCTTGTTGTACACACATTTTGAGAGGGACATGCATGAATCATGATTTATTAGAATACTCTATGTGCTTCACTTATATCTTTTGAGCTAGACATTTTTGCTCTAGTGCTTCACTTATATCTTTTTAGAGCACGACGGTGGTTTTATTTTATAGAAATTATTGAACTCTCTTGCTTCACTTATATTATTTTGAGAGTCTCTTTAAACAGCATGGTAATTTGCTTTGGTTATGAATTTAGTCCTAATATGATAGGCATCCAAGAGGGATATAATAAAAACTTTCATATAAAGTGCATTGAATACTATGAGAAGTTTGATTCCTTATGATTGTTTTGAGATATGAAGATGGTGATATTAGAGTCATGCTAGTGAGTAATTGTGGATTGTAGAAATACTTGTGTTAAAGTTTGTGATTCCCGTAGCATGCACGTATGGTGAACCATTATGTAACAAAGTCGAAGCATGATTTATTTATTGTTTGTCTTCCTTATGAGCAGCGGTCCGGGACGAGCGATGGTCTTCTCCTACCAATCTATCTCCCTAGGAGCATGCACTTAGTACTTTGTTTCAATGACTAATAGATTTTTGCAATAAGTATGTGAGTTCTTTATGACTAATGTTGAGTCCATGGATTATACGCACTCTCACCCTTCCACCATTGCTAGCCTCTCTAGTACCGCGCAACTTTCGCCTGTATCATACACCCACCATATACCTTTCTCAAAACAGCCATCATACTTATGTCTACTACACAACTTGTTCTTGTAGACTCGTGTTGGGAGTTTTGTAGGACAGTAGCAAATTTCCCTCAAGTGGATGACCTAACACTACTAGGAAAAGGCCTACTAATGGCGCACCTAATTTGGCCATTAATGGCGCATTAGGGGTGCGCCATTAGTGCCACGCCATTAATATATTTTACTAATGGCGCACCCCCTGGTGCGCCATTAGTATCTGATATACTAATGGCGCACCACTAATGCGCCATTACTGTATACAAAAGTGCGCCATTAGTATGCCTCCCAGGGGCCATGTATACCCAGGTGCTCTGGCATACTAATGGCGCACAACAACAAGATGCGCCATTAGTAACCGCGGCATACTAATGGCGCACTGTTCAGTGATGCGCCATTAGTATGCTTTGTCATACTAATGGCGCACTGTCATGTGATGCGCCATTAGTATGAATATTAGGTTTTTTTATTTTTTATTTTCTGTTTTTTGCACAGGTTACAAAATGTATAATTTGACAAAATATAGACAGCACACATCAACAACAGATTCATCGAATACAATAGAAGATTAGTCTTTGAATACAATTCATCATATTAGTCTCCGAATACAATTCATCATATTAGTCTCCGAATTGAAAAGACCGAACAAAGATAGAACATTATATTACAAGTCTCGAGACCGCGAGTAGCGAGTTTGTCTTCACATTACAAGTCGATATCGATCATCTAAACTACCATCACATAGAAGAGAGCTGCGGTCATCACGATGAGCATCATCATGATGAAACTCGTCTTCATCCGGTTCCTCCAATGCTCCCTCCCCTCTCCCGCTAGATAGCGGGCGTATCTAGATTCGGCCTCGGCCCTAGTGGTGTACCCTTTGTAACTGTTACTGCTGAATCGGTGAACCTGTCTCCGACACTCCTCCCAGTCATCGTAGACTCCGGGAACCTTACCCTTGTACACGACATACGTCGGCATCGCTATGCACTAGCCAAACGAAACGTTAGTACCAATTCACAGACAATACATAAGCAATATATAAGTATGCAACAGAACGATCGGAAGAGAAAAGCAAGACATTAATAGCATCGATTACATCTAAGTTGAACGACTCTCGAAACCAAAGAGACATACTACAAGTTCATTAAAGTTTAATTACAACATGAGCCAATCGATGTTTCAGAACTAGACACAGCATCACTGCTTTCGACTCGACTCAAGGGACTGGAGCGTGGATGAAGCCGCCGTCTATCATGGGAGTCATGAAATAACGGTCGTTGTCAGCCTGCATTTGTAGCATTGTGTCGATGTCACTATTGGACGGTTGATTGTTGAGGTAGAACTGCCCCGAGGTACGAAGGACATCTTTATGGATGATTTCCGCAAACTCCGACTGGATGCGAAAGAATTCTTGTCGGAGGTCCGCATCCTGGATTGCCGACACGCTCTTTGCCCAATCTTTGAGTTTACTCGGTAGCAGAAGTTGATGATGGTCCCGTACGATCGCCCGCATGTGATGGATGGCGTAGTAGGCACCCTTCTAACTGCCAGGCGGCTGCTTGACGCAGCAGAATGTCGTATTGTGGGAGAACACGTGCTTGCCGTACTTACGAATAGGCTTGGTGAAGGTGCCTCCAGATTTGGCGTAGCCGGGGAGAACATCATCAAGAACCTTCTTGACATTTGTGTAGTCTACGTTCGACTGACGGTCCGGGTCGAAATACGTGGCCATGGAATATTTGGGGCTTAGGAGGATGAGCATGCAACATGTGTCACTGCAGAAAACATGGAATGTTAAAAGAAAAATGATCGAAATGTAAGAATTCATATGTTACGGGCCGGTTGAGGGGAGGACTTACTCGGGAAAGTAAGGCACGAGGAAGTTATACTTATCTTGGTTTGCCAGAATGACGCCTTCGAGGTAAGAACTCGCGACTTGCCGGTCCCCAGCGCTGCCCAAGATCTTGGCACGCATGTAGAAGGGGTCGACTATCACGATGTCCGGGGTCTTGTGCGAATGATCCGCATCTCCATACTCAGCGAAAATAGCCGAACGAAGGTGTAGTGCAGCGGATGAAGGTTCAACATAGCATGGATGTCATCAAAATGCAGGACGATCGTACGCCCGATGGAGTTATCCACAAAGCCCTTGCCCTCTGGCACCTTGGCCGCGAAAACCGGGTATGCCACATCCTTCTCTCTGAGACGCCGCTTCTCCAAAGAAAGAACACTGTCATGCAGACTCCGCATAGCACCGGTTGCAGCATTGAGCATATTTGTCGGTAGCATCGCCCTACCCGCCACATGCACCCTCTTCGAGATATCCTGCGGTGAAGGTGGCCCGTCCTGAGCACGGATCGTACTCGGTGCCGGCTGGCTCGCACCCTTCTTAGTCTTTCTTTTGCGTGCCTTCTTCTTCTCCTATAATGGGACCGAGTTCTGCTCACAGACCGCCTTCTTGAGTGTGTTGGGGCTGATAATATTTTGCACCTCGCCTATCTGAGGCTCGGTGAAGTCGGCAGCTGGAGGCGTCTCCTGAGAGCTGAACGCCAGACGGCGCCTGTTGCAACTTGGCTTCTCCACTGTACCAGCTAGATCGCACACGTCTTTTGTTGGGTTTGGTTCTTGAGAAGGAGGCCCCATGAAGTCGCCATCGTACCCATGATCGGCAAAGTACTGATCGATATTGCCAAATGTATCATCGTCGTCGTCGTCATCGTTCTGATCCTGTGCCATATGCATGTTTGGATCCAGTGGCATAGGGATGTCCAGCACCGTTGCGGCGGTCTTGCCATGGGGCCGACTTGGCGCCGGCACGACTGGCGGTGTTGTCTTTGGGGTGGTGTCCCCTGCCCCCAAACGAATCTGGCTCTTCGGCCAAAGTAGGGGCCAGCTCAGGCAGGCGCTGAGGGTCATCACGTCATCATCGTCGGCCCCGACGGGTCGAATCGGAGGTAACAACTCGTCGCAGCCTGGCAGCACCCGAACCAGTTGAACCCTAAACAAGTTGGGTGGCATCTGGGTACCGTGGAACAAGGGGTTGCCTGGTTGAACGATTTTGCCCTTGGCGACATCGACCAACTCGTTGTTCACGAAGTGGAGGAGAGTGCACGGAACGTCGGCGGCGCCCTGCGAAAACATGTAGGGCGTCAGGGATGCCCAGTCAAAGGCAAGGAGATGAAGTCCTCGGCCGAGAGAGGCTTAATTAGTTACCGTGATGATGGCGTCGAGCTCGGCTAATGTCGAGGCACCGCCAACGGCGGGCGTGCAGTTGACGGAGGGGCCGCTTGCTGCAGAGGTGCCGGCCGGCGTACACCCGGGTGCATTAAGCTCCCGTGCCGGCGTCGGAGACACCAATGCCGCCTCTGCCGGAGGCACCAATGGCCCCGCCATCGCATTATGCGAGTTGCTGGCTGTGAAGCTAGGAATCGGGGGCGGCCCCTATTGGCCGCCCGCAATCCACGCACTCAACCCCGAGATCAAGGTAGGCACAATGGCGGTGATCATCACTCCGAGTCGTTGTTCCACTTGCTCTTGGACAATCTCCGGAATCCGTGCCACCTGTGCCTTGAGTTCTTGAACCTCTCGCGCCTTGCTTTCCGAGCTGGTCTTTTTCTCCTTCCGCACACCCGCGGTATAGTATGACCCCCATTTTGTCGACAAGCCTTTGCCGGCCACACGACCAGCTGACGTCGGCTTACTGAGCTTATCCTTGTTCTTCATTACATTCAATGCCCTATTTAGAGTGGTGTCCCAAGGGTTGCTCTTAGTCGACCCCGCGCTACTGCTTTCAGTCGCCTGTGGAAGGAATGTGAACCATTTAGAAATTTGGCTTCATTAATTAGAATGCAACCATATGGAGCTAATTACGCGGGGGTGTATTCCTTACCAGAACAAGCTCAAGCTGCCTGGTCTTCGGATCCGTGGTAAGCTCCTTTGTTTTCGGGTCCTTCTTGTACCGGGCCCTGACAAAGTTCCTGGTCTGCTTGTCACCGTATTTATCGAAGAGGGGCGGTAGGCCTTGCTCGGCACGGTTCGCCTCCTCCTTGTCCCATATAGGCTCCGCCACTCTGTAACCGCCGGGACCGAGTGTGTGTTCCCCTATGTTCAGCTCCCGCATTTGTTTCCCCCACTCACTTGATTGGGAGTTTGCGGTGCTCGAGCAATTGATCTTGAAGTCGTTGTAGTCATCTTCGGTGATCGAAGGATTTTTCTCCTTGATCTTCTGATAACTCTCACCTTTCTCGATCATTCTCTTCACATTGCTTTTCCAAGTAGACAGGGCCTTGCTCATCTTCGTGAGGGCAGCATTGTTCACTTTATTCCCTTTGAGGCTTGTGTTTGCAAATTCAGTGGGGAACTTGTATCGTTCGTGCAACTTCATGAAGAGGAGGTTGCGCAAATTCCCTCGGTCAGGATGCCTCAGGTTCTCGGTGTTGATCGAGACGGTGCTCCGGACAATGCACCTGAGCTGAAGCGAGTACCCCTTGACTATTCGTTCGGGCGCCGTTGGATTTCCGTTGGAGTCCACGTCAGTAACTTCCTCCTTGAGGGTGAGGAGCACGATCGGGCACCGGTCCTTCCGTTGCCTCTTCAGTTGGCTGCCATCTGTGCGTGCGCTGCCATCATCAGTGGTGGCATCCTCGGCGGCACCATCAGTGGTGGCATCAGTGTGGTCATCCTCGGCGGCACCATCAGTGGTCTCAGGATCGGTGGGGAAGGCGGCGGCCTCATACAAGTGAGGTTGTTCCTCCATCTCCTGGGACAGCTCCCAGAATGCCTTGCCGCCCGAACCCCCAGCCTCATCGTTGTGGGCCATGTTTCTCTCTAAATAGAAACAAAGTTTGGTCAAAAAGTTGGTTATTGTCAAGGAACAAGATCATGGTCTCATCATTTAGGGTTTGTCGACACCGAGGCATCCTAAAATCTAAGCTTTTATCATTGAGGGTTTTTCAACGCCGAGGCACACCTATGGTTTAATGCAGCTAAAATAAAGGGGCACTTGATCCTACTTAATTAACTACTAAGATACCCCGGCCCATGCATTAGTCACAAGTACCCCATATGTCCTATTTTTAGCAAAGTCATGCTAAAATTCACGGAAAATTTCAGCATGACCTTTGCTGAAAATAGGACATATGGAGTACCCGTATTTGCCGGAACGGAAGTTAATCGACATTCCAGCAAACTCAAGGGCCTCTCGGGTGGACAAGGCAAAAAAGGCCTCCATCACAACATGGAGAAATATATATCAGCAAACTCAAGGGCTTTTGCTTTTGCTTTTCAATGCCAAATTGTAGCTAGTACCAGCAAATTAACATCTAGCAGCAATCTTCCTAGTCTAAGCATCATCTGACCTGGTAACTGTACCAGTTTGGTTCAATTAAAAAAAGACCTGGTAACTGTACCAACTACCACATTATTCACGGACAGCTACCAAACTGTTTCTGTATCAAAACAACATGGTAGCTGTAAATGTGGCAAAGAAGCACAATAAATCTGATAAGTTGGTATACAGCTTCAGGTTCCATACAAAGTCAAATGCCAATGGGAAAAAAAAGTAAGTAGCTAGTTAATTGCCTTATTTTCAGTGTAACAAAAATTATGGAAAGCATGAGGGTTACACTATAATTATAGAAAAATTTACACTATTATTAGGGGAAGTTTTATACTGTAATTACATATAAGAAGCATCAGGGCTACACTGAAAATTGCTGAGCTTACACTAAAATACATCTGCACTGCAGGGCTTGTACACACAAATTCACATCTGCACTGCAGGGCTTGTACACACAAATTCAGTTAGATGATCTAACACTGACAAAATAAAGGAAACACCTACTGAACCAATACAGGGCTAAAAACACATGGGGATTACACTTAAAAACATCCAGTGAAACGCACTAGAAAACCATATAGACACAGGAATAAAGCAGAGCTGACTCATTAAATCTGATACACTGAGAAAACCCTAAACTAGGGAAACTAATCACCTGCATCTAACCTACCAGGAGGTAACTGAACAAATGCAAGAACTACAACAGCAACACGAACTAATACAGAGATATGAAAGCACAAGTTACTAGCATTTGCCTAAAAACTACATAACTAGGATATGAAAGCACAAGTTACTAGCATTTTCCTAAAAACTACATAACTAGTGGTGTATTGATTAATTGTGGTGTGGATTAATTCATCAACTTGAGCATTTCCTGGGTTTAGTAGAATTTGGGAGGGATAGTATCTACGTATGCATCTAGTATTTGTTGTTTGGTTGCAATGACTTGGTTCAACTGACTGAGAAACTTTGTAAACTGTGATTTTTTATCTGCTTCGATTTGATACTGATGGTGGCAACACCCTGCTACCTGTGATTACTTTGTAGACTGAACTGTGATTTAGGGCCTCTGGTTGGTGTCATGTTTCCTGTAGCCCAGTGGCACAAGAAGATTTTTTCTTCAAATCTGCTGAGTTATGCCGCACAGCATGATTTTTTTATCAATAACAAGCACAACACCAGATAATTGTTTAATCCCACTAGATGGTTTTTGGAAGAGCAACAAGTTTGGCTACCTAACAATACACACACCCAAAAAAAACACCACAAACCCCTAAATTAATTTGTGTTTCATTTTGCAGCAGAGTGTAGTATGTAAGTAACATCCACAAACCCCTAAATTCAAGGACACACATAGGCCAGCAGTGCAGTCCCTCACCAGAATTAATCTACAATTTATGGTGTTTCAGGTCTCACCAAAGATCCAGGCGGGTTATTCAATCACCATGGCACACGGGGGCAGAAGGAGGGGGAGAGGGGGAGAGGAGGAGGGGGAGCTCACGGGGGCAGTGGGGCGCGGGGAGGATGTTGGGGACGATGACGAGCAGGGGAGGAGGCGACGAGGTCCGGGTGGTGGTGGTGCTCCGGCGACGGTGGTGTGGACGGGGCGGCGTCCGGGCCGCCGGCGACGAGGGCGGCGGGGCGATGGCATCCAACGAGGTGGGGCGACGGGGAGAGCGGCGCCGACGTCGGGGCCTCAGGCGGCGGTGGTTGGAGATGGGCGACAGGGACGACGGGGCGCCGTCGATGGGCGCAGGGGCAAGGCGGCGGGGCGGCGTCGAGGCGGTGGGGCGGCGTCGAGGCGGCGGGGCAGCGGCGTCGGGAGAGGAGAGGGGAAGGGGATCGAGGGCGAGGGCGAGGGCGAGGGAGAGGGGATAGGTGTGGGCCCGGGAGGAAGTATGGATGGGGGGCGGCACAATACTAATGGCGCACCACACCGCGGTGCGCCATAAGTACATCCATACTAATGGCGCACCTCACCCTGGTGCGCCATTAGTATTTTTTTTGATTTCTGCTCGAGCCAACAGGTTATCTCCCACCTAACCTGATCCACATCAAGTTCCCTCTACTAGCTCGACTGGTCAGCAGCCAGTTCTCACACCAGGAGGTCTTGGGTTCGATTCCCAGGCTCCACAAATTTTTTTATGCATTAAAAATGCTGTTTGATACTTACTTGTGTTTAAATATGTTCAAACTTGTTTAAATCATAACAGTAATATTTTTTTATAAGACAGTAATTTTTTTTTAAAATATCATCAAACAGTAATGCCGGTGGAGCGAGGGAGGGTGCGGGGGGTGCGGGGGGTCGGCGGCGGCGGTTGAGTAGGGGAGGGGTGCGGGGGGTCGGCGGCGGCGGTTGAGTAGGGGAGGGGTGCGGGGGGTCGGCGGCGGCGATTGAGTAGGGGAATTGAGGGTGCGGGGGGTCGGCGGCGGCGGCCGGTGGACAAGGGGGGTGCTCGGCGGTGAGTGGGACCAGATCTGGCGAGGTGGGATAGCGATCGAGATGGAGGGGGATCGAGATCGAGTGTCCATGAAATTTAAAAATATTCATGATAGTTCAAAAAGTGCCCATGAAATACAATCGAGAAATGAAGGCTACGATTTAATTAAATACAATCTTCTTGCCCTTCTTTTTCGCAAATGGAGTTCTTCTGTGGAACAGACGTCCTTTAGGTAGGGTGGTCCTGCTTCTTCTTGTGGTGTATGCTGCTACTTCATCATCGTCGTCATGTTCGATCCTCGGGTCGCCGTACTTGTCGAAGTCTTGCTCATTGGCTACTCCATCCATTCCGATGATCTTCCTTTTGCCTCTCCTCACGACAACACGACTGGGCTTTGACGGGTCGGTAATGAAGAAGCATTGGTCCACTTGGGAAGCCAGTACCCATGGCTCATTTTTCGCGGTGACGTTTGCGCCCGCGGTCTTGGATTTGGCTTCGGGTATAACCATGGTGGTGAAATACCGGTCTTCTTTTAGGACGCTCTTGGCCCATCTGACACGGAACATCGGGACCTTCTCTCCAGCGTAGCTCAGCTCCCAGATCTCCTTGATCCTTCCGTAGTATCTGTCCTTGTCGTTACCGGTGTAGGATTCCATCGTTACCCCGGAGTTCTGATAACCATCGCTCTTCATGTCCTTGGCCTCGGTGTAGAATGTGTAGCCGTTGATATCGTACGCCTCATAGGTCATCAGGTTGTGCTCGGCGCCCTGTGACAAGGCGAATATGAGTTGTTCTTCCGCGGAAGAATCCTCATGTAAAGGGTACGACAGAAGCTTCTGCTTGAACCAACGCGTGAAACATGAGTTGTGCTCTTTGAGTATATCTCCATCCGTCCTCTGTTGGCCTCGGTCATTGTACGTCTTCTTAATAAAGGTTTTGTGCTCTACCACCCAAGGATCGACCACGTCTATGTGTTGTAGCGCGACTAGGTTTGCTCTTTCAAAGTCGGTGAGTCGACCCTTGAAGTCGACATGCATTTCGCAGCGACCCTCACGGTGACCCCATCCAGCAAGCCTGCCGAGGTGCTTGTTGACGGGCAGACCAACGGGGTTCTCGATGCCTAGATAATTCGTGCAGTAGGAGATGCACTCTTCGGTCAGAAAGCCCCTGGCTATGCTTCCCTCTGGACGTGACATGTTGCGAACGTATCCTTTGATGACACCATTCATCCTTTCGAACGACATCATGCTGTGCAGGAACGTCGGCCCGAGTTGGATGATATCCTCCACTATATGGACCAGCAGATGCACCATAACGTCGAAGAATGCGGGCGGGAAGTACATCTCAAGCTCGCATAGTATCACCACGATCTCTTCCTGTAGCCTTCTGAGTTGCCTCACGCCAATCGACTTCCGAGAGATGACGTCGAAGAAGTTGCATAGGCCAAATAGCATTTCACGGACGTGCGCGTCCATGATCCCACGGATTGCAACTGGAAGTATCCGCGTCATCAGCACGCGACAGTCGTGAGACTTCATCCCGCTGAACTTCTGCTTGGCTGGGTCTAGGTATCTGCTTATCTTCCCTGCATAACCGTAAGGAAGTTTTACTCCTAGGATGCAGGTGAAAAACTGCTCGATCTCCTCCTGACTTAGAGTGAAGCACGCGGGAGGGTAGTCATTTCCGGTCTTCTTGGCCTTTTTGCCTTTGCGACGACTTTCTGTGTCCTGCTTCGCCTCATCATCATCATCATCATCATCATCATCATCATCATCATCATCATCATCATCATCATCATCATATATAGCGTGAAGCTCCTGCCTGATGCCCATTGATTTCAAGTCTGCCCTTGCTTTCGGCCCATCTTTGGTCCTCTCTGGCATGTTGAGCAGGGTACCAAGCAGACTCTCGCACATGTTCTTCGTGATATGCATGACATCAAGGCTGTGAGGCACACGGTGGATCTTCCAGTACGGCAAGTCCCAGAAAACAGACCTCGTTTTCCATACCTTCAGCAGCGGCTCTGGCGCCTTTCGCTTCTTTCCCGGCTTTGGCACCTTTTGCTTCTTTCCCGGCAGTGGGCAGTCTTTCCAATTTTTCAACAACTTGTCTATTTCCTCGCCGCTCCTCGTACACGGGCGTTTTCGGGGTTCGGTTTCACCATCGAACAGATCCTTGCGTTTCCTCCATGGGTCATCGTCACGAAGCCACCTTCGATGTCCCATGAACACGGTTTTCGAAGACCCGGAATCTCTATCTAGCTGGCGATACGTTGTGTCATCCATGCACCTTACGCATCCAGAAAATCCATGGACTACCTGCCCCGCAAGATATCCGTAACCGAGATAGTCGTGCACCGTCGTGAGCAGTGCGGCTCTCATAGGGAAATATTCTTTCTCTGCAGCGTCCCACGTATTGGCTGGCATTTTCCACAGCATGTCAAGCTCCTCTTTCAGCAGCCCCAGATACAGATTGATGTCGTTCCCTGGTTGTTTCGGCCCTTCAATTAGCATACCCATGTGAATGTACTTCCTCTTCATGCACAACCAGGGGGGAAGGTTGTACATCCACACAAACACATGCCAGGTGCTATGTGTGCTTCTTTGGCTGCCAAACGGATTGACTCCATCGGTGCTCGCGCCCAGCATGATGTTCCTTGGATCATTCCCAAATTCTGGGTATTCGAAGTTCAACGCTTGCCACTGGCTCGCATCCTTAGGGTGACTCAGCATCTTGTATTTTTTATCTATCTCCGGATCATTTGCGTCATCTTCTCGCTTCTTCTCCTCCCTATCCGCGTGCCAACGCAGGAGCTTTGCTACCTTAGGGTCCGCGAAATACCGCTGCAGACGAGGAGTGATCGGAAAATACCACACCACTTTTCGAGGAGCTTTCTTCCTCTTCTTGTATCGAGTGACACCGCACACCGGACATATGGTAGACTCCGCGTGCTCGTCCCGATAAATGATGCAATTGTTCATGCACACATGGTATTTCACGTGCGGTAAATCCAGAGGACACACGATTTTCTTCGCCTCCTCCAAACTGGTCGGGCACTTGTTCCCCTTGGGAAGACGTTCGTGCCAGAATGACATGTTCTCATCGAAGCATGCGTCGATCATTTTGTGTTTTACCTTCATCTCCAGAGCCATGAGCGTTACTTTCAGGCGGGTATCCTCGGGCCTGCATCCTTCATACAATGGAGTAACCACGTCTAACTCAAGTTGATCCATCTTGGCTTTCTCTCGGGCGGCAGCTCTTGCGTTATCCGTCTGCTTGAGAAGCAGCTCTTGAATATGAGGGTCCTGCACCCAACCCATCGATGGTCCAGTGTCGTCTGCTCCGCCGGCATCATCATCATGTCCTGCATCTTCTACATGATGACTGTGTACAGCATCACCGTCGTGATCATCTCCTGGGGATTCTTCGTCTTCTCGCCCACCCGAGCCGCGGTGGTTGTCTTGCTGCCCTTCCTCATTTCTTGCCCGGCCCCCATGGACGACTTCGTAGTCATCTTCATCACCTTGCCACCGATAGCCATCCGTGAAACCACGCAAGAGCAGGTGGTCCCGTACCTGCCCGGAATCCGGGTCCGCAATAAGGCTCTTCAGCTTGCATCTTCGACACGGACATCTTATCTCTGTCTCGTTCTTTTGAAGCATCTCGGCCTTCGCGGACCTCAAAAACCTATTCACGATGCCTTCGGTCATCGTGCGGACCATGGTCGCCTGCGGGGTAGAGCAAAACGATATTTTAGAACCAAGAAAAAATTTGGCATGACTTTCCCTAAAAATAGGACCAAAAAGAATGCTTAATGCCAAAATTCTCGCCGAAACGGAAATGAATCAACATTCCGGCAAAATATTGGCAACTATCGCATTTCAAATACCGGTACACCTCCAAACACAAACACATATGCAACACCACAAACATATGCAACACCACGAACATACATAGATCTAGCTAGGCCATAAAAAGTGCATGTGCACATTGTTGTAGGGAGAACAACATAAATATAGCTTCCCCCCTTACTTACCTATCAAAACAAGGTAACTTAACCACTTAATTTGAATGAATCTATGGTGGAAATGAGGTGAAAAAGAGGAGGCACCCGAGACAAGGAGGAGGCAGTGGAGAGAATGAAGTGGGGAGAAAGTGAGTGTGGGAGGAGAGGCTGTCCAAAATATCTTGTTGCTGCCCACTTACTAATGGCGCACCAACCACAAATGCGCCATTAGTAATCCAGGTTACTAATGGCGCACCCCCTGGTGGTGCGCCATTAGTAGTTTTGCAAAAAAAAGACATACTAATGGCGCACTCCCCCAGGGTGCGCCATTATTAGTTTAAACTAGTAATGGTGCACCGCGGGTGAGTGCGCCATTAGTAGTTTTGCAAAAAAAGGAATAAAAATAATAATAAAAAAACAACATTAGTGGCGCACTTTCTGACAGGTGCGCCATTACTAGTTACAACTAGTAATGGCGCACTTCCTATGGATGCGCCATTAGTATGTTTGGACAGGCGCACTAGTTCAAATTTTTTTTTGATACTAATGGCGCACCATGGGCCAGGTGCGCCATTAGTAGTTTCAACACTAATGGCGCATCAGAAGGTGGTGCGCCATTAGTATATACTAATGGCGCACCACTTGTCTGGTGCGCCATTAGTGTCAATCCCATCTATAGCCCTTTTTCTAGTAGTGTAAGGTTTATCAATCCGTGGGAGGTGTAGGATGAAGATGGTCTCTCTCAAACAACCCTGCAACCATGGAATACCTGGGTAGATGGTGACGGTCCGATCGTGGTAGATTGTGTGACCATGTTGCACATCAGTGGTACCATGGGTAACGACTGCTAAGATAGTTGATCCCAATATGCCAAAGTCAGCTACAAGGTTCCAGGTTAGACCGAATCGCAGATGCAAATGCACATCCAGGATCGACGATCTTATTTTGATCGGGGGATGACTGGTCCCTGCAAAATAATGGAGTACCGTTAGGGATGCAAATGATGGTTTCTGCATTCCGTTTGTAATCTCCCGTACCGTAGGATGGCAACCAGATGAAACAAGTCCCCTGGCTTGTCACCGCGAAGATGCGGCCTAGATGGCGCACGACGTCTTAGAACGTGTAGGGGTACAAATCTGCCGCCACCAACATGCGCCAGCCTCTGCTGTTACCGCGTCTTGCATTGATGGCAATCCTTATGTCGAACACCGCGATGAGATAGTAATCGTCGTAGCCGCGTCGCTTTGTCGGCGGGTCTGCAATTGCTATCTTCTTCAATCTCATGTAGGCATAATCATACATATTCAAGCCCAGCCAGTCCGGAAGGCCGATCCCAATGGTGGAGAAGGGGTCTATCGGAACGGTCGCACTGCTGTGGATGTTGTGCAAAATGATGGTGGTATCCGGCCGGAGGTATGCAAGCCAATCTTCATTGGCACCGACCCAGACCTATATATAAGACGGTGGGAAGCGGAGAAATTACGGGATGGAAATGGAATAACTAAGTACTACATGATCAAACTCCATTACTCACCTGCTCATCGGACAAAATCCGACTACCTCTCAACGTCGGCAACTCTAGCGGAGTCAACGTGCAACCATGGCCAGGGAGCGGTGGACTGTTCGAAGGATTGTCCCATAGAAGAACCTTCTCCTCGAGGATGCATGGAAGAACAACAAGCATGGCCTTTTCCCAAGCCTGTTTAAGCAGCGTCTTGAAAAAGTTGGTGCAGGAAGCATCGAGTCTTGCGGCGGTGAGGACGTCGGAGCGGCATGCGATTTCTCCCAGAGGATCGTCGTCCAAGGTCTCCCAGCCCCGACGAGGAGGAGAACCGCCTGGCGAATCCATGGGAGCAGCAACGAACAACCTTCTCTTCGGGGGGAGGGGAACTAGCGAGGAGGAGATAAGAGCGTAGTAACCGCAGGGCCTCGTTGTTGGGGAACGTAGTAATTTCAAAATTTTCCTACACACACGCAAGGATCATGGTGATGCATAGCAACGAGAGGGGAGAGTGTTGTCCACGTACCCTCGTAGACCGAAGCGGAAGCGTTATGACAACGCGGTTGATGTAGTCGTACGTCTTCACGATCCGACCGATCCAAGTACCGAACGTACGGCACCTCCGAGTTCAGCACACGTTCGGCTCGATGACGATCCCCGGACTCTGATCCAGCAGGGTGTCAGGGAAGAGTTCCATCAGCATGATGGCGTGGTGACGATGATGATGTTCTACCGACACAGGGCTTCGCCTAAGCACCGCTACGATATGACCAAGGTGGAATATGGTGGAGGGGGGCACCACACACGGCTAAGGAATGATCATGAAGATCAACTTGTGTGTCTAGAGGTGCCCCCTGCCCCTGTATATAAAGGAGCAAGGGGAGGAGGCCGGCCGGCCCTAGGGGCGCGCCAAGGAGGGGGGGAGTCCTCCTCCTAGTAGGAGTAGGACTCCCCTTTCCTAGTCCAACTAGGAAGAGAGAAGGGGGAAGGAAAGAGAGGGAGAGGGAGAGGGAAAGAGGGGCCGCACCCCTCCCCTAGTCCAATTCGGACTCCTCATGGAAGGGGGCGCGCCACCTCCTGGGCTGCAGCCCTCTCTCTCCCCTCAGGCCCACTAAGGCCCAATACTTCCCCGGGGGGTTCCGGTAACCCCTCCGGCACTCCGGTTTTCTCCGAAATCACCCGGAACACTTCCGGAGTCCGAATATAGTCGTCCAATATATCAATCTTTATGTCTCGACCATTTCGAGACTCCTCGTCATGTCCGTGATCACATCCGGGACTCCGAACAAACTTCGGTACATCAAAACTTATAAACTCGTAATAAAACTGTCATCATAACGTTAAGCGTGCGGACCCTACGGGTTCGAGAACTATGTAGACATGACATAGAACTGTTTCTGGTCAATAATCAATAGCAGAACCTGGATGCTCATATTGGCTCCTACATATTCTATGAAGATCTTTATCGTTCAAACCGCATAACAACATACGTTGTTCCCTTTGTCATCGGTATGTTACTTGCCCGAGATTCGATCGTCGGTATCCAATACCTAGTTCAATCTCGTTACCGGCAAGTCTCTTTACTCGTTACGTAATGCATCATTCCGCAACTAACTCATTAGTCACATTGCTTGCAAGGCTTATAGTGATGTGCATTACCGAGAGGGCCCAGAGATACCTCTCCGACAATTGGAGTGACAAATCCTAATCTCGAAATACGCCAACCCAACATGTACCTTCGGAGACACCTGTAGAGCTCCTTTATAATCACCCAGTTATGTTGTGACGTTTGGTAGCACACAAAGTGTTCCTCCGGTAAACGGGAGTTGCATAATCTCATAGTTGTAGGAACATGTATAAGTCATGAAGAAAGCAATAGCAACATACTAAACGATCAAGTGCTAAGCTAACAGAATGGGTCAAGTCAATCACATCATTCTCCTAATGATGTGACCCCGTTAATCAAATGATAATTCATGTCTATGGTTAGGAAACTTAACCATCTTTGATTAACGAGCTAGTCAAGTAGAGGCATACTAGTGACACGATGTTTGTCTATGTATTCACACATGTATTATGTTTCCGGTTAATACAATTCTAGCATGAATAATAAACATTTATCATGAAATAAGGAAATAAATAATAACTTTATTATTGCCTCTAGGGCATATTTCCTTCAGTCTCCCACTTGCACTAGAGTCAATAATCTAGTTCACATCGCCATGTGATTTAACACCAATATTCATATCTATATATATGATTAACACCCATAGTTCACATCGTCATGTGACCAACACCCAAAGGGTTTACTAGAGTCAATAATCTAGTTCACATCGCTATGTGATTAACACCCAAAGAGTAGTAAGGTGTGATCATGTTTTGCTCGTGAGAGAAGCTTAGTCAACGGGTCTGTCACATTCAGAGCCGTATGTATTTTGCAAATATTCTATGTCTACAATGATCTGCACGGAGCTACTCTAGCTAATTGCTCCCACTTTCAATATGTATCCAGATTGAGACTTAGAGTCATCTGGATTGGTGTAAAAGCTTGCACCGATGTAAATCTTTACGGCGGGCTCTTTTATCACCTCCATAATCGAGAAATATTTCCTTAGTCCTCACTAAGGATATTCTTGACCAATGTCCAGTGATCTACTCCTAGATCACTATTGTATTCCCTTACCAAATTCAGAACAAGGTATACAATAGGTCTGGTACATAGCATAGCATACTTTATAGAACCTATGACTGAGGCATAGGGAATGACTTTCATTCTCTTTTCTATTTTCTGCCGTGGTCGGGATTTGAGTCTTACTCAATTTCACACCTTTGCAACACAGGCAAGAACTCTTTCTTTGACTGTTCCATTTTGAACTACTTCAAAATCTTGACAAGGTATGTACTTATTGAAAAACTTATCAAGCGTCTTGATCTATCTCAATAGATTTTGATGCTCAATATGTAAGTAGCTTTATTGGGGTCTTTCTTTTAAAGAACTCCTTTCAAATACTCCTTTATGCTTTCCAGAAAAATTCTACATCATTTCTGATCAACAATATGTTACTCACATATATTTATCAGAAAGGCGGTAGTGCTCCCACTCACTTTATTGTAAATACAGGCTTCACCGCAAGTCTGTATAAAACTATATGCTTTTATCAACTTATTAAAGCGTATATTCCAACTCTGAGATGCTTGCTGATCATCGGGCAACTCCACCAAAGTCCACACTTTGTTCTCATACATGGATCCCATCTCAAATTTCATGGCCTCAAGCCATTTCGCGGAATCTGGTCTCATCATCGCTTCCTCATAGTTCGTAGGTTCATCATGGTCTAGTAACATGACTTCCAGAACAGGATTACCGTACCACTCTGGTGCGGACTGTACTTTGGAAGACCTACGAGGTTTTGTAGTAACTTGATCTGAAGTTTCATGATCATCATCATTAGCTTCCTCACTAACTGGTGTAGGAATCACTGGAACTGATTCCTGTGATGAACTACTTTCCAATTCGGGAGAAGGTACAAATTACCTTATCAAGCTCTACTTTCCTCCCACTCACTTCTTTCGAGAGAAACTCCTTCTCTAGAAAGGATCCATTCTTAGCAACGAATGTTTTGCCTTCAGATATGTGATAGAAGGTGTACTCAATAGTTTCCTTTGGGTATTCTATGAAGACGCACTTCTCTGATTTGGGTTCGAGCTTATCAGGTTGAAAACCTTTTTCATATAAGCATCGCAACTCCAAACTTTAAGAAATGAAAACTTAGGTTTACTGCTAAACCATACTTCATACGGTGTCGTCTCAACGGATTTAGATGGTGCCCTATTAAACGTGAATGCAGCTGTCTCTAATGCATAACCCCAAAACGATAGTGGTAAACCGATAAGAGACATCATAGATCGCACCATATCTAGTAAAGTACGATTACGACGTTCGGACACACCATTACATTGTGGTGTTCCAGGTGGCGTGAGTTGCGAAACTATTTCACATTGTTTCAAATGAAGACCAAACTCGTAACTCAAATATTCGCCTCCACGATCAGATCATAGAAACTTTATTTTTCTTGTTACGATGATTTTCCACTTCACTCTGAAATTCTTTGAACTTTTCAAATGTTTCAGACTTATGTTTCATCAAGTAGATATACCCATATCTGCTCAAATCATCTGTGAAGGTCAGAAAATGACGATACACGCCGCGAGCCTTAACACTCATCGGATTGCATACATCGGTATGTTTTATTTCCAATAAGTCAGTAGCTCGTTCCATTATTCTGGGGAACAGAGTTTTAGTCATCTTTCCCAAAAGGCATGGTTCGCAAGCATCAAATGATTCATAACCAAGTGATTCCTAAAAATCCATCTTTATGGAGTTTTCTTCATGCGCTTTACACCGATATGACCCAAACGGCAGTGCCACAAATAAGTTGCACTATCATTATTAACTTTGCATCTTTTGACATCAATATTATGAATATGTGTATCACTACGATCGAGATCCAACAAACTATTTTCATTGGGTGTATGACCATTTGAAGGTTTTATTCATGTAAACAGAACAACAATTATTCTCTGACTTTAAATTAATAACCGTATTGCAATAAACATGATCAAATCATATTCATGCTCAACGCAAACGCCAAATAACATTTATTTAGGTTTAACACTAATCCCAAAAGTATAGGGAGTGTGCGATGATGATCATATCAATCTTGGAACTACTCGAACACTCATCGTTACTTCCCCTCAACTAGTCTCTGTTTATTCTGTAACTCCTGTTTCGAGTTACTAATCTTAGCAACCGAACAAGTATCAAATACTCAGGGGCTACTATAAACACTAGTAAGGCACACATCAATAACCTGTATATCAAATATACCCTTGTTCACTTTGCCATCCTTCTTATCCACCAAATATTTAGGGAATTTCTGCTTCCAGTGACCATTTCCTTTGAAGTGTAAGCACTCAGTTTCAGGCTTTGGTCCAGCTTTGGTTTTCTTCACGGGAGTGACAACTTGTTTGCCATTCTACTTGAAGTTTCTCTTTTTTTCCCTTTGCCCTTTTCTTGAAACTAGTGGTCTTGTCAATCATCAACACTTGATGCTCTTTCTTGATTTCTACCTTGCATACTATAGTTCATCACGGAGTTCTAGTAACTTAGTGATGGTAACTAGAGAATTCTGTCAATCACTATCTTATCTGGAAGATTAACTCCCACTTGATTCAAGCGATTGAAGTACCCAGACAATCTGAGCACATGCTCACTAGTTGAGCGATTCTCCTCCATCTTTTAGCTATAGAACTTGTTGGAGACTTCATATCTCTCAACTCGGGTATTTGCTAAAAATATTAACTTCAACTCCTGGAACATCTCATATGGTCCATGACGTTCAAAACGTCTTTGAAGTCCCGATTCTAAGCCGTTTAAGCATGGTGCACTAAACTATCAAGTAGTCATCATTTTGAGCTAGCCAAACGTTCATAACGTCTGCATCTGCTCCTGCAATAGGTTTGTCACCTAGCGGTGCATCAAGGACATAATTCTTCTGTGTAGCAATGAGGATAAACCTCAGATCACGGATCCAATCCGCATCATTGCTACTAACATCTTTCAACACAATTTTCTCTTGGAACATATCAAAATAAACATATGAAAGCAACAATGCGAGCTATTGATCTACAACATAATTTGCAAAATACTACCAGGACTAAGTTCATGATAAATTTAAGTTCAATTAATCATATTACTTAAGAACTCCCACTTAGACAGACATCTCTCTAGTCATCTAAGTGATCACGTGATCCAAATCAACTAAACCATGTCCGATCATCACGTGAGATGGAATAGTTTTCAATGGTGAACATCACTATGTTGATCATATCTACTATATGATTCACGTTCGACCTTTCGGTCTCCGTGTTCCGAGGCCATATCTGTATATGCTAGGCTCGTCAAGTTTAACCTGAGTATTCCGCGTGTGCAACTGTTTTGCACCCGTTGTATTTGAACGTAGAGCCTATCACACCCGATCATCACGCGGTGTCTCAGCACGAAGAACTTTCGCAATGGTGCATACTCAGGGAGAACACTTCTTGATAATTAGTGAGAGATCATCTTAAAATGCTACCGCCAATCAAAGCAATATAAGATGCATAAAGGATAAACATCACATGCAATCAATATAAGTGATATGATATGGCCATCATCATCTTGTGCTTGTGATCTCCATCTTCGAAGCACCGTCGTGATCACCATCGTCACCGGCGCGATACCTTGATCTCCATCGTAGCATCGTTGTCGTTTACGCCATCTATTGCTTCTACGACTATCGCTACCGCTTAGTGATAAAGTAAAGCAATTACAGGGCATTTGCATTTCATACAATAAAGCGACAACCATATGGCTCCTGCCAGTTGCCGATAACTTCGGTTACAAAACATGATCATCTAATACAATAAAATATAGCATCACGTCTTGACCATATCACATCACAACATGCCCTGCAAAAACATGTTAGACGACCTCTACTTTGTTGTTGCAAATTTTACGTGGCTGCTACGGGCTGAGCAAGAACCGTTCTTACCTACGCATCAAAACCACAACGATAGTTCGTCAAGTTAGTGCTGTTTTAACCTTCGCAAGGACCGGGCGTAGCCATACTCGGTTCAACTAAAGTGAGAGAGACAGACACCCGCCAGTCACCTTTAAGCACGAGTGCTTGTAACGGTGAAACCAGTCTCGCGTAAGCGTACGTGTAATGTCGGTCCAGGCCGCTTCATCTCACAATACCGCTGAACCAAAGTATTACATGCTGGTAAGCAGTATGACTTGTATCACCCACAACTCACTTGTGTTCTACTCGTGCATATGACATCTACGCATAAAACCTGGCTCGGATGCCACTGTTGGGGAACGTAGTAATTTCAAAATTTTCCTACGCACACGCAAGGACCATGGTGATGCATAGCAACAAGAGGGGAGAGTGTTGTCCACGTACCCTCGTAGACCGAAAGCGGAAGTGTTATGACAACACGGTTGATGTAGTCGTACGTCTTCACGATCCGACTGATCCAAGTACCGAACGTACGGCACCTCCGAGTTCAGCACACATTCAGCTCGATGACGATCCCCAGACTCCGATCCAGCAGGGTGTCGGGGAAGAGTTCCGTCAGCACGATGGCGTGGTGACGATGATGATGTTCTACTGACACAGGGCTTCGCCTAAGCACCGCTACGATATGACCGAGGTGGAATATGGTGGAGGAGGCACCGCACACGGCTAAGGAACGATCACGAGGATCAACTTGTGTGTCTAGAGGTGCCCCCCTGCCCCTGTATATAAAGGAGCAAGGGGAGGAGGCCGGCCGGCCCTAGGGGCGCGCCAAGGAGGGGGGGAGTCCTCCTCCTAGTAGGAGTAGGACTCCCCTTTCCTAGTCCAACTAGGAAGAGAGAACGGGGAAGGAAAGAGAGGGAGAGGGAGAGGGAAAGAGGGGCCGCGCCCCCCTCCCCTAGTCCAATTCGGACTCCTCATGGGAGGGGGCGCGCCACCTCCTGGGCTGCTGCCCTCTCTCTCCCCTCAGTCCCACTAAGGCCCAATACTTCCCCGGGGGGTTCCGGTAACCCCTCCGGCACTCCAATTTTCTCCGAAATCACCTGGAACACTTCCGGTGTCCGAATATAGTCGTCCAATATATCAATCTTTATGTCTCGACCATTTAGAGACTCCTCGTCATGTCCGTGATCACATCCGTGACTCCGAACAAACTTCGATACATCAAAACTTATAAACTCGTAATAAAACTATCATCGTAACGTTAAGCGTGCGGACCCTACGGGTTCGAGAACTATGTAGACATGACCTAGAACTGTTTCTGGTCAATAACCAATAGCGGAACCTGGATGCTCATATTGGCTCCTACATATTCTACGAAGATCTTTATTGGTCAAACCGCGTAACAACACGTTGTTCCCTTTGTCATCGGTATGTTACTTGCCCGAGATTCGATCGTCGGTATCCAATACCTAGTTCAATCTCATTACCGGCAAGTCTCTTTACTCGTTATGTAATGCATCATTCCGCAACTAACTCATTAGTCACATTGCTTGCAAGGCTTATAGTGATGTGCATTACTGAGAGGGCCCAGAGATACCTCTCTGACAATTGGATTGACAAATCCTAATCTCGAAATACACCAACCCAACATGTACCTTTGGAGACACCTGTAGAGCTCCTTTATAATCACCCAGTTACGTTGTGACATTTGGTAGCACACAAAGTGTTCCTCCGATAAACGGGAGTTGCATAATCTCATAGTTGTAGGAACATGTATAAGTCATGAAGAAAGCAATAGCAACATACTAAACGATCAAGTGCTAAGCTAACAGAATGGGTCAAGTCAATCACATCATTCTCCTAATGATGTGATCCCGTTAATCAAATGATAACTCATGTCTATGGTTAGGAAACTTAACCATCTTTGATTAACGAGCTAGTCAAGTAGAGGCATACTAGTGACACTATGTTTGTCTATGTATTCACACATGTATTATGTTTCTGGTTAATACAATTCTAGCATGAATAATAAACATTTATCATGAAGTAAGGAAATAAATAATAACTTTATTATTGCCTCTAGGGCATATTTCTTTCACTCGTCCCTTCCAACTGTAGATCGTTCCTCAGCGAAGGGGTGAGGCTATTATTTACTACTAGTACTAGCATTAGGCTGGCCATAGTGGCGGTAACATAAGTAGTATCATGCACTTGGGACTCGTAAACATGCTTATGTGGCAGGCAATTAAAGAAGAGAGAGATGGTTATAGTAACATAGGTAGATACCATAACATAATAACTGTGGTGCTACTATGTGTCATGCATGGCAATAAATGAGACCACCTATGATACTAAGCTATGATACTATGCACTATAGAGGTAGTAACATAGACTAGTAACATATGCATGTTACTACCCACTATGACCAGCCTTATGGAACGTTATGGGATTGCATTATACTATAAATAATAGCACTAGTAAGAAAATTTTGGCACTAGGTAGTAGTTTTTGGCGTGGATTAAGAAATTTTTGGGTATGTTTTTGCCTTTTTTTGTACACGCCAACTAGTGTCAAAAAACGTCTTACATTATGTGACGGAGGAGTACGTACTCATACTGTAGCAGTACCAGTACTACTTTTCTCAACTAGTAGTGCGATGTACTATACTTCTAGTCTAGTCTAGTATAGTGCACCAGTTTTGAACTCTTGAATCTCAAGGCCAATGAGCTATAGTTGGAAGTGGAGGGTACTACTGTTCTCTAGAACCATCGCTGTACTATCAATACAGGGGAAGTACACCTGCGTAGTGGCCTAGTGGGTACTCTCGGTGCTATATTCAGCCGCTCCTCTCACGTATGAGTAGCTGGCCTACTTAGCCGCTCCTCTCACGCACACACTAGCAGCCTGTTTATCAGCGACGGTTACTGCGGGGGCAGAACATTTGAGTTATTTGATACAGCGAGACTAGGCTTTTTGCTTCCATTTGTGGAGGTGTAATGGATCTCGTCGAACTTTGTTAGTAGTTCCTTCTTTATGAATGAGATGAAGCAAAGCTTTTGCCTCCGTTTAAAAAAACACGTCAAGAGGAATTTCTTTTATAGTAGAGCCGATAATGGAGTGAAGTCCATGCGTGCAATGCCACAAGCTACAGAGTAGTAGTAGAGCACTTTACGTACAAAGCCATATTGCACAGTTCCCAATGCCCCGCCAGGCTTTTCCGGCTCCTCGGGCTTAATTGGGAGGCGCTAGTTTAAATATGCTACTAGATGATGAGGAAGCTGCAAGCGAGGTGTGGCTAGGGCGAGCACGCGAGCCACGAGATGCTGGGAAGGAAAACCCGTTCATGTGGCTAGGCTGTCCAGTGCACCCAGATTGTGGGGCCGCACGTCCGTTCGACTTCAAAACTCAAACTACCCGTGTAAAATATTGGCTCGCAGTGAAGTGTAGTAGTACTATTTTTTAAAAAAAGGCCGCCGTGCGTTCGGCCGGGATCGAACCCACAAAACGAGGTATACACTCCCGCGACCACTAGTAGTACTCGTTGGAGTACAACGCAACCTAGAATCGCCTTTTGTCGCTAGTACTACCTCTGTCCGGGTTTATTGGTCCCCATTGTATTTCGTGCCAAATTTTGACCATAGATTAAACTAAGAAAATGTTCACGCATGTCACCAAACATTATATTTTTCAAAACTATGTTCAAATACGAATCCAATGATATAATTTTTCTTGACATGCATTAACATTTTGTTAGTTAAATCTTTAGTCAAAATTTGGCACAAACTATAAAAGGGACCTATAAACCAGGACGGAGGTAGTAGTACGTACATTGTTCCTTACAAGAAACCCCTAATAATGCAAGAAACAACTAAAATGCCAAGAAACTACTACCACTTGCATACGTGGCAGACTTAAAATAAGACTACCTTATCAACCATTGTACATGCTCTTACCAACAAAAATCCTTGAGTGACCTCCTACCTCCGGCCCGTCCACCTAGTCATCCTCGGCCATGGGACGTAGCTACCGCCGCCGGTAGAAGGCGAGGTCAAAACCGCCGGCGGTGCGGAGCCCATGTTGCGGCAGCCCGGATGCCAGTTCCACCCGGCGCTCGCGGCCACCAGCTAGCCAAGATAGCTCCGTCCAGCTGCTTGTCTACAAGGTTTGCTAGCTAGATTGGCACGGTAGTGCGGCGGCTTGCTCGCGCGCGCCGCGCTCAGGCCATCAATCTGGCTTGAGCGAAGGCCAGCGCAGCGGCTTGCTCGCTCATGAGTCACGCTCGGGCCAGCCTGCCAACCCGTGCGGAGGCCAGCGCGGCATCCGGCCCGTCCGGCGGAGCGGCGGCCAACTCGCTCATCACCAGCGCCACCGACGAACACACATCAGTACTGTTCGAAGTAATGTTCAGGAAAAATAATGATTTGAGGGGGAATAACAGGATAGAAGGTCAGATGTGGGTCCCTCGTGTCAACGGTCAAACAAAATGTGTTGTTTTATGCTGCCTCGTCAGCACGGACGTGTGGGCCAACCCTGTCATAAATGGGTTTAAACAAACCTAATCGGTAGGAGTACTAGGCAGTAGTTTTTTGCGTGGATTAAGAAATTTTGGGTAAGTTTTTGCTATTTTTGTACAATAGATTCTTCCTAGGGCTGGTTGAAAGTGGTAGTTTTTTCTTAAATACTCAACATATTGTAGGAGTGAAAGTTAAGCTTTGGAAGCCAATAAGCAAGGCTAGTTACATAGTGCATATGTGTACATGATTGAAAGTAAATATCAACCATGAGTGACTAATACCTTGATGGAAAACTCGAAACTATGGAATACTAGGAAAAAAATGCATGGTTGGAAATACTAGCAATGTTCATGTCCGTTGCAACGAATCATAATTAGAATAATACTTATTCACAAACTTGGTACAAAACACTCTAATTTTGATATACATATGTCACTAGAGATATATTATGTTTCAATTAGAATATATTCCTTGGGCTGTTTTGGTGAGGTCAGGGAGGGATGTGGTTGGTTTTAAGTTACTAATTATGGGTTTTTCTGCAAATTGGTAGACAAGTGGGATGTTGGTGAGGAAAGGCAACAACTTACCTCACAATCGTTAGATGTAGATCTAATGGTCAGAAACAGCGGATGGCAGACACACCAGCATCACCAACTTAGTCTTGTGTAGGAGTACTAGCAAGATCCGTGCATTGCACGGAACATTAAGATGCATTTTTTTATAAAACACTTGTTGTGATTGACCCTTGCGGGAGTAATCCCATGTGTAAAAACTAATGATATCTCGAGAAATATGAGATAAGGTGAAGAGGAGTGGGGTGTGGTGGTGGTTGGTGGTCGGACTGAGCGGAGGCATGGGGATTAACGACGCCGGCAACGGCCACCAGGCCAGTTTGTTCCAGAGGCTTCCTTTCTTAATTGCTCAACAATGAGGTTTGTTGGAGATAGGGATGAACGAGGGAAGGCCTTGTCTACAAATGTGGAGAGGGGTGCGGGTATCTTTTAGTTTAATTTCCATCCGTCAGATATAGATCGGACGGTCTATATTGCAAGATGGCACACGTACCATCATCACCAACTCAGTTTTTTATAAGAGAAGAAATATAAGTATGGAGATACAAACGTATTATCGATACTTGCTTCTGTAAACTAGCATCTACATTCTATTCAATGCCTCGACATGTGGGGCCTTAGCACAGTGACTTCTCGACTGTGTAAAACAAAGATTTTCCCGTCGCCGACAAGGAGGGGGTGACGGCAGCGCGCTTTTTGGCTTGCTCTAGTCCTAGTAGTCATACTAGGTGGTCTAAGCACGTGTAGATTTATTCCTTTTCACGTCTCGTGTTTGCCGTACTGCCACGACTGTTGATGAATAGATGGTAAGTTATTCACGGGGAAACCCTTGATGAGCGTGTTTGCGAGAGAGAGAGAGACAGTGTGCGTGTGTGATATGTTAGAGACTGAGGCAATGATAACAGATTCTTTGTGTCTATGTGTGTGGAGGATAGAGAGAGACATGTACATGGGGCTTTGTGTTGTGTAACGTGGAGACACATATACATAATTAGAGAGTGAGTGTTGAGATACACATGCGGACATGGGGAGAGATGAGGATCCAGATAAATGGGTGTTTGTGCGTGTTTGTGTGTGTTTGTGCACGCGTTTGTGTGTGAGAGGGAGAGAGTGTACGTGGAGTATAGAGACCACTGATGATGTAAACCTAGTATAAGGGAAGGGGGAATGGTGTGACATGTGTACTAGCGGGCTAGCATGGGTGCGGGCTGGGGGAGTAGACTATTTGGAAGAGACATCGAGTGTGTGTGTGGGAGAGGGGTGTGAGAGCGAGAGAAAGAGCTAGCGACGGAGAGAGAGAGAGAGAGAGGAAGAGAGGGGGCGAGAGGGGTTGTTTGTGTCCATAAATGGCGTATAGATAGGGAGACAATGTTGATGTTGTCCGAAATTGGCCTATGAATGGAGATGCAAGGGAAGCGAGTCATCGTGTGTTTGATAGGGACTTCATGAGAGATCTAGAATAGATGGTGTAGAGAACAATGTGCGAAATCGAGAACGATTATACATTAGGGAGCTATGCAAAGAGTCACGACATATATGTATCCAGGGAAGGAGCTGGGGTGGGTCCGCATGTGGGAGAGATAGAAAGAGGAGAGTGGTGCACAAGGAGACAAAGTGTGCTTGTTTGTAGTGGGGGTGGTGTGTGAGATGAGTGCGCGAGAACCACATAACTAGGGAGATAGACGTTTGGGGGCGACGTTTTGTGTGTATGGGAAATATACACTCTACATAGTGCATGTGCTTGGGTAAGAGAGATAGCGGGAGACCTAGAGAGTGACGGAAGAGATGTGTGCATGCCCGAGAGACAAAGTGATAGAGACCTATGTTGGGGTCCAGACTTTACAAGAGAGAGGGGTGTTAATGTGCTCGTGTGTTGGTGTTTGGGGGAGAGAACGACTTCTCTATGTGTGTGTGTGTGCGCGCGTGGTGGTGGTGGGGGGTTGACTTCAGATAAAGAGTGAGGTTTCTATATTTGAGGGACTTTAGCGTAATTGAGATATTGTGCACTCATGGTTGATCCATTTGTTTCACAGTTTGTACTATGAGATAACGATACTTTTGAACATGCGTGATATACCTTGATGTACCAGAATTACAAACATAAGATTGGAATTTTGGAATTCGACTCCATCATTAGCTTTTGTAATTCATTTAAACGGAGGTACATTTTTAAGCCGAGATTTCATGATTTCAAATTCATATATCAAACCTAGAGATATACACATACGGGCATGTTCAAAATTTATAATCATCCACTTTATTCATACACATACACATTTTTGCTTTTGTCATCATATTTAGGAAAACACATTTGGAATTTCATTTGAATTGGACCGTATGATGGTATTTGCTTGTAGTAGCTCAATGATCCATATTTGAATTGAATGGACAATCTAAATTTAGAGTTGGAGACATTGATTTTCAAAAATTTTACATTTTTTTGCGTGCAAAACAAACAAATTGTCGGCCATGATATCATAGTCGGCCGTACGAGAGCAGAATACTTATAATTTTAGGCTCCAAAAGCTTTCAAACTTCCCGCTCACATCGAAATATCACGCGCCCGAAAGTTTAGCCCTGCAATATTCCTGTTTTACCCCTGCCACATGAACGAAAAAGGGCTGCTGTGGTAACTCCATTGTTTTCCCCTCTTTGCCGCCAACATTCTTCCCCAGAGCCCCTTCCCCTCCCCGATCCCCCCAACCACGACAAGCTGCCGAATCTAGTCCTCCGCCGCAGCGGTGGACCTCACACCCCGTCGGATCTACCTTCCGCACCTTGGAACCCCCAACTGCCAACTCACCACTTCACCGGAGCTGCTTCAGCGACTGGCTTGTCCACTGCTCTAGATCTTCTTGACCGCCATCATGGTCCACCGCACCGGATCTGCTTAACGGCGCCCTCCACCACAGTGTAGGCCCTTCACTGACTCCCTCGTCTGCCCCTTCGCTGGCCCTTCATACAAGCCCTCGTCCGCCGCAACAGATCCGCCTCACCGAAAGCACTATACAATGCGCCCGCCGAAGCCTTCGTCCACTGCACCGGACCCACTCCACGGACGCCATATTCAACTCCACCGGCCCTGCTTTACCGACGCCGCAGCCTCATCAGGTTATTTTGATTTGTACTCCTTCGGTTTTTCTCTTTATCGTGCAACTGTTCACTTACCATAGATGAGCTTTCTTGTATGTCGATAGGCACCACAACCGTAGCACCGGAGCCGCTTCAGCGACGGCGACAGCCGGCCCAAACTCAACCGCAACACGAGCACCATCGACGATCCTTAGCTATCAAGTATGACAACGATACCCATATGCCGCCGAGAATCAGGTACTATTATCCAACGGCCGGCGCCTACGTTCACTTTCCTAGCATAAGCACCGCACCTTTGAATTTCTTTAGGGCTTCATTCAGTTTTTCATGAGACGCGTTATTCTGCTTGCACCTGTAGGGCCATACTTCTGGCAGTGAACATGTTACATGTGTTAAATTACATACCAGTGCACATATAGTTAATATGCTTTATTTTGTTCTGATGCCACCTGTTGGTTCCATCAGACTGCTTAATGTTCTCTATGCTTAATTACACATCAGCAAACTAGCATGTGGTTCCGCTGCTTTTTGTTCATTTTACCCTACATTTTCTGATGCTAGCTATTACATCACTGCTCCGAGCCTCTGTTCATTACTTGTTTGTGTGTTCCTGATCTTCCCAAGTTGCATGACTAATTTGATGCTTCTATTAATTATGGAGCTGCCAACCCCATCAAGCAAAATATTTGTTCTTTTGGGGCCGGCACCTCGTACAAGCATAAAAATAGAGGGAAGCAGATATATTGTCGTGTATGCACACACCCATCTTTCATTAGTTTAGATGAACCATTGATGATCAATTCGGACCAGTGCATGCGATTAAAATTAATTTTACCTAAATATATGGTGCAGAATAAACTACAACAACTAGATTTGCAACCACGGGATGCTGACGATATCTTCAAAGAACATTGCAACAGCAGCTAGGCTTCACAGCAACATATGGTAAGCCAGTGTGTTTTAGTACATGTTAAATGTAATGCGAGTGGGCTGCTTTCTTGGCTTGTACCCTCAACGTGTAATCCTACCGAATTACAAATAGTTCAGTTGTCTGCTTTGCTGTATTGCTTGATTCGAATGCTTGTTTGTTGTTACATTATACCTGAGTTGGCCAATATGTCAGCAGTGCCTGCTGTACTATCATAAAGAAATGCATGCCTATTTCATTTGAGTCCTTAACTTTTCCTCTCAACTTCATCACAAGACTGTCTTCGTAGTTTATATGAGGCCACACTGTTAAGTGCTTTCTCAGATTATTTCAACTGCTTAGATGCCTTGACAACTTAAATATAGCGGTTGTACACTCCCTTTCAACTTTCATCTTACCATTTTAATTTCTTTTCGGCTGATGCTGCTTCGAACCATTTAAATATAGTTTGCCATGCTCGACAATAATTCGTCCGTCATTTACCATGTAAGCTTACTGCCTGGATCATACGATAACTATCTCTTACTTATGTCCAGCAGAAATCTTTCAGGACGCCGTTCACACTAGGACACAATGTACAACCCCAGAATCTATTTGTGGAAGCAGTGCGCCATCCATGTTACCAGATGGTAGCAGTTCAAAGGCAACACTGCTGGAGAGCAGTCTGAGCACAGATATTATAGTGCTTGAGGCTCTACTAGAGGCAGAAAGAGATGGTGTGGCTGCCATGAATGAGGTAATCTTTATCTTGAGGCTGGAAATTACGGAATTAGTGGCACACATTATGCAAGCAACCCAAGAATTGGAGGAAGTAAGAATGTTGCATTCGAAGACGGAGGAGGTCCTGCTGTTTCTGCTATCTAAAGCCCAAGGTAATCTCGGTTCTTCTTTAGATACCAGTTGAAATTGTCATTAGATTATTGTACTTGCATGTTGTGTCATGTTTCTGAATGGATTATGTTGCAAGACCCCCTATGTTTTCCGGAATTCCATGTCGTCCATGTGTTGTAATGACCCAAATTTTTTAGGCGAGGTAATCCTCAGTACTTGTATGATTGACATAAGGTGAACTGTTTTTCGTGTGAGCATATTGTATTGGATGAAATAACTGTTTGAATCAGAGTGTATCCAACCTACTGAATTCAAAGATCACGACATTTCTAAATCATAATCATATATAAAGGTGGAATAAATCTTTGTTGTGGTTTTGAAGAAATAAATAACAAAACGTATAATTATCTGTGGATATTCGTAATCGAATACAAATTGGATTTGAATTTAGCTTGCCAGGTCCTAGGGCAAACATGAATGCTAATTCTCCCAAGTTATGAACAAAGCGGCTAAACACCCACTATAATTTGTGGGCTGCCCGAAGCAAGTGTTTGCGAGATGGAAATTACTGTCTACCCCTGACACTTGACATCCTTATCGACTGGATTTACACTGATGTTGATAGGGGTAGACTAGTAACTTCAATCAGACGTGACATGACGGCCTCTGAGCCCATTCAGACACGGTGGGCGCCAAACGTGGGCGGCAAAACACATTTGATTCAAGCTCGTCCAAAAGACATGTGTCTCTTCCTCCATTTCCCCATTCATACATGGTGGGTGGCAAAACAAACTCTCCTCGTCCGAAATCGATGTAGGCTAATATTTTAAATAGGGGCAGATGTGTAACTTCCATCAGACGTGACACAACACCCTACCTGTCAGCCCCGTTCATACACCGTGGGCGCCAACCGTGGGAGGCAAAACATCCTCTCCTCGCCCGAAATAGTTACCGGCAAATATTTGGGAGATGCGAGATTATCGACCTATCCCCAACCGATGCGATGTCCGAAATTTTAAACGGGGGATAAGTTCGTAACTTTCCCCCATTTCAGAGAAGCGCGTCCCAAAGTTTGAGATCCCCCCTCCCCTCCATTTCGCCATTCATACACCGTCGGCGGCACGACAACCTCCGCACTGCGGCCAGCCTCCTCCGTCTGCCACCCCATCCTCCACCTTGCCAGAGCCGCTACCCCTACCCCGTCGTCCACTGCAAGAGATGGACGTCTCTCTTCCACGGTGCTGGACCAGGATCCTTTCATCGCCTCCTCTCGCTTCATCAGCGCCATCGTCCACCTTGCCATTGCCGCTCCTACGACCGCCTCGTCCACGGCAACAGGATATATCCCTCGACCCGGCCGTCTGCCGTCTAAAGTCTTCTTCCCCGCCGCCGACAGCCATCGCACCACAGCACCCTCAACGTATCTGCATAGGCCTACACGGCGTCGCAAGAGAGGTGGTACTCTTCCATATGTGCTTAAGTTATTGATCTCACCCAGAAAATAGATCATAATTTGTTTACTGTACTTTTCTTGTCCGTACCAAATCGTAGTGGCTAGTTGAAAGCAAACATTGGTTGCGAAGTAGCTTTGTCCGGTTTGCACCTTCAGATCCGCCATGGCAGGGGCACTATACTCGTAAAGCTTATGGTTTCCCCCCTTTATATTCACTACCATCATCGTAGGTGCTTCGTGTCGTGCTAGCACTGCTCCTCAAGACCTCAACCCAAAGCTTACGTGTTGAAATACGAATCTGATATGATGCTCATATCACTAAAACAGAGAACGTTTAATTGGTCACTAATGTGCGCCACCCACTGGTCCAGCTAGTTCCACTTTCCTGATTTTTCTCTTGATGCTTTGGGTTTCCCCCTTTTATCTACTCTACTATGATCTCCGTAGGTGCTTTCTGTCATACTAGCATTACTCCACCCTTCAAGCTAAACAACACAACACTCAGAATTCAAAAGCTCAGTTGTTCAAATATGATTGTGATATGATACTGATATTAGTTAGCCGACACATTTAATTGGTTAGCTAAAGGTCCCACTTGAGTTTCCAAATGCATGTCACGACATATAGAGAGACAACATAATTGCATTTTTTGTCACTTGTTGACCGTACTTTCTTGTCCATACCAAATCTTAGTTGTTATTTCAAAGCAAACATCGGTTGCTAACTACCCTTTGCGCGGTTTGCAGCTTCAGATCTGCCATCCCACTGCCACGGTCAACACTGTACTCATCATGCTTATGTTTTCCCCATTTTATGATGACCACAATTAGCCTACGTGGTTCGTGTCGTAATAGCACTGCTCCACCCATCGAGCTAAACAAGCTTAGTTGTACAAATTCATATCTGATATTATTGTTGATATTAGTAAAACTGAGAGATGTTTAATTGGTTAGCTAAATGTTCCTACTTTAGTTTCGAAATGCATGTGAGCCACATATGGAGAGACCGGAAAGAATAGTATTTCTCTGTGCGCTCTGGTTCATAATGGGTGGGCAACTGACATTGTATTGAAACACTTGTAATATCTTCAATCTGCTTGCTCTTCTGCTCTTCTTTAAGATGATACTCTTCTCTTGCGGTCGACTGGTCAGGTCGAGTTATTCTCCCTTAGTATATTTTGAATCTGTCAGGTCAGGTCGACTTGTTCTTCTTTACTATATGTTGAAGCTATCATCTGCGAAGTGTCATCACTTCTGGAGCTCTCATATTTTGAGTAGTAGGTGACATTATATTAATGCACACAACAAATTATAACATGCATGGCATCTTTTAAAAGAATTGCAGAGATAGCACAAAGGGGTTTATAGGGAGGCAGTATTGGATTAGAATCACTTCTACATTACAAAGAAAATCTCACTTGTTTTTATGTTTTCATGCATGTCAGATATTGAACATTATCAAAATGAATATGAGAATGGGCGCACGAGAGGAATATTGCAGAACGATCCACTGTCTAACAAACTTGGCATGGTGGAGGATGGCCTATCTTATTTACCCATCAAGGTGCTTGCTCTAACTTTGCAAAGTTGTATTGGTCGCACATATTTTGCATCTGACCTCTTGCATTACTTCTACTTTGTTACACCATCTGCTTAGTTTAAGCATCATATATGAGTATATGCCATAACTATCCATTTTCTGTACCTATTCCATGTGTCGTCACACTATGTTTTTCCAGTCAAATGTTGTTCTTTCGTAATAGATGTCCAAAAGGAAGAGGGTGAGTGCAGATCCTCAAGGAGTACAAACTAGGTATTTGGAAAAGGTAGTGGTACCTGTTAAATCAGATAGGTCAGCGGCCACAAAAAACACAGGCCCAACTGTACCACACTTTACCCCTACTCTAGTGGCCAAACCCCTATTAGAACTGCTGGGAGCCCAGCGTCAGGTACTGTCTATGATATCAATTCAAAATTTGAACTCCTAAATTTCTGCTTGTGCCTTGCCTTCTCTCTTGTATGAAAACTAATTTCAGATGAATCTCCTTGCTCAAATGATCATACGATCTCAAAACAATAATGGGCTCTGCATTGCTCTTGTCAGTACCTCTCTCCCTTTTGCCTTGTAACGCTGTACTTAATTAATTGCTATTTGATTATGTATCATTAGTCTGCACCTGAGCTTCATTATCCTCTATTTCTTCCAATATTATTTGATCTATATTTACTCTTTGCAAAATGTAGAATAATGGCAATGCTTATAAAGAATTTTCTTTGGGGAATTTATTGAATTATCCTTCCATCAACATGGAGAAGGGCTTTGTCCAGCCCGTGTTAACATGTAATGTAAGTTCATCCTTCTCAAGCCTTCAAACTTTGTTCTAGTATAGATTTGGATAGGCATCATTTCCTCCACTACTATTTGCTTTGCTGTTTACATCTGATTGGATGTTTGCAACAACTACCAGTTTTAAATTGTAGTTGTAAAAACATGTTCCTTATGCAGAACAGATCCATTTATTTGCTTATATAATTGTGAAACCTGTTACGTGTCTCCTTGTTTCTCTTTCAGAGTCGCATCTCTTATGCCAGGCAGAACTTTAGGGAAGATAGTGAGCCAAACCATCTTGAGGACAGCGAGATGACCCCAAGGTCCTATCTTGATGAAGACAGTGAGTTGAAGCTACTCACCAGCAGGTGTGAGACAACCTCTGTGCAGTCGCTGCCTCAATCAGTTCGACTTCTTCAGTCTCAACTTAAAGCAGAAAGGCTTGCTTCAGCTCAGCTCCGACTTGAAGTCAAAGATGCAATTAAGATGTCAGAGGACTGCTGTGCGCACGATCATGCCTTAAATCTAGTGTTGATGCATCTATCGTTAACACAACTGAGGTCTACTCAGCTTCTTCAGCTGTTTGGGGGGCCCGACCTGGCCAGGCCTAGTGCCTTCTGAAGTGCTCTCAGTTTTGTATATTCTTTTGTCGGCGCATTTATTTGCACTGGTGGCGAACTTTGATGCCCAGTGGATGTAATATGTGTGATAGCCATGATAGCCTAGCGTAAGTTGCTTGCTTATTTATTTCCTTGTTGTCTTGTTTATTTGTTTGCTTGTAGTCATTGCAGTTCTTTTTCTGTGGTTAGCTAGTGGCTGCAATAACCTATTTTTTAAAACTAGGCCACAATAACCATGGGCTAATATTTATGTAGTGACATTGGGTCTCCTATGGGCCATAGAAACAGTGGGCCTTCTACGGGCCATAGAAACAGTGGGCCTTCTACGGGCCATAGAAACAATGGGCCTTCTATAGGCCGTAGAAACAATGGGCCTTCTACGGGCCGTATCATCAATGGGCCTTATACGGGCAGTATGATCGATTGGCCAAACATGGGCCAATAACAGGCCGCATTATGGCCATAAACGGGCTAGATTTGGAATCGTCCATTCATGGGCCGACCATAATGGGCCATCGTTAATAGGCCGTATTTCATGACGCTATGAAAACGGCCCAATGTGTTAATGGACCACAAACGGGCCGATTGTAAGCACGGGCTGAATTTGGCCCACAAGCAGAAAATGACAGTAGCGGGCCGTAAGTAAACGAATGCTGGAAATGAGCCCAAGAATAAATGGGCTATGAGAAGGCCGAAAGATAACATGGGCTGGAAACGGCCCAATGGAATAACGGGCCCTTAATGGGTATAAAGTGATACACTATTCATTACGGGCCAGTTTCACCACGGGCCGTTAATGGGTGTAAAGTGATACAATGTTCATTACGGGCCAGTTTCACCATGGGCCGTTAATAGGCCAAGAGTTACATAGGGCCTCATATGGGCCGAAAACGTCATGGGCCATACATGGGCCAGAAGTGAAAATGGGCTGGAATCATATTGGGTGGCCCAGATGACGCTACTGGGCCTAATTCGGATAGGGCGTAATAGGCCTTGGGTTAGCGGGCTGTAAATGGGCTATATGCGAACAGGCCGTTAACATGCTTTACATGGGCCGGGCCACCACCTTTTGACCAAGTCAAACGAGCCGGCCTTTTCACAGGAATGGGCCTCTATTGGGCCGTGCCACGTGTCGACGTATCATAGGCGCCTTCTGTCCAATGAGTGGATGACATCTGTCCCAACGGTGAGCCGACACGTGTTTTCTCCAGCCAATGATGATTTTACACGTGGAAAATCCCCATTGGTTGGGGCTGTTAACGGGTTATCGGATCCAAAACCTGACCTGATAGCTTAACGGCGTTCCGTTACGGTGGATGCCACGTGTCGGTCACCCTTGACGAAAGCACTTCTGTGACGCGCAATTTGTCGTCATGGAAGTGGACACTTTCGTGATGATAATTTTGGTAATGTCATGGAACACTTCTACGACAGCACAGGTATGACTATCTTGATTCTGTCATAAATTTGTCATGGATGTACACGCATGACAAAAAACGCGACCTACTGTGACAAACACGTATCATCACGGAAGTGTATTTTTTTGTAGTGTCCCTCCACATCATGGCGGCCGCCGGGATGATGAAGATGGCCACTGATGATGGTTTCCCCCTCCGGAAGGGTGCCGAAATGGGGTCTAGATTGGTTTTTCATGGCTACAGAGGCTTGCGGTGGTGGAACTTCTGACCTAGGGTTACCCCCAGGGTTTTTGGAATATTTGATGATTTATAGGGCGAAGAGGGGGTGTGAGAGGCCACCGAGGTGGGCACAACCCACCTGGGCGCGCCTGGGGGGGACTCCCAAGTGCTTCTCTGGCCCACTGGATGTCTTCTGGTCCATAAAAAATCCACAAAAAGTTTCGCGGTGTTTGGACTCCGTTTGATATTGATTTCCTGTGATGTAAAAAAACAAGCAAAAAACATCAACTTGCATTGGGCACTGGGTCAACAGGTTAGTCCTAAAAAATGATATAAAGTTGATATAAAATGATTGTAAAACATCCAAGAGTGATAATATAGCAGTATGAATACTTCATAAATTATAGATACGTTGGAGACGTATCAGCATCCCCAAGCTTAATTCCTACTCGTCCTTGAGTAGGTAAATGAGAAAAGAAATAATTTATGAAGTGTGAATGCTAGCATATTGCATAAGTTTGATCAATGATAATTTCAATCACTTTTCCTAGCATCATAATAGCAATTCTCTCTCATAAAACTCCTCATGTTAAAGTAGCAACCAATTTGCATGTTAAGGTTCAAACAATGAATTCTATTGAAACTCAACAACCTATATTCTTAGTCACCAAACAATTGCAATTCAACTTATTCAACAGAGTCTAAGTAAGAGCTCCACATACTCAACCATCATATAGTCTTCTATGATTGCTAACACTCACCGCGTACACATGAGCAAAATGTTTCAACCATACACATAAAAAGATAGGGGCTTATAATTTCGCCTCCCACCGTATTCACCTCAAGGGTGATGTCAATAATAATAACTCATGCTACCCATATCCAACTGGATATATATGCCTAGATCTTTCCTCACCACATGATGCTTGCCAAAAGAGAAAAATAAAAAGGAATAGGGAGAAAAACTTTGACTCTTGCATGAAAGTAAATACATAAAAGTAAAAGATAAGCCCTTCGCAGAGGGAAGCAGAGGTTGCCATGCGCTTTTTGTTTGTATTCTCAATCCCTTAGTGCAAAAGAATGTCACGTTATATTGCCCCTTATGATAGAAACCTTTATTATGCAGTCTGTCGCTTTTATTCTTTGCCATGACAAGTTCGTACAACGCTCAATTTTCTCTTACACTAAATGATCTAACACTTTTAGAAGCAATTTTTATTGCCTTATTGCACCGATGACAACTTACTTGAAGGATCTTACTCAATCCTGAGGTAGGTATGGTGGACTCTTGCAAATAAGATTTGGGTTTAAGGGTTTTTGGATGCACAAGTAGTATCTCTACTTGGTGCGGAATTTTTGGCTAGCAAAGATGGGGGGCAAGCACCACATGCTGAAGGATCTATGACAATATAACTTCCATGTGAATATGAACAAACATAAATCATTACGTTGTCTTCCTTGTCCAACTCAAAATTTTTGGCATATGATATTTTGATGGGGGCTCACAATCACAAAAGATTTCCAAGATAGTGTATTTGCATGTGAAAGTTCTCTTCCTTATAGTAATCATTCAGGAATTGCTTGTATGACCAATATTGTGATTGTCAAGCTTCAAAAGATTTCACTTTCTAAACCCAATGTGAAGCTACCACTAGGCATGATATGAACATATAATTTCAAGTTCATGATATTCAACTCATTCAACAATTTACTCATAGGATATAAGTGAAGCACAAGAATAAATGACAAACTACTCCAAAAAGATATAAGTGAAGATCATGCGAGTAGTTAAGTAAATGGGTAGCTAATTGAGGACTCTCTCTTATTTAAAACTTTCAGATCTAAGTATTTTATTAAAACAACAAGCAAAACAAAACAAAATGGCATTCTAAGAATAGCACAACTCATGTGAAGAAGGAAAAACTTAGGATCAACCGATACTAACCGATAATTGTTGATGAAGAAAGGTGAGATGCCTACCGAGGCATCCCCAAGCTTAGATGCTTGAGACTTCTTGAAATATTATCTTGGGATGCCTTGGGCATATCCAAGCTTGAGCTTTTGTGTCTCCTTAATTCCTTTTATACCACGGTTTCCGTAAATCTTAAAAACTTCATCCACACAAAACTCAACAAGAACTCGTGAGATAAGTTAGTATAAACCAATGCAAAAACCTTCTCATTATATACTGTAGGAAATCACAAAAATTATTATTCAACATTTCATACTAAATGCCTCTGCATATTTAATACTCCTATCCTCAAATAGAATCATTAAACAAGCAGACATATGCAAACAATGCAAACATAACATCAATCTGCCAAAACAGTACAGTCTGTAAAGAATGCAAGAGTATCAATACTTCTTTAACTCCAAAAATTATGAAAATTTACCACACTGTAGAAAATTTATCAAAGCTTACTGATACGTCTCCAACGTATCTATAATTTTTTATTGTTTCATGCTATTATATTACCCCTTTTGGATGTTTATGGGCTTTATTTTACACATTTATATCATTTTTGGGACTAACCTACTAACCGGAGGCCTAGCCCATATTGCTGTTTTTTTTGCCTATTTCAGTATTTCGAAGAAAAGGAATATCAAACAGAGTCCAAACGGAATGAAACCTTCAGGAGCGTGATTTTTGGAACAAACGTGATCCGGAGAGCTTGGAGTGCAAGTCAAGAAGCTTCCGAGGGCCCCACGAGATAGGAGGCCGCCCCCCTGTAGGGTGCCCCCTGTCTCGTGGGCCCCTCGGGTGGCCACCGACGTACTTCTTCCTCCTATATATACCTACGTACCCCGAAAACATCCAGGAGCACCACGAAACACAACTTCCACCACCGTAACCTTCTGTATCCGCGAGATCCCATCTTGGAGCCTTCGCCGGCACTCTGCCGGAGGGGGAATCAACCATGGAGGGCCTCTACATCAACATCCTTGCCCCTCCGATGAGTTGTGAGTAGTTTACCACAGACCTACGGGTCCATAGTTATTAGCTAGATGGCTTCTTCTCTCTTTTTGGATCTCAATACAATGTTCTCCCCCTCTCTTGTGGAGATCTATTCGATGTAAACTCTTTTTGCGGTGTGTTTGTCGAGATCTAATGAATTGTGGGTTTATTCAAGTTTATCTATGAATAATATTTGAATCTTCTCTGAATTCTTTTATGTATGATTGAGTTATCTTTGCAAGCCTCTTCGAATTATCAGTTTGGTTTGGCCTACTAGATTGGTCTTTCTTGCCATGGGAGAAGTGCTTAGCTTTGGGTTCAATCTTGCAGTGTTCTTACCCAGTGACAGAAAGGGTTGCAAGACACGTATTGTATTGTTGCCATAGAGGATAACAAGATGGGTTTTATATCATATTGCATGTGTTTATCCCTCTACATCATGTCATCTTGCTTAATGCGTTACTCTGTTCTTATGAACTTAATACTCTAGATGCAGGCAAGAGTCGGTCGATGTGTGGAGTAATAGTAGTAGATGCAGGCAGGAGTCGGTCTACTTGTTATGGACGTGATGCCTATATACATGATCATGCCTAGAGAATCTCATAACTATGCGCTTTTCTATCAATTGCTCGAGAATAATTTGTTCACCCATCGTAATACTTATGCTATCTTGAGAGAAGCCTCTAGTGAAACCTATGGCCCCCGGGTCTATCTCTTATCATATTTGCTTTTAATCTACCTTTATTTGCATCTTTACTTTTTGCATCTATATTATAAAATACCAAAAATATATTTATCTTATCTTACTATCTTTATTAGATCTCACTTTCGTAAGTGGCCGTGAAGGGATTGACAACCCCTTTATTGCGTTGGTTGCGAGTTCTCAATTTGTTTGTGTAGGTGCATGGGACTTTTGAGGAGCCTCCTACTGGATTGATACCTTGGTTCTCAAAACTGAGGGAAATACTTACGCTACACTTTGCTGCATCACCCTCTCCTCTTCGAGGAAAACCAACGCAAGCTCAAGACGTAGCAAGAAGGATTTCTGGCGCCGTTGCCGGGGAGGTCTTCGCTCAAGTTAAGACATACCAAGTACCCATCACAAACCCATCTCCCTTACATTTACATTATTTGCCATTTGCCTCTCGTTTTCCTCTCCCCACTTCACCCATGCCGGTTTATTCGCCCTCTCTCTTCTCTCTTTTGCTTGCCCTTTTGTTTTCTCGTTTGGTTGGAATAGATGCTTATTTATTACTAAACAGAGAACCTAATATCTATGGATCCTCATCCGCTTGCTAATCTTTTTAAGAGATCCAATTATGATGAACCAATTGCTAGTGAGTTTTGTGCACTAGATTATCTTTATGAAGTGATTCATGATAGATCTTTGAATAAAATGCATGATTGCAATGATTTTACTATAAATTCTCTTGATGTCAATTGTGCTAATATTATGCAAAACCCTAAGCTTGTGGATGCTAGTTTTGCTATGTCTACTACTTGTTGCAATGATCACGATTGGAGTGATTCTTCTTATGATCTTGAAAATTTATTTAAGCCCCATGATGAATATGAGATTGATAATAGTGTTTGCAATAATATTGAAAGTGGGTTTGGAAGAATGTCAACTTTAGATCCCACATATTTGGAGAATGTTCAATCTTATGGTATTTTTGACAAAAGTGGGTTTGGAGAGGTCATGACTTTAGTTAATGTTAATCCCACTATTTTGGAAGAGTGTCAACTTCGCATGCATGTGGATCGTGTTGGAAGTATTTTATGTGATAGTTATTTTGTTGAATTTTCTTATGATCCTACATGTAATTATTATGAGAGAGGAAAAATATGGTCGTAGAAATTTTCATGTTACTAAATTACCTCTCTTCATGTTGAGATTGCTATCATCTCTTTGTGATTCCTTGCATATGCTAGTTTTTGCTTGCCTTGGTAATTTGTTTTCTTACAAGATGCCTATGTTGGAAATATGCCCTAGAGGCAATAATAAAATGGTTATTATTATATTTCTTTGTTCATGATAATTGTCTATTGTTCATGCTATAATTGTATTATCCGAAAATCGTAATACATGTGTGAATACATAGACCACAACAAGTCCCTAGTGAGCCTCTAGTTGACTAGCTCGTTGATCAACATATAGTCATGGTTTCCTGACTATGGACATTGGATGTCATTGATAACGGTATCACATCATTAGGAGAATGATGTGATGGACAAGAACCAATCCTAAGCATAGCACAAAGATCGTGTAGTTCGTTTCGCTAGAGCTTTTCCAAATGTCAAGTATCATTTCCTTAGACCATGAGATTGTGCAACTCCCGGATACCGTAGGAGTACTTTGGGTGTGCCAAACGTCACAACGTACTGGGTGACTATAAAGGTGCACTACGGGTATCTCCAAAAGTGTCTGTAGGGTTGTCACGAATCGAGATTGGGATTTGTCACTCCCTATGACGGAGAGGTATCTCTGGGCCCACTCGGTAATGCATCATCACAATGACCTCAATATGACCAAGTGTCTGGTCACGGGATCATGCATTACGGTACGAGTAAAGTGACTTGCCGGTAACGAGATTAAACAAGGTATTGGGATACCGACGATCGAATCTCAGGCAAGTAACGTACCGATTGACAAAGGGAATTGTATACGGGATTGATTGAATCCTCGACATTGTGGTTCATCCGATGGGATCATCGAGGAGCATGTGGGAGCCAACATGGGTATCCAGATCCCGCTGTTGGTTATTGACTGGAGAGGCGTCTCGGTCATGTCTGCATGTCTCCCGAACCCGTAGGGTCTACACACTTAAGGTTCGGTGACGCTAGGGTTGAAGAGATATTAGTATGCAGTAATCTGAAAGTTGTTCGGAGTCCCGGATGAGATCCCGGAAGTCACGAGGAGTTCCCGAATGGTCCGGAGGTAAAGATTCATATATAGGAAGTCATCTTTCGGCCATCGGGAAAGTTTAGGGGGTCACCGGTATTGTACCGGGACCACCGAAAGTGTCCTGGGGGTCCACCGGGTGGGGCCACCTATCCCGGAGGGCCCCATGGGCTGAAGTGGGGAAGGGGAACCAGCCCCTGGTGGGCTAGTGCGCCCCCTAGGGCCTCCCCCTGCGCCTAGGGCAGGAAACCCTAGTGGTGGGGGGCGCCCCCTTGGCTTGGGGGGCAAGCCACCCCCTTGGCCGCCCCCCCCTTGGAGATCCCATCTCCTAGGGCCGGTGCTCCCCCAGGGGGCCTATATAAGGAGGGGGGAGGGAGGTCAGCCACACCAAAGTCCCTGGCGCCTCCCTCTCCCCACGCACCACCTCTCCCTCTCGCAGAAGCTTGGCGAAGCCCTGCCGTGATCGCTGCTGCATCCACCACCATGCCGTCGTGCTGCTGGATCTTCATAAACCTCTCCTTCCCCCTTTCTGGATCAAGAAGGAGGAGACGTATTCCCAATCGTATGTGTGTTGAACGCGGAGGTGCTGTCCGTTCGATGCTAGGATCTCCGGTGATTTGGATCACGACGAGTACGACTCCCTCAACCCCGTTCTCTTGAACGCTTCCGCACGCGATCTACAAGGGTATGTAGATGCACTCCTCTCTCTCGTTGCTAGATGACTCCTTAGATTTTTCTTGGTGAAGCATAGAAATTTTTTATTTTCCGCAACCTTCCCCAACAGTGGCATCATGAGCTAGGTCTATGCGTAGTTACTATGCACGAGTAGAACACAAAGCAGTTGTGGGCATAGATGTTGTCAATTTTCTTGCCACTACTAGTCTTATCTTGCTTAGGCGGCATCGTGGGATGAAGCGGCCCAGACCGACCTTACACGTACGCTTACGTGAGACAGGTTCCACCGACTGACATGCACTAGTTGCATAAGGTGACTAGCGGGTGTCTGTCTCTCCCATTTTAATTGGAGCGGATTCGATGAAAAGGGTCCTTATGAAGGGTAAATAGAAATTGGCATATCACGTTGTGGTTTTACGTAGGTAAGAAACGTTCTTGCTAGAAACCTATAGAAGCCACGTAAAAACTTGCAAGAACAATTAGAGGACGTCTAACTTGTTTTTGCAGCAAGTGCTTTGTGATGTGATATGGCCAAAGGATGTGATGAATGATATATGTGATGTATGAGATGATCATGTTCTTGTAATAGGAATCACGACTTGCATGTCGATGAGTATGACAACCGGCAGGAGCCATAGGAGTTGTCTTTAAATTTTTTATGACCCGCGTGTCATTGAAGAACGCCATGTAAATTACTTTACTTTATTGCTAAACGAGTTAGCCATAGAAGTAGAAGTAGTCGTTGGCGTGAAAACTTCATGAAGACACGATGATGGAGATCATGATGATGGAGATCATGGTGTCATGCCGGTGACGAAGATGATCATGGCGCCCCGAAGATGGAGGTCAAAGGAGCAATATGATATTGGCCATATCATGTCACTATTTGATTGCATGTGATGTTTATCATGTTTTACATCTTATTTGCTTAGAACGACGGTAGCTTAAATAAGATGATCCCTCGTAATAATTTCAAGAAAGTGTTCCCCCTAACTGTGCACCTTTGCGAAGGTTCGTTGTTTCGAAGCACCACGTGATGATCGGGTGTGATAGATCTTAACGTTCGAATACAACGGGTGTAAGCCAGATTTACACACGCAATACACTTAGGTTGACTTGATGAGCCTAGCATGTACAGACATGGCCTCGGAACACGGAAGACCGAAAGGTCGAGCATGAGTCGTATAGAAGATACGATCAACATGAAGATGTTCACCGATGATGACTAGTCCGTCTCACGTGATGATCGGGCACGGCCTAGTTGACTCGGATCATGTTTCACTTAGATGACTAGAGGGATGTCTGTCTGAGTGGGAGCTCATTAAATAATTTGATTAGATGAACTTAATTATCATGAACCTAGTCTAAAACCTTTGCAAAATGTCATGTAGATCAAATGGCCCACGCTCATGTCAACCTCAACTTCAACGCGTTCCTAGAGAAAACCAAGCTGAAAGATGATGGCAACAACTATACGGACTGGGTCCGGAACCTGAGGATCATCCTCATAGCTGCAAAGAAAGATTATGTCCTAGAAGCACTGCTAGGTGAAGCACACATCCCAGAGAACCAAGACGTTATGAACGCTTGGCAGTCTCGTGCTGATGATTACTCCCTCGTTTAGTGCGGCATGCTTTACAGCTTAGAACCAAGGCTCCAAAAATGTTTTGAGCAACACGGAGCATATGAGATGTTCGAAGAGCTGAAAATGGTTTTCCAAGCTCATGCTCGGGTCGAGAGATATGAAGTCTCCGACAAGTTCTTCAGCTGTAAGATGGAGGAAAATAGTTCTGTCAGTGAGCACATACTCAAGATGTCTGGGTTGCACAACCGCTTGACTCAGCTGGGAGTTAATCTCTTGGATGACGCGGTCATTGACAGAATCCTTCAGTCGCTTCCACCGAGCTACAAGAGCTTTGTTATGAACTTCAATATGCAGGGGATGGAAAAGACCATTCCTGAGGTATATTCAATGCTGAAATCAGCAGATGTAGAGATCAAAAAGGAACATCAAGTGTCGATGGTGAATAAAACCACTAAGTTCAAGAAAGGCAAGGGTAAGAAGAACTTCAAGAAGGACGGCAAGGGAGTTGCCGCGCCCGGTAAGCCAGTTGCTGGGAAGAAGTCAAACAATGGACCCAAGCCTGAGACTGAGTGCTTTTATTGCAAGGGAAGTGGTCACTGGAAGCGGAACTGCCCCAAGTACTTAGCGGACAAGAAGGCCGGCAAAACCAAATGTATATGTGATATACATGTAATTGATGTGTACCTTACCAGTGCTCGTAGTAGCTCCTGGGTATTTGATACCGGTGCGGTTGCTCATATTTGTAACTCAAAGCAGGAGCTGCGGAATAAGCGGAGACTCGCGAAGGACGAGGTGACGATGCACGTCGGGAATGGTTCCAAGGTCGATGTGATCGCCGTCGGCACGCTACCTCTACATTTACCTACGGGATTAGTTTTAAACCTTAATAATTGTTATTTAGTGCCAGCTTTGAGCATGAACATTGTATCTGGATCTCGTTTAATGCGAGATGGCTACTCATTTAAATCCGAGAATAATGGTTGTTCTATTTATATGAGAGATATGTTTTATGGTCATGCCCCGCTGGTCAATGGTTTATTCTTAATGAATCTTGAACCTGATGTTACACATATTCATAGTGTGAATACCAAAAGATGTAAAGTTGATAATGATAGTCCCACATACTTGTGGCACTGCCGCCTTGGTCACATTGGTGTCAAGCGCATGAAGAAGCTCCATGCTGATGGACTTTTAGAGTCTCTAGATTATGAATCGTTTGACACATGCGAACCATGCCTCATGGGCAAAATGACCAAGACTCCATTCTCCGGAACAATGGAGCGAGCAACCAACTTATTGGAAATCATACATACTGATGTGTGCGGTCCAATGAGCGTTGAGGCTCGTGGAGGATATCGTTATGTTCTCACTCCCACTGATGACTTGAGTAGATATGGGTATGTCTACTTGATGAAACACAAGTCTGAGACCTTTGAAAAGTTCAAGGAATTTCAAAATGAGGTAGAAAATCAACGTGACCGAAAGATAAAGTTCTTACGATCAGATCGTGGGGGAGAATATTTAAGTCACGAATTTGGTACGCACTTAAGGAAATGTGGAATCGTTTCACAACTCACGCCGCTTGGAACACCTCAGCGTAACGGTGTGTCCGAACGTCGTAATCGCACTCTATTGGATATGGTACGATCTATGATGTCACTTACTGATTTACCGCTATCATTTTGGGGATACGCTCTAGAGACAGCTACATTCACTTTAAATAGGGCACTGTCTAAATCCGTTGAGATGACACCGTATGAATTATGGTTTGGGAAGAAACCTAAGCTGCTGTTTCTAAAAGTTTGGGGATGCGATGCTTATGTCAAGAAAGTTCAACCCGAAAAGCTCGAACCCAAGTCGGAAAAATGCGTCTTCATTGGATACCCTAAGGAAACCATTGGGTACACCTTCTACTTAAGATCCAAGGGTAAGATCTTTGTTGCCAAGAACGGGTCCTTTCTGGAGAAAGAGTTTCTCTCGAAAGAAGTAAGTAGGAGGAAAGTGGAACTTGATGAAGTACTACCTCTTGAACCAGTAAGTAGCACAGCTCAGGAAGATGTTCCTGTGGTGCCTGCACCGACTAGAGAGGAAATTCATGATGATGATCAAGGTACTTCGGATCAAGTTACTAGAGGTTCACGAGGACACGTTCCACACCAGAGTGGTATGGCAACCCTGTCCTGGAAATCATGTTGTTAGACAACGGTGAACCTTCGAACTATGAAGAAGCAATGGCGGGCCCAGATTCCAACAAATGGCTTGAAGCCATGCAATCCGAGATAGGATCCATATATGAAAACAAAGTATGGACTTTGACAGACTTGCCCGATGATCGGCGAGCAATAGAAAACAAATGGATCTTTAAGAAGAAGACGGACGCGGATGGTAATGTTACCATATATAAAGCTCGACTTGTCGCTAAGGGTTATCGACAAGTTCAAGGGATTGACTATGATGAGACATTCTCTCCCGTAGCAAAGCTGAAGTCCGTCTGAATCATGTTAGCAATTGCCGCATACTATGATTATGAGATATGGCAAATGGACGTCAAAACGGCATTCCTTAACGGTCACCTTAAGGAAGAACTGTATATGATGCAGCCGGAAGGTTTTGTCGACCCTAAGAATGCTAACAAGGTATGCAAGCTCCAGCGCTCCATCTATGGGCTGGTGCAAGCATCTCGAAGTTGGAACATTCGCTTTAATGAAATGATCAGTTTGGGTTTATGCAGACTTATGGAGAAGCCTGCGTTTACAAGAAAGTGAGTGGGAGCTCTGTAGCATTTCTCATATTATATGTGGATGACATATTTGATGGGAAATGATATAGAACTTTTGGACAGCATTAAGGCCTACTTGAATAAGTGTTTTTCAATGAAGGACCTTGGAGAAGCTGCTTACATATTAGGCATCAAGATCTATAGAGATAGATCAAGACGCCTCATAGGTATTTCACAAAGCACATACCTTGATAAGATCTTGAAGAAGTTCAATATGGATCAGTCCAAGAAGGGGTTCTTGCCTGTGTTGCAAGGTGTGAAATTGAGCTCGGCTCAATGCCCGACCACGACAGAAGATAGAGAAAAGATGAGTGTCGTCCCCTATGCCTTAGCCATAGGGTCTATCATGTATGCCATGACCTGTACCAGACCTGATATAAACCTTGCCTTAAGTTTGGTAGGAAGGTACCAAAGTAATCCCGACATGGAATACCGGACAGCGGTCAAGAACATCCTAAAGTACCTGAAAAGGACTAAGGAAATGTTTCTCGTATATGGAGGTGACGAAGAGCTTGTCGTAAAGGGTTACATCGACGCTAGCTTCGACACAGATCTGGATGACTCTAAGTCACAAACCGGATACGTGTATATTTTGAATGGTGGGGCAGTAAGCTGGTGCAGTTGCAAGCAGAGCATCGTGGCGGGATCTACATATGAAGCGGAGTACATGGCAACCTCGGAGGCAGCGCATGAAGCTATCTAGGTGAAGGAGTTCATCACCGACCTAGGAGTCATACCCAATACGTTGGGGCCGATCACACTCTTCTGCGACAACACTGGAGCTATTGCACTTGCCAAGGAGCCCAGGTTTCACAAGAAGACCAGGCACATCAAGCGTCGCTTCAACTCCATCCGTGAAAATGTTCAAGATGGAGAAATAGATATCTGTAAAGTACATACGGACCTGAATTTAGCAGATCCGTTGACTAAACCTCTCCCTAGAGCAAAACATGATCAACACCAGAATGCAATGGGTGTTCGCTACATCACAATGTAACTAGATTATTGACTATAGTGCAAGTGGGAGACTGTTGGAAATATGCCCTAGAGGCAATAATAAAATGGTTATTATTATATTTCTTTGTTCATGATAATTGTCTATTGTTCATGCTATAATTGTATTATCCGAAAATCGTAATACATGTGTGAATACATAGACCACAACAAGTCCCTAGTGATCCTCTAGTTGACTAGCTCGTTGATCAACAGATAGTCATGGTTTCCTGACTATGGACATTGGATGTCATTGATAACGGGATCACATCATTAGGAGAATGATGTGATGGACAAGACCCAATCCTAAGCATAGCACAAAGATCGTGTAGTTTGTTTCGCTAGAGGTTTTCCAAATGTCGATTATCATTTCCTTAGACCATGAGATTGTGCAACTCCCAGATACCGTAGGAGTGCTTTGGGTGTGCCAAACGTCACAATGTAACTGGGTGACTATAAAGGTGCACTACGGGTATCTCCGAAAGTGTCTATTGGGTTGTCACGAATCGAGACTGGGATTTGTCACTCCGTATGACGGAGAGGTATCTCTGGGCCCACTCGGCAATGCATCATCATAATGAGCTCAATGTGACCAAGTGTCTGGTCACGGGATCATGCATTACGGTACGAGTAAAGTGACTTGCCGGTAACGAGATTAAACGAGGTATTGGGATACCGACAATCAAATCTCGGGCAAGTAACGTACCGATTGACAAAGGGAATTTTATACGGGATTGATTGAATCCTCGACATCGTGGTTCATCCGATGAGATCATCGAGGAGCATGTGGGAGCCAACATGGGTATCCAGATCCCGCTGTTGGTTATTGACCGGAGAGGCATCTCGGTCATGTCTGCATGTCTCCGGAACCCGTAGGGTCTACACACTTAAGGTTCGGTGACGCTAGGGTTGAAGAGATATTAGTATGCAGTAATCCGAAAGTTGTTCGGAGTCCCGGATGAGATCCCGGACGTCACGAGGAGTTCCCGAATGGTCCGGAGGTAAAGATTCATATATAGGAAGTCAAGTTTCGGCCATCGGGAAAGTTTCGGGGGTCACCGGGACCACCGGAAGTGTCCCGGGGGTCCATCGGGTGGGGCCACCTATCCCGGAGGGCCCCATGGGCTGAAGTGGGGAGGGGAACCAGCCCCTGGTGGGCTGGTGTGCCCCCCTAGGGCCTCCCCCTACGCCTAGGGCAGGAAACCCTAGGGGTGGGGGGCGCCCCCTTGGCTTGGGGGGCAAGCCACCCCCTTGGCCGCCACCCCCCTTGGAGATCCCATCTCCTAGGTCCGGCGCCCCCCAGGGGGCCTATATAAGGAGGGGGGAGGGAGGGCAGCTGCACCAAAGTCCCTGGCGCCTCCCTCTCCCCACGCACCACCTCTCCCTCTCGCAGAAGCTTGGCGAAGCCCTGTCGTGATCGCTGCTGCATCCACCACCACGCCGTCGTGCTGCTGGATCTTCATCAACCTCTCCTTCCCCCTTGCTGGATCAAGAAGGAGGAGACGTCTTCCCAACCGTACGTGTGTTGAACGCGGAGGTGCCGTCCGTTCGGCGCTAGGATCTCTGGTGATTTGGATCACGACGAGTACGACTCCCTCAACCCCGTTCTCTTGAACGCTTCCGCACGCGATCTACAAGGGTATGTAGATGCACTCCTCTCTCTCGTTGCTAGATGACTCGATAGATTGTTCTTGGTGAAGCGTAGATAATTTTTATTTTCTGCAATGTTCCCCAACAGCCTATGCATAGGAAGTATGTTAGACTTAAGTGTGTTTGTCACATGTTTTATGATGCTCTCTTTGTGCTTCAATTCTTGTCGTTCATGTGAGCATCATTGAAATCTCAATGCCTAGCTAAAAGGGCTTTAAAGAAAAGCGCTTGTTGGGAGACAACCCAATATTTTTCCTTGCTGTTATTCAATAAATCTTGCATCTACCTTCTGTTTAGATGTGTTTTTATCTTTTAGTTAGTGTTTGTGCCAAGTAGAACCTATAGGATAACCTACGATGATAGTTGATTTGATTCTGCTGAAAAACAGAAACTTTGCACGCACGAATATAATTTTGTTAAACTACAGGAGCGTGATTTTGCATTGATCCTTTTTGCTGCTGTTCAATAAACAAATTGTACAGGACTTCCTATTTTGGTAGGATTTTTAGAGTTCCAAAAGTTTGCGTTAGTTACAGATTGCTACAGACTGTTCTGTTTTTGATAGATTCTATTTTTCGTGTGTTGTTTGCTTATTTCAATGCATCTATGGCTAGTAATTCAGTCTATGAGCCATAAAGAAGTTTTACAGTACGTTTAACACCAAATTAAATAAATAATGAGTTCATTTCAGTACCTTATGTGGTGGTTTTGTTTTCTTTCACTAACGGAGCTTATAAGATTTCCTGTTGAGTTTTGTGTTGTGAAGTTTTCAAGTTTTGGGTAAAGCTTTTATGGACTATAGAATAAGGAGTGGCAAGAGCCTAAGCTTGGGCATGCTTATGGCACCCCAAGATATTCAAGGATAGCCAAAAGCCTAAGTTTGGGGATGCCCCGGGAAGGCATCCCCTCTTTCGTCTTCGTTCATTGGTAACTTTACTTGGAGCTATATTTTTATTCGCTACATGATATGTGTTTTGCTTGGAGCATCGTGTATTATATTAGTCTTTTCTTTTTAGTTTACCACAATCATCCTTGCTGTACACACCTTTTGGGAGAAGCCTATTTGATTAGAATTTGCTAGAATACTCTATGTGCTTCACTTATATCTTTTGAATTTGATAGTTTTGGCTCTAGTGCTTCACTTATATCTTTTAGAGCACGGTGGCGTCTTAATTTTGAAGAAATTGCTAGCCTCTCATGCTTCACTTATATTATTTTGAGAGTCTTTTAGAACAGCATGGTATTTGCTATGATCATAAAGTTGGTCCTAGAATGATGAGCATCCAAGTTGGGTATAATAAAAACTATCATAGGAAGTGAATTGGATGCTATGATCAATTTGATGCTTGATAATGTTTTGAGATATGGAGGTAGTGATATTAAAGTCATGCTAGTTGGGTGATTATGAATTTAAAGAATGCTTGTGTTGAAGTTTGTGATTCCCATAGCATGCATGTATGGTGAACCGCTTTGTGATGAAGTTGGAGCACAATTTTATTTATTGATTGTCTTCCTTATGAGTGGCGGTCGGGGACGAGCGATGGTCTTTTCCTACCAATCTATCCCCCTAGGAGCATGCGCATAGTACTTTGGTTTTTGATGACTTATAAATTTTTGCAACAAGTATATGAGTTCTTTTGATTAATGTTGAGTCCATGGATTATACGCACTCTTTCACCCTTCCACCATTGCTAGCCTCTCTTGTATCATGCAATTTTTGCCGGTACCATACACCCACCATTTACCTTCCTCAAAACAGCCACCATACCTACCTATTATGGCATTTCCATAGCCATTCCGAGATATATTGCCATGCAACTTTCCACCGTTCCGTTCATATGACATGCATTAGTTTTGTCATATTGCTTTTTGCATGATCATGTAGTTGACATCGTATTTATGGCAAGGCCACCTTCATAATTTTCATACATGTCGCTCTTGATTCATTGCATATCCCGGTACACCGTCGGAAGCATTCATATAGAGTCATATCTTGTTCTAGCTTCGAGTTGTAAATCCATAAAAGCGTGATGACCTTCATTATTAGAGCATTGTCCTAGTGAGGAAAGGATGATGAAGACTATGATTCCCCCACAAGTCGGGATGAGACTTCGAACTTTACAAAAAGAAAAAAAAGGAAAAGAAAAAAAGAGAAAAAAAAGAGAAAGGCCAAAGAGAAAAAAAGATAGGCCAAAAAAAAGAAAAAAAGAAAATGAGAGAAAAAGAGAGAAGGGACAATGCTACTATCTCTTTTTCCACACTTGTGCTTCAAAATAGCACCATGATCTTCATGATAGAGAGTCTCATATGTTGTCACTTTCATATACTAGTGGGAATTTTTCATTATAGAACTTGGCTTGTATATTCCAATGATGGGCTTCCTCAAAGTGCCCTAGGTCTTCGTGAGCAAGCAAGTTGGATGCACCCCACTTAGTTTCTTTTATTGAGCTTTCATATATTTATAGCTCTAGTGCATCCGTTGCATGGCAATCCCTACTCACTCACATTGATATCTATTAATGGGCATCTCCATAGCCCGTTGATACGCCTAGTTGATGTGAGACTATCTTCTCCTTTTTGTCTTCTCCACAACCACCATTCTATTCCACATATAGTGCTATGTCCATGGCTCACGCTCATGTATTGCGTGAAAGTTGAAAAAGTTTGAGATTATTAAAGTATGAAACAATTTCTTGGCTTGTCATCGGGGTTGTGCATGATTAAATACTTTGTGTGATGAAGATAGAGCATAGCCAGACTATATGATTTTGTAGGGATAACTTTCTTTAGCCATGTTATTTTGAGAAGACATGATTACTTTGATTAGTATGCTTGAAGTATAACTATTTCCTATGTCAATATGAACTTTTATTTTGTATTCATTTGGATCTGAACATTCATGCAACAATAAAGAAAATTACATTATGAATTATGCTAGGTAGCATTCCACATCAAAAAATTCTTTTTTATCATTTACCTACTCGAGGACGAGCAGAAATTAAGCTTGGGGATGCTTGATACGTCTCCAACATATCTATAATTTTTTATTGTTCCATACTATTATATTACCCCTTTTGGATGTTTATGGGCTTTATTTTACACATTTATATCATTTTTGGGACTACCCTACTAACCGGAGGCCCAGCCCATATTGCTATTTTTTTTGCCTATTTCACTATTTCAAAGAAAAGGAATATCAAAGGGAGTCCAAACGGAATGAAACCTTCGGGAGCGTGATTTTTGGAACAAACGTGATCCGGAGAGCTTAGAGTGCAAGTCAGAAGCTTCTGAGGGCCCCATGAGATAGGGGGCTGCGCCCCCCTATAGGGCGCGCCCCCTGTCTCGTGGGCCCCTCGGGCGGCCACCGACGTACTTCTTCCTCCTATATATACCTACGTACCCCGAAAACATCCAGGAGCACCACGAAACACAATTTCCACCACCGTAAGCTTCTGTATCCGCGAGATCCCATCTTGGAGCCTTCGCCGGCACTTTGCCGAAGGGGGAATCAACCACGGAGGGCCTCTACATCAACATCCTTGCCCCTCCGATGAGTTGTGAGTAGTTTACCACAGACCTACGGGTCCATAGTATTAGCTAGATGGCTTCTTCTCTCTTTTTGGATCTCAATACAATGTTCTCCCCCTCTCTTGTGGAGATCTATTCGATGTAAACTCTTTTTGCGGTGTGTTTGTCGAGATCCGATGAATTGTGGGTTTATGATCAAGTTTATCTATGAATAATATTTGAATTTTCTCTGAATTCTTTTATGTATGATTGAGTTATCTTTGCAAGTCTCCTCGAATTATCAGTTTGGTTTGGCCTACTAGATTGGTCTTTCTTGCCATGGGAGAAGTGCTTAGCTTTGGGTTCAATCTTGCGGTGTTCTTACCCAGTGACAGAAAGGGTTGCAAGACACGTATTGTTGCCATCGAGGATAACAAGATGGGGTTTATATCATATTGCATGTGTTTGTTCCTCTACATCATGTCATCTTGCTTAATGCGTTACTCTGTTCTTATGAACTTAATACTCTAGATGCAGGCAGGAGTCGGTCGATGTGTGGAGTAATAGTAGTAGATGCAGGCAGGAGTCGGTCTACTTGTTATGGACGTGATGCCTACATACATGATCATGCCTAGATAATCTCATAACTATGCGCTTTTCTATCAATTGCTCGACAGTAATTTGTTCACCCATCGTAATACTTATGCTATCTTTAGAGAAGCCTCTAGTGAAACCTATGGCCCCTGGGTCTATCTCTTATCATATTTGCTTTTAATCTACCTTTTTTTGCATCTTTTCTTTTTGCATCTATATTATAAAATACCAAAAATATATTTATCTTATCTTACTATCTTTATTAGATCTCACTTTCGCAAGTGGCCATGAAGGGATTGACAACCCCTTTATTGCGTTGGTTGCGAGTTCTCAGTTTGTTTGTGTAGGTGCGTGGGACTTTTGAGGAGCCTCCTACTGGATTGATACCTTGGTTCTCAAAACTGAGGGAAATACTTACGCTACACTTTGCTGCATCACCCTCTCCTCTTCGAGGAAAACCAATGCAAGCTCAAGACATAGCACTTACTGTACAAAAAGCTTCAACATTTTATCACATTCTTACTTTTCTCGGGAATTTTTGCAACATTGATAAACTTTCTGTTTTGAAACAGCAACTCATATACTTGCAAAAAAAGCATGGTGAAGGCTATCCTTGTCATTTTTATTGAAATGAAAGATGCAAAACATTATTATAAATAACATAAAGCAAATCAAAACAAAATAAAATGATGCTCCAAGCAAAACTCATATCATGTGACGAATAAAAATATAGCCTCAAGTGAGATTGCCAATATTGTTGGAGACGAAAGAGAGGATGCCTTCCGGGGCATCCCCAAGCTTAGTTGCTTGGATCTTCCTTGAATATTAACTTGGTGTGCCTTGGGCAACCCCAAGCTTAGGGTCTTGTCACTCCTTATTCTCCTCATACTGATATCTCACCCAAAACTTACTTCAATCACACAAAACTTAACGAAACTTCGTGAGATAGGTTAGTATGATAAAGAGCAAAAAGTTTCACTTTGGTACTGTCAAAGACAAGATTCATAATTATTTCCACACAATAACTACTGTAGCATATCATTTCCACAATTTATATAGAGCAATATAAGCCATAGAAACTAGGACAAGCAAACTATGCATTGAAAACAGAATCTGTCAAAAACAGAACAATCTGTAGTAATCTGTACTCCAACCATACTTATGCTACTCCAAAAATTCTGAAATAATAGGAAAACGTAGGGAATTTGTATATATATAACCTGTAAAAAAATTAGATCAAAATCAAGTTCCAGTGAATTTTAAAAATTCCTGGACTGAGTGCAAAAGTTTCTGTTTTTGGACAGAATCAAGTCGACTATCATCCACACTATCCCAAAGGCTTTACTTGGCACTTTATTGAAACAAAAGCAATAAAACATGATTACTACATTAGCGTAATCATGTGAACACACAAAAACAGCAGGTAAAAATTGTTGGGTTGTCTCCCAACAAGCGCTTTTCTTTAATGCCTTTTTAGCTAGGCATGATGATTTCAATGATGCTCGCTTAAAAGATAAGAATTGAAACATAACAAGAGCATCATGAAACACACGACTAGCACATTTAAGTCGAACCAACTTCCTTTTCTTAGGGATTTTGTGATCAAACAATTCATGAGAGCAAGAATCAACTAGCATAGGAAGGCAAAACAAACATAACTTCAAGATTTTCAACACATAGAGAGGAAACTTGATATTATTGCAACTCCTACAAGCATACGTTCCTCCCTCATAATAATTTTCAGTAGCATCATGAAGAAATTCAATAATATAACCATCATATAAAGCATTCTTTTCATGGCACAAAAGCATAGAAATCTTATTACTCTCCACATAAGAAAATTTCTTCTCATCAATAGTAGTGGGAGCAAACTCAACAAAATAACTATCATGAGAGTAAAAATTAAAATCATGATGACAAGTTTCATGGTTATCATTATTCTTTATAGCATACATGTCATCATCATAATTATCATAGATAGCAACTTTGTTATCATAGTCAATTGAAGCCTCATCCAAAATGGTTTATTTCACTAAATAAAGTCATGACCTCTCCAAATCCACTTTCACCATTATAATCATCATAAATAGGAGGCATGCAATCATTATAACCAATTTGCACATCAAATCTTGGGGGACTAAAAATATCATCTTCATCAAACATAGCATCCCCAAGCTTATATCTTTGCATATCATTAGCATCATGGATATTCAAAGAATTCATACTAACAACATTGCAATCATGCTCATCATTTATACCAAACATGCTATTGAATTATTCTTCTATCAATTGAGCACAATTTTCCTTTCCATCATTTTCACGAAATACATTATAAAGATGAATAATATGATGCAACTTCAATTCCATTTTTTAGTTTTCTTTTTATAGACCAAACTAGTGATAAACAAGAAACTAAAAGATTTGATTGCAAGATCTAAATATATACCTTCAAGCACTCACCTCCTCGGTAACGGCGCCAGAAAAGAGCTTGATGTCTACTACACAACTTGTTCTTGTAGACTCGTGTTGGGCATCCAAGCGCGGAGTTTTGTAGACCTAAGGTTTATCAATCTGTGGGAGGTGTAGGATGAAGATGGTCTCTCTCAAACTACCCTGCAACCAAATAATAAAAGGTCTCTTGTGTCCCCAACACACCAAATACAATGGTAATTTTCATAGGTGCACTAGTTCGGCGAAGAGATGGTGATACAAGTGCAATATGGATGGTAGGTATTGATTTTTGTAATAGTAACAATAAAAATCAGCAAGGTAATGGACGATAAAAATGAGCACAAATGGTATTGCAATGCTTGAAAATGAGGCCTAGGGTCCGTATTTTCGCTATTGAAATCTCTCAACAATGCTAATATAATTGGATCATATAACCATCCCACAACGTGCAACGAAGAATCACTCCAAAGTTCTTATCTAGCGGAGAACATAAGAAGAAATTGTTTGTAGGGTACGAAACCACTTCAAAGCTATTCTTTCCGATCATCTATCCAAGAGTTCGTACTAAAATAACACCAAAGCAAATTCAGATTCGTAATACTCAATCCAACACAAAGAACCTCAAAGAGTGCCCCGAGATTTCTACCGGAGAAACAAAGACAAGAACGTGCATCAACGCCTATGCATAGATTAGCCCAATGTCACCTCGGGAATCCATGAGTTGAGTGCCAAAACATATATCAAGTGAATCCATATAATACCCCATTGTCACCATGAGTATTCATATGCAAGACATATATCAAATGTTCTCAAATCCATAAAAGTATTCAATCCGATAAAACGAAATCTCAAAGGGAAAACTCAATTCATTAAACAAGATAGAGAGGGAGAAACACCATATGATCCAACTATATTAACAAAGCCCCCGATACATCAAGATCGTGCCATCAAGAACACAAGAGAGAGAGAGAGAGAGAGAGAGAGAAAGAGAGAGAGAGAGATTAAGCACATAGCTACTCGTACAAACCCTCAGCCCCGACATGGACTACTCCCTCCTCATCATGGTGGCCGCCGGGATGATGAAGATGGCCACAGGTGATGATTTCCCCCTCCGGCAGGGTGCCGGAACGGGGTCTAAATTTGTTTTTTGTGGCTACAGAGGCTTGTGGCGGTGGAACTTTTGATGTAGGGTTACCCCCAGGGTTTTTGGAATATTTGATGATTTATAGGGCGAAGAGGGGGTGCAGGAGGCAACCGAGGTGGGCATAACCCACCTGGGCACGCGTGGGCCCCCAGGCGCGCCCTGGTGGGTTGTGCCCTCCTCGGGGGACCCTCCAGGTGCTTCTATGGCCCACTGGATGTCTTGTGGTCCATAAAAAATCCACGAAAGTTTTGTGGTGTTTGAACTCCGTTTGATATTGATTTCCTACGGTGTAAAAAACAAGCAAAAAAACAACAACTGGCACTGGGCACTGGATCAATAGGTTAGTCCCAAGAAATGATATGAAGTTGATATAATATGATTTAAAACATCCAAGAATGATAATATAGCAGCATGAATACTTCATAAATTATAGATACGTTGGAGATGTATCACATACCTACCTATTATGGCATTTCCATAGCCATTCCGAGATATATTGCCATGCAACTTTCCACCATTCTGTTTTATCATGACACGCTTCATCATTGAAATATTGCTTTGCATGATCGTAAGATAGCTAGGATGATTGAGGGAGTCCTGGACTAGGGGGTGTCCGGACAGCTGGACTATCATCGTCCGCCGGACTCCAAGACTACGAAGATACAAGATTGAAGACCCCGTCCCGTGTCCAGATGGGACTTTCCTTGGCGTGGAAGGCAAGCTTGGCGATACGGATATGTAGATCTCCTACCATTGTAACCGACTCTGTGTAACCCTAGCCCTCTCTGGTGTCTATATTAACCGGAGGGCTTTAGTCCGTAGGACATAACCTCCATTACAAAAATCATACCATAGGCTAGCTTCTAGGGTTTAGCCTCCTTGATCTCGTGGTAGATCCACTCTTGTACTACCCATATCATCAATATTAATCAAGCAGGACATAGGGTTTTACCTCCATCAAGAGGGCCCGAACCTGGGTAAAACATCGTGTCCCTCGTCTCCTGTTACCATCCGCCTAGACGCACAGTTCAGGACCCCCTACCCGAGATCCGCCGGTTTTGACACCGACATTGGTGCTTTCATTGAGAGTTCCTCTGTGTCGTCACCGATAGGCTCGATGGCTTCTTCAATCAACAACAACGCTGTCCAGGGTGAGATTTTTCTCTCCGGACAGATCTTCGTATTCGGCGGCTTCGCACTGCGGGCTAATTCACTTGGCCATCTGGAGCAGATCGAAAGCTACGCCCCTGGCCGTCAGGTCAGGTTCGGAAGCCTAAACTTCACGGCCGACATCCGCGGGGACTTGATCTTCGACGGGCTCGAGCCACAGCCGAGCGTGCCACACCGTCACGATGGGCATGATCTAGCTCTGCTGTCGGACAATGCCTTGGTGGCCGCATGCGAATCCACTCCGGCCCTTAGTCCGGAGCCGATCGCCCAGATCGAGGACCGGTGGCTGGACACCGGCTCGGGGGCTGCAACTTCCACGGCGATGGAGCCGAACACTAATCTTGTCCCTTGCGAAGCTCGTGAATCCGAGGTGCCGGACTCCCTGCCGGACTCCGAACCTCCCGCGCCCCTGCCAATCGAATCTGATTGGGCGCCGGTCATGGAGTTCACCGCCGCGGACATCTTCCAACACTCGCCCTTTGGCGACATCCTAAATTCTCTAAAGCATCTCTCGCTATCCGGAGAGACCTGGCCGGATTATGGCCAGGATGGTTGGGATGCGGACGACGAAGAAATTCAAAGCCCACCCGCCACCCACTTTGTAGCCACCGTCAACGATCTAACAGACATGCTAGACTATGACTCCGAAGACATCGACGGTATGGACGACGATGCCGGAGACGATCAAGAACCAGTGCCTACAGGGCACTGGAAGACCACCCCAACACATGACGTATACATGGTGGATACCCCAAAAGGAAGCGATAACGAGGACCAACGGGGCGCGGCAAAGGATAATCCCGCTGATAAACAACCAAAACGGCGACGTAGACGCCGCCCTAAGTCCCGCCTCGACAACAACAGCGCTCCTCATGACCCAGCAATAGAGCAGGGCAAACCAGTGGACGACGAATATGCAGACAAGCAACCATCCGAACAGGACGAATCAGATAACCAATCCATGCCCGGCGAAACCAACAGTCCAGACGACCTCACGCCGGACACACCGCCGGAGAATAAAAACCTTCGGAAAAGACTCGTCGCCACTGCAAGAAGTTTGAAGAAGGAAAAACAGAAGCTCAAAACAGCGGAAGACATACTCAGAATGAGGTGGAGCAAAGTGCTCAAAACCGCAGACAAATACGGCAATGGCCATCTGTAACGCCCCAGATTCGATGCGCCAGGTGTCTATCAGTTATTCGCCGTCGTTGCCATGTCATTTGCGTGCGTGTTGCACTTTGCCATGTCATCATCTGCATTTCATATCATGTCATCATGTGCATTTCATTTTGCATACGTGTTCGTCTCTTGTATCCGAGCATTTTCCCCGTTGTCCGTTTTGCAATCCGGCACTCCTATGTCCTCTGGCATCCTCCTTTTTGTCTCTCGTTGTGAGCGGGTGTTAAACTTTCTCGGAATGGCCCGAGGTTTGCCAAGCGGCCTTGGTATACCACCGATAGACCGCCTGTCAAGTTTCGTGTCATTTGGAGGTCGTTTGGTACTCTAACAGTTAACCGGGTAACCGTAAAGCCTCTTTTGTTTGCAGCCCAACACCCCTTTCAAAGTGGCCCAAAACCCATCTAACTCCCCTCCATGCTCTCGGTCGTTCGATCACGATCGCGTGGCCGAAAACTGCTCCTCATTTGGACTCTCCTAGCTCCCTCTACCTATAAATATGTGCACTCCCCCGAATTTCCGGATCCCCAAACCCTAGCCCGCTCCTCCTCCGCCGCCGGACACGTCCGGATCGGGTCGGACGCGTCCGCCGCCGCGCCCGAGCCAATCGGAGCCTGCCACGTGGCACCCGCGCCCTCGCCCGCCGCCGCGGCCCGCGGAGCCCATTCGGGGCCCGCGCGGGCCCGCTCCGCGCCCGCCGCCCGCCAGGCGCCTCGCCGCCGCTGCCCCGCGGCCGGACCCCGCGCCGCCGCCCTTGCCCGAGGCCGCCGCCGCGCCTCCTCAGGCGCCGGCCGGCGCGCCTCCCCGTGCGACCCCGCCGCCTCCGCCTCGCCACCCTGCCGCCGGCGCGCCATGGCCGCCGCCGCCCCGCCGGCATCTCCTCGCCGCCCCGCGCCACCCACCGGCGTCCCGCGCCTCCTCGCGCCCGGATCAGGCTGGATCCGGTCGGGGAGAGGCCCCGCCGCCGCGCCCCGTCGCCAGAGTGTCCTCCCGGGTTGCCTCCTTCTTCCTCCGGCGCGAGTCCGGTCAGATCCGCTGCCGCCTCGTTTTTCGTGCCGCGGTCAACTCGAGTTCGCGAGGTGAAATTTTCCACCAAGTCCCGAGATACTTTTACATAATCATGCCATGTTCATTGCATCGTATCTCTGCATACGTAGGTCCGTTTCGTGCGTGTAATATGTCAAATTGTTCGTCTCGACGAGTACTTCATTTCATTCAATTGCATCATTTTCATTTGAGCTCATCTTGATGCCCAAAATGCTGTTGGAAGAGTGCATGTTGATGTTAATCTGCTGAAACTGTTGTAACTTGCTGTTTTGTCATTTTTGCCATGTTTGATGTGTGCATCGTATGAGCATGAGCTCTACATGTGTTTTGATCTATGATATGTCATGTTTCCAGAGGTTTTTACCATGTATTTTTGTGAGTTGTGTGCTGAGTGCATCGAGCTTGTTAAGGAGGGTACTTGCTGTTGCTGTTTTGCTAGACAGATTCTGTTACACTCTTGCCGCCCTAGTTTCCGTCATACCGGTGTTATGTTCCCGGATTTTGCGTTCCTAACGCGGTCGGGTGATTTATGGGACCCCCCTGACAGTTCGCTTTGAATAAGACTCCTCCAGCAAGGCCCAACCTTGGTTTTACCATTTGCCTCACCACCACCTACTTTTCCCTTGGGAGTAATTAACCCAAGGGTCATCTTTATTTAGCCCCCCCGGGCCAATGCTTGTCTAAGTGTTGGTCCAAACTAGAGTCCTTTGCAGCGCCCCCTCAAGGAAACTTGAGGTCTGGTTTTAGTTGTACGGAGTGCTCATCCGGTGTTGCCCTGAGAATGAGATATGTGCAGCTCCTATCGGGATTGTCGGCGCATCGGGCGGCTTTGCTGGTCTTGTTTTACCATTGTCGAAATGTCTTGTAAACCGGGATTCCGAGACTGATCGGGTCTTCCTGGGAGAAGGTCTATTCCTTCGTTGATCGCGAGAGCTTGTCATGGGCTAAGTTGGGACACTCCTGCAGGGTATAAACTTTCGAGAGCCGTGCCCGCGGTTATGTGGCAGATGGGAATTTGTTAATGTCCGGTTGTAGATAACTTGACACCAGATCCGAATTAAAACGCATCAACCGCGTATGTAGCCGTGATGGTCTCTTCTCGGCGGAGTCCGGGAAGTGAACACGGTCTTTGGGTTATGTTTGACGTAAGTAGGTGTTCAGGATCACCTCTTGATCATTGCTAGCTTCACGACCGTTCCGCTTGTTCTCTTCTCGCTCTTATTTGCGTTGGTTAGCCACCATATTTTGCTTAGTCGCTGCTGCAACCTCACCACTTTACCCCTTCCTTTCCCATTAAGCTTTGCTAGTGTTGATACCCATGGTAATGGGATTGCTGAGTCCTCGTGGCTCACAGATTACTACAACAACAGTTGCAGGTACAGGTTTATGCGATGATCATGACGCGAGAGCGATGTTTGCTTGCTTGAGTTCATCTTCTGCTTCTTCTTCGATCAGGGGATAGGTTCCAGGTCGGCAGCCTGGGCTAGCAGGGTGGATATTGTTTGAGTTTATGTTTATGATTCATCCATAGTCGGATGTTGTTCTTGTATATGATGTATTGATGTATTCGTGTGGCATTGTATGCCTTATGTATGTATCCCCATCTATTATGTAATGTTGATGTAATGATATCCACCTTGCAAAAGCGTCTTCAAGATGCGCTTCTATCCTTGGTGGGACCTTCGAGTTCCTTTAGGATAGGGCTGCATCTTGGGCGTGACAAGTTGGTATCAGAGCCTCGACCGACCTTAGGAGCCCCCCTTGATTGATCGTGTAGTTTGGCCGTTGTTGAGTCTAGAAGAAAACTATTTTCGGAGTCTAGTTATATCGGAGAGTAGGACTTCTTTTTACTCCTCTGCCCCTTCGTCACTCTGGTGAGGAATCTTGACGTAGCTGTTTTGAATTTATCCTCTTCCCCTTCAAATTTTTCTTTAGGATCACGCAGTTGGTTTTCCGATCATTGTTCTTCAGCTCTTTTCATCCGGTGCATTTCTCGTCAAGTTGACTCGAGCCTCTCCATTGTTGTAAGTTCAATCCTCAGTTGTCTTTGTTTTTCCCGCCCTCCCACCCTCTTCTTCCCGGAGTTTGAGTCTCTTTCGACCGTCAATTCCATTCGTGTGGGGTCTTTTCAGTCTTCCCTCAATTATTTCAACCGGTGAATTCTCGTCTCGTTCGTCATTCTTCATCTCTTTTTCTTCTCTGGTGGACTCAATGCAAGTTTTTCGGGTTGACCATATTCTTTTCCTTGGATCAAGTGTTCTCCTTGCTCGTTTGCCTCTCGCCATTCAATCATTCCGGAGTTCAAGACATCTCAGGAGATTCGTCTGTGTTCCAATTAATTCGAGGTGGTCACCTCATTCAAATATTTCAATTGTTCCGGTGCATCATCTATCTGTGCAACAACCCTTTCCAACGGTGTTTTTCTCTTCAGTGGGCCCTAACCCGCAGGTCTTTTCCCAGGATCTTACTTGACTCTTCTAATTCCCCCGGAGTTATTCGCAATTCTTTTCAAAGTCTAACGTAAGTATGATTTCATCTGTCAGATGCCTTTCCAAGATCGATTTCAAATCTTTTCATCGTTGGCTCAACCTTTTCGCTTTTCTTTCTCCCGGAGTATCTCAGTAATTTTGGTGGCGTTCCTCGTCGTCATTTGAAGATCGAAGAAGAGTTTTTCCTCTAAAGCTTGTCCGTTCCCCCGGAGATTCGTGGTTCTAGCTTCAAGTTATCCTCGCGAATTATTCCGTTTGTCAGTTATTCTTTTCATCCATCCGGAGTATTTCAGGAGTTGCTTTCCCTCTCGATCATCCGGAGGTCATCTTTTCGGAAGATTTCTTCGTTCTAAGTTTTCAATTTCGTTCATCTCAATATTCTGCCGGTGCTTCGTTCAAGTTTTCTTTAATCAGTTCATGTTCTCTTTGTTCTTTTGCACCTAAATCCCTTCTAACTTATGGGTTCTTCTAATTCTTCCCGGTGATGCATTCTCTTTCATTAGTCATTTTCGAATTCCTATGGTGGTTCGTTCAAGATTCTTTTTCCTTATTTATCATATTAATCCATTCGTTCTTTTCAATCCTACCGGTGGTTCATGAAGACCTTATCAAGTTTGCGATATGTCACTTCTCAATTCTTTTCAACAAGAATAAGTTGCATGCCAAATCCGGGTTGTCATCAATTTAATTTGGTGAAGGATAAGCATATAATAAATCTTATTCTTATTTCATCTAAGTGAGTAATCCCTTCCTTTTCTTTGGAGTTTGTTCTTGATGAATAAATTCTAGTTCCAAGTGTTTTCATCTTTTCTTTTCCGGAGTTCAAATTTCCTCGGCCATTTCGTCAGAACCTCCATCTAATTCATCGCAAGGCTCATCTTATTCTTTCATCCTTCATTCTATCCCATCATCCTTTATTTTACCGGAGTACTTCATTGCGATTCTTCACGATTTAATTCATTCTTCAAGAGCTCATCAAGTATCATTCCATCCTCTCTAGTTCGTGTTCTATTCATCCATGTTTCAGCCAGAGTGCTTCCTAAATCGTTTCAGCCTTATTCGTTTCTTTTCTCATTCTAACCACTCCGGTTAGAACGAGTGATTTCATAGTCTATTTGATTCCGTGAGCTTTCGATTCTCGTCAGTCTCGTCGTTCCTCTCTTCTTCTCGAATGCTCTCGATTCTTTGCTTCTTCTCTTGAGTTCTTGCTTCACCTCATCCTTTTTCCCTTCCGTATCGTCCTAAGATCTCGAGACGAGATCTCTTGTTAGTGGAGGAGTGTTGTAACGCCCCAGATTCGATGCGCCAGGTGTCTGTCAGTTATTCGCCGTCGTTGCCATGTCATTTGCGTGCGTGTTGCACTTTTCCATGTCATCATCTGCATTTCATATCATGTGCATTTCATTTTGCATATGTGTTCGTCTCTTGTATCCGAGCATTTTCCCCGTTGTCCGTTTTGCAATCCGGCACTCCTATGTCCTCCGGCATCCTCCTTTTTGTCTCTCGTTGTGAGCGTGTGTTAAACTTTCTCGGAATGGCTCGAGGTTTGCCAAGCAGCCTTGGTATACCACCGATAGACCGCTTGTCAAGTTTCGTGTCATTTGAAGGTCGTTTGGTACTCCAACGGTTAACCGGGTAACCGTAAAGCCTCTTTTGTTTGCAGCCCAACACCCCTTCCAAAGTGGCCCAAAACCCATCTAACTCCCCTCCATGCTCTCAGTCGTTCGATCACGATCGCGTGGCCGAAAACCGCTCCTCATTTGGACTCTCCTAGCTCCCTCTACCTATAAATATGTGCACTCCCCCGAATTTCCGGATCCCCAAACCCTAGCCTGCTCCTTCTCCGCCGCCGGACACGTCCGGATCGGGTCGGACGCGTCCGCCGCCGCGCCCGAGCCAATCGGAGCCTGCCACGTGGCACCCGCGCCCTTGCCGCCGCCGCGGCCCGCGGAGCCCATCAGGGGCTCGCGCGGGCCCGCTCCGCGCCCACTGCCGCCCGCCGGGCGCCTCGCCGCCGCCGCCCCGCGGCCGGACCCCGCGCCGCCGCCCTTGCCCGAGGCCGCCGCCGCGCCTCCTCAGGCGCCGGCCGGCGCGCCTCCCCGTGCGACCCCGCCGCCTCCGCCTCGCCACCCTGCCGCCGGCGCGCCATGGCCGCCGCCGCCCCGCCGGCATCTCCTCGCCGCCCCGCGCCACCCACCAGCGTCCCGCGCCTCCTCGCGCCCGGATCCGGCTGGATCCGGTCGGGGAGAGGCCCCGCCGCCGTGCCCCGTCGCCGGAGCGTCCTCCCGGGTCGCCTCCTTCTTCCTCCGGCGAGTCCGGTCAGATCCGCCGCCGCCTCGTTTTTCGTGCCGCGGTCAACTCGAGTCCGCGAGGTGAAATTTTCCACTAAGTCCCGAGATACTTTTACATAATCATGCCATGTTCATCGCATCATATCTCTGCATCCGTAGCTCCGTTTCGTGCGTCTAATATGTCAGATTGTTCGCCTCGACGAGTACTTCATTTCATTCCATTGCATCATGTTCATTTGAGCTCATCTTGATGTCCGAAATGCTGTTGGAAGAGTGCATGTTGATGTTAATCTGCTGAAACTGTTATAACTTGTTGTTTTGTCATTTTTGCCATGTTTGATGTGTGCATCCTATGAGCATGAGCTCTACATGTGTTTTGATCTATGATATGTCATCTTTCCAGAGGTTTTTACCATGTATTTTTGTGAGTTGTGTGCTGAGTGCATCGAGCTTGTTAAGGAGGGTACTTGCTGTTGTTGTTTTGCTAGGCAGATTCTGTTATATTTTGTTGCCATGTTAACATGCTTCTACTAATCATTCTATGCATAATCTGGAGATGTTCTATAAACATGTTTTGATCTACATGTATTGCTCTATCCATTCATGCCCTTGGTTGCAATTATAGCCTGCTGGAACATGTTGTTATCTTGCTCCAAAGTTGCTTGATAATGTTGCTGTCAGCCTGTTAACATTAAGTTCACTTGTTCCCATGTGTTTTGCTAGTGTTCCATGCACCCTATGACCTTGCACTTGCCATGCTTAGCTTCATAAACATGCCTTCTTACTGTTGGTTGCCTTGCCATGGCATGTATTGCTCTATGGTGAGTGATTCAAGCTCACCAACATGCCTACTTATTGTTGTTCCTGCCATGTTTGAATCTGTAATATAACTTGCCATGTTTACATGGGTGCCATCATATTTTCTATGCCTTTTTGGCTCATGGTCAGTAAGGGACTTTTGATCTATGCATTTAGTAGTATCATGCCATGCCTTTGTTTGCCATGTTAAGTTCCTGTAACATGTTGTTTGATAGCTCTAAACATTGCAACCTGATGTTATTTCTGCAAAGTCTGAAACTGTTATTATTTGCAATATCTCCATGTCTTTTTGAGCATGATCTAGTTGTTTCTGGAGATAGCTCAGTGTTCATGTTTTGTTATGCTTTACCTGTACTTCATGCCCATGCCTTTTGTTATTATGTTGGGGTGCTGTAGCTTATTGTTTTGATGCTTGCAAGATGCCTAGTTGCTGTTTTGGACAGATTGTTGTTATGACTTGTATAGTGTGCATGTGTTGAACCGTTGCTCCGTCTTGAGTGTGCTCTATATGAAACTTGCTTGATTTTGCATGTAGTTTCATATTATCATGTTGCATCCTTGTTTTGAGGTGTTTGCTTGATGTTTGTATGCATTTTGCATCAATGCCATGTTTAACTTGTTTTGCTCATATCTTCTAGGCCGTAGCTCCGAATTAAATGAACTTTATATGTAACTTGACTAGAATTTCGTGTAGATCTTCGTGATGCATCTTAACTTGCTGTTTAACAACTTGAACATAAGGTTTATTCAGATCAGGACTAATTTCGAAATTTGCATATGAGGACTTACCGGAATTGTTATACGTTGTTCCCGGCCTCATTTAAACTTGCCTTGATGTGTTGTTCTTGTTTGCATCATCTCTTGCCATGAGTAGCTTCATGTAGCTTTGTCATGCATCATGCTTGTTGTGCATCATGTCTTGTTCATGTGTGGTCTGTTTACCATGTTGTGTGCTTCTTCTCGATAGTTCCCGTTTCGTTGCGATCGTGAGGATGCGTTCGTCTATGTGTGGTTCGTCTTCGTGGCTTCATCTTCTTCATGGACTCGTTCTTCTTCCTTGCGGGATTTCAGGCAAGATGACCGCTACCCTGGATCTCACTACTATCATTGCTATGCTAGTTGCTTCGTTCTTTCGCTATGCTGCGCTACCTATCACCTGTTTATTCAAGCCATCCCAAATTGCCATGAACCTCTAACCATTGACACCTTTCCCATGCAAACCGTTGTTTGGCTATGTTACCGCTTTGCTCAGCCCCTCTTATAGCGTTGTTAGTTGCAGGTGAAGTTGAAGATTGCTCATGGTGGACAGGGTTATGTTGGGATATCACAATATCTCTTATATTATTAATGCATCTATATACTTGGTAAAGGGTGGAAGGCTCGGCCTTATGCCTGGTGTTTTGTTCCACTCTTGCCGCCCTAGTTTCCGTCATACCGGTGTTATGTTCCCGGATTTTGCGTTCCTAACGCGGTCGGGTGATTTATGGGACCCCCCTGACAGTTCGCTTTGAATAAGACTCCTCCAGCAAGGCCCAACCTTGGTTTTACCATTTTCCTCACCACCACCTACTTTTCCCTTGGGAGTAATTAATCCAAGGGTCATCTTTATTTAGCCCCCCCGGGCCAATGCTTGTCTAAGTGTTGGTCCAAACTAGAGTCCTTTGCAGCGCCCCCTCAAGGAAACTTGAGGTCTGGTTTTAGTTGTACGGAGTGCTCATCCGGTGTTGCCCTGAGAACGAGATATGTGCAGCTCCTATCGGGATTGTCGGCGCATCGGGCGGCTTTGCTGGTCTTATTTTACCATTGTCGAAATGTGTTGTAAACCGGGATTCCGAGACTGATCGGGTCTTCCTGGGAGAAGGTCTATTCCTTCATTGATCGCGAGAGCTTGTCATGGGCTAAGTTGGGACACCCCTGCAGGGTATAAACTTTCGAGAGCCGTGCCCGCGGTTATGTGGCAGATGGGAATTTGTTAATGTCCGGTTGTAGATAACTTGACACCAGATCCGAATTAAAACGCATCAACCGCGTATGTAGCCGTGATGGTCTCTTCTCGGCGGAGTCCGGGAAGTGAACACGGTCTTTGGGTTATGTTTGACGTAAGTAGGTGTTCAGGATCACCTCTTGATCATTGCTAGCTTCATGACCGTTCCGCTTGTTCTCTTCTCGCTCTTATTTGCGTTGGTTAGCCACCATATTTTGCTTAGTCGCTGCTGCAACCTCACCACTTTACCCCTTCCTTTCCCATTAAGCTTTGCTAGTCTTGATACCCATGGTAATGGGATTGCTGAGTCCTCGTGGCTCACAGATTACTACAACAACAGTTGCAGGTACAGGTTTATGCGATGATCATGACGCGAGAGCGATGTTTGCTTGCTTGAGTTCATCTTCTGCTTCTTCTTCGATCAGGGGATAGGTTCCAGGTCGGCAACCTGGGCTAGCAGGGTGGATATTGTTTGAGTTTCTGTTTATGATTCATCCATAGTCGGATGTTGTTCTTGTATATGATGTATTGATGTATTCGTGTGGCATTGTATGCCTTATGTATGTATCCCCATCTATTATGTAATGTTGATGTAATGATATCCACCTTGCAAAAGCGTCTTCAAGATGCGCTTCTATCCTTGGTGGGACCTTCGAGTTCCTTTAGGATAGGGCCACATCTTGGGCATGACACCATCAATCAAAGAGCTACCCGAAGCGCAAGCTGCTGCCAGAATTTGACGAGGAGGCCATAGAGCCCCCCACAGTCAAAAAACAAAGAGGCCGCCTGGTCGGATAGATGGCCAGATGATAGGCCAAAAACTAAAAGCGGCGCCGCTCACAAGCCAACCCATGACCCTGGAAAAATAGATGGCCCAGCCAGGTCCATTTACGGGCCAAAGAAGAGGGCCCCAGGAAGCAACACAACACGCCAAGTGTCCGAAGACAGCGGTACACCCAAATAGGGGTGCCGCACACCCACTATGTTTCACCAATGAGGTGCTGGATCATGAATTCCCAGCAGGGTTTAAACCCATAAACATAGAGCCTTACGACGGAACAACAGATCCTGGAGTCTGGATAGAGGATTATATACTACACATACACATGGCTAGAGGAGACGATCTCCGCGCCATAAAATATTTACCCCTCAAGCTCAAAGGGCCAGCCCGTCATTTGCTCAAAAGCCTCCCAGAAAACACTGTTGGAAGTTGGGAAGAGCTTGAGGATGCGTTTAGAGCAAACTTTCAAGGGACTTATGTCCGCCCTCTGGATGCAGATGATCTAAGTCATATAACTCAACAGCCCGGAGAGTCAGCGCGCAAATTCTAGAACAGGTTCCTTACTAAAAAGAACCAAATAGTCGACTGTCCGGACGCCGAAGCCTTAGCAGCTTTTAAAGACAACGTCCGAGACGAATGGCTCGCCAGGCACCTCGGCCAAGAGAAGCCGAGGACAATGTCCGCACTAACAAGCCTCATGAATCGCTTTTGCGCGGGGGAAGATAGCTGGCTGGCAAGATGCAGCACCAGCGACCCAAGTACATCCGAGATCAGAGATGGAAACGGAAAATCACGGTGCAGAAAAGATCAGCGCCGGAATAAAGAGAAAAGACCAAAGAACACGGCGGTCAACGCCGGATTCAAAAGCTCGCGGCCAAGCAACAAAACACTGCCTCTTAAGGATAACAGTGATGAGCTATCCAACTTAAACAAAATTTTGGGTCGGATATGTCAAATCCACAGTACCCCTGGAAGGCCTGCAAACCACACCCACCGAGATTGTTAGGTTTTCAAACAGTCCGGCCGATTAAACGCCGAACACAAGGGGCTCGACGCATCAAGCGAGGATGATGAAAAACCCCACCAGCAGAGCACCGGAAAACAAAAGACTTTCCCACAAGAAGTCAAAACAGTAAACTCACTTCATGTGATAATACGGAAAAATGCGGCACCCGCTAAAATGGGTCCCGCACGGTCCACCCCAGCGGAACCTCGAGATTGGATGTCAAAACCAATAACTTTTGACCACCTGGATTATTCCAGAAGTATCCGGAATGCAGGATGGACTGCTCTAATATTGGATCCTATAATCGACGGACTACAATTTACACAAGTCCTGATGGACGGAGGCAGCAATCTAAACCTGCTATATCCAAACACAATCCGCAAGTTGGGGATAGACCGTACTAAAATTCGACATAGCCGCACTTCCTTTAAAGGAGTGACGCCAGGCCCTTACGCCAAATGCGCAGGCTCCTTATTACTAGAAGTTGTGTTCGGGTCACCGAACAACTTCCGACGCGAAAAATTAATCTTTCATGTCACCCTGTTCAAAAGTAGCTATCAAGCACTATTGGGACGTGAAGCTTTTGTCCGCTTCAACGCCATACCACATTACGCGTCTCTTACACTTAAAATGCCCGGTCCACGTGGCATCATTGTCACAACCGGTTTTTCAATAAAAATATTTATTGAAAGACCGATCTTTTGATGTCCAGTGTGAGGAAAATCCTCCTCACTGGTAGACAAAACTTTGATACAATAAGCCAGTAGCATTAATATATTATAGGGGTTGAACCGAAGTCGCTCAAAAATTATTACAAGCATGCCAATAATTATGCATATGGCAGATATGGCACAATGGTGGGGTGGCAATACTACTGACTCGAGATAAAAGTGGTTGGTGGAGTAACACAGTGGAGTGGGTAGCAATACTACTACCCTGGCGGCTCATCGAGCGTCGAGGTGAGGCTCAATGAATTTTATTTAGGTAGCGGAAGCGGTTATAAACAGTGACCAAAACCAGGGTCACACGAGACTGACTGGGACTCCTCTAAGCGTCGGACTCGCTATCGAACTCCTCATCCATGAGATCACCTTCATCAGCATCTGGCCAAATCAACAAGCCAGGTGAGTACTTTGAAAGTACTCGCAAGACAGTTCGGACAAAAGATATAACAAATGCATGCATGAATGCGTCATGAGTATTTTAACAATGGCACATTTAATACGTAAAAACAAGACAGGTAAAAAGGGAGTCGGCGGTAGTCCGCTCGAAAACCCAACGAAAATAACTGTAAACCTAATCGGGTGTCTGAAGCGACGCCTCGAAAGGAAGATAAATAAATAAAACACGCCGCAGTCGGGCGTCTAGGCGACACCACATAAAGGGCTTTAAAAGAAATGACACAGTCGGGCGTCTTAGCGACGCCACATAAAGGGCTTTAAAATAAATGCCACAGTCGGGCGTCTGAGCGACGCCACATAAAGGGCTTTAAAATAAATGCCACAGTCGGGCGTCTGAGCGACGCCACATAAAAGGCTTTGAAATAAATGCCACAGTCTGGCGTCTGAGCGACGCCACATAAAGGGCTTATAGCAAAAATAAATAATAACAATGCCATAGTCGGACGTTTGAGCGATGTCATAGAAAGGGCTTATAGCAACATAAATAAATACAATGCCGCAGTCGGACGTCTGAGCGACGTCACAGAAAGGGCTTATAGCAACATAAATAATAACAATGCCGCAGTCGGACGTCTGAGCGACGTCACAGAAGGGGCTTATAGCAAAATAAATAATAACAATGCCGCAGTCGGACGTCTGAGCGACGTCACAGAAAGGGCTTATAGTTCATTGTCATAACATGTGAGGGTTAATGTACGCAGACAAAATATTCCACACAGATGGTTAATGGGTTAGTCCATCATAGGAATAAACATTAACCGAACTTAACACTCCTTTAGCTTACCGGGGTTTCTGTCACCAAGACTGACAATTGACAAGATAAAAAGGACACGGAACCAGGTCATGGTTAGGATGTTGTAATGGGGAGTTGACTCTGCAGAGTTTGTACTAAAATACCCACAGCCAACGGATTTCCGTAGTCACGAAGGACTAGTTCCGTTTATGGAATTTCGGAAGAAACACAACTTAACCGGTACACACCCATCCCACTTCACGTTGCCAGGAATCACCCTTGACAGCGTTCAAGAAAAACTTTGAGACGGGGAGATCACAATCTCGAATAGCATGGGATCAAATTTACATACGCGCGCTCTAAGGGGTGCCCCCCTCTCGGTCCCAACCGGAAACACCCATGCCCCCTGACCGGATGAAAGGCTCTAATCCAGGGCCATGGAACCTTCATCCCGGCCTCTCCATTTGGTGTGTACCAGGGAAATGGTTTGCATCTTACTAAGCCATATCCCTTGCGGGAAACATGTGGTAGTACGGAAAGATGAATGAACGGGAGTTGATACCGGAGTCAAAAACATACTGGCATAAGACTGGCATGCTACAACACTACCATCTTAGCCATCTTCATGCCACCACGTGGCCATGCAACCTCATTTCCATGAACTCATGGATTCCCGAAACTCACTTGTCTCAGCTTTTCACGAAACAAAATTTATCGGGATGCTTATGAACATGACATGAAACTATTCAATGCAAACATGCCAAGACACTCATCATATCAAGAGTTCAAACATTCTTGCCTGGCTCGGAGTAGTCGGGGCCTAGTTCGGCGAAGTTCGCGTCTCCGTCACCACCTTCGGTATCTACGGTACACAAAAATACACGCTCTATCGTAAATACCGTGGGGTACAGAAAGTTGATCCAAATATTTTTCAAATAAATATGATAAAAAACTAGACAAAAATCTGAAGAGGACAGAAAAAGAATCACTCAAAAACTCCTTTCTGATAAAAAGTTATAAGGGTTTTAACCCAAGGGCCCATCTGTAATGAAACAGAAAATTTCCAGGGGCTCACTTATAAAAACAGAAAACGATTCGATTGAAAATACGCCGGCCCAGAGGGGAGACGTACTTTGGCAGAAGACGCCTTCAGAAAACGGTTCGTTTAGAAAGGACTGAGAGGCTGACGGGTGGGCTCCACCTATCGGGTTTGAAAATCCAAAAAGAGAGAAACAGAGCGCGACGGCGCCCGAGAGGTGCGGTGGTCGCCGGCGGCGATCCACGGCAAGGTAGAGTGATCGGACGGTACCTTCGTGATTAGCACGTCCTTCCGCATCTGTGGGAGGTGGAAGTGGTCGCCGGCGAGCACTGTGTCGACGGCGGCCCTTGCTCCGGCGGACGGCGGTTCGGGTGGTCGTGGACCTCGTCGGAGAGTGCTGCGGAGGGCAAATTGAGGAGGGGGTTAGACCTCTGGTAGCTAGAGGGGGTAGCTGACGGGGTTTGGGCACTGGAGACGGCCTCACCGGAGTGAATCAAGGTGGAGGCCGAGGCAGAACGGGGCGGCCGGGGTTGGGGGAGGAGACCTCCTCGAGGTCCTCCTGGTGGCCTGGTGGGGTGCTGGTGTGGTGCAGAGAGGGCGTGTGCTCGAGGGCGAGCTCGGGTGTCCTTTTTATAGGCGGTCCGAGGCGGTGGCCGAGAACGGGGTTCTCCGGCGAAGCTTACGGTGGTGCAGGCATTGGTCGGGGAGTTTTAGGAGCTGCGCGCCATCATGGAGGTTCACGGGTTCCGTTTAGGCGTTAAACGAGCCGGGACTCGAAGCTTAGGCTGGGCTCGACGGAACGGGGCGGCGCGGGCCCGTCGGCGGCAGAGAGCATGCTCTGTGCGTGCCGCGCCATGGCGACGGTGCCGCATGTGTGTGCTGGCAAGGAGATGGCCACGCGGAGCCACCAGAGGGTTTGGGCAGCGCCGAATGGCGTTGCGCCACCGTTCTGCTCTCTGTCGGCTGCTACGGTGGTTTGGCCGCCGCAAGACACGCCGGCGCAGGCGGGCCAAGGTGCCACAGACGCCAGGAACGCGCCAAGCGCGCGTGTGAGGCTCCGGACAAGCAAGTTAGGCCGTGAGCAACGTGCCAAGTGCACTGTGAGCATGTGACTGAATCTCTGATGACGATCGACACTGCAACTCTGAGCTTAACTGAAGATTAACAGAAACAGTGCATGCAAGGTGTTCGACAGAATGATCTAGGCATGTAGGGATTTTTCCTTGAGCTGATTTTTGGTGGAGTGGTCTCTCATTGCAACTAGAGGTTGCCTGAATTTTGGTGGAATTTTTGGAGAAGTGTAGACATGAATTTCACCAAATTTGGCAAATCTGGTCCAAACTTGCAGTGAGTGAAATTTGAAATATTTGAAAGGAAGAAGAGTGGATCAAGATGGTTCTGGGTTGTGGGTACAAAGGACTATACATGGGTGTTGAGTTGAGGTCAAAAATCAAAAGCCTTTGGATACTTGCTTTGTAAATCACTTAGGCTCAAAAGAAAAGACAGAATTATTTGGAAAGAGAAAATAATAGGAATAAAATCCAAGAATGGATTTTATTAGGTTGGACAGAATGTTTGGGTTGTATCCAAGTGGAAGGAGGGGTTTTGAGGGGAGTTTTACCATAAGTGGCATGGCAAAACAAAAATGGATCAAACCAAATAAAATCCCAAAACCAAAAGGTCTTATTTTTAGAAGAAAACTCAATCCAGAAAGAGTTTTTAGAGAGTAGACTTAGAAGAGGGTTTTTTAAAAAATATATTTAAATGACCTTCTTCAAACCAGGCAAGGCTCTTTCTGAAAACAAAACCATAAATTTTTTTGGAGTGTCACAGCACCTACCCCCTTAGGAAAAATCTCGTCCCCGAGATTTCAGCTGATCCTTAAACAGGTGTGGGTGCTCTGTCCGAAGAAAATCCTCTCTTTCCCAAGTGGCTTCACTCTCGGTGTGATTGCTCCACTGAACTCTGAAAAATTTGATGGTTTTCTGTCTGGTTCTCCTTTCAGATTCTTCCAATATTTTCACTGGGTGTTCCCGATAGGTGAGATCTGGTTGAACGTCGATGTTCTCATGGGATACTTGCTTCTCTGGGTTTCTCACGCACTTCCTTAATTGGGAGACGTGGAACACGTCGTGGATGTCGGACAATTCTTCGGGCAAGTCTAACTGGTAGGCTACCGTGCCTCTTCGTGCCACTATGCAGAATGGTCCAATGAATCTTGGTGCTAACTTCCCCTTAATCTTAAACCGTTGCAGTCCCCTCATAGGAGATACTCGCAGGTACACAAACTCACCGGGTTCAAAATTGACTCCACGATGTTTCTGATGTAATAGCTTTTCTGTCGGCTCTGAGCTGTCTTAAGTCGGTCCCTGATTAGCTTGACCTTTTCCTTGGCTTCTTTGAGCATGTCTGGGCCGAAGATACGGCTTTCACCAGTCTCTGACCAATTTAGCGGGGTACGGCATCTCCACCCGTACAAGGCTTCAAAGGGTGCCATTTGCAGGCTAGCCTGGTAACTGTTGTTGTATGCAAACTCGGCGTATGGTAGGCTTTCCTCCCAACTGGCTCCATAATTGAGGACACATGCTCTCAGCATGTCTTCCAAAATTTGATTTACGCGCTCAGTTTGTCCATCGATCTGTGGATGGTATGCGGTGCTGAAAGCTAGTTGGGTTCCCAGGGCCTGTTGCAGGTGATCCCAAAATCTGGAGACGAATTGTGTGCCTCTGTCAGTTATTATGGTCTTCGGAACTCCATGTAGGCAGACGATACGGGAAAGATAAAGCCTGGCGAGCTTCTGAGTGGTGTGAGTTGTTTTTACGGGAATGAAGTGCGCTACTTTAGTCAATCTATCCGTGATGACCCATATGGTATCATGCCCATGTCGTGACCTAGGTAGCCCAACAATGAAATCCATTCCGATCTCGTCCCATTTCCACTCGGGTATCTTATTTGGTTGCAATAGTCCGGCCGGTTTCTGGTGCTTGGCCTTTATGCGATGACATGAGTCACAACACGCAATAAACGTGGCTATGTCCCTCTTTATACCATGCCACCAAAATGTTTCCTGAGGGTCTTTGTACATTTTTGTTCCTCCAGGGTGAATTGAATATGGGGCGGTGTGGCCTTCAGCCAAGATCTGCTGTTTAAGGTCATGAATATTTGGTACGCAAAGTCTATTCTCGTACCACAATATTCCTTGCTCATCAACAATGAATTCTGGGGCCTTGCCCAATTTCATCTTCCGTTTTATGCCTTCAATGCTGGGGTGACCTCGCTGAGCCTATTTAACTTTTTCTATCAGGGTAGGTTGTATCTCTAAGTTTGACACACTGCCTTCGGTGACCATCATTAGGTTGAGCTTAGCAAATTCCTGCCGAAACTCAGGTCTCAAGTTTGTCATGCTGTCGTTGTTTGGACTGGGGTTCCGACTTAGAGCATCTGCTACAACATTTGCTTTGCCTGGGTGATAGTGGATTCCAACATCATAATCCTTTACCAATTCCAACCAACGTCGTTGCCGTAAATTGAGTTCTGGTTGGGTGAAAATATACTTGAGGCTCTTATGGTCCGTGTATATTTCACAACGATTTCCAAGTAAGATGTGTCTCCATTCCTTGAGTGCATGGATAACTGCTGCTAACTCTAGGTCATGAGTAGGATAATTTTCCTCATGCTTGCGAAGTTGTCTGGAAACATATGCGACAACCTTGCCTTCCTGCATTAATACGCACCCGAGGCCCTTTCGAGATGCGTCACAATATACCTCAAAATTCTTGTGTATGTCTGGCATAGTTAATACTGGAGCTGTCGTCAGTTTCCTCTTTAGTTCTTGGAAACTTTTCTCACAAGCTTCCGTCCATTCAAACTTCTTGTCCTTCTTGAGAAGTTGCGTCATTGACTTTGCTATCGTGGAAAATACTTCAATAAATCTTCGGTAGTACCCTGCCATTCCTAGAAAACTTCGTACGTCCGTTACGCTCGCTGGTGTTTTCCAGCCAATTACGGCCTTGACTTTTTTTGGGTCTACGGCAATACCTTCTTGGGTTAGTACATGGCCCAGAAAACCTACTTGCCTTAGCCAAAATTCACATTTGCTAAATTTGGCGTATAACTGATGCTTCCTGAGTTCTCCTAGCAGAATTCGGAGATGTTCAGCATGTTCTTCGGGTGTCTTGGAGTATATCAGAATGTCGTCGATGAATACCACAACAAACTTATCCATGTATTTCATAAATACTTTGTTCATGAGGTGAACAAAATATGCGGGGGCATTCGTTAGCCCAAACGGCATCACCGTGAACTCATATAGTCCATATCTGGAGGTGAAGGCTGTCTTGGGAATATCTTCTGTTCGTACTTTTAATTGATGGTATCCTGACCTCAAGTCAATTTTTGAGAATACTTTGGCCTGAGCGAGCTGATCAAATAAATCATTTATTCATGGCATTGGATACTTGTTCTTGATTGTGACCATGTTAAGTGCTCGATAATCGATACACAATCTCAGTGTGCCATCCTTCTTTTTGGCAAATAATATTGGTGAACCCCAAGGTGAGGAGCTGGCTCGTATATACCCTTTGTCCAATAATTCCTTTATTTGCTTCTTCAATTCTACTACTTCGGATGGTGCCATTCTGTATGGTTTCTTGTATATGGGAGCGGTTCCTGGTGCTAGCTCAATGCTGAATTCTATTTCTCGGTCTGGTGGCATACCTGGCAGCTCTTCAAGAAATACGTCTGGAAATTCACATACCACCGGAACCTTGCTTAATTCAGAAACATCCACCTTATTCAATCTCGGTTGCCGGGATATTTTCCTCTCTTTGGCCGAAACTTTTATTGTCTTCCCGTGGTGATGGGTGAGGATTACAGTCCTGTTGAAGCAGTCAATAAAACCATTGTTGGTGGTTAACCAATCCATCCCTAAGATGACGTCCAGCCCTTTATTCTCCAATACAATAAGGTTGGCGTGAAATTTCAATCCTTAAAACTCAATCATCACACCTTGGCAGTAACTCTGGGTGACTTGCTTAATCCCAGGGGACTTGACGATCATTGATTTTTCCAAGGGAAGAATCAAAAAATTATTTTGCAAAGCAAAACTCTTCGAAACGAATGAGTGAGAAGCTCCAGAATCAAACAAAACCATGGCAGGTATTGTGTTGACAGGAAACGTACCGAGTACGATATCTGGGGCATTCTGTGCTTCCTCTCTGGTCACGTGGTTCAGGTGACCCTTCCTGTGATTGTTGTTGGGGTTGAAATTGTTGCGCTTGGGCGCTGAATTATTGCCACCATTGTTTGGCTTCGGGGTCGAGTTCCTTGGCTTGGGGCATTGTTTGGCATAGTGCCCTTCTTCTCCACAAGCGTAGCAGGTCACGCCTGGACGATATGTGAACTCTTTGTCTCTGGCATGGAAATTCTTGACTGGTCATGAGACATTTGTCGGGGTTTTGTGTGTACCACCTTTCTGAAAATCTGCCTTGCTTCGGGGATTGCGAGCATGATTTTGCTGGTCCCTTTTTCGCTTGCGGAAATCTTCCAGGCTGCGCCTCTCATTTTCCAAGGTAATGGCCTTATCCACTAGCGTCTTGAAATTTGGAAAAGTGTGTACAACCAGTTGGCATTTAAGCGCAGGCGCCAGGCCGTCCAGGAATTTCTCCGTCTTCTTACTTTCAGTCATATGCTCCTCATTGGCATAGCGAGATAACAGTGTAAATTGTCCGTTGTATTCTGACACTGTCATGGTCCTTTGCTTGAGATCATCGAATTCTCTCTTCTAGATTTTCATAAGGCTTTTAGGAATATGCGCCCCACGAAAACCTTCCTTGAATTCGTCCCAAGTTATATTATTCTCGTTGGGGTGCATCTGCATGTGTAGGAAATTCTCCCACCATGATGCAGCTTCTCCTGTCAGATAGTGTGGTGCATATAGCACTTTTTCATGGTCTGAACACTTGGCAATAATTATTTTTCTCTCCATGTCTCGAAGCCAGTCCTCGGCCTCAAGAGGTTTGTCAGTATGAGAAAATGTTTGGGGACGCGTCTTCTGTAGCTCAGACAACTTGGATTGCTGCTGAAATTGTCCTTGGCGATTTCCCACATTGATGACCTGATTCATTAATTCCTGATGCTGTTGCTGACTCTGCTCATAAAGGCGGCACATTTGTGAAAGTGCCGATTCACTGCCCTGTTGGCTCGACTGTCCCAGTGTGAAATTGTTGCTGTGTTGTGCATCATAATTTTCCTCTGGCGGAGTTGGCATGGAGCGCGTCCAAGGACGAGACATTTTTCACTCTGGGGATACATTTTGCAAAACTCATAAGAAAAGAAACTGAGTCGCAAAAATAAATGCACAAGGACAAACAAAATCAAAAGGACACTCCAGGATTTTTTTTGAAATAGACATCGTTTGCGCACGGAGAAGGACTGCTCATACATATCTTACACGCAGGCGGTAATTATACAATACATCACTCAGGATATGCGTACATATTCCTGACATGTTATTTAGGCTAGTGCACTTCTCCAGCTCCTACATGATGCGCAAACAGGCTACTACTCACAACCTATGTACATATCATACAAGTCGGTACATCGCATGGCGACTAAACGCACTTAGTCGGAGGAAACGGTGAGGACCTCCTTTGCCCTGCCGAGGGTGAGACACAGGAGGGTGGGGACTCAACCTCCTCCTCGCTAATAGGCTCCAGACATGTAGCGCTGTGCTGAGTAGATGGAACGGGTGCCCTATATGGAGCAACACGTACAGGTGTGGGCGCAGTGGGTGGCGCAGAGCGAACTGGAGTGGGTGCAATGGCTTGGTTGAATTCCTCAGTGGAAGGCAGGCAACGAGGAATGGCGCGAGTGGCCGGTGCATAAGATGCTGAGGACGAGACGAACGTCAGTGGTGGTGTGGTGTGCAGGAGCTCCCTCCTGTTGGCGGCACAGCCATGGACTGAGTCCAAGCGGGCAGCCACGAGGTCGTCCACCAGGCTGTCGAAGGCTGTCTCCAGAGCTCGGAGATACCCAACGAGCATCTCAAAAGCCTCATCTCGCTCTCCTCTGGGGCAAGAGTATGAGTAGTGATAGGCGTATGGCACGTGGCATGGAAGGTAGTGGTAACGACGAGTCTTCATCGATGGAAGGTCTTCCCTGAGACGAGCTATCGCCTCACGGGCTGCCATCTGCATAGCATGCTTCTCTGTAGGCATGGCTCTCCCCAAGTACCGGAAGCGACGTAACTCAAGACGCCCTCCCTTGAATTGCACCGCAGCCTGGTGCATGGTCAGACCATCGTTGACCTTGTGCTGATAGAGTGAGAAGACTGGGTGCATGGATGGCCCCATCGCCACCTGGACGATGAAGGTGAGTAGCTTGACGAACCCATCAGGCTCGTTGGCGAACATCTAAGACTCGCAGTTGTTGTCGGCCATCTACAAAAGTAGGCAAAAATTCTGAGTGGTCAGATCATAAATTTATGCTGACTGTCAGAAAATGACTACATTTGCAAAAATAATAATTAGCTCTATTTTTGCTAATATCCGATTAGCGATCGCACCTAGTGGCTTCCTACAGTGAGCCTGGCTCTGGTACCAAGCTTGTCACGACCGGTTTTTCAATAAAAATATTTATTGAAAGACCGATCTTTTGATGTCCAGTGTGAGGAAAATCCTCCTCACTGGTAGACAAAACTTTGATACAATAAGCCAGTAGCATTAATATATTACAGGGGTTGAACTGAAGTCGCTCAACAATTATTACAAGCACGCCAATAATTATACATATGGCGGATATGGCACAATGGTGGGGTGGCAATACTACTGACTCGAGATAAAAGTGGTTGGTGGAGTAACACAGTGGAGTGGGTAGCAATACTACTACCCTGGCGGCTCATCGAGCGTCGAGGCGAGGCTCGATGAATTTTATTTAGGTAGCGGAAGCGGTTATAAATAGTGACCAAAACCAGGGTCGCACGAGACTGACTGGGACTCCTCTAAGCGTCGGACTCGCTATCGAACTCCTCATCCATGAAATCACCTTCGTCAGCATCTGGCCAAATCAACAAGCCAGGTGAGTACTTTGAAAGTACTCGCAAGACAGTTCGGACAAAAGATATAACAAATGCATGCATGAATGCGTCATGAGTATTTTAACAATGGCACATTTAATACGTAAAAACAAGACAGGTAAAAAGGGAGTCGGCGGTAGTCCGCTCGAAAACCCAACGAAAATAACTGTAAACCCAATCGGGTGTCTGAAGCGACGCCTCGAAAGGAAGATAAATAAATAAAGCACGCCGCAGTCGGGCGTCTAGGCGACACCACATAAAGGGCTTTAAAAGAAATGACACAGTCGGGCGTCTTAGCGACGCCACATAAAGGGCTTTAAAATAAATGCCACAGTCGGGCGTCTGAGCGACGCCACATAAAGGGCTTTAAAATAAATGCCACAGTCGGGCGTCTGAGCGATGCCACATAAAAGGCTTTAAAATAAATGCCACAGTCGGGCATCTGAGCGACGCCACATAAAGGGCTTATTGCAAAAATAAATAATAACAATGCCACAGTCGGACGTCTGAGCGACGTCACAGAAAGGGCTTATAGCAACATAAATAAATACAATGCCGCAGTCGGACGTCTGAGCGACGTCACAGAAAGGGCTTATAGCAACATAAATAATAACAATGCCGCAGCCGGACGTCTGAGCGACGTCACAGAAGGGGCTTATAGCAAAATAAATAATAACAATGCCGCAGTCGGACGTCTGAGCGACGTCACAGAAAGGGCTTATAGTTCATTGTCATAACATGTGAGGGTTAATGTACGCAGACAAAATATTCCACACAGATAGTTAACGGGTTAGTCCATCACAGGACTAAACATTAACCAAACATAACACTGCTTTAGCTTACCGAGGTTTCTGTCACCAAGACTGACAATTGACAAGATAAAAAGGACACGGAACCAGGTCATGGTTAGGATGTTGTAATGGGGAGTTGACTCTGCAGAGTTTGTACTAAAATACCCACAGCCAACGGATTTCCGTAGTCACGAAGGACTAGTTCCGTTTATGGAATTTCGGAAGAAACACAACTTAACCGGTACACACCCATCCCACTTCACGTTGCCAGGAATCACCCTTGACAGCGTTCAAGAAAAACTTTGAGACGGGGAGATCACAATCTCGAATAGCATGGGATCAAATTTACATACGCGCGATCTAAGGGGTGCCCCCCTCTCGGTCCCAACCGGAAACACCCATGCCCCCTGACCGGATGAAAGGCTCTAATCCAGGGCCATGGAACCTTCATCCCGGCCTCTCCATTTGGTGTGTACCAGGGAAATGGTTTGCATCTTACTAAGCCATATCCCTTGCGGGAAACATGTGGCAGTACGGAAAGATGAATGAACGGGAGTTGATACCGGAGTCAAAAACATACTGGCATAAGACTGGCATGCTACAACACTACCATCTTAGCCATCTTCATGCCACCACGTGGCCATGCAACCTCATTTCCATGAACTCATGGATTCCCGAAACTCACTTGTCTCAGCTTTTCACTAAACAAAATTTATCGGGATGCTTATGAACATGACATGAAACTATTCAATGCAAACATGCCAAGACACTCATCATATCGAGAGTTCAAACATGCTTGCCTGGCTCGGAGTAGTCGGGGCCTAGTTCGGCGAAGTTCGCGTCTCCGTCACCACCTTCGGTATCTACGGTACACAAAAATACACGCGCTATCGTAAATACCGTGGGGTACAGAAAGTTGATCCAAATACTTTTCAAATAAATATGATAAAAAACTAGACAAAAATTTGAAGAGGACAGAAAAATAATCACTCAAAAACTCCTTTCTGATAAAAAGTTATAAGGGTTTTAACGCAAGGGCCCATCTGTAATGAAACAGAAAATTTCCAGGGGCTCACTTATAAAAACAGAAAACGATTCGATTGAAAATACGCCGGCCCAGAGGGGAGACGTACTTTGGCAGAAGACGCCTTCAGAAAATGGTTCGTTTAGAAAGGACTGAGAGGCTGACGGGTGGGCTCCACCTGTCGGGTTTGAAAATCCAAAAAGAGAGAAACAGAGCGCGACGGCGCCCGAGAGGTGCGGTGGTCGCCGGCGGCGATCCACGGCGAGGTAGAGTGATCGGACGGTACCTTCGTGATCAGCACGTCCTTCCGCGTCTGTGGGAGGTGGAAGTGGTCGCCAGTGAGCACTGTGTCGACGGTGGCCCTTGCTCCGGCGGACGGCGGTTCGGGTGGCCGTGGACCTCGTCGGAGAGTGCTGCAGAGGGCAAATTGAGGAGGGGGTTAGACCTCTGGTAGCTAGAGGGGGTAGCTGACGGGGTTTGGGCACCGGAGACGGCCTCACCGGAGTGAATCAAGGTGGAGGCCGAGGCGGAACGGGGCGGCCGGGGTTGGGGGAGGAGACCTCCTCGAGGTCCTCCTGGTGGCCTGGTGGGGTGCTGGTGTGGTGCAGAGAGGGTGTGTGCTCGAGGCGAGCTCGGGTGTCCTTTTTATAGGCGGTCCGAGGCGGTGGCCGAGAACGGGGTTCTCCGACGAATCTTACGGTGGTGCAGGGCATTGGTCGGGGAGTTTTAGGAGCTGAGCGCCGTCATGGAGGTTCACGGGTTCCGTTCAGGCGTTAAACGAGCCGGGACTCGAAGCTTAGGTTGGGCTCGACGGAACGGGGCGGCGCGGGCCCGTCGGCGGCAGAGAGCATGCTTTGTGCGTGCCGCGCCACGACGACGGTGCCGCATGCATGTGCTGGCAAGAAGATGGCCACGCGGAGCCACCAGAGGGTTTGGGCGGCGCCGAACGGCGTTGCGCCACTGTTCTGCTCTCTGTCGGCCGCTACGGTGGTTTGGCCGCCGCAAGACATGCCGGCGCAGGCGGGCCAAGGTGCCACCAATGCCAGGAACGCGCCAAGCACGCGTGTGAGGCTCCGGACAAGCAAGTTAGGCCGTGAGCAACGTGCCAAGTGCACTGTGAGCATGTGACTGAATCTCTGACGACGATCGACACTGCAACTCTGAACTTAACTGAAGATTAACAGAAACAGTGCATGCAAGGTGTTCGACAGAATGATCTAGGCATGTAGGGATTTTTCCTTGAGCTGATTTTGGTGGAGTGGTCTCTCATTGCAACTAGAGGTTGCCTGAATTTTGGTGGACTTTTTGGAGAAGTGTAGATATGAATTTCACCAAATTTGGCAAATCTGGTCCAAACTTGCAGTGAGTGAAATTTGAAATATTTGAAAGGAAGAAGAGTGGATCAAGATGGTTCTGGGTTGTGGGTACAAAGGACTATACATGGGTGTTGAGTTGAGGTCAAAAATCAAAAGCCTTTGGGTACTTGCTTTGTAAATCACTTAGGCTCAAAAGAAAAGACAGAATTATTTGGAAAGAGAAAATAATAGGAATAAAATCCAAGAATGGATTTTATTAGGTTGGACAGAATGTTTGGGTTGTATCCAAGTGGAAGGAGGGGTTTTGAGGGGAGTTTTACCATAAGTGGCATGGCAAAACAAAAATGGATCAAACCAAATAAAATCCCAAAACCAAAAGGTCTTCTTTTTAGAAGAAAACTCAATCCAGAAAGAGTTTTTAGAGAGTAGACTTAGAAGAGGGTTTTTAAAAAAATATATATTTAAATGACCTTCTTCAAACCAGGCAAGGCTCTTTCTGAAAACAAAACCATAATTTTTTTTGGAGTGTCACAATCATTTCATTGCAAGGGTCATTTAAAGACCCCGGACACGGCTAGACGAGTCCGGCATAAATAAGCTAGGGGCTCCCTAGCCGCACACCCCTTCACAAGGGGTTGTGCATATAAGCAACAACGAGCTCATATAGACTCCGCTTTACTTATTTATTAATATTTTTCATATACCTTTTTTCGCACGATTTCCTTTCAAACTAAGTTCCTCTCTTTTTACAGATGAACAACATGCACACCCGTCCAGGATAACGGCACAACGGAGACACAGGCGCAGACGTGTAGTAGGGACCCGTCGCAAGGATTCTTTTCAGATTAAGACCCTGCGTAAACCTTTTTTTACTGTCTCTTGTTGTTATAATCCCTTGGTTTCTCATTATAACCAGAGTGGAGCCTGACGTTTTGGCATCGGCCGCGTCAGAAGACCTTGCCCGTACCTGGACACTTGGGGCTTAGGGTATTGTTCTGCCCATCATTATAAAGACCGAACACCTTAGGGAGTGTTCGGCATCTCGAGTTAGGCCTTATATGCATCAGCTCCGTATCATGTCTTTGGTCAAATGTTGGGTTTGCCTGGCTCCTGTGTTTTGCTACCTTACGTTCCATATCATCGGCTAACGCGGCACCAGGAGAACTACTGCGATTGTGCCCCAGTTCGGCTGGGCGAAGCACCTCAGTAGAGAAAGCCGAAAACTGACTGTCATGATACAGCGAGAGACTGGTCAACCACTCGATCGACCACCGGAATGTTTAGAATTTGCCCGCTTTGACGAAGGACCGTTTCCCGGTCAGGCACACACGCGCCCCGAATTCGGAGAGCGCAGTGCACCCAGAGGCTATATCGTAGCCCCACCTTCGAACTCCAATGGCTAAGTGAAAGTGATAAAGCATTATAGTCCGGTTGCCTTGTTTGCTACGCTACCACCTCCTTAACAGGACCGAGACGTCGGATTAAGAGTGACAATGCGCTATTTTTGCGAACACCCCCGCACCTTGTGCGTGGGGGCTGAAGCCAAAGACTGCCATCTTTCAGGTTATACACACGTATACATAAACGGCCGCATAGGAGATATTTCAATACTTGGAACACACAAGTATAAAAAGCAATTACATCATAACCATTGTTTTACAAAATACAACGTTCATTTGAATGTGACATTTTTCGAGCACTGCGACTCTATTACACGAGCACCACGCATAACTTCCCCAAAATAGTGCTCGGCGGGTAACCGGCTTTCGTCCGAACCCTGGGTTGCAACAGCGGTGGCATCAATCTCCGTCCAATGTGTCTTCACATGGGCAAGGGCCATCCGCGCACCTTCTATGCAGGCCGACCGCTTCATCTCCTTGATATGCGGCACCGCCCCAAGAAATTGCTGCAATAAGCCAAAATAGCTCGTCGCCTTGGGCCTCTCTGGCCAGACATGAGTCACGATATCCGTCATGGCAAGTCCGGACAGCCTGTTCAGCTCAGCCCATTCGGCCAACCGATCGGTCAGCGGAAGTGAACGATCCGGACTATTGAATTGAGACCAAAATAGCTCTTCCGTCTTGTGATCCTTCTGACTCCGGAAGTGCACAACGGCATCTGCCGCACTTGCCGCTAAGTCCATATGTGGATCCTCTAGACCCCACAGCTGGCCAAGCTGGGCATAATTTGGATCCGTAAACCGGTGACGCAGCAAAAAAGGCTTGCCAGCCACAATGTCTTCGGCCTGACGCAGCTCCTCCTTCATAGCCCGCATTGCAGAACGGGCATCGTTGGCCTCGGCGGTGGCCTTCCCCAGGTCTTCCCGCTCCGATATGCGCTCCTTTTCAAGAGCCACATTGCGGTCGGTAGCATCCTTCATTTTTACAGCTAATTCGGCCATCTCTTCCCTGCTTCGGCAGTGTGCAGCCCTTTCGGCTTCTAACTCTTCGGCCGCCCTCAAGGCAGCCGCATCACTCCTTCTGGCTTGCTCCTTGGCTTGAGCAAGTTCCGCCCAAAGGCTCTCCACAGCAGCAGCACCATCTGCGTCAAGCATAAATATTGTAAGAGGAGGGCTTTGACTCGCTTAAACAAGTGACTGCGGAGAGACAACTTACCTTGCGACTCGTCAAGTCGCTTGTTGACTAGCGTGATGTCCGCATCCGCCACATCGAGCTGCCGCATTAATTCGGCAACTCCATCAGTCCGGCTAGCCCCCGGACTATCCGCCACCTGCATAGGAAGGGCGACACTCAATACCTACGATTTTGATCCTCGGCACGCTGTCGCTTTCGACAACCTACCGAGTCTCAGGGGCTACTATCTATACAGGGCGCACTTTTATGTGCAAAACTGTCAAAAAGGTGCGTCATTTTTACGTACCTCAAATCCCGCCAGCAAACTCCTGACGGCATTATGCAATCCGCTTTCGACGGACGAAATCCTTCCAATCACCATGCTCATCAATGCACAGTGATCTTCTGAGATGGACGCCCTCTCAAGCAGATCCTTCAGCTCCCCCGGCCGAACACTAGTCGGCGCCGAACTCTTCGGCTCTGCCGGGCTCGGGGAGACCCTCCGTGATGACACTTCAGGCTCGTCCGCCCTATCCGATAGCGCATCAGACGGAGGCGTCTCGCTCTCCATCATCTCCGGACAAAGATCCCCCAAAGACGAGCTCATCTGAGAAGGTCGCAGATCCGAACTACAAGGTAAAAATTTCGGTTATCCTCAGAAGCACAAATAGGGATGTTTTCTTACTGATGAACTCCCCTTTTTCTACTCACGGCTCGCTGGAGGGCTGATTCTTTAGAGAAGATTGTACGGCTAGGGTCTCCCCGGACGAGGGACCCTCTGGTGAAGATTTCTTCCCCCGCTTAGAGACTTTGGCCTCCGGGTCTTCGGAGGCGGTCCTCTTCTCCCCCTGGAGGGAGGGATTCTCGATCCCCCCTTCTTCAAGCGCCCCTTGGGCGAGGTGATAGCTCCTCTATTTTCCCCTTCGCCTTCTTCTACAGGCGCAACCTCCAACATTCTGACCAGCACGGGCTCCGGTGCGGTCTCTGGGAGGGGGGCTGGACACCTTATCAGCTTTGCTCGCGCTACCCACTCCTGATGAAGGGTAACGGGTTAAAAGGCGAATTATAGAAAAGCAAACAAACGGTACGTCCGGACACTGAGCTACTTACCTGAGTATCTGGGCGATTGCAGCTTAGGCCTGCATCCTCGGTCAATTCCGGACACGCCGCCTGCGGTCCGAAGAACAACTTGTACATCTCCACGGGTGTCGTACCCATGAAGTGTTGGAGAGTCCGTGGTCCCTCCGGATTGAACTCCCATAACCGGAGAGGACGGCGTTTGCAGGGCAGAAGACGCCTGATTAGCATGACCTGCATCACCACGACCAGATCGATCTCCCTCGCTTGGAGGTCTCGAATCCGGCCCTGCAATAGGGGCACGTCTTTTGACGGCCCCCAATTGAGCCCTTGGTTGACCCACGACATCAACCGTCGTGGAGGTCCCGGGCGGAATGAAGGCGGCGGCTTTTGCCTGCTGCCCTTCGGAGCGATGATATAGAACCACTCCTGCTGCCACAAGCCGAGCTCCTCTTGGAAGGAGCCCTCGGGCCACGGGGCATCGGTCCTCCTGCTTATGGCTGCCCCGCCGCACTCTGCTTGACGCCCCCCAATCATCTTCGGCTCCACGTTGAAGGTCTTCAGCCACAGGCTGAAGTGAGGGGTGACGCGGAGGAAGGCTTCGTAGACTATAATAAATGCAGAAATATGGAGGATGGACTCCGGAGCCAAGTCATGAAAATCCAGCCCGTAGTAGAATATGAGCCCTCTCACGAAGGGATCCGTCGAGAAGCCTAAACCCCGATGGAGGTGGGATACGAAGACGACGTACTCACCGGGCTCGGGAGTGGGTATGGCCTGCCCTTGGGCGGGCAACCTGTGCGAAATCTCGTAAGACAGGTACTTGGCCTCACACAGCTTTAGCACGTCCTCCTCCGTGACGGAGGAGGGCATCCACCGGCCTTGAAGGTCGGAGCCGGACATTGTTGAAGGTCCGAAGCACTTGAATCTGGGGCTCTGGGTGTTGGAACTTGGAGCAAGAAGAGGATTCGATGGAAGATTGAAGAAAAGAAACGAGCCTTGGTCCTGTTATAAAGAGGGGGAATACCAAGAGCCGTCTCCATGGCTGTTCGGGATTCGCCTTCAATAGAGGAGGCGTGGCGACGGGCGCGGTTGGGTTACCCACGCCCGTATTGATGAGAATCCCGGGATAAGGGGGCACAATCTCTGCTTCAACAAGACGTGCCAAGGAAACCGCCTCGCTAAACGTGCTGAGGTGGTATAATAAAAAACGATTCAAGTAAAGGCTTGGTAGTGGTGTGACGTCATGCCGCAAAATACGTCAGCAGATTGAACTTGTGTACATTTTATTCTCTCTACGGTGGAATGTGGAATTTATTTTGCAGAGCCGGACACTATCCTGGTGTTCATGATCTTCTCTAGGTTATTCAAAGGAGGAACCCGCCTTGCAATGTCGAGCATTATGCTCGCCGGACTTATCATCATTGAAGCCTGGTTCAGGGGCTACTGAGGGAGTCCTGGACTAGGGGGTGTCCGGACAGCCGGACTATCATCGTCCGCCGGACTCCAAGACTACGAAGATACAAGATTGAAGACCCGTCCCGTGTCCGGATGGGACTTTCCTTGGCGTGGAAGGCAAGCTTGGCGATACGGATATGTAGATCTCCTACCATTGTAACCGACTCTATGTAACCCTAGCCCTCTCCGGTGTCTATATAAACCGGAGGGCTTTAGTCCGTAGGACATAACCTCCATTACAACAATCATACCATAGGCTAGCTTCTAGGGTTTAGCCTCCTTGATCTCGTGGTAGATCCACTCTTGTACTACCCATATCATCAATATTAATCAAGCAGGACGTAGGGTTTTACCTCCATCAAGAGGGCCCGAACCTGGGTAAAACATCGTGTCCCTCGTCTCCTGTTACCATCCGCCTAGACGCACAGTTCGGGACCCCCTACCCGAGATCCGCCGGTTTTGACACCGACAATGATGTTTAAATGGCTTGTTCGTTTTTTGATGTCATTTGCTACGCTAGATAATTGCACATCCCGGTACATTGCGGGAGGCATTCATATAGAGTCATATCTTTGTTCTAGTATCGAGTTGTAATTTTGAGTTGCAAGTAAATAAAAGTGTGATGATCATCATTATTAGAGCATTGTCCCATGTGAGGAAAGGATGATGGAAGCTATGATTCCCTCAGAAGTTGGGCTGACTCTCCGGACTTTACGAAAAATAAAAGAGGGCAAAGAAGCCCAAATAAAAAAGAGGGGCCAAAGAAGCCCACCAAAAATAAAGAAAAATGAGAGAAAAGAGAGAAGGGGCAATGTTACTATCCTTTTTCCACACTTGTGCTTCAAAGTAGCACCATGATCTTCATGATAGAGAATCTCCTGTGTTATCACTTTCATATACTAGTGGGAATTTTTAATTATAAGAACTTGGCTTGTATATTCCAATGATGGGCTTCCTCAAAGTGCCCTAGGTCTTCGTGAGCAAGCAAGTTGGATGCACACCCACTTAGTTTCTTTTTGAGCTTTCATAAACTTATAGCTCTAGTGCATCCGTTGCATGGCAATCCCTACTCACTCACATTGATATCTATTGATCTCCATATCCCATTGATACGCCCAGTTGAGGTGAGACTATCTCCTTCTTTTTGTCTGCTCCACAACCACCATATTCTATTCCACCTATAGTGCTATATCCATGGCTCATGCTCATGTATTGCGTGAAAGTTGAAAAGGTTTGAGAGCGTCAAAAGTATGAAACAATTGCTTGGCTTGTCATTAGGGTTGTGCATGATTTAATACTTTGTATGATGATGATGGAGCATAGCCAGACTATATGATTTTGTAGGGATAGCTTTCTTTGGCCATGTTATTTTGAGAAGACATAATTGCTTTAATGCTTGAAGTATTATTGTTTTTATGTCAATATTAAACTTTTGTTTTGAATCTTATGGATCTAAACATCCATGCCACAATAAAGAAAATTACAAGGATAAATATGTTAGGTAGCATTCCACATAAAAAATTCTGTTTTTATCATTTACCTACTCGAGGACGAGTAGGAATTAAGCTTGGGGATGCTTGATACGTCTCCAACATATCTGTAATTTTTTATTGTTCCATGTTATTATATTATATGTTTTGGATGTTTTATATGCATTGATATGCTATTCTATATTATTTTTGTGACTAACTTATTAACCTAGAGCCCAGCGCCAGTTTCTGTTTTTTCCTTGTTTTTGAGCTTCGCAGAAAAGGAATACCAAACAAAGTCCAAACGAAATGAAACTTCACAATGATTTTTCTTGGACCAAAAGACACCCAGGGGACTTGGAGTGCAAGGGGCGGCAACAAGGGTGGAGGGCGCGCCCTGGGGGGCGCCCCCTACCTTGTGGGCCCCTCGGTGGCCTCCTGACCTAGCTCTTCCTCCTATATAGTTTCAAATATTCCAGAACAACCAAAAGCATCCACGAAAACACTTTTCCGTTGCTGCAACCTTCTGTACCCATGAGATCCCATCTTGGGACCTTTTCCGGCACCCTGCCGGAGGGGGATTCAATCACGGAGGGCTTCTACATCAACTCTATTGCCCTTCCGATGAAGCATGAGTTGTTTACCATAGACCTATGGGTGCATAGCTAGTAGCTAGATGGCTTGTTCTCTCTCTTTGATTCTCAATACCATGTTCTCATCGATGTTCTTGGAGATATATTCGATGTAATCTTCTTTTGCGGTGTGTTTCTCGAGATCCGATGAATTGTGGATTTATGATCAACTTATCTATGAATATTATTTGAATCTTCTCCAAATTCTTATATGCATGATTTGGTATATTTGTATTTCTCTTCGAATTATCGGTTGGTTTTGGCCAACTAGATTGGTTTTTCTTACAATGGGAGAGATGCTTAGCTTTGGGTTCAGACTTGCGTGATTTCACCCAGTGACATAGTAGGGGTAGCGAGACACGTATTGATTTGTTTCCATTGGGGATAACAAGATGGGGTTTTCATCATATTGCTTGAGTTTATCCCGCTACATCATGTCATTTTACTTAATACATTAACTGTCCTTATGAACTTAATACTCTAGATGCAGGCATGAGTCGGTCGATGTGTAGAGTAATAGTAGTAGATGCAGAATCGTTTCAGTCTACTTGATACGAACGTGATGCCTATATTTCATAATCATTGCATTGGATATCGTCATAACTTTGCGTTTTTCTATGAATTGCTCGACAGTAATTTGTTTACCCACCGTATTATTTGCCTTCAAGAGAGAAGTCTCTAGTGAAACCTATGGCCCCCGGGTCTATTTTTCAAATTATATTTCCATATATATATATATTAAAAATACCAAAAATACCTTGCTGCACTTTATTTATATTTACTTTATTTTATGTTATAGTAATATTTTACATCTATCTCTATCAGATCTCACCTTTGCAAGTGACCATGAAGGGATTGACAACCCCTTTATCGCGTTGGGTGCAAGTATTTGATTGTTTGTGTAGGTGCATCTATTGGGGACTTGTGTGTTTCTCCTACTGGATTGTTACCTTGGTTCTTAACTGAGGGAAATACTTATCTCTACTGTGCTGCATCACCCTTTCCTATTCAAGGGAAAACCAACGCAAGCTCAAGAAGTAGCAGTTCCGGGCACCCTCGGTAGGTGTATGGGCCTAATGGGCCAAGGGAGGGACAGACCATCCCACAGGGGGCTGGTGTGCTCCTCTCCCCGGCCGGCCGGTGATACGTCTCCAACGTATCTACTTTTCCAAACACTTTTGCCCTTGTTTTGGACTCTAACTTGCATGATTTGAATGAAACTAACCCGGTCTGACGCTGTTTTCAGCAGAACTGCCATGATGTTGTTTATTGTGTAGAAAACAAAAGTTCTCAGAATGACCTGAAAATCCACGGAGATAAGTTTTGGAAAATATAAAAAATACTGGCGAAAGAATCAAGACCAGGGGCCTACACCTTGTCCACGAGGGTGGGGGGCGCGCCCTCCCCCTGGGCTTGCTCCCTGTCTTGTGGGCCCCCTGACGCTCCATCGACCTCAACTCCAACTCCATATATTCCGTTTCACAGAGAAAAAAATTAGAGAGAAAGTTTCATCGTGTTTTACGATACGGAGCCGCTGCCAAGCCCTAATCTCTCTCGGGAGGGCTGATCTGGAGTCCGTTCGGGCCTCCGGAGAGGGGGATTCATCGCCGTCGTCATCATCAACCATCCTCCATCACCAATTTCATGATGCTCACCGCCGTGCGTGAGTAATTCCATCATAGGCTTGCTGGACGGTGATGGGTTGGATGAGATTTACCATGTAATCAAGTTAGTTTTGTTAGGGTTTGATCCCTAGTATCCACTATGTCTGAGATTGATGTTGCTATGACTTTGCTATGCTTAATGCTTGTCACTAGGGCCTAAGTGCCATGATTTGAGATCTGAACCTATTATGTTTTCATGAATATGTGAGTTCTTGATCCCATCTTGCAAGTCTATAGTCGCCTATTATGTGTTATGATCCGACAACCCCGAAGTGACAATAATCGTGATGCTTCTCGGTGATGACCATAGTTTGAGGAGTTCTATTATATTCACTATGTGCTAATGCTTTGTTCCGGTTCTCTATTAAAAGGAGGCCTTAATATCCCTTAGTTTCCACTAGGACCCCGCTGCCACGGGAGGGTAGGACAAAAGATGTCATGCAAGTTCTTTTCCATAAGCACGTATGACTATATTCGGAATACATGCCTACATTACATTGATGAACTAGAGCTAGTTCTGTGTCACCCTATGTTATAGCTATTACATGAGGAATCGCATCCGACATAATTATCCATCATTGATCCAATGCCTACGAGCTTTTCACATCTTGTGTTTCGCTTATTTACTTTTCTGTTGCTATTGTTACAACTACTACAAAACTATTATCTTTACTTTTGCCATTGTTACCTTTATTATCATACTACTCTGCTACTAAATACTTTGCTGCAGATACTAAGTTATCCAGGTGTGGTTAAATTGATAACTCAACTACTAATACTTAAGAATATTCTTTGGCTCCCCTTGTGTCGAATCAATAAATTTGGGTTCAATACTTTACCCTCGAAAGCTGTTGCGACCCCCTACACTTGTGGGTTATCAAGACTAATTTCGGGCGCCGTTGCTGGGGAGCATAGCTCTATTCTCTGAGTCACTTGGGATTTATATCTGTTGATCACTATGAAGAACTTGAAAGACGCGAAAACTACGATTTATCCCTCAACTACGAGGGGAGGTAAGGAACTGCCATCTAGCTCTGCACTAGATTCTCCTTCAATTTTGAGTAAGCTTGCGACACCTAAACCTGCTACTGCTATGAATTCTGATATGTCACATGTTATTGATGATGCCACTTTTGCTATGCATGATACTTATGATGAAACTACTTCTATGCGTGATACTACTATGCCATTAGGTGAATTTCTTGATGAACAACTTGCTAGGGCTAGAGAGAATGAAATTATTAAAGATGCTATTATTGATGATAGTGATGATGAAAGTTCTCCCCCTGATTATGAATTACCTATTTGTCGGTGTTCTGGGAACGGGGGTCCCCAGACTTGCCTGCCTGCGGCCTACGACGTGGCTCGAGTGGTGGCCCAGTACGGCCCATCTTCATCAGTGCAAGACTCAAGACCCTCGCGAGGGGCCAAGCCTCACGGGGCGGACAACACGAGACCTCCTCAGGAATGGCCTCGCCGGGCAGGCTCGTGAGGAGGCGGAGGGATATAGGCAGGGTACCTCGCGAGGTACTCGTGACGCAAGCCATGACGATCGATACCAGGTGGGCGCCAGGCGGGCGCCAGCCTGTGCAGTGTCCTTGTTTCCTTTTTGGTGCAAAGGGGGCAAGCACAGGCGTGGAGTACCGAGGCATCAGGAAAAGGTTTCCATTTCAGTGTAACGAGACCAAGACCAGCAGAGCAGCAGGATGGAGGTCACTGTGGAGCCCAAGACAGCGTCATCACCAATGCCTTTGGCAGCCGAAGACCAACTTTAGTCAGGATAACTTGTACTAGATGTTCCCCTTCGAAATAGTCGTTGTTGGCGCCCTTCCCGCTCAATATTTGGGAAGAGGACCAGGGCCTCTATAAATAGGACTAGCCACCACAGAGGTAGGGGACGATCTCCTCGAGTTCTCATTAGATCCATAGGCGATCGAGCTCACCCAAGTAGTTCATCGCACCAGCTCAAGAACACCTCCCGCGAAGCTATTCTTCCCTTTGTACTATTCATCATCAGCCCCTGAGGCAATCCACCACACCACACACTGGAGTAGGGTATTACCCCACAACTGTGGCCCGAGCCAGTATAAATCTTGTGTCCCTCGTGTTGTTCATCGTTTAGCTTAGATTCTCGCGAGGCGATCAGACGTGGATCGGTAGGGGGAAGATCTTCATGCGCACCCCGGAGTTTGAAGCTTAAGGGTCTGCCGGAACCCAACATCCGGCATTTGGCGCGCCAGGTAGGGGTGCGCCGGAATCTTTCTTCCGCTGTTTCACGTTTGATCTTCCGTCGTGTCCATGGCAGACGCTTGTCGGGCTCGAGGCGAGCGTCGGGCTGCTCTCGCCGCCCGCGTCGCCTAGACGGCTCCCATCGGTGGGTGTCCCCGTCGTTCCCCGTCGCCTGCCGCCAACGCCGCCACCGGCCCGGCGGGGAACGAGCAGTAGGCCTCGTCGCAGCATCCTTCGGTGCGGCAGGAAGGCGGCACCGCCACCCCGTCGCGGACTCCAGCCGGTTTGTTGTCCCACGCCCGTTGCGCCCCCATGGACGCGCATGCCGTGTTGCTCCTGGTGCATGAGCTCCTACACTACCATCCCATTGACAACCTCTACGAGGAGTGGCTCGCTCGCATCGCCGAGCTCGTTAGTGCCGCAGGGGGCTCCCCTGCGCCGTCCCTCTCGCTGCCTCGCCCTCCGTCCTGCGCAGGAGGCACAGATCAGGAGGTGCCTCCACCACCTCCTCCCCAAGAAGGTGCCTTGGCTCCAAGGCACGTGGTCCCAGGACGAGATCCACCGCGTCCGGCGCCCACGCGACAAGAAAGGAGCTGCCAAGAAATCCCTCGTCCCCAAGAAAGTGCTCGTGTACTCCCGGCACCAGTGCGCCATGACCGCATCCCTGCGCCACCATGTCAAGATCCCGCGCTGCTCCAGGCAGCGGCACGCGGGAATCCCCAGGAGCAAGCCCAGCATCAGCAGAGAGCTCCGTTAGCCACCGCAGGCTGCCGCGTCTTCACCACCGAGCTACGCAGTGTCGCCTGGCCGAGCAAGTTCAAACCTGACCTGCCCCCCCCCTCCGCTACGACGGCACTGCCGACCCCATGGAGTTCCTGCAGCTCTACGAGCTGGGCATCGAAGCCGCCAACGGGGACAAAACGGTCATGGCGAACTGGTTTCTTATGGCACACTCAAGGACGGTGCCCGCACCTGGCTCCTGAACCTGGCTCCTAGCATGATCTCATCCTGGGACGAGATGCGCACTCACTTCATCGCCAACTTACAGGGCACTCGCGATTGTCCGCCGGCCGTGGGTGACCTGCGCCGCATCAAGCAGTAGCCCGGAGAGACCTTGCAGAAGTACATCCAGCGCTTCAACAACGCCCGCCTCAAGATTCCCAGGGTAACCGAGGAGGCCATCACTCGGCGTTCTCTGATGGCATCCGCAACGTCAAGATGAAGGAGGAGCTGGCGATCCACGAAGATCTGTGCACGTCATTGGAGTTGTTCAACCTGGCGACCAAGTGCGCTAGGGCTGAGGAGGGACGCCTCTCCCTTCTTGAGCTCCCAGCAGAAGACCCAGAAGAGAAGAAAGCCAGGGCCAAGGATGTGAAGTGCAAGGGAGCAGCTGTGCTAGCAGCGGAGCAGACATGAAGTGCGGCAGGGACCAACCGGAGTCATCCAAGGGCAGCCGGTACTGTGTGTACCACGATCTCCACACCCACAACACCAACGAATGCCAAGAGCTCAGGGCCGTGCGAGAAGGCCGCGTCGGTCGACGCCCCGAGCGCAACGATCGGGGCTACGGCCGAGGCGGAGGAAGAGGTGGAGGACGATGGGACGACCATGGTCCTCGCCAAGGGTGGCATGACCGGCCTCTTGAGGACCGCTGGCAGGACCAGCCTCGCGAGGGGGCTTGGAGGGATCAGCCTCGTGAGGATCGCCCGCAAGGCAACACAGGACTCCCTCCTCTGCCACCACCGCCAAGAAGGCCATCATCAGGACGAGGGGCTGGGGGCTTTCAGGAGCCACGTGCAATCGCTTGCATCTTGGGCGGCGCTCAGGCCCCAGCCTCTCAGTGCATCTTCAAGCAGTTTGCTCGCGAAGTGAATGTAGTCCCCCCAAGCTTGAGGCCACGCGCCCCCTCAGGTGGTCTGCGTGCGCCATCACGTTCAGCTCAGTGGATCAACTCAAGTGCGCGGCAACGGCCGGTGTCCTCCCGATGCTCTGTTCCCCAGTCATCAGCAATGTGCAAGTTACCAGGACCCTCATCGACGGCAGAGCAGGGCTCAACGTACTGTCCGTCGGGACGTTCAACAATCTTCAAGTGCCATACGATCAGCTCCAACCAACCAAGCCCTTCTCAGGAGTCATTGATGGTTCCACTGTCCTGATAGGGCAGGTCCGCCTCCTTGTCACCTTTGGGCAGCGCAACAACTACCGTACTGAGCTCATTGACTTCGACATCACCCACATTCGCCTACCATACAATGCCATCCTGGGTACCCCGCCCTGGCCAAGTTCATGGCAGTGACTCACCATGGCTACAACGTCCTCAAGATGCCAGGAAGTGGTGGAGTCATCACGGTCCCCTGTGAAGAGAAGGATGCAGGGTGCTCTCTCGAGCGCGCCTTCCAAGCCATGTCAATCGAGGACCCAGACAGCAAGAATAGAAACCTTCCTGAAGCAGCTCCCAAGAAGAAGGAGACATCACCTAGCTCAGGGCCTCAGGAGGCAGGCTCCTCCGGAGGCGTCACATCCGTACATGCGCCCATCCAAGGGGAGCCACCCTCCGTCGCATAGGAAGGCGCGCCCGGCGCCCTCCTTGGCAAGGCTCGGGGGCTCTCTCCTGGGGAGCCACTGAGTTTGCCAAGATCATGAGGGAGGCGCTTGGGCACCACTTGGAGGCGTGCTTTGCGGCACGTTTCCCTCAGGAAGGCGTAAGGCAAGGAGGGCCCAACCCTCAAGAGTTCATCACCAAGGTTGCTCACGAGTTGCAGGAATCGAGAGTCATGTGCGGCAACCGCCGCCTGCCCAGCGTGGCTCCCCATCCAGGCGAGGATGGCGGGCTGCGCGTCTGCATCGACTACCCAGGGCTCAATCGAGTTGCGTCTCAGGAGTGCTTCTGGCCTTCGCACGCAGGGTGTTGCGCGGGTCCACCGCACATCTATGTTCGCATGCCCTTCGGCCTGCCGAACACGGCTGCTGCCCACCAGCGCCTGATGAGAAGCATTCTGGAAGCTCAGGTGGCCAAGCACCATGTGCTCCTGGAGGAAATGGAGATGGACCTCACCGAGCCGCCTGGACCTCCCGAGCCTCCCGAGGCTCGGAGCCCCGAGGGCTCGTAAGGATTGGCTTCTTCATCACGCACCGCCAGCTGCTCCGACACTCGCTCTGCAATGGTATCAGGTGACCTCTCTCAAGTTTCGTTTCAGCTGGGAGTGCCCTCAGGGTTGCATCATTCCCAGGTCGCGTGGGTCTGTCCCCGCGACATGTATCCATTTTTCTTATGTCTTCAGCTTACCTTGTTGGGGGCGCCCCTCGGGCTGCATCATCCCCAAGCCGCCTGGGCCTGACCCAGTGGCGTGTGCACTTCTCTGCATCTGTCTAAGTTGATTTGCTTCTTCATGCTTAACCTGCTTGAGATAATTGCTTGCTCGATTGACACCTACCTTTGGAGCCGCTCGCTCTGGCATGACGCTTGTGCATGGGTCCGTCCCTGCAACGTCGACAAATCTGAGTGGTTGAGCTCTGGCCGCGGCAGCCCCGCAAATGCGCTACCTCACCAGGCCCTCAGTGCCTCAATCACTCCCTTGGAGCAACCAATGGCTGGCTGGCAACCGTAATGGCAGACCTTGTTTTCCTCATGCTGGTGTAGAGGATCCGTCTAAGGAATAGCATGGGGGGCGTCGTGAGCTCCCTCCCTCCCTCTCTCTCTCTCCCGTGCGATCCGCTTGCGCGTTAAAAGGGGGGCGCCTGAGCATCGCGACTCATGGGCTCTTACTGGCTCTCCAGCCCTCACCCCTGGCCTTGACCCATGGCATCGCGACCTGTCATACGAGCGGCGGCTGAGCTCACTCGAGGGTCGGGACCTGAGGACGTAGAGCATGAAGGAAATCGCACGGAAGAGGGGAGAAGCTCACGAGGGCCTGACCCAGCGACACCCTAGCTGCCAGCGCACGGGCCCAGCACCTCGCCGAAGGACTACTCCAAGCTCATGAGATAAGTCACGCCTCAGCAAAAGCTAAATCAACGTGACGCCAAACCCTCGCCTAGTGCAGCCCTGTCACGGTGATGTTGCCTTCCTTTCTTGCCCAGCGGAGGCTGCTTGAGCGCTAAAGGGGACCTCTCGAGCATCGCGCCTCGGGGGCTCTTACTGGACCTTCGCCGCTCACCTCCTGGCCTTGACCATGGCATCGCGACCTGGGATACCAGCGACGGCTGAAGCCTGCCTGTGGACCGGGACCTGTCAGCGTAGAGCACCAAGCCCTCGTGAGGATAGAAAGGGGGAGCCGAGCCGAGATAGGACAAGCATCTCGCATCGCTCCATAATAAGGACAATATTCACAAAAGACATGGCAGACGCCTTACATACCCCCGCGGGGTGTTTCTTCGATTCCTCGCAGGGGAACAAAAGGTGCTAATCCTAAGGAACGCTAACTGCACACGCCTCCGCAGGAGACGCTGAGGGAGTCCTGGATTAGGGGGTATCCGGACAGCCGGACTATATACTTTGGCCGGACTGTTGGACCGTGAAGATACAAGACTCAGGACTTCGTCCCGTGTCCGGATGGGATTCTCCTTTGCATGGTAGACAAGCTTGGCGATCCGGATATTATATTTCCTTCTTTGTAACTGACTCCATGTAAACCCTAGCCCTCTGGTGTCTATATAAACTGGAGGGTTTAGTCCTTAGAGACAGAATCATAATCATCATAGGCTAGCTTCTAGGGTTTGGCCTCTACGATCTCGTGGTAGATCAACTCTTGTAATACCCATATCATCAATATCAATCAAGCAAGAAGTATGGTTTTACCTCCATCGAGAGGGCCAGAACCTGGGTAAAACATCGTGTCCCTTGCCTCCTGTTACCATTAGCCTTAGACGCACAGATCGGGAGCCCCTACCCGAGATCCGTTGGTTTTGACACCGACATTGGTGCTTTCATTGAGAGTTCCTCTTTGTCGTCGCTACGAGGCTCAATGGCCCCTTCAATCGTCAACAACAACATGGTCCAGGGAGAGACCTTTCTCCCCGGACAGATTTTTGTGTTCGGCGGCTTCGCACCGCGGGCCATTTCGCTTGGCCATCTGGAGCAGATCAACAGCTATGCCCCGGCCAGCAGGTCAGGTTCGGAAACCTAAACTACACAACCGATATCCGCGGAGACTTGATCTTCAATGAATTCGGGCCTGCGGCAAGAGCGCCGGACAGTCACGATGAGCACGGCTTAGACCTGCTGTCGGACAATGCTCGGGATATCGCCCCTGCAGGAACCTCGGACCTAGATCCAGGGCAGATTGCGTCTCCCAAGGATGGGTTAATGGACCCCGCCCCGGAGGCCGCACACCCGTCGACGGTAGAGCCGAACACAGACTTCACCCCCAAGGAAGCCTGTGACACCGGGCCCCCGGATTCGTATCCAGTTGTAGGATCCAGTCCGCGCGCCTCCGAGCCCGCCGAATCTGGTTGGGCTCCGGTAATGGAGTTCACCGCCGCGGATATCTTCCAGCACTCGCCCTTTGGCAACATGCTGAACTCTTTAAAGTCCCTCTCTTTGTCAGGAGACTCTCGGCCGAACTATGTCCGGCTTGAGTGGGAAGCAGGCGACGAAGGAATTCGTTGCCCACCCACCACCCACTTCATTGCCACGATCGATGATTTAACCGATGTGCTTGACTTCGACTCCTAAGATATCGACGGTATGGACGACGATGCAGGAGAAGAACAGGAACCACCGCCCACAGGGCGGTGGACAGCCACGTCCTCATATGATATATATATATATGGTGGACACTCCGAAGGAAACCAACGGCGATGAGGCAATGGAGGATAACCCCTCAGGGAAGAAAGCAAAGCATGGGTGTCGGTGTCAAAACCGGCGGATCTCGGGTAGGGGGTCCCGAAAGTGCGTCTAGGCGGATGGTAACAGGAGACGAGGGACACGATGTTTTACCCAGGTTCGGGCCCTCTTGATGGAGGTTAAACCCTACGTCCTGCTTGATTAATATTGATGATATGGGTAGTACAAGAGTGGATCTACCACGAGATCAAGGAGGCTAAACCCTAGAAGCTAGCCTATGGTATGATTGTTGTAATGGAGGTTATGTCCTACGGACTAAAGCCCTCTGGTTTATATAGACACCGGAGAGGGCTAGGGTTACATAGAGTCGGTTACAATGGTAGGAGATCTACATATCCGTATCGCCAAGCTTGCCTTCCACGCCAAGGAAAGTCCCATCCGAACACGGGACAGAGTCTTCAATCTTGTATCTTCGTAGTCTTGGAGTCCGGTGGACGATGATAGTCCGGCTGTCCGAACACCCCCTAGTCCAGGACTGCCTCAGTAGCCCCTGAACCTGGCTTCAATGATGATGAGTCCGGCGCGCATAATGTTCGGCATTGCAAGGCGGGTTCCTCCTCCGAATAATCCAAAGAAGATTGTGAACACCAGGATAGTGTCTGGCTCTGCAAAATAAATTCCATATTCCACCGTAGAGAGAATAAAATGTACACAAGTTCAATCTGCTGACGTATTTTGCGGCATGACATCACACCACTACCAAGCCTTTACTTGAATAGTTTTTTTATTATACAACCTCAGCACGTTTAGCGAAGCGGTTTCCTTGGCACGTCTTGTCGAAGCAGAGATCATGTTCCCCTTATTCCGGGATTCTCATCAATACGGGCGTGGGTAACCCAACCGCGCCATTGATGGTGGCGCTTGGGAGATAAGCGAGTTTTACCAGGCTAGTGGGGGACGAATAGTCTTCGCCCGCCTATATATAAGGGATAAGGATTCACCTTTTCACCTACGCCTTCTTCCTCCTTTGCTTATCCATCTCCGCGCACTGGAGCTCCAACACCCAAGTTCGCGCATCTCGTCTCGACCTTCTCCGACCATGTCCGGAGCGGGAGGCAAATGGTTGGCCTCCACCGTTAAGGAGGAGCATATCACAAGGCTGCGCAGCGCCGGATACCTTTCCGGCGACGTCGCGCACCGGCTGCCCGACGAGGGGCAACTCATCCCCACCCCCAGGCCCCATGAGAGGGTCGTTTTCCTCCCCCACTTCCTCTGCGGACTGGGCTTTCCACTTCACCCCTTTGTCCGGGGGCTCATGTTCTACTACGGCCTGGATTTCCATGATCTGGCGCCGAACTTCATCCTCAACATCTCGGCGTTTATCGTCGTGTGCGAGGCCTTCCTCTGCATCCAGCCCCACATCGGCTTGTGGCTCAAGACCTTCAATGTCAAGCCGAAGGTAGTGAAGGGCACTCAAGCGGAGTGCGGAGGCGCCATGTTGGGCAAGATGCCCAACGTCCTTTGGTTCAAAGGGGCCTTCGTGGAATCCGTCAAGGGGTGGCAATCGGGGTGGTTCTATATCACCGAGCCGCGTGACCCTACGTGGGCGGCGGCCCCCGAGTTCAGATCTGGAATCCCTACGCAGCTCACCTCCTGGAAAGAGAAGGGCTTGCTGTGGGGTAATTCGAAGGAGCTGACGGGACTCCAAGCCTGTATCCAGAAGCTGGTGAATAAGAAGCTCAGGCTGGTTAACGTGGTCCAAGTCATGCTCGTCCGCCGGATTCTCCCATGCCAAGAACGGGCATTCAATCTGTGGGAGTTCGACCCGGAACAGCACCAGGCGTTGAGCGGGCTCTTCAACACGATGTACGAAGGCGCCTGGAGGGTGCTTTTTAAGGGCGCCGAAGCCCCCGCATCTGTGATGGAAGATCGCGGATTTCACTCGCAGCGTCCAGCTGGCGAGGTAAGTGATTCTACCCCTTTACGAGACACTTTAATAGATTGATTCTAAGCGGGTTTCAATCTCCCTTTTCCTTTGACAGGAATGGATGAAGAAGGCCGAGCAGCTCATCTGCCCGGCTCCCATGCCAGAAGACCCAGTGGATGCCCGTCTAGCGGGGCTGCTGGTTCCGGCACCGCATGTGGTGCCGGAGAAGAAGGCCAAGAAGGTGGCCACGGGCACTCGAAAGAGTTCCCGTTTTCAGGTCTCCGACGACTTCGAGGCAGACTCCTCTCCCGAAAACGAGGAGGAGGAAGAAGACCCTCTCCCAGAGGAGGGAGAAAGGAAGAGGAAGGCTTCCCCAACAGGGGAGGCCGAAGGGTCCAAGAGGGGAAGAACTATTCCCCCGGACAGCTCCGCCAACACCAACGTTGGCGGTGAAGAGTGGCCCTCAAGGGCCAGGCCTCAGGCGAGATCGTAAGTATCCGGATCCCTGAATGATTTGTAATTTCTCTTTTGTGTCACATAGTGTCCTTCTAATGCCACATGCTGCCTGCAGTCCGGCCGATGATGATCTCCCCGCTTCATCGAGCGGGTCGTTGGCTCCGTCGGATGTGGATTCCATCCCGACTGCCTCCATCCCTCACGCCGATGAGGACGCCAAGGTGGGATCCCAGAAAGGGAACCATTAGGAGGAGGCTCCGGAGGCGCCGCAAGGCAGCCTCCCGGACTTTGCGCCGGACTCTACGCCGGAACCTGCAGTGGTTCCGGAGTCCGGCAAGTGGCCCCTTCGCAAGAAGGGCAAGACCGTGACGCCGGCGGCCTCCGTCCAACCGGAGGCGCCGGACAACTTGCTGGAGGCGCTCCAAGGTGCCTCCATTGAGGAAGAACACCGCACTGTTATGAGTGCGGTGATTCAGAAGGTTCAGCTCGCCAGGAGCGGGCTGACCGAAGCCTGCAGTAGCCTTCTAACAAGCTTTGAGGTAAGAAGTTAAAATTATGTAATGTAATACCGCATGGACAGTAGCCCCTGATGCTTGGTTCGGTGTTCGGAAAGAAAAGCCGGACTGAGGATCTGAAAAGATATACGCAGGGTTGCTAATAAATTATGTCAATATGGGTTTGTAGGCTGCGCTGCTGACCTCTGCCGCACTGACTGCGGAGGTTGGTGCATTGAAGCAAGATCTCGAGCGGTCCGAGCGAGAGCTCGGCCATGCCAAGAGGCAGCTCGAGGACAAAGAAGGTGAGTAGCACCACTTTGAATTTTTACCTTACAGAAAAGGATTTCGGTTGCAATAAAATTAACAAGGATAACGTGGGTACTGCAGGGGCCACAAACAAGGTGGCACCCCTGAAGGAGGCTATGTCCGCGGCCGAACGCAATGCAGCCGTGGAACGGGCAGAGCGAGAGAAGCTAGAGGCGCGGGTGGCGGAGGTGCGGCAAGAGCTCCGGGCTCTCATGGAGAAGCATGAGAGTTTGGAGTGCGACTCAAAGACTCGAGAGTCCGAGCTCGCCTCGGCTCTCGAAAGTGCCAAGTCCGCCAAGGCCGAAGCCCATAAGGCCCTTCAGGAGGTTGAGGATATGAAGAAAATAGCGCGGGTAAGGCATTTTTCATGCAAAGCAAGCATGTTAATATAAATTACCTGACACTTACCCGAATTCGGAGCTCTCTAGGGGCATTTGCAGATCTGCCTCGTAGCGTATCCGATGCCACCGCATTCTATCGTGGCGAGGAGGGGAGCTCAACGGAGAAGGTCTTCTGGTCTCAGTACGTTGAGGCCGGCCATCCGGTGCCCCCTAGCGACCAGCTGAAGCAGCTGGTCGAGCTCCACAAGGTAGCTGAGGAGGCCATGAAGGGCCTCATAGTCCGGCTGTGGCCTGGACAGGCCATGCCTGGGAGCTACTTTGGCCTCGTGCGGCGGCTGGTGGATGCATGCCCCTGGGTGGAGGTCATCAAGTGCTCCGCCTGTATTGAAGGTGCTCGTCGGGCCCTTGCCCGCGCAAAGGTGCACTGGGGCAGGCTGGATGCGGAGAGGCTTCTTACTGACCCGCCGCCAGCAGGCAAGGAGTATCGTACGCCCGAAATGTACTATAAGACTGTCCTGAAGGGTGCCCGCAATATTGCGGATGAGTGCCCCAGAGATGTAATTATTGAGTAAACTCGCTATGAATTATCCTGTGCACTGAAAACTTTGTTCATATGTGCTACGCAACACTTGTTTAATTTAAAATATTACCTTCTGTGCGGCCGTTTATAAAATCTGAGAGATGGCAAGTCATTGGCTTCAGCCCCCAAGCCACGAGTGCTGGGGTGTTCGGGATAAACTTGAGCACTCTTGTTCCCATTTTTGGGTCCATCTAGGGAGGCGCTCAACACAACGAACAAGGCAACCAGACTTATAATGCTTGAACACTCTCACTTAGCCATAGAATTCTATAATTTTAAATTTCGGCGAAGCCCCTAGTATTCGGAAGACCGAATTCGGGGCGCTATCCACGCCTTCGTCGGACATTATCCGGTACTTCGCTCGAAGCGGCATAGGTCTTTAGGGACCCGAAAAGACCTCTCAAACAGCGACCAGTCTCTCGCCTTATCATGCCAGTCAGTTTTAGCTTTCTCCACTGAGGCGCTCGCCCAGCTCAACCGGGGCGCAATCGCAGTGGTTCTCCCAGTGCCACCTTAGCCGACAGAACGGAACATAAGGCACCAAAACGTGGGAGCCGGGCAAACCCAACTATTGACCCAAGACATGATTCGAAGCCGATTCATATAATGCTATAAGTTCGGGGTGCCGCACTTGTGAAAGTGTTCGGACTTATCACACCATAATGCGGGGAACATAAGCCCCTGGTGTATTCGGCCGTACCAAAATATACGGGTGCGAGATGTCATTAATGAACATATGTGTAAAGTAATGCAATAACAGGCAAAGAATGCTGCATTATTTATTCAAGGAATTCTGCTATGAGTGCGGAAGGATACAAATAGTGCGGTAAGCAAGGGATTGGACTAAATAAACATGTCCCCCTCCAGGGGTGGGCTGCAGACTGGTGTATATAATCAAATTTAATGCTCGTAATGGAGACCACCTGAATGTTAATCGCAGCCTTCTTTCTTCCCTGGCTGTTGCATCCTGAGTTCGGCGGGTCCACCGCCGGACAGGGCTTCTGGTAAATGGAGTCCTGTATATAAAAATAAAAATAAAAAGAGTGACACACTTGGGAGCCCCTGGTGTGGTCGAGCCACACTCTAGGTCTGTTGTGGTCGTGCCCCTCCCCCTAAGCCCATGGTATCTCCAAAGCGTAATGATGTACGCGGAGGGTTGGTCTTGCAATTATGCAAGGGCTGGGGTTGGGGCCGTATTGCTACGCGTGCTCGGATCGTGCCAGGTGGTCTTGGTTGATGTTGCTTTGGGCGCGTTTGGCCGTATCCGGCCGTTTAACGGCCGGACTCGAAAATTGCCTTAAAAGGCTGCTCTATACTTCTGCTGCGAGAGCCGCTGTGTGTTCCTCCATTCGGAGGGAACGTTCCGTATTTCTGTTGACCGTGATGACTCCACGAGGGCCTGGCATCTTGAGCTTGAGGTATGCGTAATGCGGCACCGCGTTGAACTTTGCAAACGCGGTTCGTCCGAGCAGGGCGTGATAGCCGCTGCGGAATGGGACTATGTCGAAGATTAACTCCTCGCTCCGGAAATTGTCCGGGGATCCGAAGACCACTTCCAGTGTGACTGAGCCTGTACAATTGACCTCAACACCTAGTATGACGCCTTTGAAGGTCGTCTTTGTAGGTTTAATCCTTGAGGGGTCTATGCCCATCTTGCGCACTGTATCCTGATAAAGCAGGCTCAGGCTACTGCCACTGTCCATCAGGACTCTCGTGAGGTGAAATCCATCGACGATTGGGTCTAAAACCAATGCGGTGAATCCGCCATGGCGGATACTGGTCGGATGGTCTCTTCGATCGAAAGTGATCGGGCAAGAGGACCATGGATTGAACTTCGGGGCGACTGGCTCCATCGCATATACGTCCCTTAGTGCACGCTTCCGCTCCCTCTTGGGTATATGGGTTGCGTATATCATGTTCACCGTCCGCACTTGTGGGGGGAAACCCTTCTGTCCTCTATTGTTCGGCGGTCGGGTCTCTTCCTCGTCGTCGCTGTGCAGCCCCTTATCATTGTTTTCGGCAATTAACTTGCCTGCCTGCTTGAATACCCAACAATCTCTGTTGGTGTGATTAGCTGGCTTTTCGGGGGTGCCATGTATCTGGCATACGCGGTCGAGTATTCGGTCCAAATTGGATGGACCCGGAGTGGTTCTTTTGAATGGATTCTTCCGCTGACCGGGTTTAGAGCCTCGGAATCCGGCGTTGACTGCCGTATCCTCCTTGTCATTGTGGTTACTGAGGTTGTTGCTGCGAGCTAGCCAGCTGTCCTCTCCCGCACAGAAGCGGGTCATTAGAGATGTGAGGGCTGCCATGGTTTTCGGCTTTTCCTGTCCTAGGTGCCGGGCTAGCCACTCGTTGCGGATGTTATGTTTGAAGGCTGCGAGGGCCTCTGCATCCGGACAGTCGACGATTTGATTTTTCTTTGTTAAGAACCGTGTCCAGAACTGTCTGGCCGATTCGTCTGGCTGCTGAATTATGTGGCTTAGGTCATCGGTGTCTGGTGGTCGCACATATGTGCCCTGGAAGTTGTCGAGGAATGCGGCTTCCAGGTCTTCCCAACACCCAATTGACTCTGCGGGCAAGCTGTTAAGCCAATGCCGAGCTGGTCCTTTAAGCTTGAGTGGGAGATACTTGATGGCGTGGAGATCGTCTCCGCGGGCCATATGGATGTGAAGGAGATAATCTTCGATCCAAACCGCGGGTTCTGTTGTGCCATCGTAAGATTCAATGTTTACGGGTTTAAACCCTTCAGGGATTTGATGATCCATTACTTCGTCAGTGAAGCATAGCGGGTGTGCGATGCCTCTATATTGAGCAATATCACGACGTAGCTCGAGTGAGCGTTGTCTGCTGTGTTCGGCCCGGCCAGAGTTATTGTATCCGGCACGACGGTATTCGTCATGGGTCGTGGGGCGCCCACGTGATCCATAGATGGATCTGGATTGCCTTGCTTTGTCCTCCAATATATCTCGCAAGTCCGGCGCGTTCCCTCTTGGCTTCGTACTTTTGGAGCGATGCCGGGGTACGGTCTTGGTGGAGGGCCTAGATGCCTCTCTGTCGCGACCACGGGGGGGTTGGTCGGCCATATTGTGCGCTGGTGATGAAGGTATGTATTCTTCCTCCTCTAATCGGGGGAGCAACTTGCGTTTTGGGTAGCTTTTGGAGGGGTGTTTGAGTTCGTACTCTTCGGCCGCGAGGACCTCGGTCCATCGATCGGCCAGCAGGTCTTGATCAGCTTGAAGCTGCTGCTGCTTTTTCTTTAGGCTATTTGCCGTGGCGATAAGCCTGCATTTAAAACGCTCTTGTTCGACGGGATCCTCGGGCACGACGAATTCGTCGTCGTCGAGGCTTGCCTCATCTTCGGAGGGAGGTATGTAATTATCATCCTCGACCTCTTCATCTGCCGCTTTCTCATGAGGGCTTGCTTCTGCATCCTCCTGCGCTGAATCTTGCTGGAGGGGATTGTCTTCGGCACTTTCCGGGGTATTATTATCTCCTGTGCCTGAATCTCCATTCTTGCTGTGGCGGGATTTAGAGCGGCGCCGCTGACGTCGGCGCTTGGGCTGTTTCTTTAAGGAATCTGCCTCCGCTGCTTCTTCGCCGTCCCCCTCTTTTGGGGTGTCCACCATGTATATGTCATATGACGAGGTGGTCTTCCAGTGCCCTGTAGGCGCTGGTTCTTTTTCGTCTCCGGCATCGTCGTCCATACCGTCGATGTCTTCGGAGTCGTAGTCTAGCATGTCTGTTAGATCGTCGACAGTGTCTATAAAGTGGGTGGTGGGTGGGCTTTGAATTTCTTCGTCGTCCGTATCCCAACCGTCCAGGCCATAGTCCGGCCAGGTCTCTCCGGATAACGAGAGATGTTTTAGCGAATTTAGGATGTCGCCAAAGGGCGAGTGTTGGAAGATGTCCGCGGCGGTGAACTCCATTACCGGCGCCCAATCAAATTCGATTGGCAGGGGTGCGGGAGGTTCGGAGTCCGGCAGGGAGTCCGGCACCTCGGAGTCACGAGCTTTGCAAGGGACAAGGTTAGTGTTCGGCTCCATCGCCGTGGAAGTTGCAGCCCCCGAGGCAGTGTCCAGCCACCGGCCCTCGATCTGGGCGATCGGCTCCGGACTAAGGGCCGGAGCGGATTCGTGTGCGGCCACCAAGGCACTGTCCGGCGGCAGAGCTAGATCATGCCCATCGTGACAGTGCGGCACGCTCGGCTGTGGCTCGAGCCCGTCGAGGATCAAGTCCCCGCGGATGTCGGACATGAAGTTTAGGCTTCCGAACCTGACCTGACGGCCAGGGGCGTAGCTTTCGATCTGCTCCAGATGGCCAAGTGAATTAGCCCGCAATGCGAAGCCGCCGAATACGAAGATCTGTCCGGGGAGAAAAGTCTCACCCTGGACAGCGTTGTTGTTGATTGAAGAAGCCATCGAGCCTATCGGTGACGACACAGAGGAACTCTCAATGAAAGCACCAATGTCGGTGTCAAAACCGGCGGATCTCGGGTAGGGGGTCCCGAACTGTGCGTCTAGGCGGATGGTAACAGGAGACGAGGGACACGATGTTTTACCCAGGTTCGGGCCCTCTTGATGGCGGTAAAACCCTACGTCCTGCTTGATTAATATTAATGATATGGGTAGTACAAGAGTGGATCTACCACGAGATCAAGGAGGCTAAACCCTAGAAGCTAGCCTATGGTATGATTGTTGTAATGGAGGTTATGTCCTACGGACTAAAGCCCTCCGGTTTATATAGACACCGGAGAGGGCTAGGGTTACACAGAGTCGGTTACAATGGTAGGAGATCTACATATCTGTATCGCCAAGCTTTCCTTCCACGCCAAGGAAAGTCCCATCCGGACACGGGACAGAGTCTTCAATCTTGTATCTTCGTAGTCTTGGAGTCCGGCGGACGATGATAGTCCAGCTGTCCGGACACCCCCTAGTCCAGGACTCCCTCAATGGGCGTCGTCGGCGCCGCTCCAAGCCCCGCCACAGCAATACCGGCACAGGAGACGAAAACAATTCGGATGGTGCCGAAGATGAATACAACCCCGATCAGCCTGCCTTCGAGCAGGCCAAGCAGGAAGACGGGCAGGTCAGCCCAGACGAACAGGCGACAGACGGATATCCGGAGGAGGACAACTACATGACCCCCTCCGAAGACGAGATTAGCCTCGGCGACGACGAGTTTGGCGTGCCTGAGGACCCAGTGGAGCAGGAGCGCTTCAAGCACCGGCTTATGGCCACTGCGAGGAGCCTAAAAAAGAAGAAGTAGCAGCTCCAAGCTGATCAAGACCTGCTCACAGACAGATGGACCGAAGTCCTAGCAGCTGAGGAATACGGACTCGAACGCCACATGGCTGACTGGCCACCTCGTGGCCGGGATAAAATGGCATATCAGCCCAAATACCAGCCCGCACCCTCATGCCAATACACTACGGCCCGGGGCAATAGGCAGGACCTGCAAGATATACTGGAAAAACAAGGTAGGATAGCCAAGATCGATCAATGGATTGCGGGGGCGCGCCCCAACACGTGACAATGACCGTCACGCCGGATACACTATGAACAAGTCCGGCCGGGCCGAATACAGCCACCCTGACTCATTCGAACTGCATAGCCACATAGCCCGACATAGATGCGCCGCACACCCCCTCTGCTTCACTGACGAAGTGATGGATCATGAATTCCCAGAAGGGTTTAAACCCGTAAACATCGAATCATATGATGGCACAACATACCCCGCAGTATGGATCGAAGATTTCCTTCTCCACATTCACATGGCCCGCGGTGATGATCTACACGACATCAAGTACCTTCCCCGTAAGCTCAAAGGACCGGCACGACACTAGCTAAACAGCCTGCCGGCAAATTCCATTGGCAGTTGGGAAAACCTGGAGGACGCGTTCCTCGACAACTTCTAGGGCACATACGTGCGACCACCGGATGCCGATGACTTGAGCCACATTACCCAACAGCTCGGAGAGTCAGCAAGGAAATTCTGGACTCGGTTCCAAACCAAAAAGAACTAAATAGTCGACTGTCCGGACGCCGAAGCCCTGGCAGCCTTTAAGAATAATATCCGTGACGAATGGCTCGCCCGACACCTCGGCCAGGAAAAACCAAAGTCCATGGTGGCCCTCACGACACTCATGACCCGAATTTGTGCGGGCGAGGATAGCTGGTTGGCTCGCAGTAGCACCACCCCGATAAATTCAGGCACCTCAGATGTCCGTGACAATAACGGCAAGCCACGGCGCAATAGACATAGGCGACGGAACAATGGCGACAACATTCAAGACTCGGCAGTCAACGCCGGATTCAGTGGCTCGAAATCCGGTCATCGGAAAAAGCCGTTCAAAAGAAACAATCAGGGACCGTCCAGTCTGGACCACATACTTGAACGCTCGTGCCAAATTCATGGCAGCCCGGATAAGCCAGCCAACCACACTAACAGAGACTGCTGGGTGTTCAAATAGGCCGGTAAAATAAACGCTGAAAATAACGACAAGAGGCTGCACAGCGACAATGAAGAAGAGCCCCGGCGTCCGAATACAAGAGGACAGAAGAAATTTCCTTCCCAGGTGAAAACGGTCAACATGATCTACGCCACCCATATTCCCAATTGGGAACGGAAGCAAGCACTACGGGACGTCTACGCGATGGAGCCAGTCGCCCCAAAATTCAACCCATGGTCAGCCTGTCCGATCACCTTTGATCGTAGGGATCACCCTACCAGCATCCGTCACGGCGGTTCAGCCACATTGGTCCTAGACCCAATCATCGACGGATTCCACCTTACGCGAGTCCTTATGGATGGCGGCAGCAACCTGAACCTGCTTTATCAGGACACAGTGCGCAAAATAGGCATCGACCCTTCAAGGATCAAGCCCACCAAAACCACCTTCAAAGGTGTAATTCCAAGAGTAGAGGCTCGTTGCATGGGTTCTATAACATTGGAAGTGGTCTTCGGATCTCTGGAAAACTTCCGAAGCGAAGAGTTAATCTTCGATATCGTCCCTTTCCGTAGTGGTTATCACGCACTGCTTGGACGAACCGCATTCGCTCGATTCAATGCGGTACCACACTATGCATACCTCAAGCTCAAGATGCCGGGACCTCGCGGGGTCATAACAGTCAACGGAAACATGGACCGCTCTCTTCGTACAAAAGAGCATACTGCAGCCCTAGCGGCAGAAGTACAATGCAGCCTTCTTTGGCAAACCACCAATCCGGCGACAACAACCCCGAACACCGTCAAGCGAGTCCGGAGTACCCTGCAACAGGATCGCTAGGCACACCAAGAGCGCGACTAGCAGTCCGGCCTCCACTCCAGCACCATCAAGGCAGCATTCGTGCCGCGCATACACAATTACGCACTGAAAATACCATGGGCACATGCGGAGGCACAATAGGGACTCAGTCAAACAGTGCGGCTTAGCCGCAACATACTTTAATAACCCCCCTTTTTTTAACTTTCAGGATATTGCTTTCGGGCAGCCTCTTCAGAAGAGCCAGATTATCGAACTTGCACAAGAGAGAAAACCAAGGAGGCAAAAGGCTTTGCACACAAAGGGAATACCCAGGTGGAATCTGTTCACGATCGTTATACCTGTTTCATATACCTACATGCAGCCCGCCCTTGGATGGGACATGTCAAATAGTCCTATTTACTTCTGCTTAACACATTCATTGTAAACATACGCTTAGACATATTATTTATCAATGGGATATAATATATAGCGTCAGCTTATTATTCCTATTTGCACATTTTTTCTATAAATGTTTATTTAATATTGCATCTGTACACCTTGGTACATTTAGTTTGCCAGGGGCTCCTTATGGCGCCCCATAACATGGCAAGACAAGTCCGGACACTTTCAATAGTGCGGCACCCCGAACTTCTAGCACTATGTGCATCGGCTCTGAATCATGTCTTGGGTCAATAGTTGGGTTTGCCCGACTCCCTTGTTTTGGTACCTTACGTTCCGTTTATCAGCTAAGCTAGCGCGGAGAGAACTGCTGTGATTGTGTCCCGGTTCTTCCGGACGAGCACCTCAGTAGAGAAAGCCGAAAACTGACCGGCATGATGCGGCGAGAGCTGGTCGCTGTTTGAGAGGTCTTGAAATCCTTAAAGATTTTTCCGCTTTAGGCGAGGAATCGACTTCGTCCGATTTAGGCATATATGGCGCCCCAATTCGGCTTTTCTAATTCTAGGGGCTTCTCCGAAGTTTAAAATTGTAGACTTCTATGGCTAAGTGAAAGTTATAGAGCCACATAGTCCAATTGCCTTGTTCCTGCGCCAAACACCTCCTTCAGGGACCAAAAATTTGGATAAAGAGTGTATGGGTTTTTCCAGGAACACCCCGGTACTAGTTATGTGGGGGCGGAAGCCGACGACTGGCCTACTTTCAGAATTTTATAAACAGCCGCATAGAAGGTAATATTTTAAATCAAAAAGCGCTATATAGCGCAAGCTACTTCGTCTTTATATTACAACAACGACAGAAGTACATTTACTCAAGGATCGTGTCCTTGGTACATTCATCGGCCACGAGACGAGCGCCTTTCATAACGCCATCATAATTTTTTTTGGGACAGCGACGCGCCTTGCCCTCCGGCGGCCCGTCCTTCACCAGCTTCTGTGCATCCAGCTTGCCCCAATGCACCTTCGCACGGGCAAAGTCCCGGCGGGCACCCTCAATGAAAATGGATCGCTTGATCACCTCAAGCTTCGGACAGGTGTTTACCATCCGCTTTATCAGGCCGAAGTAGCTAGCAGGCAAGGGCTCACCAGGCCACATCCGGACTATGAAATCTTTCATAGCCACTTCGGCCGCCCCGTGGAGTTCAACCAATTGCTTCAATTGGTCACTCAAAGGCATCGAGTATTCGGCTCCAGCATACTGGGACCAGAACAGCTTCTCCGTCGAGCTCCCCTCCTCGGCACGGTAGAACTCTGCGGCATCTGATACGCTGCGTGGCAGATCTGCGAATGCCCCTGGAGATCTCCAAATTTGGGTAAGTAAGACAAATGCCTCCTCCACATGCTTGCTTTGCATAAAGAATGTCTTACCCGCCACTATCTTCTTGGCCGCCTGGATCTCCTGCTGGGCCTTTTCGGCTTCGGCCTTGGTGTCTTTCACACTCGCAAGGGCCTTCGCAAGCTCAGACCCCTTCGTCTTGAGGTCACGCTCCAAGGACTCGAACTTCTTGCCGAGCTCCTGGAGCTCTTGCTGTACCTCGCCCACCCTAGCATTCTGCTTTTCGCGCTCAATGCGCTCCATGGCCGCCTTGTCTTCGGCCTCGGACAACGCTCTTCAGGGACGCCACTTCGATTGTGGCCCCTATTACAAAGTCACGACGCTTTGTCGTTAGAATCACCAATTTTGTCTATTCTTTATGATATGCGAACGGGGTATAACTCACCTTTGTTCTCTTCGAGCTGCCTCTTCATAAGGCCGAGCTCTCCCTATGCCTGCTCCAGGTCCCGTTTAAGTCCGGCGACCTCGGCCGTGCGGGCAGCAACGGCAAGCAGCACCGCCTGCTTAGTCACATGCACAACTACTATTAGACTCCTACGGATTATAATCGACCCTCCGTTTGGCTTTTCATTCCGAACACCAAACAGAGTATCAGGGGCTACTACCTATCGGATGATAATTTCACACATTTTTGATTACTTACCTCAAAGCCTGTCAGGAGGCTGGTGCAGGCTTCGGTTAGTCCGCTCTTGGTAGACAGAATCTTTTGAATCACCACACTCATAAGAGTACGGTGCTCTTCATCCAGGGAAGCGCCGCGAAGCGCTTCCAGCAGACTATCCGACGCCTCTGGCATAACCGAAGTCATCGGCACGGACGGCTCGACCTCCCTAGCGAGGGGCCGCCTGCCCGAGTCCGGAACCATTGGAGGTTCCGGTACAGTATCCGACTGAGAGCTCGACTTGATGCGGCTCTTGTCGGCACGATCCGCGGGGATCTTATACCCCGTGTGCCTGGCATCTGGAATTTCGCCCTGGGGCGTCTCCAGAGCCACCTCCCCCTGCTCTGGGAGCCTTTTGGACAACACCTCCGTGTCGTCCACAGGCCGAGGGGTAGTGGCCGTCGTATGCGAGTTCATCACCGAATCACTCAAGGACCCATCCGAAGATGATAGCTCGGGATGGACCCTGGCTAGACTGCATATATGTGTTCGGCATTATAACAGACTATGAAGCGAAGTTGCACTAAAGTATAACAGAGTGCGGATACTTATGATCTCACTAGGGGCTTCCCCCTGGGCAACCACTCCTCCTCGCTATAGGCGGCCGTGGTGGAGTAATCCGGAAGGGACGCCTTTCCCTTCTTGGGAGTCCTGGCCACCCCCTCCGGGGTGGCTTTCCTCTTCTTCTCCTCCCAAGTGCGGGGACGCGGAGTGTCTTCGTGTTTCCCCCGCCTCTGCGGGAGGAATCTGCCTCGTCGTCTTCAGACGACGAGGGGATGACGGCCTTGCGCCGGGGACCCTTCCTGGTCCCCTGGGCCGCCTTCTCAGGCCCCTCGTCCTCTCCGGATGGGGTGGCCCTTTCCTCTTCCTCCTCCCCTTCGGGGGAGGAGTGTGCCTCCTCGTCTTCGGATGAGGCGTCCGGTACGACCTTACGCCGGAGATCCTTCCTGGTCCCCGGGGCCTTCTTTTCGGCCTTCTTTTCCGGCGCCTTGTAGGGCACCGGGACTAGCATCTCCGTCAGGAGAGCATCTACTGGACCTTCTGGCAGTGGAGCCGCACAGTCAATCCGCTCCGCCGTCTCCACATATTCCTGATCAAATACACACAATGACTTAAGATTCCCCCATGAGTACATCGGGAAAAACTGCATCCGGTGGTAGTCAGAAAACTCAACGGATGGGGGAGCCGCGTGGCGTGAAGTCCGCGGTTCTCGGATGTGGGAGGAGGTATTTCGGAGGCCTTGAATAGCACCTTCCATGCGCCCTTGTGTGTCATGCCGTAGAGCTTTTGAAGCGTCTGGTGTTTGGCTGGGACGAACTCCCACAGATTAAATGCCCATCTTTGGCATTGCAAAATCCGACGGATAAGCATGACCTGGACCATGTTGACAAGCTTGATTTTCTTGTCCATCATGTTCTTGATGCAGTTTTGAAGTCCAGTCAGCCCCGCAGGCTCGCCCCAGGCCAGGCCCTTCTTTTCCCAAGAGGTGAGCCGCATGGGAATTCCAGATCGGAATTCGGGGGCTGCCGCCCAGTTAGCGTCGCGTGGCTCGGTGATGTAAAACCACCCCGATTGCCACCCTTTCACGGTCTCCGCGAAGGAGCCGTCGAGCCAGGTAACATTGGGCATCCTGCCCACCATGGCGCCTCCACACTCAGTTTGCTGGCCGCTCACGATCTTCGGCTTCACGCAGAAGATTCGTAGCCACAAGCCAAAGTGAGGTTTGATGTGGAGGAAGGCCTCGCACATGACGATAAACGCCGAGATGTTGAGGACGAAATTTGGGGCTAGATCATGGAAATCTAGCCAGTAGTAGAACATGAGCCCGCGGACGAAGGGATGAAGTGGAAATCCCAGTCCACGGACGAAGTGGGCGAGAAACACGACCCTCTCGTGGGGTTCCGGAGTTGGAATGATCTGCCCTTCATCCGGTAGCCGGTGCGCGATGTCTGCGGCCAAGTATTCGGCCGCCCGGAGCTTGGCAATATGCTCCTCCTTCACGGTGGAGGCCACCCACTTGCCTCCTGCTCCGGACATGTTTGGCTATGCCGAGAAAGCGTGAACTAGGGCGCTGGAGCTTGAGGGTGTGAGAATAGATAAGTAGAGGAGGAAGAAGGCGTGGGTGAAAATGGGGAATCCTTATCCCTTTATAGAGGCGACAAGAACGGTGCGCCTCCCCACTTTCCTGTTGAGAATCACTTATTTCCCAAGCGCCACGATTGATTGCGCGGTTGGGTTACCCATACCCGTATTGATGGAAATCCCATGATAAGGGGACATGATCTCTGCTTTGACAAGACGTGCCGAGGAAACCGCCTTGCAATATGCGCTATGGCTGGTTGTGAGAAAACGGTTCGAATAATGACCTGACCATAGTGTCATGTCACTTTGTCTAATGTTGTCAGTAGATTACATTTGTGAAATATCATTCTCTCTACGGTGGTATGTGAAGATCATCTTGCAGATCCAGACACGATCCAAGTGTTTGATAATTACTATGGAGTATTCGGGGATGGAACCCGCCTTGCAATGTTGAAGATAGAACTACGCGCCGGACTCATCGTCATTGAAGCCTGGTTCAGGGGCTACTGAGGGAGTCCTGGATTAGGAGGTATTCAGACAGCCGGACTATATACTTTGGCCAGACTGTTGGACCATGAAGATACAAGACTCAGGACTTCGTCCCGTGTCCGAGTGGGACTCTCCTTTGCGTGGGAGACAAGCTTGGCGATCCGGATATTATATTTCCTTCTTTGTAACCGACTCCATGTAAAACATAGCCCTCTCCGGTGTCTATATAAACCGGAGGGTTTAGTCCTTAGAGACAGAATCATAATCATCATAGGCTAGCTTCTAGGGTTTGGCCTCTACGATCTCGTGGTAGATCAACTCTTGTAATACCCATATCATCAATATCAATCAAGCAGGAAGTAGGGTTTTACCTCCATCGAGAGGGCCCGAACCTAGGTAAAACATCATGTCCCTTGCCTCCTGTTACCATTAGCCTTAGACGCACAGATCGGGACCCCCTACCCGAGGTTCGCCGATTTTTACACCGACAGACGCCATCATCAACAGTGGGCCGCCAAGCGCCGGCGCCAACCCCATCCAGATCAGGTGCGTTGGCGGCCAGATGCAGCTGCCCTGCTCCGAGCGCGACGCGAGATCGGGGGTCGTTGCTGTCGTCGCTTGTCTCCGGAGTCACGTGAAGCTCGGGAGAATCGCTAGACCCTCCGGCTCCTCCGCTGCTGCCTGAGGAGCTGCTGGGGAAGCGGTTGGCAGGCCTGGCCCTCGCCACGTCGATGCCCCAGCCGCTTTCCTTGGGGCAGCACTCCAGTCGGCATCCCTCCACATCGAAGACCTTGAAGAACATCAAGGAGGCGCCATCGTATTCGAGATGAATCATGAGGGCACCCCTGTCCGGCAGACCCGGGCGATCTCGCCCCAGCCCCGGGTCATGTAGACCTTGCCCGGAGCGACCACCGCGACCTCCGCTCCGGTCGCAAGGGTGCTGCAGTCAGAGCTCCAGAGGCCCACTCGGCGGCATTTCGAAGGTGAAGGAGGGAGGAAGGAGAATCCAAGAGCGTGGAGGCATAGCAGCGTGGAGCACAAGCTCGCGAGAAGAGCCCTCGACATGGACCCCAGGAGCGACGACGCGCACCGCCGTGATTCGTCGACGCCGGCAGCGCCGGTGGTGCCTCTCAGCGTCTTCTTCTCCAGGGCCATCGGCCCGGGCATACAAGGGCAGTAGAAACCCAGGCGGCGGCCGCTCGTAGCAGGGCCTCGACGTCTCCTGCTACGCGACCACATCGCGGCAGCCAGGGACCGGCCGTTTCTTCGGCGGAAGCGGTCGGGGCCCTCTCGGGGGGCCTTCCCCTTCTCTTCCGCTGAAAACCGGCGGATCGGCGCCATTGGCGTAAGGAGGAGCAAGGGCGAGGAAGAAGAAGAAGGAGTGAAGCAGAAAGGGATGGACTACGGGGGCTCTCGCCCATCCATACTTATAGTCCGGAGGAGGCCAACCGTCGGCCACCACGATCGCAGGTAATCATGACCCATTTCTGCATGCAGGGACTTGTCAAGTCGGACAGTTGCGGAGGCAGCATGGGGAAGCGGAGACGCCCACGTCCAATCAACCGCCACACGGCGCCCAAGGCCGCAGGCTGATGGGGCCTGCGGCGCTCCGCACTTGCCCCTTCGCTTCTCTGCCAAGCCAAGTCCGAGCGTGCCTTGGGCCCAGGGGCTACTGTCGGTGTTCTGGGAACGGGGGTCCCCAGACCTGCCTGCCTACGGCCTGCGGCGTGGCTCGAGTGGTGGCCCAGTACGACCCATCTTCATCAGCGCAAGACTCAAGACCCTCGCGAGGGGCTAAGCCTCGCGGGGCGGACAACACGAGACCTCCTCAGGAACGGCCTCGCCAGGCAGGCTCGCGAGGAGGCGGAGAGATCAAGGCAGGCCACCTCGCGAGGTACTCGTGACGCAAGCCATGACGATCGAGACTAGGCGGGTGCCAGCCTGTGCAGTGTCCTTGCTTCCTTTTTGGTCCAAAGGGGGCAAGCACGAGCGTGGTGTACCGAGGCATCAGACAAAGGTTTCCATTTCAGTGCAACGAGACCAAGACCATTAGAGCGCCAGGATGGAGGTCACCATGGAGCCCAAGACGGCGTCATCACCGGTGCCTTTGGTAGCCGAAGACCAACTTTAGTCAGGATATCTTGTACTAGATGTTCCCCTTCGAAATGGCCATTGTTGGCGCCCTTCCCGCTCAATACTTGAGAAGAGGACCAGGGCCTCTATAAATAGGACTAGCCACCACAGAGGTAGGGGATGATCTCATCGAGTCCTCATTAGATCCATAGGCGATCGAGCTCACCCAAGTAGTTCATCACACCAGCTCAAGAACACCTCTAGCGAGGCTATTCTTCCCTTGGTACTATTCATCATCAGCCCCTGAGGCAGTCCACCACACCACACACTGGAATAGGGTATTACACCACAACGGTGGTCCGAACCAGTATAAATCTTGTGTCCCTCATGTTGTTCATCATTTAGCTTAGATTCTCGCCATGCGATCAGACGTGGATCAGTAGGGGGAAGATCTTCATGCGCACCCCAGAGTTCGAAGCTTAAGGGTCTTCCGAAACCCAATATCCGACACTGTTGTTCCTAAGGGTTATGTTATGGATGAGGAAGCTGCTAGAGCTATCTTTGCTTGCAAAGATAGATACGATCTTAAGAAGTTATTAGCTAAATGGAAGCAGCAATCTCTTAATGCTAGAATGAAACCTGACCCTGTTTTTGCTACTTGACCTATTTGTGTTACTGATAAGGATTATGAATTCTCTGTTGATCCTGAGATTATTACTTTAGTTGAATCTGATCCTTTTTATGGCCTTGAATGTGAAACTATTGTGGCACATCTTACCAAGTTAAATGATATAGCCACCCTGTTTACTAATGATGAGAAGTCTCGCTATTATTATACCCTTAAGATATTTCCATTCTCATTAAAGGGTGATGCTAAGACTTGGTTTAATTCTCTTGATCCTGGTTGTGTGCGTAGTCCCCAGGATATGATTTATTACTTCTCTGCTAAATATTTCCCTGCTCATAAGAAACAAGATGCCTTGTGGGAAATATATAATTTTGTGCAAATCAAAGAAGAGAGTCTCCCACAAGCTTGGGGGAGGCTTCTTCGATTACTTAATGCTTTGCCTGATCATCCTCTTAAGAAAAATGAAATACTTGATATCTTTTATAATGGACTAACCGATGCTTCCAAGGACTACTTAGATAGTTGTGCTGGTTGTGTTTTCAGGGAAAGAACAGTCGACGAAGCTGAATTACTATTGAATAATATGTTGACTAATGAAAATAATTGGACTCTCCCTGAGCCAATTCCTGAACCAATTGAGCCAACTCCTGAGCCTATTCCTAAACCCACTCTGAAGAAGAGGGGCATTCTATTTCTCAGTCCTGAAGATATGCAAGAGGCAAAGAAATCAATGAAAGAAAAAGGTATTAAAGCTGAAGATGTTAACAATTTACCTCCTATTGAAGAAATACATGGCCTTAATATACCGCCTGTCGAAGAACCACATTGTCTTGATAACCCGACATAGGTACTAAAGGTAAATTCTCTCTATAGATATGATAAAGTTGAAATTCCGTCTACTAAATTTCATAGCCCATGCTTAGATGAATTTGATGACTTTATGGCTAGGCAAGAAAGTTTCAATGCTTATGTTGGTAGAGAATTAAAGAATAATGCTTTCGAGATAGGACGCTTGAGTGATTATATGGCTAGAGTTAAAGGTGAACTTAAACTCATTAGCAAATATGCTTCTATGGTTGCTACTCAAGCTGAGCAAGTACTTAAAGCTCAAAATGATTTGCTCGATGAATTAAAAAATAAACATGACTTTGCTGTTAGAGTGGCTACTAAAACCGGTAGAATGACTCAGGAACCTTTGAATCTTGAAGGCCACCCTAAGGGAATCGAGCAGAATTCTCAGAGAAATAATTTAGAGGCACCTAGTTCTTCTAAGAAGAAGAAAAAGAAAAATGATAGGACTTTGAATGCTTCTAGTGAACCTGTTGTAGACACACCTGAGAATCCCAATGATATTTCTATTTCTGATGCTGAAACACAATCAGGTGATGAACATGAACCTGGTGATAATTTAAATGATAATGTTCATGTTGATGCTCAACCTAGCAAAAATAATGAAGTAGAGATTGAACCTGCTGTTGATCTTGGTAACCCACAATCAAAGAATGAACGTTATGATAAGAGAGATTTTGTTGCTAGGAAGCAAGGTAGAGAAAGAGAACCATGGGTTCAGAAACCCATGCCCTTTCCTCCTAAACCATCCAAGACAAAGGATGATCAGGATTTTGAGCGCTTTGCTGAAATGATTAGACCTATTTTCTTACGTATGCGCTTAACTGATATGCTCAAAGTAAATCCTTATGCTAAGTATATGAAGGATATCATTACAAATAAAAGAAAGATACAGGAAGCTGAAATTTCCACCATGCTTGCTAATTACACTTTTAAGGGTGGAATACCAAAGAAACTTGGAGATCCAGGGGTACCAACCGTACCATGCTCCATTAAAAGAAACTATGTTAAAACTGCTTTATGTGGTCTTGGAGCTGGCGTTAGTGTTATGCCTCTCTCTTTTATATCGTAGACTTGAATTGAATAAGTTGACACCTACTGAAATATCTTTGCAAATGGCCGATAAATCAACTGCTATACATGTCGGTATTTGTGAGGATGCGCCTGTTGTGGTTGCAAATGTCACTATCTTAACGGACTTTATTATTCTTGATATTCCTGAGGACGATAGTATGTCGATTATCCTTGGTAGACCCTTTTTGAATACTGCAGGGGCTGTTATTGATTGCAACAAAGGCAATGTCACTTTTCATGTTAATGGTAATGAGCATACGGTACACTTTCCGAGGAAACAATCTCAAGTTGATAGCATCAATTCTATTGGAAAAGTTCCAACTATTATTATGGGAGGTTTTGAATTTCCTCTTCCCACTGTCAAGAAAAAGTATGATATTCTTATTGTTGGGGATGTTCATATCCCTGTTGAGGTAACTTAGTGTTATTCAAAATTTCTCCAGTTCCATGTTATTCGGAATGAGTTTGTTAACAAGACTTGATCAACCTTGTTAGTGGATTAATTTTGATGATCATGAGATGGATGAAACTAGAAGGCACAACCTTCCGTACCCTCTTTTTAGTTTCTGTTATTTAGAATAAATAAAGAAAAAATAGTATTATCTGTCTGTTTTCTGAATTATCCGTGCAATAAAAAATATCCCGAAAATAGAAGTGCTCCAAATGCCCTGCAAATTTAGTATGATTTTTTATGGAATATTTGAGGATTTCAGGCACTGAAAACACTGCAGGAGGGGCAAGCACCAGGCCACGAGAGTGGAGGGCACGCCCACACCCCCTGGGCGCGCCCCCTGACTCGTGGGCCCATGGTGGCCCCCTCCACTTATTCCTGCACCCACACACTCCATCTTCTTCCCAAAAAAATCCCCATCCAGCTCAAGCACGAGTTCTAGCTCATTTTGCTGCGATTTTCGATCTCCTTGCTCAAAGCTCCATTAACAAAACTGCTTTGGGAGATTGTTGCTTGGTATGTGACTCCTCCATTGGTCCAGTTAGTTTTTGTTCTAGTGCTTTATTCATTGCAAATTTTTGCTGCATTGGTGACCCTGTTCTTGAGCTTGCATGTTAAATTTATGAGGTCCCAAGTAATTCTAATGCATGATATATGTGTAACGCCCCGGATTCGATGCGCCAGGTGTCCGCCAGTTATTCGCCGCCGTTGCCATGTCATTTGCTTGCGTGTTGCACTTTGCCATGTCATCATCTGCATTTCTTATCATGTCATCATGTGCATCTCATTTTGCATACGTGTTCGTCTCATGCATCCGAGCATTTTCCCCGTTGTCCGTTTTGCAATCCGGCTCTCCTATGTCTCCCGGCGTTCCCCTTTTTGTCTCCTATTGTGAGCGGGTGTTAAACTTTCTCGGAATGGCCCGAGGTTTGCCAAGCGGCCTTGGTATAGCATCGGTAGACCGCCTGTCAAGTTTCGTGTCATTTGGAGGTCATTTGATACTCCAACGGTTAACCGGGTAACCGCAAAAGCCCTCTTTTGTTGCAGCCCAACACCCCCTTCCAAAGCGGCCCAAAACCCATCAACCTCCCCTCCATGCTCTCGGTCGTTCGATCACGATCGTGTGGGCGAAAACCGCACCTCATTTGGACTCCCCTAGCTCCCTCTACCTATATAAACACCCCTCCCCCGAAATTCGCGGATCAATTCCACCCTAACCCTAGCCTTTTCCTCTTCCTCCCGCAGCCGGACGCGTCCGCCCGCGCCGGACACGTCCGCCGACCACGTCGCCCCGGCCAATCCGAGGCCGCCACGTCAGCTCCAGCCGCCCGACGCCCTCTCCCGTGCCGCCACGTGTCCCCGTCGCCGTCCTCCACCGCGCGCCGCCGCCGCGGCCCGAGGGAGCCCAGATCGGGCCCGCCCCGGGCCAGATCGGGCCCGCCGCCGCCCGACGAAGCCCGTTGCCGCGCCCCGCCGCCTCCCGCGCCGGCTCCTGCCACGCCGCCGCTGGCGCCTCGCCTCGGCACCGGCGTCCCCGCCGCCCGATGCACCGCCGCCCCTGCTCCTCCCACCAGCGACCGGAGACGCTGCGCCCTCCGTCCGTGGCCCGGCCGCCTCCGTCGGCACCTCCCACCGGGCACCTCCCGCGCCGCCGGCAAGCTTCAGCTCGCCCTTGCCCCGCCTCCGGCCTTCCCCCCTCATCGCCGGCCGTCGTCCCGGCCACTCAGCGCGCCGCCCCATCACCGGATCCGGGCGGGTGGATGAGATCCACCCGTCCCGCGATCCGAACGGGCGTCTGGAACCGCCCCGTCCTGGATCTCCTCTTCCTCACTGTTCTGTCCAACTTTTCCCATGAGGTGAAATTCTGCTAAGTCCCGAGATATTTGCATAATCATGCCGTGTTCATCGCATCATAACTTGCTGCATACTGCTCCGTTTCGTGCGTGTAATATGTCAAATTGTTCGTCTCGAAGAGTCCTTCATTTCATTCCATTGCATAATTTTCATTTGAGCTCATCTTGATGCCCGAAATGCTGTTGGAAGAGTGCATGTTGATGTTAATCTGCTGGAACTGTTATAACATGCTCATTTGTCATTTTTGCCATGATTGATGTGTGCATCCTATGAGGTTGATGTCTACATGTATTTTGATCTATGCTATGCCATCTTTCCAGAGGTGCAATCAATGTATTTTTTTGAGTTGTGTGCTGAGTGCATCAAGCTTGTTAAGGAGTGTACTTGCTGTTGCTGTTTTCCTGACAGATTCTGTTATATTTTGTTGCTATGTAAACCTGCTGCTACAAGTTGTTCTATGCATAATCTGGAGATGTTCACTAAGGATGTTTTGTTATACATGTCTTGCTCTATCCATTCATGCCCCTGGTTGCATTTTTAGAGTACTGTAGCTTGTTGTTATCTTGCTCCAAAGTTGCTAAATAATGTTGTTGTCAACCTGTTAACATGAAGTTCAGTTTTGGCCATGTGCTTTTCTAGTGATCCATGCATCCTATGAACTTGTTCTTGACATCTTTACCTTCATAAACATGTCTTATGACGGTTGGTTGCCTTGCCATGCCATGTATTGCTCTGTGGTGAGTGGTTCAAGCTCACGAACATGTCTACTTATTGTTGTTCCTGCCATGTATGAATCTGTCATATAACTTGCCATGTTTACATGGGTGCCATCATATTTTCTGATCCTTTTTGGCTCATGGTCAGTAAGGGGCTTTTGTTATATGCAATTAGTAGATTCATGCCATGCCTTTGTTTGCCATGATAAGTTCCTGTAACATGTTGTTTGAGAGCTCTAAACATTGCAACCTGATGTTATTTCTGCTAAGTCTGAAACTGTTATTATTTGCAATCTTTCCATGTCTTTTTGAGCATGTTCTAGTTGTTTCTGGAGATAGCTCAGTGTTCATGTTTTGTCATGCTTTACCTGTACATCATGCCCATGCCTTATGTTATTATGTTGGGGTGCTGTAGCTTGTTGTTTTGATGCTTGTAAGATGCCTAATTGCTGTTATGGACAGATTGTTGCTATGACTTGTATAGTGTGTGTATGTTGAACCGTTGCTCCATTTTGAGTGTGCTCTATATGAAACTTGCTTAGAATTGCATGTAGTTTCATATTATCATGTTGCATCCTTGTTTTGAGGTGTTTGCTTGATGTTTGGATGCATCTTGCATCAATGCCATGCTTAACTTGTTTTGCTCATATCTTCTAGGCCGTAGCTCCGAATCTAATGAACTTTATATGTAACTTGACTAGAATTTCGTGTAGTTCATCGTGGTGAATCTTAAATTGCTGTTTAACAACTTGAACATAAGGTTTATTCAGTTCTGGACCAGCTTCGAAAATTGCATATGAGGACTTACCGGATTTGTTATATGTTGCTTCCGGCCTCATTTAAACTTGCCTTGATGTGTTGATTTTGTGTGCATCATCTCTTGCCATGAGTAGCCTCATCTAGCTTTCTCATGCATCATGCTTGTTGTGCATCATGTCTTGTTCAGGTGTGGTTTTTTCACTATGTTGTGTGCTTCTTCTCGATAGTTCCCGTTTTCGTTGCGATCGTGAGGATTCATTCGTCTACGCTTGGTTCATCTACATGGCTTCATCTTCTTCATGGACTCGTTCTTCTTCCTTGCGGGATTTCAGGCAAGATGACCGCTACCCTGGATCTCACTACTATCATTTCTATGCTAGTTGCTTCATTCTATCGCTATGCTGCATTACCTATCATTTGCTCTTCGAGCCTCCCAAATTGCCATGAACCTCTAACCTTTGACACCCTTCCTAGCAAACCGTTGTTTGGCTATGTTACCGCTTTGCTCAGCCCCTCTTATAGCGTTGTTAGTTGCAGGTGAAGTTGAAGATTGCTCCAGGGTGGACAGGGTTATGTTGGGATATCACAATATCTATTATATTATTAATGCATCTATATACTTGGTAAAGGGTGGAAGGCTCGGCCTTATGCCTGGTGTTTTGTTCCACTCTTGCCGCCCTAGTTTCTGTCATACCGATGTTATGTTCCCGGATTTTGCGTTCCTAACGCGGTCAGGTGATTTATGGGACCCCCTCGACAGTTCGCTTTGAATAAAACTTGCCCAGCAAGGCCCAACCTTGGTTTTACCATTTGCCTCACCACCACCTATACCCTTCCCTTGGGTCGGCCAACCCAAGGGTCATCTTTATTTTAGCCCCCCGGGCCAGTGCTTGTCTAAGTGCTGGTCCAAACCGGGCAGACTGCGGGGCCCCCTCGGGGCAACTCGAGGTCTGGTTTTACTCGTAGGCTGACCTATCCGGTGTTGCCCTGAGAACGAGATATGTGCAGCTCCTATCGGGATTGTCGGCGCATCGGGCGGCTTTGCTGGTCTTGTTTTACCATTGTCGAAATGTCTTGTAAACCTGGATTTCGAGACTGATCGGGTCTTCCTGGGAGAAGGAATATCCTTCGTTGATCGCGACAGCTTATCATGGGCTAAGTTGGGACACCCCTGCAGGGTATAAACTTTCGAGAGCCGTGCCCGAGGTTATGTGGCAGATGGGAATTTGTTAATGTCCGGTTGTAGATAACTTGACACCAGATCCGAATTAAAATGCATCAACCACGTGTGTAGCCATGATGGTCTCTTCTCGGCGGATTCCGGGAAGTGAACACGGTCTTTGGGTGATGATTGACGTAAGTAGGAGTTCAGGATCACCTCTTGATCATTACTAGTTGACGACCGTTCCTTTGCTTCTCTTCTTTCTCTCATTTGCGTATGTTAGCCACCATACTTGCTTAGCCGCTGCTGCAACCTCACCACCTTACCCCCTTCCTTTCCCATTAAGCTTTGCTAGTCTTGATACCCATGGTAATGGGATTGCTGAGTCCTCGTGGCTCACAGATTACTACAACAACAATTGCAGGTACAGGTTATGCGATGATCTTAACGCGAGAGCGATGCTTGCTTGTTTTGGAGTTCTTCTTCTGCTTCTTCTTCGATCAGGGGATAGGTTCCAGGTCGGCAGCCTGGGCTAGCTGGGTGGATGTCGTTTGAGTTCATGTTTGTGTTTCATCCATAGTCGGATGGTGCTCTTATGTATGATGATGTTGTATTCGTGTGGCATTGTATGTCTTATGTATGTATCCCCATCTTTTATGTAATGTTGATGTAATGATATCCACCTTGCAAAAGCGTCTTCAAGATGCGCTTCTATCCTTGGTGGGACCTTCGAGTTGCTTTAGGATAGGGTCGCATCTTGGGCGTGGCAAGTTCGTATCAGAGCCTCGACCGACCCTAGGATCCCCCCTTGATTGATCGTGTAGTTTGGCCGTTGTCGAGTCTAGAAGAAAACTGTTTTCGGAGTCTAGTTATATCGGAGAGTAGGAATTCTTTTTACTCCTCAGCCTCTTCGTCGCTCTGGTAAGGAATCTTGACGTAGGTGTTTTGGGACTACTTCTCTTCCCTTTCAAATTTTTTCTTTAGGATCACGCGGTTAGTTTCGTGAGTTGTCCATCCTCTTTTATCAAGTGCATCTCTCATCAAGTTGACTCGAGCCTCTTCGTCATTGTCAAGTTCAATCCTCAGCCGTTTTATTTTCCCACCCGCCCTCCCCTTTTTCATCTCGGAACCGGAGTCCGTAATCGAGTATCCATCCTACTCGTGCGAAGTCTTTGCTTTCTTTCCTCAATGATTTCAACCGGTGTTTCCTCTTGAAGATATTGGTCGGTCCCTTTTCCAAGTTGTCTTTGTTTTCCCGCCCTCCTACCCTCTTCTTCCCGGAGTTTGGGTCTCTTTCGACCATTAATTTCATTCGCGCGGAGCCTCTTCAGTCTTCCCTCAATTATTTCAACCGGTGAATTCTCGTCTCGTTCGTCATTCTTCATCTCTTTTCTTCTCCGATGGACTCAATTCAAGTTTTCGGTTTGATCACATTCTTTTCCTTGGATCAAGTGTTCTCCTTGTTCATTCGCCTCTCGCCAGTTTATCATTCCGGAGTTCGGGAGACATCTCAGGAGATTCGTCTGTGTTTGAATTAATTCGAGGTTGTCACCTCATTCAAATATTTCAATTGTTCCGGTGCATCATCTATCTTTTCAACAATCTTTTCCAACGGTGTTTTCTTCAGTGGGCCCTAACCCATAGGTCTTTTCCCAGGATCTTACCTGACTCTTCTAATTCCCCAGAGTTATTCTTAATTCTTTTCAAAGTGTGACGTAAGAATGGATCCCATCAGTCACTTGCCTTCGCCAAGATCTCTTTCAAATCATTTCATTGTTGGCTCAACCTCTTCGCTTTTCATTCTCCCAGAGTATCTCAGTAATTTTTGGTGGTGTTTCTCGTAATCATTTGAAGACCGAAGAAGAATTTTTCCTCTAAATCTTGTCCGTTCTCCCGAAGATTCAGGTCGCTAGCTTGAGGCTATCTGCTCAAATTGTTTCCAGTCGTGCAATTATTTTTCATCCATCCGGAGTATGTCAGGAGTTGATTTTTGTTTCTTTTCACCGGAGGCCAACATTCCAGAAGAATTCTTTGACTTCACATTTCAGCTACCATTATCCAATTGTCTCGGTGCTTCGTTCAAGTGTTCTTTAATCAGCTCATGATCTCTTTGTTATTTTGCATCTAAATCCCCTCTAGCATATTTGTTCTTCTAATTCTTCCCGGTGATTCATTCTCTTTCATCAATCATTTCCGAATTCTTACAGTGGTTCGTTCAAGATTCTTTTCCTTCATTATCATATTAATCCATTCGTTCTTTTCAATCCTACCGGTGGTTCATGAAGACCTTCTCAAGTTTGCGATATGTCACTTCTCAATCCTTTTCAAGAAGAATAAGTAGTTTGCAAAATTCATTGCTTGTCATCAATTTAATTTGATGAAGGGTAAGCATACAATAAATCTTATTCTTATTTCATCCAAATGAGTAATCCCTTCATTTGGAGTTTGTTCTTGATGAATAAATTATAGTTCCAAGTGTTTTCATCTTTTCTTTTCCGGAGTTCAAATTTCCTCGGCCATTTCATCGGAACCTCCATCTAAATCACCGCAAGGCTCATCTTATTCTTTTCATCCTTGAATTCTATCTCATTGTCCTTTTGTTTACCAGAGTTCTTCATGGCGTTCTTCATGATTTAATTCATTCCTCAAGTGTTCATCAAGATTCTTCTCGATGGAGCTCAAGTATCTTTCCTTTTGCTTTTTGAAGGGCAATTAATTCTCCGTATCCTTTCGAAGTGGAGTTTTGCATTTCTTCGTTCTTCTCAGCTATCCAATCATTTCCGTTTGTGGTCAGTTATCACCTCATAATTTTTAGATGTTATCCATAAGTCCACAACAAGCTTATTCTTTTCGTTGTTGATTTTTCTCAACAACTTTGTCTAAACCTTTTCCTTCTAAAGATGCTTTCTATTTCTTTCGTCCCACAAGTTGTCATTTTCTTCTCCGTTCTTTTCATTCAACTATTTCAATTCTTTCTGGAGGTTTTGTGTCATGTCTTCATCAAGTATCATTCCTACCACTCAAGTTCATGTTCTAATCCTTCTTTTTTTCAGCCAGAGTGCTGTCTAAATCCTTTCAGTCTTATTCGTTTCTTATCTCGTTCTAACCGGAGTGGTTTCATAGTCTATCTGATTCCGTGAGCTTTCAATCCTCGGCATTCTCATCGTTCCTCTCTTCTTCTCGAGTGCTCTCGATTCTTTGATTCTTCTCTTGAGTTCTTGTTTCACCTCATCCCTTTTCCCTTCCGTCTCGGTCCTAAAATCTCGGGACGAGATCTCTTGTTAGTGGAGGAGTGTTGTAACGCCCCGGATTCGATGCGCCAGGTGTCCGCCAGTTATTCGCCGCCGTTGCCATGTCATTTGCTTGCATGTTGCACTTTGCCATGTCATCATCTGCATTTCTTATCATGTCATCATGTGCATCTCATTTTGCATACGTGTTCGTCTCATGCATCCGAGCATTTTCCCCGTTGTCCGTTTTGCAATCCGGCTCTCCTATGTCCCCCGGCGTTCCCCTTTTTGTCTCCTGTTGTGAGCGGGTGTTAAACTTTCTAGGAATGGCCTGAGGTTTGCCAAGCAGCCTTGGTATAGCACCGGTAGACCGCCTGTCAAGTTTCATGTCATTTGGAGGTCATTTGATACTCCAACGATAAACCGGGTAACCGCAAAAGCCCTCTTTTGTTGCAGCCCAACACCCCCTTCCAAAGCGGCCCAAAACCCATCAAACTCCCCTACATGCTCTCAGTCGTTCGATCACGATCGTGGGGGCGAAAACCGCACCTCATTTGGACTCTCCTAGCTCCCTCTACCTATATAAACACCCCTCCCCCGAAATTCGCGGATCAATTCCACCCTAACCCTAGCTTTTTCCTCTTCCTCCTGCAGCCGGACGCGTCCGCCCGCACCGGACACGTCCGCCGACCACGTCGCCCCGGCCAATCCGAGGTCGCCACGTCAGCTCCAGCCGCCCCGCGCCCTCTCCCGCGCCACCACGTGTCCCCGTCGCCGTCCTCCACCGCGCGCCGCCGCCGCGGCCCGAGGGAGCCGGATCGGGCCCGCCCCAGGCCAGATCGGGCCCGCCGCCGCCCGACGAAGCCCGCCGCCACGCCCCACCGCCTCCCGCGCCGCCTCCTGCCGCACCGCCGCCGGCGCCTCGCCTCGGCACCGGCGTCCCCGCCGCCCGATGCTCCGCCGCCCCTGCTCCTCCCACCAGCGACCGGAGACGCCGCGCCCTCCGCCCGTGGCCCGGCCGCCTCCGCTGGCGCCTCCCGAGCCGCCGGCGAGCTTCAGGTCGCCCTCGCCCTGCCTCCGGCCTTCCCCCCTCGTCGTCGGCCGTCGTCCCAGCCACTCAACGCGCCGCCCCATCACCGGATCCGGGCGGGTGGATGAGATCCACCCGTCCCGCGATCCGAACGGGCGTCTGGAACCGCCCCGTCCTGGATCTCCTCTTCCGCACCGTTCCGTCCAACTTTTCCCGTGAGGTGAAATTCTGCTAAGTCCCGAGATATTTGCATAATCATGCCATGTTCATCGCATCATAACTTGCTGCATACTGCTCCGTTTCGTGCGTGTAATATGTCAAATTGTTCGTCTCGAAGAGTCCTTCATTTCATTCCATTGCATAATTTTCATTTGAGCTCATCTTGATGCCCGAAATGCTGTTGGAAGAGTGCATGTTGATGTTAATCTGCTGGAACTGTTATAACATGCTCATTTGTCATTTTTGCCATGATTGATGTGTGCATCCTATGAGGTTGATGTCTACATGTGTTTTGATCTATGCTATGCCATCTTTCCAGAGGTGCAATCGATGTATTTTTGTGAGTTGTGTGCTGAGTGCATCAAGCTTGTTAAGGAGGGTACCTGCTGTTGCTGTTTTCCTGACAGATTCTGTTATATTTTGTTGCTATGTAAACCTGCTGCTACAAGTCGTTCTATGCATAATCTGGAGATGTTCACTAAGGATGTTTTGTTATACATGTCTTGCTCTATCCATTCATGCCCCTGGTTGCATTTTTAGAGTACTGTAGCTTGTCGTTATCTTGCTCCAAAGTTGCTAAATAATGTTGCTGTCAACCTGTTAACATGAAGTTCAGTTTTGGCCATGTGCTTTTCTAGTGATCCATGCATCCTATGAACTTGCTCTTGACATGTTTACCTTCATAAACATGTCTTCTTACGGTTGGTTGCCTTGCCATGCCATGTATTGCTCTGTGGTGAGCGGTTCAAGCTCACGAACATGTCTACTTATTGTTGTTCCTGCCATGTATGAATCTGTCATATAACTTGCCATGTTTATATGGGTGCCATCATATTTTCTGATCCTTTTTGGCTCATGGTCAGTAAGGGGATTTTGTTATATGCAATTAGTAGATTCATGCCATGCCTTTGTTTGCCATGATAAGTTCCCGTAACATGTTGTTTGAGAGCTCTAAACATTGCAACCTGATGTTATTTCTGGTAAGTCTGAAACTGTTATTATTTGCAATCTTTCCATGTCTTTTTGAGCATGTTCTAGTTGTTTCTGGAGATAGCTCAGTGTTCATGTTTTGTCATGCTTTACTTGTACATCATGCCCATGCCTTCTGTTATTATGTTGGGGTGCTGTAGCTTGTTGTTTTGATGCTTGTAAGATGCCTAGTTGCTGTTATGGACAGATTGTTGCTATGACTTGTATAGTGTGTGTATGTTGAACCGTTGCTTCGTTTTGAGTGTGCTCTATATGAAACTTGCTTAAAATTGCATGTAGTTTCATATTATCATGTTGCATCCTTGTTTTGAGGTGTTTGCTTGATGTTTGGTTGCATCTTGCATCAATGTCATGCTTAACTTGTTTTGCTCATATCTTCTAGGCCGTAGCTCCGAATCTAATGAACTTTATATGTAAGTTGACTAGAATTTCATGTAGTTCATCGTGGTGCATCTTAACTTGCTGTTTAGCAACTTGAACATAACGTTTATTCAGTTCTGGACCAACTTCGAAAATTGCATATGACGACTTACCGGATTTGTTATATGTTGCTTCCGGCCTCATTTAAACTTGCCTTGATGTGTTGATTTTGTGTGCATCATCTCTTGCCATGAGTAGCCTCATTTAGCTTTCTCATGCATCATGCTTGTTGTGCATCATGTCTTGTTCAGGTGTGGTGTGTTTACTATGTTGTGTGCTTCTTCTCGATAGTTCCCGTTTTCGTTGCGATCGTGAGGATTCGTTCGTCTACGCTTGGTTCGTCTACGTGGCTTCGTCTTCTTCATGGACTCGTTCTTCTTCCTTGCGGGATTTCAGGCAAGATGACCGCTACCCTGGATCTCACTACTATCATTGCTATGCTAGTTGCTTCATTCTATCGCTATGCTGCGTTACCTATCATTTGCTCTTCAAGCCTCCCAAATTGCCATGAACCTCTAACATTTGACACCCTTCCTAGCAAACCGTTGTTTGGCTATGTTACCGCTTTGCTCAGCCCCTCTTATAGCGTTGTTAGTTGCAGGTGAAGTTGAAGATTGCTCCAGGGTGGACAGGGTTATGTTGGGATATCACAATATCTCTTATATTATTAATGCATCTATATACTTGGTAAAGGGTGGAAGGCTCGGCCTTATGCCTGGTGTTTTGTTCCACTCTTGCCGCCCCAGTTTCCGTCATACCGGTGTTATGTTCCCGGATTTTGCGTTCCTAACGCGGTTGGGTGATTTATGGGACCCCTCGACAGTTCGCTTTGAATAAAACTTGCCCAGCAAGGCCCAACCTTGGTTTTACCATTTGCCTCACCACCACCTATACCCTTCCCTTGGGTCGGCCAACCCAAGGGTCATCTTTATTTTAGCCCCCCCGGGCCAGTGCTGGTCCGAACCGGGCAGACTGCGGGGCCCCCTCGGAGCAACTCGAGTTCTGGTTTTACTCGTAGGCTGACCTATCCGGTGTTGCCCTGAGAACGAGATATGTGCAGCTCCTATCGGGATTGTCGGCGCATCGGGCGGCTTTGCTGGTCTTGTTTTACCATTGTCGAAATGTCTTGTAAACCTGGATTCCGAGACTGATCGGGTCTTCCTGGGAGAAGGAATATCCTTCGTTGATCGTGAGAGCATATCATGGGCTAAGTTGGGACACCCCTGCAGGGTATAAACTTTCGAGAGCCGTGCCCGAGGTTATGTGGCAGATGGGAATTTGTTAATGTCCGGTTGTAGATAACTTGACACCAGATCCGAATTAAAATGCATCAACCACGTGTGTAGCCATGATGGTCTCTTCTCGGCGGAGTCCGGGAAGTGAACACGGTCTTTGGGTGATGATTGACGTAAGTAGGAGTTCAGGATCACCTCTTGATCATTACTAGTTGACGACCGTTCCTTTGCTTCTCTTCTCGCTCTCATTTGCGTATGTTAGCCACCATACTTGCTTAGCCGCTGCTGCAACCTCACCACCTTACCCCCCTCCTTTCCCATTAAGCTTTGCTAGTCTTGATACCCATGGTAATGGGATTGCTGAGTCCTCGTGGCTCACAGATTACTACAACAACAGTTGCAGGTACAGATTATGCGATGATCTTGACGCGAGAGCGATGCTTGCTTGTTTTGGAGTTCTTCTTCTGCTTCTTCTTCGATCAGGGGATAGGTTCCAGGTCGGCAGCCTGGGCTAGCAGGGTGGATGTCGTTTGAGTTCCTGCTTGTGTTTCATCCATAGTCGGATGGTGCTCTTATGTATGATGATGTTGTATTCGTGTGGCATTGTATGTCTTATGTATGTATCCCCATCTTTTATGTAATGTTGATGTAATGATATCCACCTTGCAAAAGCGTCTTCAAGATGCGCTTCTATCCTTGGTGGGACCTTCGAGTTCCTTTAGGATAGGGTCGCATCTTGGGCGTGACAATAGGCTCTAGGCACTTGTAGGAGTAGTTGATACCAATCTTATTTAGTTTTATTCACTTTTATTTTGAAGTTACTAAAATTTCAGAAATTTTTCAGAAAAAGAAATATGTCTAGGAGAATGTATCAAGGTTGTTCCTCCATAAAGAAAGGACCCGGGCTTGCTATGCGTGAGAAAAACAATGAACTACCGAGACGCAGAAGTGCGAGCTTGTGTGTGGCCATCAGACAATTTTATGGTCAATGCAGGCTTTAAGGATGAATTTGACGCATATGTGTGTAATGCCGATCTTGAGGACTTCTTACAAGATAAGTTCCTTAGTACTATCAATTGACTGATTCATTTGTGAGAAGGTTTAAATATAAATGTTCATGTAATTCTCAGAGTGTCCTGTTTGATATTTATGATAAATCTAATACCATGGACTTAGAGGATTTTACAACTGCTTGCAAACTTCCACAGTGGGGCAATGTAAATGATCCCCACAAATCTGAATTTAGAGACTTTCTTGCTAGTATTACTGTGGGAGAATCTAGGGATATAGCACAAGCTACCATAGGGAGCATTCACTTTCCTGCTATACATTATTTTGCTCTCTTCATTGGTAGATGCATTAACGGTAAAGATGAAGCATGTCATATGTGTGTCCTTGATCTTTGTGTCCTCAAGAGTGCTGTGTTAGGTTATAAAGATTATAACTTGGGGGCAATAGTTGCACGTAGGTTGCATAATAATGGTAGAGCTGGAGATTTATTTGGAGGAATTTATGCGACCCGTGTGGCTAATTATCTTGGTATAGCCCCACGAGAGGGGGATATGATGTTGCCTCCTGCTTATTTAGATTATGACGCTATGGTCAAACATCATTTTCTTAGGAGGAATGAACAATTCCTCCAGTATCGACTAATCTTTGACAGACATAGCTCTGTCCATGTTACTCTTCCTGCTCCTTTCCTTTTTGATTACCAGGCAAAAGGAAGATATGTTGTTACCAGAGAGGAGGCAGGTGAACACGAGGGGAGAGCGGAGGCGGCTCGCCAACATGCCGCAGCTCAGGAGGCATTTGCTGCTGCATCCCAGTATGACCCCAGTTACAACTACGGATATCAGCCAGGCTACCCTTGGCCTTAGACCAACTTAGGCCAAAAGCCTAAGCTTGGGGGAGTACGTATTTCCCACCGAGTTTACATTCATGTTCACACACTATTCTGGTCATCGGTGCTCATACTCTTTCATTGTATTATCCATGCTAGTTTAATTCCTTTTTCTAGCTTTCTTCTTGTGTGTTTGATAAACCTTAAGAAAAACCAAAAAAAATAGTGAGTTTAATTTCCATGCTTGTAGTAGAAATTAAAATGAAAACCCAAAAAGATTTTTCGTTATTCTTCTTGTTTGTTGGGAGCTTTCCCGTGTAAATAGTTTTATTCTCTTTTCTTTCCTTTGGGAGTCGAGAGTAGAAGACCATATTGAAAATGTTTAGTGGCTCTCATATGCATGATTGTTTATTCAACTTAGAGCCCATATTATTTTGTCTTCTCTCTTGAGTTGAATGCTTGCAGATTCCAGCTTAGTCCAATGCACGTGCACTATTATTATTATACACATTGTTCGGTCGTGCAAGTGAAAGGCAATAATGACGATATATGATGGACTGGTTGAGATGAGAAAAGCTGGTATGAACTCGACCTCTCCTGTTTTTGTAAATATGATGAGTTCATCGTTCCTGATTCAGCTTATTATGAAGTAAACATATTTGTAATGACATTTAGAAATTATAGTTGCTTGTGCCATGCTTGATTAGCTATGAGTTATAATGGTTTACCTTGCGTGCCAACATGCTATTAAAATGATTATGATGTGGTATGATGGGATGGTATCCTCCTTTGAATGAATTGAGTGACTCGACTTGGCACATGTTCACGCATGTAGTTGAAACAAATCAACATAGCCTTCATGATATTTATGTTCATGGTAGATTATATCCTACTCATGCTTGTACTCGGTGTGAATTAATTTTAATGCATGTTCATGACTTTTGTCGCTCTCTCAGTTGGTCGCTTCCCAGTCTTTTGCTAGCCTTCACCAGTACTAAGCGGGAATACTGCTTGTGCATCCAAATTCCTTAAACCTCAAAGTTGTTCCATATGAGTCCACCATACCTTCCTATATGCGGTATTTACCTGCCGTTCCAAGTAAATTTGTATGTGACAAACTCCAAACCTTCAAATGAAATTCTGTTTTGTATGCTCGAGCAGCTCATGTTTCAACTAGGGCTGCCTATATCTTCCATGTTAGGTGGGTTATTCTCAAGAGGAGTGGACTCCGCTCCTCATTCACGAGAAAGGGCCGGTAATCGGGATGCCCAGTCCCATGATCCAAAAAGATCAAAGCAAATCAAATTAATTAAACAAAACTCCCCAGGACTGTTGTTAGTTGGAGGCACTCGTTGTTTTGAGCAAGCCATGGATTGATGCCTGTTGGTGGTGGGGGAGTATAACTTTTATCATTCTGTTTGGGAACTGCCTATAATGCATGTAGTATGGAAGATACAGCCATCTCATAGTTGTTGCGTTGACAGTGAAAGTAGGTCGCTCAAAATGTTATTCAATCTCTATTTTAAAATCGAGCTCTGGCACCTCTACAAATCCCCACTTCCCTCTGCGAAGGGCCTATCTATTTACTTTTATGTTGAGTCATCACCTTCTTATTAAAAAGCACCCGCTAGAGAGCACATTGTCATTTGCATTCATTACTATTGGTTTATATTGGGTATGACTTGGCTAGATCTCTTTTACCATGAATTACAATCTTTAGTCATTCCTTGATCTTTAAAGGTGCTCTGCATTTATGTTTTGCGGTCTCAGAAAGGCTAGCGAGACACCATCTTGTTATATTATATTATGATAGTTTTGAGAAAGTGTTGTCATCCGAGTTTTATTATTATTGCTCGCTAGCTGATTATGCCATTGATATGAGGAATTGTGAAACCTGAGTGTTATTGTGAGTATGGTTAGTTCATAATAATTGCAGAAACTTGAATGCTGGCCTTACATGTTTACAACAACAAGAGCAAATAGAGTTTGTAAAAGTTTTTCTTTATCACTTGCAGTTTATCAACTGAATTGCTTGAGGACAAGCAAAGGTTTAAGCTTGGGGGAGTTGATACGTCTCCAACGTATCTACTTTTCCAAACACTTTTGCCCTTGTTTTGGACTCTAACTTGCATGATTTGAATGAAACTAACCCGGACTGACGCTGTTTTCAGCAGAACTGCCATGATGTTGTTTATTCTGTAGAAAACAAAAGTTCTCAGAATAACCTGAAAATCCACGGAGATAAGTTTTGGAAAATATAAAAAATACTGGCAAAAGAATCAAGACCAGGGGGCCCACACCCTGTCGACGAGGGTGGGGGGCACGACCTCCCCCCTGGGTGCACCCCCCTGTCTCGTGGGCCCCCTGACGCTCCACCGATCTCAACTCCAACTCCATATATTCTGTTTCACGGAGAAAAAAATCAGAGAGAAAGTTTCATCGCGTTTTATGATACGGAGCTGCCGCCAAGCCCTAATCTCTCTCGGGAGGGCTGATCTGGAGTCCGTTCGGGGCTCCGGAGAGGGGGATTCGTCGCCGTCGTCATCATCAATCATCCTCCATCACTAATTTCATGATGCTCACCGCCATGCGTGAGTAATTCCATCATAGGCTTGCTGGACGGTGATGGGTTGGATGAGATTTACCATGTAATCAAGGTAGTTTTGTTAGGGTTTGATCCCTAGTATCCACTATGTTCTGATATTGATGTTGCTATGACTTTGATATGCTAATGCTTGTCACTAGGGCCCAAGTGCAATGATTTCAGATCTGAACCTATTATGTTTTCATGAATATATGTGAGTTCTTGATCCTATCTTGCAAGTCTATAGTCGCCTATTATGTGTTATGATCCGACAACCCCGAAGTGACAATAATCGGGATACTTCTTGGTGATGACCGTAGTTTGAGGAGTTCATGTATTCACTATGTGCTAATGCTTTGTTCCGGTTCTCTATTAAAAGGAGGCCATAATATCCCTTTGTTTCCACTAGGACCCCGCTGCCACGGGAGGGTAGGACAAAAGTTGTCATGCAAGTTCTTTCCATAAGCACGTATGACTATATTCGGAATACATGCCTACATTACATTGATGAACTGGAGCTAGTTCTGTGTCACCCTATGTTATAGCTATTACATGAGGAATCACATCCGACATAATTATCCATCACTGATCCAATGCCTACGAGCTTTTCACATCTTGTGTTTTGCTTATTTACTTTTCCGTTGCTACTGTTACAACTACTACAAAACTATTATCTTTACTTTTGCCATTGTTACCTTTATTATCATACTACTTTGCTACTAAATACTTTGCTCCAGATACTAAGTTATCCAGGTGTGGTTGAATTGACAACTCAACTCCTAATACTTAAGAATATTCTTTGGTCCCCTTGTGTCGAATCAATAAATTTGGGTTGAATACTTCACCCTCGAAAGCTGTTGCAATCCCCTACACTTGTGGGTTATCAGCAGGCCCTAAGGAAGTAAATGGGGGAGGGCTAGCCCCTCCTGCCTTCCCCTTCTCATGGGAGAAAGAAAAGGGGGGGGGGGTGCCTCCCTCTCCTGCCTTTATCCGCTCACCTAAAAAGGAAGGGGGGCAGCTTGGGAGAGACCCCAAGTAGGATTCCTCCTACTTGGGGCGCCCCCTTGGCTGCTACTCCCTCCCCCCACCTATATATATGTGGGAGGGGGGCGCCTAGCACAACACAAAATTGTCTTAGCCATGTGCGGCACCCCCCTCCATCGTTTACACCCCCGGTCATATTGTTGCAGTGCTTAGGCGAAACCCTATGGAGATAGCATCACCGTCACCGTCACCACGCCGTTGTGCTATTGGAACTCATCCACTACCTCGCCGTCTTGATGGATAAAGAAGGAGGAGGATGCCGCCGAGCTGAACGTGTGCTGAACACGGAGGTGCCATACATTTGGTACTTGATCGGTTGGAGCACGAAGAAGTTCGACTACATTAACCGCGTTATTAAACGCTTCCGCTTACGGTCTATGAGGGCAAATAAAATCCTCTTAGTGATAAAGCAAACAAGCACACACGCGAATATTCACCCCACGCTATTGCTCCCCGACAACTGCACCAGAAAAAGGTCTTGATAACCCACAAGTATAGGGGATCAATTGTAGCCTCTTTCGATAAGTAAGAGTGTCGAACCCAACGAGGAGCTAAAGGTAGAATAAATATTCCCTCAAGTTCTATCGACCACCTATACAACTCTGCGCACGCTTAACGTTCGCTTTACCTAGAACAAGTATGAAACTAGAAGTATTTTGTAGGTGTTGTTGGATAGGTTTGCAAGAATATAAAGAGCACGCAAATAAAAACTAGGGGCAGTTTAGATAAAGAAGTAATAAAGTTAGTATAGCGAGTGTGGAAAAGTGGTCGTAGGAGTGGTGAAATTGTCCCTAAGCAATTGACTACTTTACTAGACCGATAGCAAGTTTTATGTGGGAGAGGCCACTGCTAGCATGTCGTTCCTGACTTGGAATTCTATGCACTTATGATTGGAACTATTAGCAAGCATCCGCAACTACTAACGTTCATTAAGGTAAAACCCAACCATAGCATTAAGATATATTGGTGCCCCTTCAATCCCGTATGCATCAATTTCTATGCTAGGTTGAAGCTTCTGTCCCTCTTGCCCTCCAATACATAGTATGATGCGGAGCATCCTACGGACATCACCATGTCAAGAGCCCATTTGGCAAGTGACACGTGCGACATCTACTTCACACACACTAAGGTGAATCATCTCCTTTACACGTGCTCACTTGACCCCTTCGAGGATGGCATACTACTTGATACTTCTCCCGTGTGCATGCATAGGTATTGTCGGAACTTCACGGACGACGAGGAGGAGTGCAAGCGCCAAGGAACGACTACACCATCCGCGAGGGAAGCGTGGAAGAGAAGACGAAAGAAAGGAAGAAGAAGAATGGAGCAAGACTGGAGTTGCCCGGATCATCCGGACACCCAGCCGGACGATCAGGACCGAGCCCGGACGATCTGGACGACCTCCCGGACGATCCGGCTAACGTGCCCGAAGACAACAGAACCTGCTCGACGAAGCCGGATCATCCGGACGGTCGCCCGGATCATCCAGACCCCCGACACCCGGATCATCTGGGCCACCATCCGGATCATCCGGACCCCGCCTGTGTGCGTGACTTGGGCCGAAGCCCATGTACCCCTTCGCCCCTCACTTACCCCTTCGCCCCTTGGGCTATAAATAGACCTCCTCCACCTCCTTTCTAGGGTTAGCAAAGTGATAGCTCATTCTTAGGTGAGATTTGCTCCTACCTATCTCTACTCTTGAGAGAGAGAGACCACTACTCCATTGGAGGCGAAGACCTCCATCTAGGAGAAGATCCCGCGGGATATCATCAAGACCCCCTTGTGGGAAGATCCATCTAGGATATCATCAAGACCTCCTCTTGGAGATGAACCTTACCTTGTATCTTTCCCTTAGTTGTTCATGTACCTTGTGATCTTGTGTGTTTGATTGTCTAGTGGATGTGTGATTTGGACTTGTTCTTGAGTGTTTCCCCTTGTGATTTCTCCCCATTCTTCCCCGTGTTCATCGTGTTCTTCGAGGGATCCCACTCCAAACGTGAAAGATCGCCGCTATAGGGTTCCACCCTGCATCATATGGTATCATGAGCCACGTTTATCATGTATTTGGAGTCCCTCCCACCGTTTTCTAGCCTTATTTTCCTTGATTTCGTCCTAAATCCGAAAATCCCCACCAAAAATAGCCCCCAAATTTTTTTTGTGATTTGTTGGTTTGATGATGTTTTGTTGATTTTGATCCATGGATTTGCTTGGTTTCAAGTGGATCTAGCATTTCCCCAAGTTTCCCCACCTTCCATCCACGAAATCTCGTCAATTTTGACCCCAAAATCCCCAAATTCCGCCCAAAAATTCGTCTCCACGAGCAAATTCCCGAACCGGAGCTGACGAACCCGGATCATCCGGAAGTACTCCCGGATCATCCGGACCAAGCCCGGATCATCCGGACCTCCTCCCGGATGTCCGGTTAACCCTGACAGTGACTCGGCTGAAATCTTGTTTTGGCCGTAACTAATTCATCCGAACTCCGTTTTTGACGTTCTTTAGCTCGTTTTGAAGCTATTGACATCCCCCATCCAACAAAAATACCACCAACATCATTTGACTCCATCATATTTTCTGAAATTTGGCAAGTTTTCCTAGGCCCTCCACCATATCATCCGCATTACCACCACCGACTTCCGCAACCTAACCCATTTTGTTCCCCATTGCATATGTGGTTGTTTGAGTTGTGACAAGAGTCTCCTAAGGTGTTTCAGCTACTCAGGGACAATTGCTTCTTCATCAACCACCACCACCACTTCCGCATAGGCGTGCCCACCATACACTTCCGCCACCCCCAACTTAACCCAATTTTGTTTGAGCTTGTTTGAGTTGTGGCTTGTGTCTCCTAAGGTGTTTTGGCTACTTAGGGACGGCAACTTCAACTCCGACTCGTGTTTAGCCCATCATTACACTTCCGCATTGCTTAGAGCAAACCACCACCGCTTTCCGCTACCACCATTTGACATTTGTCATTTGAGATTTTGAGTTTGCGGTTTTTCCGTTTCCTAAGGTGTTTCGGCTACTTAGGGACGAGTCTCCATCTTCTTGGTATCTACACCAAGAACACCGCCACTCATCATCGCAAAGGACGGTAACCTCGACGACACCTTTGTATATTCCCTTGCAATTGCATTGTTAACCCCTAGCCCATTTTGCGTTACTTGCCTATCGAGACTAGCCATTTGAGTATTGCCGGCAACGTTACTTGTGCACATTAGTGATCCTCCATCCATTGCATACATACCATATCATCTTGGTATCATATCATCCATTGTGCCTCAAGTTTGTTCCCGCATATACACAATTGCTATCTTGGTTTGTGCATTGTGCAAAAGTGGCCATAGAAAAAAGAAGAAGAGAAAAAGCTTTTAAGCAAAAAGAGAGCAAAGAGCTTGTGAGCAAGTGCCATAGCATCATACCCCGTTGCACATAAGAGCCATACCAAAATCTACATCATATGATATCATGCTTGAGAGAAACACTGGGAACCATACATACATATCATACTTGGGATAGAAGAATATCCATTTTGCATATTATAGGTTGTGCACAAGTGTCTATCCGCCTATTGAGCAATCGTGCTAGCGTCTCTCTTGAGTTGTGCAACACGAGCGTTTTCTGTGGATTCCACATTTTGTTCTCATTCCTTGGTTGCACGACCCCATTTATCTATCCGTGTGTGTGTCTCCGTGTGCCATTCTTAGCTATTGGTCTACTTGTTTCGCTTGCGAATTTGTGAATCTCTTTCAACATTATTGACTCTTGCTAACATTTTGCATCAAATTTTTGTGCCACTATCCTCACCGAGCTCTACCATAAGCTTTACTTGATAGGTGTGAGTGAACAAGTCCGGTACCAATTCCACTATTCTTTCATCTCACATTGAGTGAAACGGGATACATCCTCAACTTTGGGAAAAGGTAACTTGGTATTGTTTATCTCATTTCCTACTCACCTCTACTCGAGTCTTGTGATGGATAAGCAAGGCATTTCATCTTCGGTCTACAACAACAACGACGAGTTCGATGCCATGAACAACAACTCCGACGCCAAGATGCAAGCTAAAATGGAGGATATCAAAGCCCTCATCAAGTCCTACAAGCGATCTTCCCCATCTTCGAGAAGACGCTCAAGAGCACATGCTTCCGAGCTACCATCTCCGGCAAGATCACATCGGCATCGACACCATCACCAACAAGAACGTGAAGGTCAAGAGCTCTACATCAACAACTGCTCAATGACTTCACCATCTCCCTTGGCATCTTCGCCAAGCGACTTCAAGGCATCTTCACCTACGGACATACGGCATCTTCGCCAACAAGAACCCCAAGACCATGCTCAAAGAGAAGGACCCCAAGCTCAAGTCCGCGACTTCCACGAGCTACTACGACCTCGACATCGACCATGTGATTCCTTTCTATGGGACTCAAGAACCCGAGGAGTACCTCGAGTGGGAGCGTTTGATGGACGACTACCTCAAGCTACATCAAGTTCGTCCCGAAGATCAAGTGAAGTGCGCCACAAGAAACTTCCACGACTACGCCTCATCTTTGTGGCTTCACACACCTTCGGAGTACTACGACATGAGTTGGCCCAAGACGAAGAGAGCTTTACGGCGAGAGTTTGTGCCTCCAACCTACACGGAACAACTTCGACGCCAATTGGAGAACACCACCCAAGGATCCAAGTCCATCGACAAGTACTTCAAGGAGATGATGATTGCCTTGCGACGAGCCGGAGTGGACGACCCCATTTGGAAGAAGTTCCACTTCATGATGGGATTGCACAACGACATCTCCAAGACCATCTTCCTCGAGAACTACAAGTCCATCAACGACTACTACATTGGTGCTCTCAAGGCGGAACAAGAACTCATGAAGGCCAAGGCTTCTCCACCCCAAGCAAACTTCGCGGCGACCAAGCTCCACGACAAGCATGAGGCTAGTACCACCAAGATGTCCAAGCCCGACGAGCTCCAAGACGATGCTCCCAAGTTTGACTTCACCGCCATCCCTCTTTGTGGCATTGATGGTGCCGAGTCTACTTCGACTCTTTTTCAAGACGGTGCAGCGACGAGTGCGACTACGGAGACCCTCAAGGACCAAGCTTTGGAGGCGAGCGACAAGATGATCGAGCATGGGATTTTCCCTTCGGTCATGGAGGAGAGTGATGATGTGCCATCTTCGGCCTTCATCCACGGCGACGACGACGAGATGGTTGAGCATGGGATCTTCCCTTCGACCACGGCGACGTATGATGACTTGAGTGACTTGTGCCACCATATTGAGAGTGAGAGTGACTTCACCACTAGCCCCATATATGATGAGTTGCCACAATTCCCATGTGAGGAGAGCCACAACCCCCACCACTTGAGTGAGATGAGTGACTCCACCATACGTGAGTTTGAGTGCACCTATTTTGAGGGAGTGAGTGAACCACCACATAGAGAGAGTGAGATAGTTGATAGGTCTCGTGAGGCCATTTGCATTTCTAACAACTTGACATCTACCTCTATGGTGTCTTCTCGTTTGGTGCTAGGTCCCATTTATGATGACGCGCCTATCATCGACGACTTCGTCCTCCCTTTGGACAAGACGATGGCCATGGTGGAATATGATGCACCCCCCACATGGTTCCATCAAGATGAAGATGACCACCATTTGGTCTTCCCCACCTCACCTACACCACTTGAGTGGAATGAACAAGGTAACATAGGTGAAGGTGATGCTCTCGTCCCACTAGTGGACATTCGTGACATTGATTGCTTGCGTGATGTTGATCCACCTATTGCCATGCTTCATTCTAGTATGATTTCCCCATGCGATGATTTTCCCATTTATGATGAGTATGATGATTCTATTGTGGAGTCTATTAGTTGTGATGCCATGTTACATAGGATTTCTTGTGACGATTCTTTAGGTCACATCATGTTTGATAATCCGCTAGACTTGTCATATGCTATTCATGAGATCAACCATATGTCTTATTTGCAATCTCTTCATAGTGACTATGCATATGCCATTAAAATAAACCCAATTTGCACATATGGCATAGATGACAAGCCCATGGTTATTGGCATTTGTTTCTCTTGTGATGATATTGATATGCTCCCTTTGCATCATTTAACTCATATGCCATGCCATGACCACCTAGCTTCGGATATGCATTGTTTTGGATGTTGTCCATTTTCTCCATATGATGTTTCCGATATTGCTCATGAGGAGACCCCCATAGTTTCCTCATACATGTTAGGAGAATTTGATCCATCCCATTCATTGCATGATCCCAATACTTGTGTGCACCATATGCTCCCCATGAATAAACATGCTTTTGATGTGTCATATACTTGTTTGCTCAATTTGTGTCCCCATCGTGTCATACATAATAACTATTCTTTCATGATGGATGACATGTTCTTATACCATGCATCAAATTTCTTTGAGCGATGCTTATCTTGTGCTAACTCACACGTGCACATACACATCATGATGGATGATGTGTACATTTACCACGTGCACAATTTCTTTGGTTTATGTCTCTTTTGTGTAGGTACCCATGAATACTTGTCAACCTCGCAATCCCACGAGTTGACAAAACGAGCTCTTGAGAGCAATGATGAATTGGGATCACGTGGATTGTCTTTACCACCATTCCCTTCGCGCAAGGACTACGCGCAACTCCTCTACTTGGCTCTCACATGGCTATGGGCCATTTACCACTTCTCACATTATGCTCATTTTACCGTGTTCACTTTGCATGCTATGCTTGCTTCTATGCCTTTGCCATGCAATTGTGACCCTTGTTTGCATCTACCCATGATTCTCCATTATGCTATTCCTATGTGTATTTGCATGCTTGGTGGAGATCCTTGTTGCTTTTGCCATGTTTATCATGTGCCCCATTCTATTGATGCTTGTTGTGTTGGGAGAGTCATGATGACCCATTGCTATTCACATATGGCCTCTCGCCAATACATTCATGATATTGTACTCATATCTTGCTTTCATGCTTGTGCTATGACTTGTGAATTATTCATGCCCACTATTTGCACCAATGACATGTTTGCCATGATTCCTCCTAGTATGTTGCATCTTCGCACCACTAGCTTGCTTGATTTGATAGCTATGAATGCTCGCTATATTGTATCACCCATGTTCCACTACTTGCTTTCTTGGGTTGATGACATATATGCTCATGCCTCTCACATGATATATCTTGATCATTGTCTCTTGTGTTATAAGTGCTCATCTCATGCGGTTGATGACAACCATCCATATGCTTTGCACATGATTCATATTGCTTCTTGTCATATATCTCCATGTGTTGCCTCTCTCATGCTAGATGATTTACCATGTATTGAGTGCAACAATGATTCTCTTCTTGCTCATGAGATTGCCCCCATAGCATTCTCGCATATATTTGGAGATTTTGACATAATTCTTGTGAAGCATGCTTGTCTTACTTCTTTGCACCATATACCTAGTGCCATGAATATAGCCATTGTTGCATCATATTATTCATGCACTTGTGCTTCTAATGGTTATGTGCAAGAGAAGAGAACCATCATGATGGATGATGTGTTTGTCTACCATGTGCATACGTACTTTGTTTTGTTTTGTGCATGTGTAGGATACTTGGACTTTGTGTCGACTTCCACTTCACGTGAGTTGACCATTCGAGCTCTTGAGAGCGAGCCTCATACATTCTACCACGACTCGCTTCTACACCGTATTTGCTTCCACTTCGGCATTGTGAAGAATGCACAAGGACACACTTTCAAGGTGACACCCTTCTTGAGCTTGGATATTGTGGATCATACTTCATGTGTTGCTTGCACCATTTGCACGCATGTTCGAGATATTGCTTTCTACCATGATTGCCACATTTCCATGCTTCATAACATATATACCTTGTGTGTTGCATCCAATTCTTGGACTACTTGCTACTATCATATGGTTGGTTGCACCAATATCATTTCTTCACATATGCCATGTCCCTTTGATTGTCACATACTTGACTTGATTTCCTCACACATGATGAACAATTGCTCTTTCTATTGTGTTGAGTGCCACACTATATTCACTACACCCTATGCACATTATGCTTGGATTGTCTTGCACTTGACCCATGTGTTTAGACACTTCATTTTATTTGGTGTTGTGAATACTTCCTATGCCTACCATAGACCTTTCATTGAGCAATTTGTCAATGCTTGCTATGACCTCGAGGTAGATGCTTGTTCACTTATCACATATATTTGCATCTTGACCTCCCATTTACATGCTTGTTCCCATGATGTACTTGAGTGTGCTCAATTTATATGTCCAAATGTCATGACACACTTCCTTGTCAAACCATATGCTATGCTTGATGACAACACTTGTTGGGTGAATCACCTCTTGAATGCTTGGTTTTGCTCTTACGACAACCACATTTGTTTTTCCAAGTGCTTGTTATCTTTGCTACTTTTGAAGGAATTACAAGATGGTGCGACATTGGAGAGTGCCCATTTGGAACTTCAAGATGACAAGAACGTGGTGATCGACCACTTCTACACGGCAACGCCATCTCTTTCCCATGGTGATTTGGTTTTCGATCCGAGGTCGGATCTTTCCCAAGGGGGAGGGGATGATGCGGAGCATCCTACGAACATCACCATGTCGAGAGCCCATTTGGCAAGTGACACGTGCGACATCTACTTCACACACACTAAGGTGAATTGTCTCCTTTACACGTGCTCACTTGACCCCTTCGAGGATGGCATACTACTTGTCACTTCTCCCGTGTGCATGCATAGGTATTGTCGGAACTTCACGGACGACGAGGAGGAGTGCAAGCGCCAAGGAACGACTACACCATCCGCGAGGGAAGCGTGGAAGAGAAGACGGAAGAAAGGAAGAAGAAGAATGGAGCAAGACTGGAGTTGCCCGGATCATCCGGACACCCAGCCGGACGATCCGGACCGAGCCCGGACGATCCGGACGACCTCCCGGACGATCCGGCTAACGTGCCCGAAGACAACAGAACCTGCTCGACGAAGCCGGATCATCCGGACGGTCGCCCGGATCATCCGGACCCCCGACACCCGGATCATCCGGGCCACCATCCGAATCATCCAGACCCCGCCTGCGTGCATGACTTGGGCCGAAGCCCGTGTACCCCTTCGCCCCTCACTTACCCCTTCGCCCCTTGGGCTATAAATAGACCTCCTCCACCTCCTTTCTAGGGTTAGCAAAGTGATAGCTCATTCTTAGGTGAGCTTTGCTCCTACCTATCTCTACTCTTGAGAGAGAGAGACCACTACTCCATTGGAGGCGAAGACCTCCATCTAGGAGAAGATCCCGCGGGATATCATCAAGACCCCCTTGTGGGAAGATCCATCTAGGATATTATCAAGACCTCCTCTTGGAGATGAACCTTACCTTGTATCTTTCCCTTAGTTGTTCATGTACCTTGTGATCTTGTGTGTTTGATTGTCTAGTGGATGTGTGATTTGGACTTGTTCTTGAGTGTTTCCCCTTGTGATTTCTCCCCGTTCTTCCCCGTGTTCATCGTGTTCTTCGAGGGATCCCACTCCAAACGTGAAAGATCGCCGCTATAGGGTTCCACCCTGCATCATAGTCCTATCAACATACAACTAACCCTATGGTGTCATCCACGCATGCGCTCATATGATGGGCACCAAAGGACAGCAACATAACCACAGGCAAATTAAACCAATCATAGCAATTCACCAATTACCGATAGGACAACGAAAATCTACTCACACATCATAGGATGGCAACACATTGTTGGAAAATATTATGAAGCATAAAGCACCATGTTCAAGTAGAGGGTACAACGGGTTGTGGGAGAGTGGACCGCTGTGGATAGATGGGGGAAGGTGATGAAGATGTTGGTGAAGATGACGGAGGTGTTGGTGTAGATTGCGGTTACGATGATGGCCCCGGTGGCGTTCCGGCGCCACCGGGAGAGAGGGGGAGAGGGCCCCCCATCTTATTCTTCTTCTTCTTCTTCCTTGACCTTCTCCCTAGATGGGAGAAGGGTTTCCCCACTGGTCCATGGCCTCCATGGCGGTGGAGGGGCAAGAGCCCCTCCGAGATTGGATCTGTCTCTCTGTCTCTCTCTGTTTCTGCGCTCCTGATTCTGCCCTTTCACCGTTTCTTATATTCCCGGAGATCCGTAACTCCGATTGGGCTGAAATTTGGACACGACTTTTATCCGGATATTGGCTTTCTTGCGGAAAAAGAAGGGCACCAACCGCCTTACGGGGTGGCCACGAGGGTCAGGGGTGCGCCAACCCCCTGGGGTGCGCCCCCTGCCTCGTGGCCCCCTCGGGCATTGTCTCGCGTTGATTCTTCTTCCCAAAAATCAGATATATTCGAAAAAAATCTCGCATTTGGAATCCGTTTGATATGGATTTTCTGCGAAACAAAAAACATGCAACAAACAGGAACTGGCACTGGCTACTGGATCAGTATGTTAGTCCCAAAAATAGTATTAAAAGTTGTGATAATCCCCAAGTGCAGGGAATCATCATAGCAATTCCCAATGGTGGAAATGATAAGTATGGAGTGTCGAACCCACAAGGAGCTAACGTAAGATCAATATTCTCTCAAGTCCTATCTGCCACTGATACGACTCTATGTACACCGAACGTTTGCTTCCAACTAGAAACGAGAAATAAAACTATGTTCTGGGTATAAGAGGATAACTTTGCATGATATCGGAGAGCTAAAACATAAAAGTGGGTGCTGTTATCATAAAGTTAGAATATATTACTAAATATTATAAATAGCGAGTGTGGAATAATGATGGGTCGGTGTGCGGAATTATCCTAGGAAATCGTTAACAAGACCGGTAGTCGTCATTGCAATTTCATATGAGGGAGAGGCATAAGCTAACATACTTTCTCTTCCTGGATCATATGCACTTATGATTGGAACTCTAGCAAGCACCCGCAACTACTAAAGATCATTAAGGTAAAACCCAACCATAGCATTAACATATCAAGACCCCTTTATCCCATACGCAACAACCCCCTTACTCGGGTTTATGCTTCTGTCACTCAATAAACCCAATATAAGCGAATCATGAACGTATTGCAACACCCTACAACGGGAATCCCTCACGCTTGCGTGACACAGAGGGCACAATAGGACATCACCAAAATAAAACATACAACTCGTACCAATCTAGATCATCAATCAACCCAAGGACAAAAGATATCTACTCAGAACATCATAAGATGGCAACACATCATTGGATCATAATATGTGGCATAAAGCACCATGTTCAAGTAGGGATTACAGCGGTGTGCGGGAGAGTGGACCGCGTAAAAGAGATGAGGATGGTGATGATGATGGTGATGTTGATGAAGACGATCACCGTGGCGATGATTCCCCTCCTGATGGCACTCCGGCGCCACCGAGAGAGAGGAGGATAGGTTCTCCCCCTTGTGCTTCCTCCTCCATGGCCTCCCTCCTAGATGGGGAGAGGTTCTCCCTCTGGTCCTTGGCCTTCATGGCGATGATGGCCCCTCCGAGATCCTCCTCCATGGCCTCCGGTGATGATGGCCCCCTCCGGTAGGGTGCCAGAGAGGGCCTAGATTGATTTCTCATGGCTACAGAGGCTTGCGGCGGCGGAACTTCCGATCTAGGTTATTTTCTGGGGGTTTCTGTATTTATAGGAATTTTTGGCGTCGGTTTCACGTCAGGGGGGGGTCTCCGAGTCCTCCACGAGATAGGGGGGCGCGTCCTCCACCCTCGTGGATGGCTCGAGACTCTTCTGGTCCATCTTTGATGCTCCATGGGTTTCTTCTGGTCCATAAAAAATCGTCAAAATTGGCACGTCAATTGGACTCCGTTTGGTATTCCTTTTCTGTAAAACTCAAAAACAAGGAAAAAACAGAAACTGGCACTGGGCTCTAGGTTAATAGGTTAGTCCCAAAAATCATATAAAATAGCATATAAACATCTAAGATGGATAATATAATAGCATGAATACTTCATAAATTATATATACGTTGTAGACGTATCAAGTTGCCAAAAGTATATGAAAGTTGTATAATGTTAACATGGAACAATAAAAAATTATAGATACGACGGAGACGTATCAGCATCCCCAAGTTTAATTCCTGCTCGTCCTCGAGTAGGTAAATGATAAAAAAGATAATTTTTTATGTGGAATGCTACCTAGTATAATCTTGATCACGTAATCTAACCATGGCATGAATATTAAGACACGAGTGATTCAAACCAATAGTCTATCATTTGACATTAAGACAATAATACTTCAGGCATACTAATAAAGTAATTATGTCTTCTCAAAATAACATAGCCAAAGAAAGCTCATCCCTACAAAATCATATAGTTTGGCCATGCTTCATTTTCATCACACAAAATGCTCTCATCATGCACAACCCCGATGACAAGCCAAGCAATTGTTTCATACTTTAGCATTTTCAAACTTTTTCAACTCTCACGCAATATATGAGCGCGAGCCATGGACATAGCACTATAGGTGGAATAGAATATGATGATGGAGGTTGTGTGGAGAAGACAAAAAGGGAGAAAGTCTCACATCGACGCGGCTAATCAACGGGCTATGGAGATTGATACGTCCATTTTGCATCATGCTTTTATATTAATATTTATTGCATTATGGGCTGTTATTACACATTATATCTCAATACTTATGGATATTCTCTCTTATTTTACAAGGTTTACCATGAAGAGGGGGAATGCCGGAAGCTGGAATTCTGGCTGGAAAAGGAGCAAATGTTGGAAACCTATTCTACACAACTCCAAAAGTCCTGAAACTCCACGAAACAACCTTTTGGAATTAATAAGAATTTCTGAGCAAAAGAAATACGCCAGGGGGCCCACACCCTGTCCAGGAGGGGGCGCCCCCTATCTCTTGGGCCCCCTGGTGGGCCTCCGGCGTCCATCTTCTGCTATATCATCGCTTTTACCCTAGAAAAAATCATGGGCAAGCTTACGGGATGAAACTCCGCCGCCACGAGGCGGAACCTTGGCAGAATCAATATAGGGCTCCGGTGGAGCTGTTCTGCCGGGGATACTTCCCTCCAGGAGGGGGAAATCATCACCAACGTCATCACCAATGATCCTCTCATCGGGAGGGGGTCAATCTCCATCAACATCTTCACCAGCACCATCTCCTCTCAAAATCCTAGTTCATCTCTTGTATCCAATCTTGTACCAAAATCACAAATTGGTACCTGTGGGTTGCTAGTAGTGTTGATTACTCCTTGTAGTTGATGCTAATTGGTTTACTTGGTGGAAGATCATATGTTCAAATCTTTTATGCATATTATTACCCCTCTGATTATGAACATGAATATGCTTTGTGAGTAGTTACGTTTGTTCCTGAGGACATGGGTGAAGTCTTGCTATTAGTAGTCATGTGAATTTGGTATTCATTCGATATTTTGATGAGATGTATGTAGTATTTTCCTCTAGTGGTGTTATGTGAACGTCGACTACATGACACTTCACCATTATTTGGGCCTAGAGGAAGGCATGGGTAAGCAATAAGTAAATGATGGTTTGCTAGAGTGACAGAAGCTTAAACTCTAGTTTATGCGTTGCTTCGTTAGGGGTTGATATGGATCCATATGTTTAATGCTGTGGTTAGGTTTACCTTAATACTTCTTTTGTAGTTGCAGATGCTTGCAATAGGGGTTAATCATAAGTGGGATGCTTGTCCAAGTTAGGGCAGTACGGAAGTACCGGTCCACCCACATATCAAATTATCAAAGTACCGAACGCGAATCATATGAACGTGATGAAAACTAGCTTCACGATAATTCCCAATGTGTCCTCGGGAGCTCCTTTCTCATTATTAGAAATTGTCCAGGCTTATCCTTTGCTACATAAAGGATTGGGCCACCTTGCTGCACTTTATTTACTTTATTTACTTGTTACTCGTTACCATTTATCTTATCACAAAACTATCTATCACCTACAATTTCAGTGCTTGCAGAGAAAACCTTACTGAAAACCGTTTATCATTTCCTTCTGCTCCTCATTGGGTTCGACACTCTTACTTATCGAAAGGACTATGATTGATCCCCTACACTTGTGGGTCATCAAGACTCTTTTCTGGCACTGTTGCCGGGGAGTGTAGCGCTTTTGGTGAGTGGAACTTGGTAAGGAAACATTTATATAGTGTGCTGAAATTTTCTGTTACTTGTCACTATGGAAACTAATCCTTTGAGGGGCTTGTTTGGGGTATCTTCACCCCAAACAGAAGATCAAAGAGTTGCTCCTCAACCTACTGAACTTTATGAAAATATTCACTTTGAGATTCCTTCGGCTATGATAGAGAAACTGCTAGCTAATCCATTTGCAGGAGATGGAACATTGCATCCCGATTTACACCTTATCTTTGTGGATGAAGTTTGTGGATTATTTAAGCTTGCAGGTATTCCCAATGATGTTGTCAAAAGGAAGGTCTTCCCTTTATCTTTGAAGGGAAATGCATTGACATGGTATAGGCTATGTGATGATACGAGATCTTGGAATTATAAGCGATTGAAGTTGGAATTTCACCAGAAGTTCTATTCTATGCATCTTATTCATCGTGATCGTAATTACATATATAATTTCTGGCCTCACGAAGGAGAAAGCATCACTCAAGCTTGGGGGAGGCTTAAGTCAATGTTATATTCATGCCCCAATCATGAGCTCTCTCGGGAAATGATTATTCAGAACTTTTATGCTCGGCTTTCTCTTGATAATCGTAACCTGCTCGATACTTCCTATGCTGGTTCTTATATGCTAAAGAATATTGGATTCAAATGGGACTTATTGGAAAGAATTAAACGCAACTCTGAAGATTGGGGTTCCGACGATGGTAAGGAGTCAGGTATGACACCTAAGTTTGATTGTGTTAAATCTTTTATGGATACCAATGCTTTCCGTGGATTTAGCTCTAAGTATGGACTTGACTCTGAGATAGTAGCTACTTTCTATGAATCTTTTGCTACTCACGTTGATCTCCCAAAAGAGAAGTGGTTTAAATATAATCCTCCTGTTTAAGTGAAAGTAGTTTCACCTATTACAGTCGAAGAAAAGACTATTACCTATAGTGATCCTATTGTTCGTACTGCTTATGTTGAAAAACCTCCTTTTCCTGTTAGGATAAAGGATTATGCTAAAGCTTCGGCTGTTGTTCGTAAGAGTAATACTAGGACTTATACACCTCTTGAGCAAATTAATGTTGAACCTAGTATTGCTATGGTTAAAGATCTCTTGGATGAGGATTTAGATGGGCATGTTATTTCTTTCTGTGGTGAGACTGCTAATATTGCTAGACCTGATACTAAGACACGTAGACCTGTCGTAGGCATGCCTGTTATTTCTGTTAAAATAGGAGATCATTGTTATCATGGCTTATGTGATATGGGTGCTAGTGCTAGTGTAATACCATATGATCTATATAAAGAAATTATGCACGATATTGCACCCATTGAATTAGAAGACATCGATGTTACTATTAAGATTGCTAATAGGGAGGTCGCCGGCAGGGACGCGGGACGAGGCGGAGGGCGCGGATCAGAGGCGGTGCAGGGTGGATCCGGCCCGGGGCAGCGCGGGCGGCGAGGTGGCAGAGGCGGGCGCCGGCGAGGGAGATGCGCGCCGGCGAAGGCGGCAGCCGGCGGCGGCGGCCGGCGCGGGAGGCGGAGGGTGCGGGCGAGCGGGCACGGTGCGGGCCAGGCGGCGGCGGCGCACGGGTCCCGCGGGCCTGCAGCGGGCCGGCGGCGGGGTCGGGCGTGGGAGGCGACGTGGCGAGCTGTGAGTGGCTGAGGGAGGCGGCGGCGGACGCGTCCAGCACAGGGTTGGACATGTCCGACGCGCAAGGGGAGCGGGGCTAGGGTTTCGTTTGCGATTTGATCCGCGAATTTCGGAGGGGGAGGTGTTTATATAGGTAGAGGGAGCTAGGAGAGTCCAAATGAGGAGCGGTTTTCGGCCACGTGATCATGATCGAACGACCGAGAGCATGGAGGGGAGTTTGCTGGTGTTTGGGCCACTTTGGAAGGGGTGTTGGGCTGCAACAAAAGAGGGCTTTTACGGTTACCCGGTTAACCGTTGGAGTATCAAACGACCTCCAAATGGCACGAAACTTGACAGGCGGTCTACCGGTGCTATACCAAGGCCTCTTGGCAAACCTCGGGCCATTCCGAGTAAGTTTAACACCCGCACAAGAGAAGAGGCAAAAAGGGGATGCCGGATGACATAGGAGTGCCAGATTGCAAAACGGACAACGGGGAAAAAGCTCGGATGCATGAGACGAACATGTTATGCAAATGCGATGCACATGATGACATGATATGAAATGCAGATGATGACATGACAAAATGCAACACGCAAGCAAATGACATGGCAACGATGGCGAATAACTGGAAGACACCTGGCGCATCGAATCCGGGGCGTTACAACACTCCTCCACTAACAAGAGATCTCGTCCCGAGATCTTAGGACCGAGACGGAAGGGAAAAAGGGATGAGGTAAAACAAGAACTCAAGAGAAGACGCAAAGAATCAGGAGCACTCGAGAAGAAGAGAGGAATGACGAGAATGACAAGAACCAAATGCTCATGGAAACAAGATAGACTCTGAAACCACTCGTTCTAACCGGAGTGGTTAGAATGAGAAAAGAAACGAATAAGTCTGAAAGGATTTAGGCAGCACTCCGGCTGAAAAAAAGGAAGGATTAGAACATGAACTCGAGAGGATGGAATGGTACTTGATGAAGACATGACACAAAACCTCCGAAAAGAATTGAAAGAGTTGAATGAAAAGAACGGAGAAGAAAATGACAACTTGTGCCACGAATGAAATAGAAAGCAACCTCAGAAGAAAGGATTGAACGGAGTTGTTGAGAAAATTCAACAATGAAAAGAATAAGCTTGTTGTGGTCTTATAGGTAACATCTCACGATCATAAGGTGATAACCGGCCACAAACGGAAAAGATTAAATAGCTGAGAAGAATGAAGAAATGCAAAAACTCCACTTCAAAAGGATATGGAGAATTAATTGCACTTCAAGATGCAAGAAGAAAAGATACTTGAATGAACTCTTGAAGAATGAATTAAATCATGAAGAACCACCATGAAGAACTCCGTTGACAAAAGGATGATTAGATAGAAATGAACGATGAAAGAATAAAGATTCAAGCCTTGCGATGATTTAGATGGAGGTTCCGACGAAATGGCCGAGGAAACTTGAACTCCGAAAAAGAAAAGATGAAAACACTTGGACCTAGAATTTATTCATCAAGAACAAACTCCGAAGAAAGGGATTAATCGCTTGGATGAAATAAGAATAAGATTTATTGTATGCTTATCCTTCATCAAAATGAATTGATGACTAGCAATGGATTTCGCATACTACTTATTCTTATTGAAAAAGAATTGAGAAGTGACATATCGCAAACTTGAGAAGGTATTGATGGAACCACCGGTAGGATTGAAAGAACGAATGGATTAAAAGATAATCAAGGAAAAAGAATCTTGAACGAACCACCGGAAGAATTCAAAGTGACTGATGAAAGAGAATGAATCCCCGGGAAGAATTAGAAGACAAATATGCTTGAGGGGGATTTAGATGCAAAAGAACGAAGAGATTGCGAACTGATTGAAGAATACTTGAACGAAGCACCGGAATAATGTTGAGACGAACGAAAGGGCACGGATATAGAATAATTGGAGAACGAATCTGAAAACTTAGAACGAAGAAATCTTCTGAAAAAATGGCCTCCGGATGATCGAGAGAGAAAGCAACTCCTGAAATGCTCCGGATGGATGAAAAGAATTTGCACGACTGGAAAACAATTTGATAGGATAACATCGAGCTAGCACCGCGAATCTCCGGGAGAACGGGCAAGATTTAACAGAAATCTTCTTCTTTGGTCTTCAAATGATGACGAGAAACACCACCAAAATTACTGAGATACTCCGGGAGAATGAAAAAACGAGGAAGTTGAGCCAACAATGAAAAGAATTTGAACGAGATCTTGGAGAAGGCATGTGACTGATGGGATCCATTCTTACATCAAACTTGAAAAGAAATGAGAAATAACTCCGGGGGAATCAGAAGAGTCAGGTAAGATCCTGGGAAAAGACCTGTGGGTTAGGGCCCACTGAAAAGATAACACCGTTGGAAAGGGATGTTGAACAGATAGATGATGCACCAGAACAATTGAAATATTTGAATAAGGTGACAACCTCGAATTAGTTGGAACACAGACGAATCTCCTGAGATGTCATGAGCACTCCGGAAGGATAAACTGGCGAGAGGCGAACGAGCAAGGAAAACACTTGATCCAAGGAAAAGAATGTAATCACCCGAGAAAAACTTGAATTGAATCCACCGGAAAATAAAAAGAGATGAAGAACGCCAAACGAGATGAGAATTCACCGGTTGAGATAATTGAGGGAAGACTGAAGAGGCTCCGAGCGAATGAAATAGATGGTCGAGTGAGAGTCAGACTCCGGGAAGAAAAAGGGTGGGAGGGCGGGAAAACAAATGCAACTTGGAAGGGGAAACCGACGAATATCTTGAAGAGAAAAACACCTATTGAAAACAAAGACTTCGCACGAGTAGGAAGGATACTCGATTACGGACTCCGGTTCCGAGGAGAAAAAGGGGAGGGCGGGTGGGAAAATAAAACAACTGAGGATTGAACTCAAAGATGAAGAGGCTCGAGTCAACTTGACGAGAAATGCACCGGATGAAAAGAGCTGAGAACCAACGATCGGAAAACCAACTGCGTCATCCTAACGAAAAATTTGAAGGGGAAGAGGAATAGTTCAAAACACCTACGTCAAGATTCCTCACCAGAGCAACGAAGGGGCTGAGGAGTAAAAAGAATCCTACTCTCCGATATAACTAGACTCCGAAAATAGGTTTCTTCTAGACTCAACAATGGCCAAACTACATGATCAATCAAGGGGGTTCCTAGGGTCGGTCGAGGCTCTGATACCAACTTGTCACGCCCAAGATGCGACCCTATCCTAAAGGAACTCGAAGGTCCCACCAAGGATAGAAGCGCATCTTGAAGACTCTTTTGCAAGGTGGATATCATTACATCAACATTACATAATAGATGGGGTTACATACAAAAGGCATACAATGCCACACGAATACAACATCATCTTACATAAGAGCACCATCCGACTACGAATGACTCACAAACAGAAACTCAAACGACATCCACCCTGCTAGCCCAGGCTGCCGACCTGGAACCTATCCCCTGATCGAAGAAGAAGCAGAAGAAGAACTCCAAAACAAGCAAACATCTCTCTCGCGTCATGATCATCGCATAACCTGTACCTGCAACTGTTGTTGTAGTAATCTGTGAGCCACGAGGACTCAGCAATCCCATTACCATGGGTATCAAGACTAGCAAAGCTTAAAGGGAAAGGAAGGGGTAAAGTGGTGAGGTTGCAGCAGCGGCTAAGCAAGATATGGTGGCTAACATACGCAAATGAGAGCGAGAAGAGAAACAAGCGGAACGGTCGTCAACTATTAATGATCAAGAAGTGATCCTGAGCTCCTACTTACGTCAATCATAACACAGAAACCGTGTTCACATCCCGGACTCCGCCGAGAAGAGAGCATCACGGCTACACACGCGGTTGATGCGTTTTAGTTCGGATCAGGTGTCAAGTTATCTACAACCGGACATTAACAAATTCCCACCTACCACATAACCGCGGGCACGGCTCTCGAAAGTTTAAACCCTGCAGGGGTGTCCCAACTTAGCCCATGATAAGCTCTCGCGATCAACGAAGGATATACCTTCTCCCAGGAAGACCCGATCAGTCTCGGAATCCCGGTTTACAAGACATTTCGCCAATGGTAAAACAAGACCAGCAAGACCGCCCGATGCGCCGACATCCCGATAGGAGCTGCACATATCTCGTTCTCAGGGCAACACCGGATAAGCTAAGCGTACAGGTACCGACGTAACCCAAGTTGCCAAGGTATGGTCCCGCACGGTGCTCTAGTTTGGACCAACACTTAGACAAGCATTGGCCCGGGGGGGCTATAATAAAGATGACCCTTGGGTTAATTACTCCCAAGAGAAAAGTAGGTGGTGGTGAGGCAAATGGTAAAACCAAGGTTGGGCCTTGCTGGAGGAGTTTTATTCAAAGCGAACTGTCGAGGGGGTCCCATAAATCACCCGACCGCGTAAGGAATGCAAAATCCGGGAACATAATACCGGTATGACGGAAACTAGGGCGGCAAGAGTGGAACAAAACACCAGGCATAAGGCCGAGCCTTCCACCCTTTACCAAGTATAGATGCATTAATTAAATAAGAGATATTGTGATATCCCAACAAAATCCTATCGACCATGGAGCAATCTTCAACTTCACCTGCAACTAACAATGCTATAAGAGGGGCTGAGCAAAGCGGTAACATATCCAAGCAACGGTTTTCTAGGAAGGGTGTCAAAGGTTAGAGGTTCATGGCAATTTGGGAGGCTTGAAGAACAAGTTATAGGAAGCGCAGCAAAGTGATAGAACGAAGCAACTAGCATAGCAATGATAGTAGTGAGATCCAGGGTAGCAGTCATCTTGCCTGAAATCCCGCTAGGAAGAAGAACGAGTCCATGAAGAAGATGAAGCCACGAAGACGAACCAAGCGTAGACGAACGAATCCTCACGATCGCAATGAAACGGGAACTATCGAGAAGAAGCACAAAACATAGTAAACACACCACACATAAACAAGACATGATGCACAACAAGCATGATGCATGACAAAGCTACATGAAGCTACTCATGGCAAGAGATGATGCAAACAAGAACAACACATCAAAGCAAGTTTAAATGAGGCCGGAAACAACATATAACAATTCCGGTAAGTCCTCATATGCAAGTTTCAAAGTTGGTCCAGATCTGAATAAACATTATGTTAAAGTTGTTAAACAGCAAGTTAAGATGCACCAAGATGATCTACACGAGATTCTAGTCAAGTTACATATAAAGTTCATTAGATTCGGAGCTACGGCCTAGAAGATATGAGCAAAACAAGTTAAACATGGCATTGATGCTAAATGCATCCAAACATCAAGAAAACACCTCAAAACAAGGATGCAACATGATAATATGGAACTACATGCAATTCTAAGCAAGTTTTATATAGAGCACACTCAAAACGGAGCAACGGTTCAACACATACGCTATACAAGTCATAACAACAATCTGTCCAAAACTGCAACTAGGCATCTTACAAACATCAAAACAACAAGCTACAGCACCCCAACATAAGAACAAAAGACATGAGCATGAAGTACAGGTAAAGCACAACAAAACATGAACACTGAGCTATCTCCAGAAAAGACTAGAACATGCTCAAAAGGACATGGGAAGATTGCAAATAATAACAGTTTCAGGCTTGGCAGAAATAACATCAGGTTGCAATGTTTAGAGCTATCAAACAACATGTTACAGGAAGCTATCATAGCAAACAAAGGAATGGCATAAATCTACTAATAGCATAGAACAAAAGACCCTTACTGATCATGAGCCAAAAAGGATCAGAAGATAAGATGGCACCCATGTAAACATGGCAAGTTATATTACAGATTCATACATGGCAGGAACAACAATAAGTAGGCATGTTAGTGAGCTTGAACCACTCACCACAGAGAAATACATGGCATGGAAAGGCAACCAACAGTAAGAATACATGTTTATGAAGCTAAGCATGGCAAGATCAAGTTCATAGGGTGCATGGATCACTAGAAAAGCATATGGCCAAAACTGAACTTCATGTTAACAGGTTGACAGCAACATTATTTAGCAAATTTGGAGCAAGATAACAACATGCTACAGCAGGCTAAAAATGCAACCAGGAGCATGAATGGATAGATCAAGACATGTGTAACAAAACATCCTTAGTGAACATCTCCAGAATAATGCACGAAATGACTTGTAGCAGCAGGTTAACATAGCAACAAAATATAACAGAATCTGTCAGGAAAACAGCAACAGCAAGTACCCTAGTTAACAAGCTTGATACACGCACTACACAAGTCACAAAAATACATGGATAGCACCTCTGGAAAGATGGCATAGCATAGATCAAAACACATGTAGACATCAACCTCATAGGATGCACACATCAAACATGGCAAAAATGACAAATGAGCAAGTTATAATAGTTTCAGCAGGTTAACATCAATATGCACTCTTCCAACAGCATTTAGGGCATCAAGATGAGCTCAAATGAAAATGATTCAATGGAGAGAAATGAAGTACTCGTCGAGACAAACAATTAGACATATTACACGCACAAAGCGGAGCAGTATGCAGCACGTTATGATGCGATGAACATGGCATGATTATGCAAAATATTCGGGACTTAGTGAAATTTCGGGGGAGGGGAAAAGTCAACCTCGTGATCCAGATCGGGCACGGACTTCGAGGCGAGGCGGGCCTCGCCGGAGATGGGCGGCGCAGCGGGCGGAGGGGGCCCCGGAGGGACGGGGCCGGCCGGATCCAGAGCGGGGAACCTCGGGGAGGCCAGATCCGGGCTGTCCCGCACGCGGGTCGCCGGAGGAAGAGGCAGCGCGGCGGCGCGGAGGTCGCCGGCAGATGGAGGCGCAGCCGGGCGGAGGTCGCCGGCAGGGACGCGGGACGAGGCGGAGGGCGCGGATCAGAGGCGGCGCAGGGTGGATCCGGCCAGGGGCAGCGTGGGCGGCGAGGTGGCAGAGGCGGGCGCCGGCGAGGAAGACGGGCACCGGCGAAGGCGGCAGCCAGCGGCGGCGGCCGGTGCGGGAGGCGGAGGGCGCGGGCGAGCGGGCGCGGTGCGGGCCGGGCGGCGGCGGCGCACGGGTCCCGCGGGCCTGCAGCGGGCCGGCGGCGGGGTCGGGCGCGGGAGGTGACGTGGCGAGCTATGAGTAGCTGAGGGAGGCGGCGGCGGATGCGTCCGGCGCAGGGTTGGACATGTCCGGCGTGCAAGGGGAGCGGCGCTAGGGTTTCGTCTGCGATTTGATCCGCGAATTTCGGAGGGGGAGGTATTTATATAGGTAGAGGGAGCTAGGAGAGTCCAAATGAGGAGCGGTTTTCGGCCACACGATCGTGATCGAACGACCGAGAGCATGGACGGGAGTTTGCTGGGTTTTGGGCCACTTTGGAAGGGGTGTTGGGCTGCAACAAAAGAGGGCTTTTATGGTTACCTGGTTAACCGTTGGAGTATCAAACGACCTCCAAATGGCACGAAACTTGACAGGAGGTCTACCGGTGCTATACCAAGGCCGCTTGGCAAACCTCGGGCCATTCTGAGAAAGTTTAACACCCGCACAAGAGAAGAGGCAAAAAGGGGACGCCGGATGACATAGGAGTGCCGGATTGCAAAACGGACAACGGGGAAAAAGCTCGGATGCATGAGATGAACATGTATGCAAATGCGATGCACAAGATGACATGATATGAAATGCAGATGATGACATGGCAAAATGCAACACGCAAGCAAATGACATGGCAACGACGGCGAATAACTGGAAGACACCTGGCGCATCGAATCCGGGGCGTTACAACTTGCCCTTTTGGTACTTTTGCTTATAGATGTATGCCTTTTGGTTTATGTAATGCACCTGCTACCTTTCAAAGATGCATGATGGCTATATTCTCTGATTTTTGTGAAAAGATTTGTGAGGTGTTCATGGATGACTTTTCCGTTTATGGATCCTCTTTTGATGATTGTTTGAGCAACCTTGATCAAGTTTTGCAGAGATGCGAAGACACTAGTCTCGTCCTGAATTGGGAAAAGTGTCACTTTATGGTTAATGAAGGCATTGTCTTGGGGCACAAGATCTCCGAGAGAGGTATTGAAGTTGATAAGGCCAAAGTTGATGCTATTGAAAAGATGCCATGTCCCAAGGACATAAAAGGTATAAGAAGTTTCCTTGGTCACGCCGGTTTTTATAGGAGGTTCATTAAGGACTTTTCTAAAATCTCTAGGCCTCTGACTAATTTATTGCAAAAAGATATTCCTTTTGTCTTTGATGATGATTGTGTAGAAGCATTTGAAGTGCTTAAGAAAGCTTTGATCACTGCACCTATTGTTCAGCCGCCTGATTGGAATTTACCTTTTGAAATTATGTGCGATGCTAGTGATTATGCTGTAGGTGCTGTTCTAGGGAAAAGAGTCGATAAGAAATTGAATGTTATCCAGTATGCTAGTAAGACTCTTGATACTGCCCAGAGAAATTATGCTACTACTGAAAAAGAGTTCTTAGCAGTTGTGTTTGCATGTGATAAGTTTAGACCTTATATTGTTGATTCCAAAGTTACTATTCACACTGATCATGCTGCTATTAAATATCTTATGGAAAGAAAGATGCTAAGCCTAGACTCAGTAGATGGGTTCTCTTGCTCCAAGAATTTGACTTGTATATTATTGATAGAAAGGGAGCTGAGAACCCCGTTGCAGACAACTTGTCTAGGTTAGAGAATGTTCTTGATGACCCACTGCCTATTAATGATAGCTTCCCTGATGAACAATTAGCGGTCGTTAATGCTTCTCGTACTGCTCCTTGGTATGCTGATTATGCTAATTACATTGTTGCTAAATATATACCGCCTAGTTTCACATACCAGCAAAAGAAAAAGTTCTTTTATGATTTAAGACATTACTTCTGGGATGATCCACACCTTTATAAAGGAGTAGATGGTGTTATTAGACGTTGTGTGCCTGAGCATGAACAAGAATAGATTCTACGCAAGTGTCACTCTGAATCTTATGGAGGACACTACGCTGGAGATAGAACTGCACACAAGATACTACAATCTGGTTTTTATTGGCCTACTCTCTTCAAAGATGCTCATAAGTTTGTCTTATCTTGTGATGAATGCCAAAGAATAGGTAACATTAGTAGACGTCAAGAAATGCCTATGAATTATTCTCTTGTTATTGAACCGTTTGATGTTTGGGGCTTTGATTATATGGGACCTTTTCCTGCCTCTAATGGTTATACACATATTTTAGTTGTTGTTGATTACGTTACTAAGTGGGTAGAAGCTATTCCAACTAGTAGTGTTGATCATAACAATTCTATTAAAATGCTTAAAGAAGTTATTTTTCCAAGGTTTGGAGTCCCTAGATATCTTATGACTGATGGTGGTTCACATTTTATTCATGGTGCTTTCCGTAAGATGCTTGCTAAGTATGATGTCAATCATAGAATAGCATCTCCTTATCATCCGCAGTCTAGTGGTCAAGTAGAGTTGAGCAATAGAGAGCTCAAATTAATTTTGCAAAAGACTGTGAATAGATCTAGAAAGAATTGGTCCAAAAAACTTGATGATGCATTATGGGCCTATAGAACTGCATACAAAAATCCCATGGGTATGTCTCCATATAAGATGGTTTATGGAAAAGTGTGTCATTTACCTCTTGAACTTCAACATAAGGCATATTGGGCTATTAAAGAGCTCAACTATGACTTCAAACTTGCCGGTGAGAAGAGGTTATTTGATATTAGCTCACTTGATGAATGGAGAACCCAAGCATATGAGAATGCCAAGCTATTCAAAGAAAAAGTCAAACGCTGGCATGATAAGAGGATACAAAAGCGTGAGTTTAACTTAGGAGATTATGTGTTATTATTCAACTCTCGTTTAAGATTTTTTGCAGGAAAACTTCTCTCAAAATGGGAAGGCCCCTACGTTATCGAGGAGGTCTATCGTTCTGGTGCTATAAAAATCAACAACTTCGAAGGCACAAATCCGAGGGTGGTAAACGGTCAAAGAATTAAACATTATATTTCAGGTAATTCTATTAATGTTGAAACTAATATTATTGAAACCGTAACCCCTGAGGAATACATAAGGGACACTTTCCAGAACATTCCAGACTCCGAAAAGGTATAGGTATGTGGTACGGTAAGTAAACCAACTCCAAAATAACTCCAATGGCAATTTTTATTAGTTTTGGAATATTTGAGAATTTTAGGAAGAAAGAAGTAGTCTGAAAGGGACATGAGGCTCCCACGAGAGTGGAGGGCGCACCCTCCCTACTGGGCGCGCCCCTCTGTCTCGTGGGCACCTCGTGTGCCTCCCGGACTCCGTTTTCTTAGACGTTATGTATTTTGGTCGGTAAAAATTCATTATATATACTCCCAAAGGTTTTGACCATCGTACCACGCAAATATCCTATGTTTTCGTTTCGAGCTATTTTCGTTGCAGATCTAGAGCACCATGACTTCACCCTCCTCCAACAATGAAGACAAGGATGCTTGGCTATTGAAGATAGAGCTGAAAAGAGAGGGACTAGAAGAGATTAACAAGGATGTAGGGATCAATTAGGCCATGGAGGTCCAAGCTCCGGCGGTGAAAGAAGAAGACATCCCTCAACCTTTACCTAACCTCTTTACTCCAACAGAGATTGAAGCTTTCAAGATGATTGAGATAGCTCGCATACAGAACAAGTATCTCACACAGGAGAATATTCTGTTGAAGGATCATATTGCTGGGCTCAAGGGCATTATCCGCAAGTTGGAGGAGATTTTACGCTCAATGTGCGATTACCCACCGTCATCATCACTGCCTCCATCACCTCCGAGGACCATAATCACATGGGTATGGGCACTCCCCTTGGCAATTGCCAAGCTTGGGGGAGGTGCCCCGGTATCGTATCTGTTGGGGAACGTAGTAATTTCAAAAAAATTCCTACGCACACGCAAGATCATGGTGATGGCATAGCAACGAGAGGGGAGAGTGTTCGTCCACGTACCCTTGTAGACCGTAAGCGGAAGCGTTATGACAACGCGGTTGATGTAGTCGTACGTCTTCACGATCCGACCGATCCAAGTACCGAACGTACGGCACCTCCGAGTTCAGCACACGTTCAGCTCAATGACGATCCCCGGGCTCCGATCTAGCAAAGCTTTGGGGATGAGTTCCGTCAGCACGACGGCGTGGTGACGATGATGATGTTCTACCGGCGCAGGGCTTCACCTAAACTCCGCGACGATATGACCGAGGTGGAATATGGTTGAGGGGGGCACCGCACACGGCTAAGGAACGATCCGTAGATCAACTTGTGTGTCTATGGGGTGCCCCCCGCCCCCGTATATAAAGGAGCAAGGGGGGAGGCCGGCCGGCCCAAGGGGGGCGCGCCAGGAGGAGGAGTCCTCCTCCTAGTAGGAGTAGGACTCCTCCTTTCCTACTTCTACTAGGAGGGGGAAGGAAGGGCGAGAGGGGGAAGGAAAGATGGGGGCGCCGCCCCCCCTCCTAGTGCAACTCGGACCAGAGGGAGAGGGGGCGCACGGCCCACCCTGGCCGCCCCTCTCTCTTCCCCACTAAGGCCCATAAGGCCCATTACTCTCCCCGGGGGGGGGGGGGTTCCGGTAACCCCTCCGGCACTCCGGTTTTCTCCGAAATCACCCGGAACACTTCCGGTGTCCGAATATAGTCGTCCAATATATCAATCTTTATGTCTCTACCATTTCAAGACTCCTTGTCATGTCTGGGATCACATCCGGGACTCCGACCAAACTTCGGTACATCAAAACTTATAAACTCATAATAAAACTGTCATTGTAATGTTAAGCGTGCGGACCCTACGGGTTCGAGAACTATGTAGACATGACCTAGAACTATTCTCGGTCAATAACCAATAGCGGAACCTGGATGCCCATATTGGTTCCTACATATTCTGCGAAGATCTTTATCGGTCAATCTGCATAACAACATACGTTGTTCCCTTTGTCATCGGTATGTTACTTGCCCGAGATTCGATCGTCGGTATCCAATACCTAGTTCAATCTCGTTACTGGCAAGTCTCTTTACTCGTTACGTAATGCATCATCCCGTAACCAACTCATTGGTCACATTGCTTGCAAGGCTTTATAGTGATGTGCATTACCGAGAGGGCCCAGAGATACCTCTCCGACAATCGGAGTGACAAAACCTAATCTCGAAATACGCCAAATCAACATGTACCTTCGGAGACACATGTAGTACTCCTTTATAATCACCCAGTTACGTTGTGACGTTTGGTAGTACCCAAAGTGTTCCTCCGGTAAATGGGAGTTGCATAACCTCATAGTTACAGGAACTTGTATAAGTCATGAAGAAAGCAATAGCAATATACTAAACGATCAAGTGCTAGGCTAACGGAATGGGTCATGTCAATCACATCATTCTCCTAATGATGTGATCCCATTAATCAAATGACAATACATGTCTATGGTTAGGAAACATAACCATCTTTGATTAATGAGCTAGTCTAGTAGAGGCATACTAGTGACGTTATGTTTGTCTATGTATTCATACATGTATCATGTTTCCGGTTAATACAATTCTAGCATGAATAATAAACATTTATCATGATATAAGGAAATAAATAATAACTTTATTATTGCCTCTAGGGCATATTTCCTTTAGTCTCCCACTTGCACTAGAGTCAATAATCTAGATTACATAGTAATAATTCTAACACCCATGGAGTCTTGGTGCTGATCATGTTTTGCTCGTGAGAGAGGCTTAGTCAATGGGTCTGCAACATTCAGATCCGTATGTATCTTGCAAATCTCTATGTCTCCCACTTGGACTTGGTCCCGAATGGAATTGAAGCGTCTCTTGATGTGCTTGGTCCTCTTGTGAAATCTGGATTCCTTTGCCAAGGCAATTGCACCAGTATTGTCACAGAAGATCTTCGTTGGTCCCGATGCACTAGGTATGACACCTAGATCGGAAATGAACTCCTTCATCCAGACTCCTTCATTTGCTGCTTCTGAAGCAGCAATGTACTCCGCTTCACACGTAGATCCCGCCACGATGCTTTGTTTAGAACTGCACCAACTTACAGCTCCACCGTTTAATAAAAATACGTATCCGGTTTGCGATTTAGAATCGTCCGGATCAGTGTCAAAGCTTGCATCAACGTAACAATTTACGACTAGCTCTTTGTCACCTCCATATACGAGAAACATATCCTTAGTCCTTTCTAGGTATTTCAGGATGTTCTTGACCGCTGTCCAGTGATCCACTCCCGGATTACTTTGGTACCTTCCTGCCAAGCTTATTGCTAAGCATACGTCAGGTCTGGTACACAGCATTGCATACATGATAGAGCCTATGGCTGAAGCATAGGGAACATCTTTCATTTTCTCTCTATCTTATGCAGTGGTCGGACATTGTGTTTGACTCAACTTCACACCTTGAAGCACGGGCAAGAACCCTTTCTTTGCCTGATCCATTTTGAACTTTTTCAAAATTTTATCAAGGTATGTGCTTTGTGAAAGTCCTATTAAGCCTCTTGATCTATCTCTATAGATCTTGATGCCCAATATGTAATCAGCTTCACCGAGGTCTTTCATTGAAAAACTTTTATTCAAGTATCCCTTTACGCTATCCAATTAATAATATGTCATCTACATATAATATCAAAAATGCTACAGAGCTCCCACTCACTTTCTTGTAAATACAGGCTTCTCCAAAAGTCTGTATAAAACCATATGCTTTGATCACACTATCAAAACGTTTATTCCAACTCCGAGATGCTTGCACCAATCCATAAATGGATTGCTGGAGCTTGCACACTTTGTTAGCACCTTTTGGATCTACAAAACCTTCTGGTTGCATCATATACAACTCTTCTTCTAAAAATCCATTCAAGAATGTCGTTTTAACATCCATTTGCCAAATTTCATAATCATGAAATGCAGCAATAGCTAACATGATTCAGACAGACTTAAGCATCGCTACGGGTGAGAAAGTCTCATCGTAGTCAACCCCTTGAACTTGTCGAAAACCTTTCGCAACAAGTCGAGCTTTATAGACAGTTACATTACCATCAGCGTCAGTCTTCTTCTTAAAGATCCATTTATTCTCAATGGCTTGCCAATCATCGGGCAAGTCAACCAAAGTCCATACTTTGTTTTCATACATGGATCCCATCTCAGATTTCATGGCCTCTAGCCATTTTGCGGAATCTGGGCTCATCATCGCTTCCTCATAGTTCGTAGGTTCATCATGGTCAAGTAACATGACTTCTAGAATAGGATTACTGTACCACTCTGGTGCGGATCTTACTCTGGTAGACCTACGAGGTTCAGTAGAAACTTGATCTGAAGTTTCATGATCAATATCATTAGCTTCCTCACTGATTGGTGTAGTTGTCACAGGAACCGGTTCTTGTGATAAACTACTTTCCAATAAGGGAGCAGATACAGTTATCTCATCAAGTTCTACTTTCCTCCCACTCACTTCTTTCGAGAGAAACTCCTTCTCTAGAAAGGATCCGATTTTAGCAACGAAAATCTTGCCCTCAGATCTGTGATAGAAGGTATACCCAATAGTCTCTTTTGGGTATCCTATGAAGACACATTTCTCCGATTTGGGTTCGAGCTTATCTGGTTGAAGTTTCTTTACATAAGCATCGTAGCCCCAAACCTTAAGAAACGACAACTTTGGTTTCTTGCCAAACCACAATTCATAAGGCATCGTCTCAATGGATTTTGATGGTGCCCTATTTAACGTGAATGCGGCCGTCTCTAAAGCATAACCCCAAAATGATAGCGGTAAATCAGTAAGAGACATCATAGATCGCACCATATCTAGTAAATTACGATTACAACGTTCGGACACACCATTTCGTTGTGGTGTTCCGGGTGGCGTGAGTTGCGAAACTATTCCACATTGTTTCAAGTGTAGACCAAACTCGTAACTCAAATATTCTCCTCCATGATCAGATCGTAGAAACTTTATTTTCTTGTTACGATGATTTTCCACTTCACTCTGAAATTCTTTGAACTTTTCAAATGTTTTAGACTTGTGTTTCATTAAGTAGATATACCCATATCTGCTCAAGTCATCTATGAAGGTGAGAAAATAACGATACCTGCCGCGAGCCTCAACATTCGTTGGACCACAAACATCAGTATGTATGATTTCCAACAAATCAGTTGCTCGCTCCATAGTTCCGGAGAACGGCGTTTTAGTCATCTTGCCCATGAGGCACGGTTCGCAAGTACCAAGTGATTCCAAAAGCCCATCAGTATGGAGCTTCTTCATGCGCTTTACACCGATATGACCTAAACGGCAGTGCCACAAATAAGTTGCACTATCATTATCAACTCTGCATCTTTTGGTTTCAACACTATGAATATGTGTATCACTACTATCGAGATTCAATAAAAATAGACCACTCTTCAAGGGTGCATGACCATAAAAGATATTACTCATATAAATAGAACAACCATTATTCTCTGATTTAAATGAATAACCGTCTCGCATCAAACAAGATCCAGATATAATGTTCATGCTTAACGCTGGCACCAAATAACAATTATTTAGGTCTAAAACTAATCCCAATGGTAGATGTAGAGGTAGCATGCCGACCGCGATCACATCGACTTTGGAACCATTTCCCACGCGCATCGTCACCTCGTCCTTAGCCAATCTTCGATTAATCCGTAGTCCCTGTTTCGAGTTGCAAATATTAGCAACAGAACTAGTACCAAATACCCAGGTGCTACTGCGAGCATTAGTAAGGTACACATCAATAACTTGTATATCACATATACCTTTGTTCACTTTGCCATCCTTCTTATCCGCCAAATACTTGGGGCAGTTCCGCTTCCAGTGTCCAGTCTGCATGCAGTAGAAGCACTCAGTTTCAGGCTTAGGTCCAGACTTGGGTTTATTTTCTTGAGCAGCAACTTGCTTGCCGTTCTTTTTGAAGTTCCCCTTCTTCTTTCCTTTGCCCTTTTTCTTGAAACTAGTGGTCTTGTTGACCATCAACACTTGATGCTCCTTCTTGATTTCTACCTCCGCAGCTTTTAGCATTGCGAAGAGCTCGGGAATTGTCTTGTTCATCCCTTGCATATTATAGTTCATCACGAAGCTCTTGTAGCTTGGTGGTAGTGACTGGAGAATTCTGTCAATGACGCTATCATCCGGAAGATTAACTCCCAGTTGAATCAAGTGATTATTATACCCAGACATTTTGAGTATATGCTCACTGACAGAACTATTCTCCTCCATCTTGCAGCTGTAGAACTTATTGGAGACTTCATATCTCTCAATCCGGGCATTTGCTTGAAATATTAACTTCAACTCCTGGAACATCTCATATGCTCCATGGCGTTCAAAACATCGTTGAAGACCCGGTTCTAAGCCGTAAAGCATGGCACATTGAACTATCGAGTAGTCATCAGCTTTGCTCTGCCAGACGTTCTTAACGTCGTCAGTTGCATCAGCAGCAGGCCTGGCACCCAGCGGTGCTTCCAGGACGTAACTTTTCGGTGCGGCAATGAGGATAATCCTCAGGTTACGGACCCAGTCCGTGTAATTTCTACCATCATCTTTCAACTTTGCTTTCTCAAGGAACGCATTAAAATTCAACGGAACAACAGCACGAGCCATCTATCTACAAACAAACATAGACAAGCAAAATACTATCAGGTACTAAGTTCATGATAAATTTAAGTTCAATTAATCATATTACTTAGGAACTCCCACTTAGACAGACATCTCTCTAGTCATCTAAGTGATCACGTGATCCAAATCAACTAAACCATGTCCGATCATCATGTGAGACGGAGTAGTTTCAATGGTGAACATCACTATGTTGATCATATCTACTATATGATTCACGTTCGACCTTTCGGTCTCCGTGTTCTGAGGCCATATCTGTATATGCTAGGCTCGTCAAGTATGACCTGAGTATTCCGCGTGTGCAACTGTTTTGCACCCGTTGTATTTGAACGTAGAGCCTATCACACCCGATCATCACGTGGTGTCTCAGCACGAAGAACTTTCAGAACGGTGCATACTCAGGGAGAACACTTCTTGATTATTAGTGAGAGATCATCTAAAAGTGCTACCATCAATCAAAGCAAGATAAGATGCATAAAGGATAAACATCACATGCAATCAATATAAGTGATATGATATGGCCATCATCATCTTGTGCTTGTGATCTCCATCTTCGAAGCACCGTCGTGATCACCATCATCACCGGCGCGACATCTTGATCTCCATCGTAGCATCATTGTCGTTTACGCATCTATTGCTTCTACGACTATCGCTACCGCTTAGTGATAAAGTAAAGCAATTACAGGGCATTTGCATTTCATACAATAAAGCGACAACCATATGGCTCCTGCCAGTTGCCGATAACTTCGGTTACAAAACATGATCATCTCATACAATAAAATATAGCATCACGTCTTGACCATATCACATCACAACATGCCCTGCAAAAACAAGTTAGACGTCCTCTACTTTGTTGTTGCATATTTTACGTGGCTGCTACGGGCTTAGCAAGAACCGTTCTTACCTACGCATCAAAACCACAACGATATTTCGTCAAGTTGGTGCTGTTTTAACCTTCGCAAGGACCGGGCGTAGCCACACTCGATTCAGCTAAAGTGAGAGAGACAGACACCCGCCAGCCACCTTTAAGCACGAGTGCTCGTAACGGTGAAACCAGTCTCGCGTAAGCGTACGCGTAATGTCGGTCCGGGCCGCTTCATCTCACAATACCGCCGAACCAAAGTGTGACATGCTGGTAAGCAGTATGACTTGTATCACCCACAACTCACTTGTGTTCTACTCGTGCATATAACATCAACGCATAAAACCTAGGCTCGGATGCCACTGTTGGGGAACGTAGTAATTTCAAAAAAATTCCTATGCACACGCAAGATCATGGTGATGGCATAGCAACAAGAGGGGAGAGTGTTTGTCCACGTACCCTCGTAGACCGTAAGCGGAAGTGTTATGACAACGCGGTTGATGTAGTCGTACGTCTTCACGATCCGACCGATCCAAGTACCGAACGTACGACACCTCCGAGTTCAGCACACGTTCAGCTCGATGACGATCCCCGGGCTCCGATCCAGCAAAGCTTCGGGGATGAGTTCCGTCAGCACGACGGCATGGTGACGATGATGATGTTCTACCGGTGCAGGGCTTCGCCTAAACTCCGGGACGATATGACCGAGGTGGAATATGGTGGAGGGGGGCACCGCACACGGCTAAGGAACAATCCGTAGATCAACTTGTGTGTCTATGTGGTGCCCCCCCCCCCGCCCCCGTATATAAAGGAGCAAGGGGGGAGGCCGGCCGGCCCAAGGGGGGCGCGCCAGGAGGAGGAGTCCTCCTCCTAGTAGGAGTAGGACTCCTCCTTTCCTACTCCTACTAGGAGGGGGAAGGAAGGGGGAGAGGGGGAAGGAAAGAGGGGGGCGCCGCCCCCCCTCCTAGTCCAATTCGGACCAGAGGGAGAGGGAGCGCGCGGCCCACCCTGGCCGCCCCTCTCTCTTCCCCACTAAGGCCCATAAGGCCCATTACTCTCCCGGGGAGATTCCGGTAACCCCTCCGGCACTCCGGTTTTCTCCGAAATCACCCGGAACACTTCCGGTGTCCGAATATAGTCGTCCAATATATCAATCTTTATGTATCGACCATTTCGAGACTCCTCGTCATGTCCGTGATCACATCCGGGACTCCGAACAAACTTTGGTACATCAAAACTTATAAACTCATAATAAAATTGTCATCGTAACATTAAGCGTGCGGACCCTACGGGTTCGAGAACTATGTAGACATGACCTAGAACTATTCTCGGTCAATAACCAATAGCGGAACCTGGATGCCCATATTGGTTCCTACATATTCTACAAAGATCTTTATCGGTCAAACCGCATAACAACATACGTTGTTCCCTTTGTCATCGGTATGTTACTTGCCCGAGATTCGATCGTCGGTATCCAATACCTAGTTCAATCTCGTTACCGGCAAGTCTCTTTACTCGTTACGTAATGCATCATCCCGTAACCAACTCATTGGTCACATTGCTTGCAAGGCTTTATAGTGATGTGCATTACCGAGAGGGCCCAGAGATACCTCTCCGACAATCGGAGTGACAAAACCTAATCTTTTAATACGCCAACTCAACATGTACCTTCGGAGACACCTGTAGTACTCCTTTATAATCACCCAGTTACGTTGTGACGTTTGGTAGTACCCAAAGTGTTCCTCCGGTAAACAGGAGTTGCATAATCTCATAGTTACAGGAACATGTATAAGTCATGAAGAAAGCAATAGCAATATACTAAACGATCAAGTGCTAGGCTAACGGAATGGGTCATGTCAATCACATCATTCTCCTAATGATGTGATCCCATTAATCAAATGACAATACATGTCTATGGTTAGGAAACATAACCATCTTTGATTAATGAGCTAGTCTAGTAGAGGCATACTAGTGACGTTATGTTTGTCTATGTATTCACACATGTATCATGTTTCCGGTTAATACAATTCTAGCATGAATAATAAACATTTATCATGATATGAGGAAATAAATAATAACTTTATTATTGCCTCTAGGGCATATTTCCTTCAGTATCACCATCACACTCCTATCTTTACCGTTTTATTAGTTCGATCCCTTTAGTAGTATCTTGATCTAGTAGATTGAAGTTTTGATATCTAGTAGTTTGAGTTTTGCGTTGTGATATATTTTTGTAATCGAGTCCGTGAGCTATCTATAATAAAGATTAGTGTTGAGTCAAGGGCTTGTCTATGTTGTTATGATCTTGAGAAAGTAGAAAGAATAAAAGAGTTCATATTGATCTTATGGATAGTGATAACTTCACATATAGAAACTATGAGGAATAAAAATTGCTGAGAGTTGATGAACGTAGTTTGGTCATCGTTGCAATTAATAGGAAGTGATAAGGAAAGAGGGGTTCACATATAAATATATTATCTTGGACACCTTTTATAATTGGGAGCACTCATTAAGTATGACATGCTATAAGAGTTGACATTGGACAAGGAAGACAACGTAATGGTTTATGTTTTCCGACATCTTAGTTAAAGTATATTGTCATTGACCTTCCAAACATGTTGAGCTTGCCTTTCCCCCTCATGCTAGCCAAATTCCTTGCACCAAGTAGAGATACTACTTGTGCTTCCAAATACCCTCAAGTAAGTTGTCATCAGTGCAAGCAATAAAAATTGCTATCTAAATATGTATGACTTATTAGTGCAGAGAAAATAAGCTTTGTACGAACTTGTTGTGGAAGTAATAAAAGCGACGGACTGCATAATAAAGGTCCACATACAAGGGGCAACATAAAGTGACGTTCTTTTGCATTAAGATTTTGTGCATCAACCCTAAACGCACATGACAACCTCTGCTTCCCTCTGCGAAGGGCCTATCTTTTACGTTATGTTTTTACTTTATGCTTGAGTCAAGGTGATCCTCACCTTTCCCTTTTTCATTTTATCCTTTGGCAAGCTCCTCGTGTTTGAAAGATCATGATACATATATCCAATTGGATCTAAGTTAGCATAGGCTATTATTGTTGACATCACCTAAAGGTGAATACGTTGGGAGGCAACACAATAAGCCCCTATCTTTCTCAGTGTCCGGCTGAAACTCCATAACCGCAAGTATTGTGTGAGTGTTAGCAATTATAGAAGACTACATGATAGTTGAGTATGTGAACTTGCTGAAAAGCTCTATTGTTGACTCTTTCTGATGTTATGATAAATTGCAATTGCTTCAGTGACTGAGATTATAGTTTGTTAGTTCCCAATGAAGTTTTTGAACCATACTTGACATTGTGAATTGATTGTTACTTGAGCATAAGAAATCATATGATAAAATCTATATATGTTGCTGTTATAAGAATGATCATGATGCCCTCATGTCCGTATTTTATTTTTATCAACACCTCTATCTCTAAACATGTGGACATATTTTTCGATTTCGGCTTCCGCTTGAGGACAAGCGAGGTCTAAGCTTGGGGGAGTTGATACGTCCATTTTGCATCATCCTTTTATATCAATATTTATTGCATTATGGGCTGTTATTACACATTATATCTCAATACTTATGGCTATTCTCTCTTATTTCACAAGGTTTACCATGAAGAGGGGGAATGCCGGCAGCTGGAATTCTGGCTGGAAAAGGAGCAAACGTTGGAAACCTATTCTACACAACTCCAAAAGTCCTGAAACTCCATGAAACAACCTTTTGGAATTAATAAGAATTTCTGAGCAAAAGAAATACGCCAGGGGGCCCACACCCTATCAAGGAGACAGGGGCGCCCCCCCCCCTATAGGGCGCGCCCCCTATCTCCTGGGCCCCCTAGTGGGCCTCCGGCGTCCATCTTCTGCTATATCATCGCTTTTACCCTGGAAAAAATCGTGGGCAAGCTTACGGGACAAAACTCCGCCGCCACGAGGCGGAACCTTGGCGGAATCAATCTAGGGCTCCGGCGGAGCTGTTCTGCCAGGGATACTTCCCTCCGGGAGGGGGAAATCATCACCAACGTCATTACCAACGATCCTCTCATCGGGAGGGGTTCAATCTCCATCAACATCTTCACCAGCACCATCTCCTCTCAAAACCCTAGTTCATCTCTTGTATCCAATCTTGTATCAAAACCACAAATTGGTACCTGTGGGTTGCTAGTAGTGTTGATTACTCCTTGTAGTTGATGCTAATTGGTTTACTTGGTGGAAGATGATATGTTCAGATCCTTTATGCATATTATTACCCCTCTGATTATGAACATGAATATGCTTTGTGAGTAGTTATGTTTGTTCCTGAGGACATGGGTGAAGTCTTGCTATTAGTAGTCATGTGAGTTTGGTATTCGTTCGATATTTTGATGAGATGTATGTTGTCTTTTCCTCTAGTGGTGTTATGTGAACGTCGACTACATGACACTTCACCATTATTTGGGCCTAGAGGAAGGCATGGGGAAGTAATAAGTAGATGATGGGTTGCTAGAGTGACAGAAGCTTAAACCCTAGTTTATGCATTGCTTCGTTAGGGGTTGATATGGATCCATATGTTTAATGCTGTGGTTAGGTTTACCTTAATACTTCTTTTGTAGTTGCAGATGCTTGCAATAGGGGTTAATCATAAGTGGGATGCTTGTCCAAGTTAGGGCAGTACCCAAGTACCCGTCCACCCACATATCAAATTATCAAAGTACCGAACGCGAATCATATGAACGTGATGAAAACTAGCTTTACGATAATTCCCAATGTGTCCTCGGGAGCTCCTTTCTCATTATTAGAAATTGTCCCGGCTTATCCTTTGCTACATAAAGGATTGGGACACCTTTCTGCACTTTATTTACTTTATTTACTTGTTAATCGTTGCCATTTATCTTATCACAAAACTATCTATCACCTACAATTCCAGTGCTTGCAGAGAAAACCTTACTGAAAACCGCTTATCATTTCCTTCTGCTCCTCGTTGGGTTCGACACTCTTACTTATCGAAAGGACTACGATTGATCCCCTACACTTGTGGGTCATCACAGATGCCCATCAATTGATGTCAATGTGAGGAGTAGGGATTGCCATGCAACGGATGCACTAGAGCTATAAGTGTATGAAATCTCAAACTGAAACTAAGTGGGTGTGCATCCAACTTGCTTGCTCATGAAGACCTAGGGCATTTGAAGAAGCCCATCATTGGAATATACAAGCCAAGTTCTATAATGAAAATTCCCACTAGTATATGAAAGTGATAACTCAAGATACTCTCTATATGAAGAACATGGTGCTACTCTGAAGCACAAGTGTGGTAAAAGGATAGTAACATTGCCCCTTCTCTCTTTTTATCTTGTTTTTTTTTGTTTTTTTGTGGGCTTCTTTGGCTTATTTTTTATTTGGGCTTCTTTGGCCTCTTTTATTTTTATTTTTAAAGTCCGGAGTCTCATACCGACTTGTGGGGGAATCATAGTCTCCATCATCTTTTCCTCACTGGGGCAATGCTCTAATAATCATGATCATCACACTTTTATTTACTTACAACTGAATATTAAAACTCGATACTAGAACAAAGGTATGACTCTGTATGAATGCCTCCGGCGGTGTACCGGGATGTGCAATGATCTAGCGTGGCAAAGATATAAAAAAACGGACAAGCCATGAAAATATCATGCTAGCTATCTTACGATCATGCAAAGCAATATGACAACGAATGCTCAAGTCATGTATATGATGATGATGGAAGTTGCATGGCAATATATCTCGGAATGGCTATGGAAATGCCATAATAGGTAGATATGGTGGCTGTTTTGAGGAAGATATAAGGATGCTTATGTGTGATAGAGTGTATTGTATCACGGGGTTTGGATGCAGCGGCGAAGTTTGCACCAACTCTCGAGGTGAGAAAGGGCATGCATGGTACCGAAGAGGCTACCAATGATGGAAGGGTGAGAGTGCGTATAATCCATGGACTCAACATTAGTCATAAAGAACTCACATACTTATTGCAAAAATCTACAAGTCATCAAAACCAAGCACTACGTGCATGCTCCTAGGGGGGTAGAATGGTAGGAAAAGACCATCGCTCGTCCTCGACCGCCACTCATAAGGAAGACAATCAAAGAAACACCTCATGCTTCAAATTTGTTACACAACGTTTACCATACATGCATGCTACGGGACTTGCAAACCTCAACACAAGCATTTCGCAAATTCACAACTACCAACTAGCATGACTCTAATTTCACCATCTTTATATCGCAAAACTATTGCAAGGAATCAAACATATAATATTCAGTGATCTACAAGTTTTATGTACGATTTTATGACTAACCATGTGAATGACCAATTCCTGTCAACTCTCTAAATAGATATAAGTGAAGCAAGAGAGTTTAATTATTTCTACAAAAGATATGCCCACGCTCTAACAAATATAACTGAAGCAAAAGAGCATTATACAAATGGCGGTTTTCTATGTGTAGGGAAACATGCAATCCAAACTTCAAATTATATAAGTGAAGCACATGAAGCATTCTATAAAGTCATACTCAAAAAATATAAGTGAAGTGCAATGAGCATTCTATAAACCAAGGACTATCTCATACCAGCATGGTGCATAAAAGAAAATTGAAAAGTAAATGGAAAAGACGCTCCAAGATTTGTACATATCACATGAACGAAACGAATCCGAAAACATACTAATACTTGTTGAAGAAAGATGGGATGCCTTCCGGGGCATCCCCAAGCTTAGATGCTTCAGTCTCCTTGAATATTTACTTGGGGTGCCTTGGGCATCCCCAAGCTTGAGCTCTTGCCTCTCCTCCTTCTCCTCACATGGAGACCTCCTCGATCTTCGAACACTTCATCCACAAAAAAATCAACAGAAAGCTCGATAAGATTTGTTAGTATAATAAAGCAAATCACTACTCTAATCGATACAACTAGAACTGGATACTTGAGGTGATAACTGGATAGTATGGCTCTGGGATTGCTTTCTCGCAGGGAGTCGAGAAAGGATCTCTGGCCGAGGTTGATAACACTACTACTACTTTACTTTATGCTACTCTTATCTCTTCTGATGCTGCAAGATGCTTGGAGTTGCTTGAAGATGCTAGTCTTTGATAGGCTAGGCTTTCCCCTTCTCTTCTGGCATTTTGTAGTCTAGTCCACAGATACAGCCCTTTTCATTGATATCGATGCATATGTAGTGTAGATCCTTGCTTGCGAGTACTTTGGATGAGTACTCACGGTTGATTTGCTCCCCCTTTTCCCCCTTTCTTCTTCTTTCCAATTGATGCAACCAGATGTTGGAGCCCAGGAGCCAGATGCCACCATCGATGCCTACTACTACGTGGAGGCCGTCGATGACCAGGAGTAGTTCGGAGGCTCCCAGTCAGGAGGCCTTGCCTTTTCGATCGATGTTGCTTTTGTGCTAGCCTTCTTAAGGCAAACTTGTTTAACTCATGTCTGTACTCAGATATTGTTGCTTCCACTGACTCTTGTGTATTTGAGCCTTCGAGGCCCTTGGCTTGTAATATAAAGCTTGTATTATTTTTAATTGTGTCTAGAGTTGTGTTGTGATATCTTCCCGTGAGTCCTTGATCTTGATCATACACATTTGCGTGTATGATTGAATCGAGGGCGTCACAATACTATTGCAAACCAATTCATATTTTGTTTTTGCATTGTAGCTACTGTAATATAACTTTTCCATGGCTTAATCCACTGATAGGAATCGACAGTTTCATCAAAACAAGCAAACTATGCATCAAAAACAGAATCTGTCTTAAATAGGACAGTATATAGTAATCTGAACATTTACCATACTTCTGCTACTCCAAAAATTCTGAAAAAATAGGGAAAATAAACAGTTTGTATAGAAAGACAGTGCAAAAAGTTTCAGAACTGTTTGATGTTCCAGTAAAAAATGTAAAATCGCGCACTACAGCTAAAGTTTCTGTTTTGCACCGCACAAACCAACAAGCAATGTAAACATCCTAAAGGAAAATATTGACACATTATTTTTATTTTTAAACTTTATAAAAGCACACAATAGAAATAGATGACTCTCTAAAACTTCTGGGTTGTCTCCCTGGCAGCACTTTCTTTAAAGCCATTAAGCTAGGCCTATAGTGCTCAAGTAATGGATCCACCCGGATCCCAAGGTATATCAAAGCTAATTTTAATTAAAAATGATTTGTGATTTAGTAGTGAGCAAAAAGTAACATATATCATGCAACAACAAAGTCTAATTCTCTTCCTATGCATCAACATGTCATAAAAGAACAATTCATGCACACATAGTAAAGGCCAATGCATAGTATAAATAGTTTCTTGCAATTTTAAAATATTGGAAACATGGAGAGGCGAAGATGTAGTTCCTCTCTCATAATAATTGCAAGTAGGAGCAGCAAGCACATGCATATTATATCTATCAAAATCATCATGTGTAGTAGTAAAACGCAACCCATCAATATAATCCTTAATAAGGGCAAACTTCTCCGAAATGGTGTAGTTTGGAGAATTCAAAAAGATAATAGGACTATCATGTGTGGGTGCAATAGCAACAATTTCATATTTAACATAAGGAACAATAGCAAGTTCATCTCCATTAGCATAATTCATATCGGCATCTTGGCCACAAGCATAGCAAGCATCATCAAAAAGGGATATTTCAAACGAATCAACGGGATCATAGCAATTATCATGGCATTCATCCTTCGGTAAGAACAAAGGGACATTAAATAATTTATGAGTTGAAGAGTTACTCTCATTATAAGGTGGGCATGGGTAGCTAATCCGATCTTCCTCCTTTTGTTCTTCGCTCTCCTCATCATCTTTTCCATCCAATGAGCTCACAGTTTCATCAATTTCTTCTTCCATAGATTCCTGCAAAATATTAGTCTCTTCTCGGACAGCTCAGACTTTCTCAATAAATTCATCAATATCATAATTGTACTTATAATTCTCATAGCAATATTTAAGGATAGCTAAATTTTCAGGTCTATAAACTGAATCAACAAAATCTTCAAACTCTTTAAACAAAGATTCAATTTCACAAGCACCCTTAAAAGCAACAAATTCTTCTATTTGTTCCACATCATAGTAATCATATATACCATTAGCATAAGAAGCTAAGGTTTCATTATCATTAAATTTGCATGAAAAGAGAAGGTGTGGAGCCTTCATCCTAGAGCAACAAGTATAATCATATCTCAAGCATAGATGCCGAGCATACCAATGCAACATATGAATTTGATCCCATAATAATTTTCCCTTTTGAGTCAAGCGATAATCCCTAAAGTATTCGCGTTGATCCAATGTTGCTCCGATTATCAAGATGAATGGGGTTTTCTCAGGATTATCAAAGTAGTGCATAATATTTTTCACATAATGAGCACCGAGGGTTTTAGGAGGTTCCCCATATCCATGAGTGGCAAGTAAACCTATTTTTTTGGTATTTCGTGTTCCATATCCATAACTAAAGATAGAGAACAACTTAGAACAGCAAATAAAATCCACTTAGTGATAAAGAAAACAAGCACACACGTGAATATTCACCCCACGCTATTGCTCCCCGGCAACGGCGCCAGAAAAAGGCCTTGATAACCCACAAGTATATGGGATCAATTGTAGCCTCTTTCGATAAGTAAGAGTGTCGAACCCAACGAGGAGCTAAAGGTAGAACAAATATTCCCTCAAGTTCTATCAACCACCGATACAACTCTATGCACGCTTAACATTCGCTTTACCTAGAATAAGTATGAAACTAGAAGTACTTTGTAGGTGTTGTTGGATAGGTTTGCAAGAATATAAAGAGCACATAAATAAAAACTAGGGTCATTTTAGATAAAGAATCAATAAAGTTAGTATAGCGAGTGTGTAAAAGTGATGGTAGGAGTTGTGAAATTGTCCCTAAGCAATTGACTACTTTACTAGACTGATAGCAAGTTTTATGTGGGAGAGGCCACTGCTAGCATGTTACCCCTGACTGGGAATTCTATGCACTTATGGTTGGAACTATTAGCAAGCATCCGCAACTACTAACGTTCATTAAGGTAAAATCCAACCATAGCATTAAGATGTATTGGTCCCCCTTTAATCCCGTATGCATCAATTTCTATGCTAGGTTGAAGCTTCTGTCACTCTTGCCCTCCAATACATAGTCCTATCAACATACAACTAACCCTATGGTGTGATCCACGCGCGCGCTCATATGATGGGCACCAAAGGACAGCAACATAAACACAAGCAAATTAAACCAATCATAGCTATTCACCAATTACCGATAGGACAACGAAAATCTACTCAGACATCATAGGATGGCAACACATCATTGGATAATAATATGAAGCATAAAGCACCATGTTCAAGTAGAGGGTACAGCGGGTTGCGGGAGAGTGGACCACTGTAGATAGATGGGGGAAGGTGATGAAGATGTTGGTCAAGATGACAGAGGTGTTGGTGTAGATTGCGGTGATGATGATGGCCCCGGTGGCGTTCCGGCGCCACCGGGAGAGAGGGGGAGAGGGCCCCCTTCTTATTCTTCTTCCTTGACCTTCTCCCTAGATGGGAGAAGGGTTTCCCCTCTGGTCCATGGCCTCCATGGTGGCGAAGGGGCAAGAGCCCCTCCGAGATTGGATTTGTCTCTCTGTCTCTCTCTGTTTCTGCGCTCCTGATTCTGCCCTTTCACCGTTTCTTATATTCCTGGAGATCCGTAACTCCGATTGGGCTGAACTTTGGACACGATTTTTATCCGGATATTGGCTTTCTTGCGGCGAAAGAAGGTCACCAACCGCCTTACGGGGTGGCCACGAGGGTCAGGGGTGCACCCACCCCCTGGGGTGCGCCCCCTGCCTCGTGGCCCCCTCGGGCATCGTCTCGCGTTGATTCTTCTTCCCAAAAATCACATATATTCCAAAAAAATCTCCGTCAATTTTTATCCCGTTTGGACTCCGTTTGATATGGATTTTCTGCGAAACAAAAAATATGCAACAAACAGGAACTGGCACTGGCTACTGGATCAATATGTTAGTCCAAAAAATAGTATAAAAAGTTGCCAAAAGTATATGAAAGTTGTATAATATTGGCATGGAACAATAGAAAATTATAGATACGACGGACACGTATCAACCACCAACGTCTTATTTTGATTCGGTGGTATTGTAAGATGAAGCGGCCCAGACCAACCTTACATGTCCACGTACATGAGACCGGTTCCACCGACAGACATGCAACTAGTTTTGCATAAAGGTGGCTGGCGGGTGTCTGTTTCTCCTACTTTATTTGAATCAAATTTGACTGCAGCCGATCCTTGGAGAAGGCTAAAATAGAAAACTTGATAAATGACCATTGTGGTTTTTGCCGTAGGAAAGAACGGGTTTTCTAGAAGCCCGTAGCAGCCACGTAAAACTTGCAACAACAAAGTAGAGGACGTCTAACTTGTTTTTGCAGGGCATGTTGTGATGTGATATGGTCAAGACATGATGTGATATATGTTGTTGTATGAGATGATCATGTTTTGTAAATTATCGACAACTGGCAGGAGCCCTATGGTTGTCCCTTTATTGTATGAAATGCAAATGCCATGTAATTGCTTTACTTTATCGCTATGTGTTAGCAATAGTTGTAGAAGCAATAGTTGGCGAGATGACAACAATGCAACGATGGAGATCAAGGTGTTAAGCCGGTGACGATGGAGATGATGACAATGCTTTGTAGATGGATATCAAAAGCACAAGATGATGATGGCCATATCATGTCACATATTTTGATTGCATGTGATATTTATCTTTTATGCATCTTATTTTGCTTAGAACGACGGTATCATTATAAGATGATCCCTTCACACAATTTCAAGATTGAAATGTTCTCCTCGAGCATGCATCATTGCTAAAGTTCGTCGTTTCGAAGCACCTCGTGATGATCGAGTGTGATAGACTCTACATTCGCATACAATGGGTGTAAGCCAGTTTTACACAAGCAAAATACTTGGGTTAAACTTGACGAGCCTAGCATGTACAGACATGGTCTCGGAACACTGGAGACCAAAAGGTCGAACGTGAGTCATATAGTAGATATGATCAACATAGAGATGTTCACCATTGAAGACTACCCCATCTCATGTGATGATTGGTCATGGGTTAGTTGATTTAGATCATGCATCACTTATATAAATTGAGGGATGTTTATTTAAGTGGGAGTTCATTAGTAATTTTATTAATTGAACTTAATTTATCATGAACTTAGTCTTATAGTTTTGCATATCTATGTTGTAGATCAATGGCCCGAGCTACCGTTCCCCTGAATTTTAATGCGTTCCTAGAGAAAGCTAAGTTGAAAGACGATGGTAGCAACTACACGGACTGGGTCCGTAACTTGAGGATTATCTTCATTGCTGCATAGAAGAATTATGTCCTTGATGCACCGCTAGGTGACAGACCTGCTGCAGGAGCTGATACAGATGTTATGAACGTCTAGCAAGCTCGATCTGATGACTACTCAATAGTTTAGTGTGCCATACTTTACGACTTAGAACCGGGATTTCAAGGACGTTTTGAATGTCATGGAGCATATGAGATGTTCCAAGAGTTGAAGTTAATATTCAAGCAAATGCCCAGGTTTAGGATATGAAGTATCCAACAAGTTCTATAGCTGCAAGATGGAGGAGAATAATTTTGTCAGTGAACACATACTCAAAATGTCTGGGTACCATAACCACTTGACTCAGCTAGGTGTTGAACTTCTAGTTGATATTTTTATTGACAGAGTTCTTCAATCACTGCCACCAAGCTGGGCTTCATGGTGAACTATAATATGCAAGGGATGAATAAAATGATTCCTGAGCTCTTCGCAGTGCTTAAGGCTGTGAAGGTAGAAATCAAGAAGGAGCATCAAGTGTTGATGGTTAACAAGACCACTAGTTTCAAGAAAAAAGGCAAAGGAAAGAAAGGGAACTTCAAGAGGAATGGCAAGCAAGTTGCCACTCCCGGGAAGAAACCCAAAGCTGGACCTAGCCTGAAACTAAGTGCTTCTACTGCAAAGGAAGTGGTCCCTGGAAGAGGAACTGCCCCAAGTATTTGGCGGGTAAGAAGGATGGCAAAGTGAACAAAGGTATATTTTATATACATGTAATTGATGTGTTCCTTACTAATGCTCGTAGTAGCTCCTGGGTATTTGATACTAGTTCGGTTGCCCATGTTTGTAACTCAAAATAGGAGCTGCAGAATAAACGAAGATTGGTTAAGGGCGAGGTGACGATGTGCGTCGGAAATGGTTCCCAGGTCGTTGTGATCGCCGTCGGCACCCTCTCTCTACATTTACCTTCGGGATTAGTTTTAGACCTCAATAATTGTTATTTGGTGCCCACGTTGAGCATGAACATTATATCTGGATCTTGTTTATTGCCAGACGGTTATTCATTTAAGTCAGAGAATAATAGTTGTTCTATTTATATGAATAATATCTTTTATTGTCATGCATCCTTGAAGTGTGGTCAATTCTTATTGAATCTCGATTGTAGTGATACACACATTCATAATATTGAACCAAAAGGTGCAAAGTTGATGATGATAGTGCAACATACTTGTGGCACTACCGTTTAGGTCATATTGGTGTAAAGCGCATGAAGAAACTCCATGCAGATGGACTTTTGGAGTCACTTGATTATGAATCATTTGATACTTGCGAACCATGCCTCATGGGCAAGATGACTAAAACTCCATTCTTCGGAACAATGGAGCGAGCTAATGACTTATTGGAAATAATACATACCGATGTATGCGATCCGATGAGTGTTGAAGCACGCGACGGGTATCATTATTTTCTGACCTCCATAGATGATTTAAGCAGATATGGGTATATCTACTTAATGAAGCACAAGTCTGAAACATTTGAAAAGTTCAAAGAATTTAAGAGTGAAGTGGAGAATCATCGTAACAAGAAAATAAAGTTTCTATGATCTAATTGTGGAGGCGAATATTTGAGTTACGAGTTTGGCCTTCATTTAAAACAATGTGGAATTGTTTCACAACTCACGTCACCTAGAACACCACAGTGTAATGGTGTGTCCGAATGTCGTAACCGTACTTTATTAGATATGGTGCATTCTATGATGTCTCTTACCAATTTACCACAATCGTTTTGGGGTTATGCATTAGAGATAGCTGCATTCACATTAAATAGGGCACCATCTAAATCTGTTGAGACGATACCATATGAACTATGGTTTGACAAGAAACCTAAGCTGTCGTTTCTTAAAATGCGGGGATGCGATGCTTATGTCAAAAGGCTTCAGCCTGATAAGCTCAAACCTAAATTGGAGAAGTGCGTCTTCATAGGATACCCTAAAGAAACTATTGGGTACACTTTCTACCACAGATCCGAAGGCAAGATCTTTGTTGTTAAGAATGTGTCCTTTCTAGAGAAGGAGTTTCTCTCGAAAGAAGTGAGTGGGAGGAAAGTAGGACTTGATAAGGTAGTTGTACCTTCTCTCGAATTGGAAGGTAGCACATCAGAGAAAACCATTCCTGTGATGTCTACACCAACTAGAGAGGAAGCTAATGATGATCATGAAACTTTAGGTCAAGTTACTACTGAACTTCGTAGGTCAACCAGAGCACGATCCACACCATAGTGGTACGGTAATCCTGTCCTGGAAGTCATGTTACTAGACCAAGGCGAACGTACGAACTATAAAGAAGCTATGATGAGCCCAGATTCCCATAGATGGCTTGAGGCCATGAAATCTGAGATAGGATCCATGTATGAGAACAAAGTATGGACTTTGGTGGACTTCCCCGATGATCGGCAAACCATAGAAAATAAATGGATCTTCAAGAAGAAGGCTGACGCTGATGGTAATGTTACTGTCTACAAAGCTCGACTTGTCGCAAAAGGTTTTTAACAAGTTCAAGGGATTGACTACGATGAGACGTTCTCACCCGTAGCGATGCTTAAGTCCGTCTGAATCATGTTAGCAATTGCCACATTTTCTGATTATGAAGTCTAGCAAATGGATATCAAAACTGCATTCCTTAATGGATATCTTGAAGAAGAGTTGTATACGATGCAACCAGAAGGTTTTGTCGATCCTAAAGGTGCTAACAGAGTGTGCAAGCTCCAGCGAGCCATCTATGGACTAGTGCAAGCATCTCAGAGTTGGAATATACGCTTTGATTAGGTGATCAAAGCATATGGTTTTATACAGACTTACGGTGAAGCCTGTATTTACAAAAACTGAGTGGGAGCTCTGTAGCATTTTTGATATTATATGTGGATGACACATTGTTGATTGGAAATGATATAGAATTTCTGGATAGCATAAAAGGATACTTAAGATTTTTTTTGATGAAAGACCTCGGTGAAGCTGCTTATATATTGGGCATCAAGATCTATAGGGATAGATCGAGACGCTTAATAGGACTTTCACAAAGCACATACCTTGATAAATTTTTGAAAAGGTTCAAAATGGATCAGTCAAAGAAAGGGTTCTTGCCTGTGTTACAAGGTGTGAAATTGAGTCAGACTCAAAGCCTAACTACTGCAGAAGATAGAGAGAAAATGAAAGTCATTCCCTATGCCTCAGCCATAGGTTCTATCATGTATGTTATGTTGTGTACCAGACCTGATGTGTGCCTTGCCATAAGTTTGGCATGGAGGTACCAAAGTAATCCAGGAGTGGACATTGGACAGCGGTGAAGAACATCCTGAAATACCTGAAAAGGACTAAGGATATTTTTCTCATTTATGGAGGTGACGAAGAGCTCGTCCTAAATGGTTACATCGATGCAAGCTTTGACACTGATCCGGATGACTCTAAGTCACAACCCGGATACGTGTTTATATTGAATGGTGGAGCTGTCCGTCGGTGTAGTTCCAAGAAGAGCATCGTGGCGGGATCTACGTGTGAAGCGAAGTACGTAGCTACTTGATATGTCTCCAATGTATCTACTTTTCCAAACACTTTTGCCCTTGTTTTGGACTCTAACTTGCATGATTTGAATGAAACTAACCCGGACTGACGTAGTTTTCAGCAGAACTGCCATGGTGTTGTTTATTGTGCATAAAACAAAAGTTCTCAGAATGACCTGAAAATCCACGAAGATAACTTTTGGAAAATATAAAAAATACTGGCGAAAGAATCAAGGCCAGGGGGCCCACAGCCTGTCCACGAGGGTGGGGGGCGCACCCCCCTGTCTCGTGGGTCCCCTAATGCTCCACCGACCTCAACTCCAACTCCATATATTCCGTTTCACGGAGAAAAAATCAGAGAGAAAGTTTCATCGCATTTTATGATACAAAGCCGCCGCCTAGCCCTAATCTCTCTCGGGAGGGCTGATCTGGAGTCTGTTCGGGGCTCCAGAGAGGGGGATTCATTGTTGACTCACCGTCGTCATTATCAACCATCCTCCATCACCAATTTCATGATGCTCACTGCCGTGCATGAGTAATTCCATCGTAGGCTTCCTAGACGGTGATGGGTTGGATGAGATTTACCATGTAATCAAGTTAGTTTTGTTAGGTTTGATCCCTAGTATCCACTATATTCTGAGATTGATGTTGCTATGACTTTGCTATGCTTAATGCTTGTCACTAGGGCCCGAGTGCCATGATTTCAGTTCTGAACCTATTATGTTTTCATGAATATATGTGAGTTATTGATCCTATCTTGCAAGTCTATAGTCACCTATTATGTGTTATGATCTGACAACCCCGAAGTGACAATAATCGGGATACTTCTCGGTGATGACCATAGTTTGAGGAGTTCATGTATTCACTAAGTGCCAATGCTTTGTTCCGGTTCTCTATTAAAAGGAGGCCTTAATATCCCTTAGTTTCCACTAGGACCCCGCTGCCATGGGAGGGTAGGACAAAAGATGTCATGCAAGTTCTTTTCCATACGCACGTATGACTATATTCGGAATACATGCCTACATTACATTGATGAACTGGACCTAGTTCTGTGTCACCCTATGTTATAGCTATTACATGAGGAATCGCATCTGACATAATTATCCATCACTGATCCAATGCCTACAAGCTTTTCACATATTGTGCTTCGCTTATTTACTTTTCCGTTGCTACTGTTACAATTACTACAAAACCGCTATCTTTACTTTTGCCACTGTTACCATTACTATCATACTACTTTGTTACTAAATACTTTGCTGCAGATACTAAGTTATCCAGGTGTGGTTGAATTGACAACTCAACTGATAATACTCAAGAATATTCCTTGGCTCCCCTTGTGTCGAATCAATAAATTTTGGTTGAATACTCTACCCTCAAAAGCTGTTGCGATCCCCTACACTTGTTTGTTATCAAGACTAATTTCTGGCGCCGTTGCCGGGGACCATAGCTCTATTCTTTGAGTCACTTGGGATTTATATCTGTTGATCACTATGAGGAACTTGAAAGACGAAAGAACAAAGATTTTTCCCTCAACTACGAGGGGAGGTAAGGAACTGCCATCTAGCTCTACACTAGATTCTCCTTCTGTTTTGAGTAAGCTTGCAACACCTAAACCTGCTACTACTATGAATTCTGATATGTCACATGATATTGATGATGCCACTTCTGCTATGCATGATACTTATGATGAAACTACTTCTATGCTTGATACTACTGTGCCATTAGGTGAATTTCTTGATGAACAACTTGCTAGGGTTAGAGAGAATGAAATTATTGGAGATGCTATTATTGATGATAGTGATGATGAAAGTTCTCCCCCTGATTATGAATTGCCTATTGTTCCTGAGGGTTATGTTATGAATGAGGAAGCTGCTAGAGCTATTTTTGCTTGCAAAGATAGATACGATCTTAAGAAGTTATTAGCTAAATGGAAGCAGCAATCTCTTAATGCTAGAATGAAACCTGACCACGCTTTTGCTACTTCACCTATCTGTGTTACTGATAAGGATTATGAATTCTCTGTTGATCCTGAAATTATTACTTTGGTAGAATCTGATCCTTTTTATGGCCTTGAATCTAAAATCGTTGTGGCACATCTTACCAAGTTGAATGATATAGCCACCCTGTTTACTAATGATGAGAAGTCTCGCTATTATTATATCCTTAAGATATTTTCGTTCTCATTAAAGGGTGATGCTAAGACTTGGTTTAATTCTCTTGATACTGGTTGTGTGCGTAGTCCCCTGGATATGATTTATTACTTCTCTGCTAAATATTTCTCTGCTCATAAGAAACAAGCTGCCTTGCGGGAAATATATAATTTTGTGCAAATCAAAGAAGAGAGTCTCCCACAAGCTTGGGGGAGGCTTCTCCGATTACTTAATGCTTTGCGTGATCATCCTCTTAAGAAAAATGAAATACTTGATATCTTTTATAATGGACTAACCGATGCTTCCAAGGACTACTTGGATAGTTGTGCTGGTTGTGTTTTCAGGGAAAGAACAGTCGACCAAGCTGAATTACTATTGAATAATATGTTGACTAATGAAAATAATTGGACTCTTCCCGAGCCAATTCCTGAGGCATTCCTGAGCCAATTGAGCCAATTCCTGAGCCTATTCCTAAACCCACTCGGAAGAAGAGGGGCGTTCTATTTCTTAGTCCTGAAGATATGCGAGAGGCAAAGAAATCAATGAAAGAAAAAGGTATTAAAGCTGAAGATGTTAAGAATTTACCTCCTATTGAAGAAATACATGGTCTTAATATACCGCCTGTTGAAGAAACACATTGTCTTGATAACCCGACACAGGTAGTAAAGGTAAATTCTCTCTATAGATATGATAAAGTTGAAATTCCTTCCACTAAATTTCATAGCCCATGCTTAGATGAATTTGATGACTTTATGGCTAAACAAGAAAGTTTTAATGCTTATGTTGGTAGAGAATTAAAGAATAATGCTTTCGAGATAGGACGCTTGAGTGATTATATGGCTAGAGTTAAAGGTGAACTTAAACTCATTAGCAAATATGCTTCTATGGTTACCACTCAAGCTGACCAAGTACTTAAAGCTCAAAGTGATTTGCTCGATGAATTAAATAATAAACATGACTTTGCTATTAGAGTGGCTACTAGAACCGGTAGAATGACTCAGGAACCTTTGTATCCTGAAGGCCACCTGTTGTAGGGTCAAACCCTAGGAAGTATCTTTTCACACTTGGAGGGGGGGGGAAGGAGGAAAAACTCAAGATCACCAAGAACACCAAGAACAAATCTCTCAAACAAACCCAAGTATCACATCCACTAGAGTAGCACACATGAGGTCCACAAGATTACAAGATCAATACAAGGAGGGTAGCACTTGGTAAATTCTTCCCACTATGTGAGGTCTTGATGATCTTCTCCAAGAGGAGGCCTTGATAATCCAATGGATTCTTCCCTAGGAGGGGGCTTGAGCTCCTAAGAGGAGGGGATACAAGGAGCAAAGGCTCACAATGCTTAGTCTAATCTTTTCTAACCTTCCAAATGACCTAGGAGGTGTCCTTATATAGTCTAGGGGCGACACAATGCAATAAGAGAGGGGTGCAAGGCCAAAAAGGCCATCAACGTGCGGCTGGGCGAAGGGGGGCGGGCACCCGGGCAACTTGGGCCGGGCACCCGGACAGTTCAAGGGTCGGCTGGCATGTGGCCGGGCACCCGGGGGCCCAAGTCCCGGGCACCCGGGGTGGCGCTGGAGAGGGCCGGGCGAGGCAGCTAGGCACCCGGGGGCCTAAGTCACGGGCACTCGGGGGTGGCGTTGGAGATGGCCCAGGGCAGGCCGGGCACCCGGGGCCAGTTGGCCAGGCACCCGGGGTGGGATGGCGAGGCCCATGTGACAGGCCGGGCACCCGGGGCCTTGGGGCCGGGCACCCGGGGCCGGCTGGGGCGCTGCCCAGGCTGTGGCCGGGCACCCGGGGCCTTGGCAGCCGGGCACCCGGGGAGTCCAGGGGCTGCGGCCTCTTCTTCTCCTCGGTCTTCTCTCCTCTTCCTTGCTCCATGGGTGCTCGAGACTCTGTCTTCTCCTTCTCTTGATCATCTCCTTGGTATCCTAAAATGCATAACATGTCCTTGTGAGGTAGAACCCAATTCTCATGTGAATTCGAACGAAACTCGAAGAGGAGAGAGTCAACCTCGTTCTCGATGGCGCGAACACGTGCTCTTGTCATTGGTCCACTCGGTGGTGAAGGAGTGTTGGTGCGAGTAGTCGCTGGATGCTCCGCATCATCTTACCCCCCCCCCCTCGGGAGAGATCCGTCCACGGATCGTACTCTTCATCACCATGGTACTTGGCCAAGTCTTTGATGTTGAAGATGTCGCTAACGTTGTACTTGTCGCGTGGGATGTCGACCTTGTAGGCGTTGTCATTGTAGCGTGCGATCACCTTAATGGTCCGTCGGCTCGTGGTAGTAGCTTGGACTTGTGTTCCTTGGGGAAGCGGTCTTTGCGGAGATGTATCCATACTTGATCACTCGGTTGGAACACCATCGGAGACTTGTTGATGTTGAGCTTGGCGGAGAGGCGTTGCACTTGGCGCTCGGTCGTGGAACGTGTTTCTTCATGCATCTTCTTGAGGTAGGCAGCTCTTTCACTTGCATCCATGTTTGCTCGTTCTTGAAGCGGTAGAGGAAGGATGTCCAATGGCGACAAAGGGTTGAAACCATAGACGACCTCGAAGGGGGACTTGCCGGTTATAGAGTGTCTTGCACGATTGTAGGCGTACTCGGCGATGGGTAGGCACTCCTCCCACTCCTTGATGTTCTTCTTGATCAACACACGTAGGAGAGTCGCAAGCGTTTGGTTGGTGACTTCCGTTTGTCCATCGGTTTGAGGATGATAGGCCGTGGAGAATAGTAGCTTGATCCCGAGCTTGGCGCATAGTGTCTTCCAAAAGTAGCTTAAGAACTTGACATCTCGATCCGACACAATTGTCTTTGGCACGCCGTGCAACAGCAAGATTTCCCTACAAAAGAGATTGGAAACATGTGAAGCATCGTCTATCTTATTGCATGGGATAAAATGAGCCAACAACAAAAACCGAATCCTTGCCATTTTGAGTTCTAGGTAATCCAAGCACAAAATCCATGCTAATGTCTTCCCAAGGTTGATGTGGAATAGGTAAAGGCATATGTAAACCATGGGATTGAGAGTGTCACTTAGCGTTGCAACATGTAGAGCACCGGTTGGTGAAGCGGGCAACATCGCAAAACATCTTTGGCCAATAATAGTTCTTGGAGAGCGTGGCGAAAGTCTTGTCGCATCCAAAGTGTCCCATGAGTCCACCTCCATGAGCCTCTTGCAAAAGGAGTAAACGAAGAGAGGACTTGGGAATGCATAGTTTGTTAGCTCTCATAAGATAACCATCTTTTATATAATATCATTCCCAAGAACTATGTGTCACACACTTAGCGTAAGGAGTAGCAAAAGTCACATCACCCTCATACAAATATTTGATATGATCAAATCCTATGACATTCAATTCAAGTTGAGTAGGTAACATGCATTTGCGGGAAAGGGCATCTGCCACCATGTTTTCTTTGCCCTTAATGTACTTTATCACATAGGGAAAAGATTCAATGAATTCACTCCATTTAGCATGCCGTTTATTCAACTTGGTTTGACCTTTGAGGTATTTAAGTGTTTCATGATCGGTATGTATGACAAACTCATGCGGTCTAAGGTAATGCTCCTACACATGTAACACACGTACTAAGGCAAACAATTCTTTGTCATAGATGGGATAGTTAAGTTGAGCACCGGAAAGTTTTTCACTAGAATAAGCAATAGCTCGTTTCTCTTGCATCAAAACTCCACCAATTCTAGTACCACTTGCATCGCAATGAACCTCAAAAGTTTTGTCAAAGTTGGGTAAAGCAAGAATCGGAGCATGTGTAAGCAAATATTTGAGCTCATCAAAAGAGGTTGATTGCAAAGGTCCCCAAAGAAAAGGAGCATTCTTCTTGCTCAAAGCATGCAAAGGAGCGGCAATAGTGCTAAAATCTTTCACAAAGCGACGATAAAAACCCGCAAGGCCAAGAAAACTTTGCACTTGTTGCAAATTGGTGGGTTGGGGCCAATTTTTAATTGCTTCAATTTTAGATTCATCAACATGGACACCCTTGGAAGATACAACGAAACCCAAGAAAACCACTTTGTCAACACCAAATGTGCACTTTTTCATGTTGGCATAAAGACTTTCCTTGCGAAGTGTTTGCAAAACAGCCCTAACACGAGTAAGATGCTATTTCATGGTTTTGCTAAACACAAGAATATCATCGAAGTAAACCACAACAAAGACTCCAATATAAGGGCAAAGTACATGATGCATGAGACGCACGAAAGTACCGGGAGCCTCCGATAAACCCATAGGCATGACTAACCATTCATATAAGCCAAATTTGGTTTTGAAAGCGGTTTTCCATTCATCACCCTCTTGTATGCGGATTTGATAATAGCCACTTTTAAGATCAATTTTTGAGAAAAAGTTGGCTCCACTAAGTTCATCAAGCATATCATCTAAGCGAGGAATGGGATGCCTATAGCGACGGTAATAGCATTTATGGGTCTACAATTGGAACACAAGCGATAGCTACCATCTTGCTTGGGCACAAGTATAACGGGAACGGCACAAGGGCTTAAGCTTTCATGTACATGACCGTTGTCGATGAGTTGTTGTACTTGCCGTTGAATATCCTTTGTCTCGTCGGGGTTGACGTGGTAGGGAGCCTTGTTTGGAAGAGGAGCGCCGGGGATGAGGTTGATTCGATGCTCAATGCCTCGAAGAGGAGGGAGACCCGGAGGTAGCTCATCGGGGAAAACATCTTGAAATTCCTGCAAAAGATATTGAAACACCAAAGGTAGCTCGTGAGCGGTGTTAGTTTTTGGTTATCCATCCTTGCACACAAGGACAAAGTGCATTACACTCGATGGGTTCTCACACACTTCTCTCATCTCACTTTTTGTGGCAAATAGTATGAGGTTTTTCTCTCTAGGCGAGGAGGCGCTCAAGTTTGGCTTGTGGCTCTCACTCACGTTTGGGTGGCTCACTTTCTCACTCTTCTCTCCATGGTGGGTGGCTTGCTTGTCGGCTATCACTTGACTAGGAGACATAGGTCGTAGCACATATTCCTTCCCTTTCATCTTGAAGCTATAGTGATTGGTACGCTCATTGTGGATAACACCACGGTCGAATTGCCATGGTCGACCAAGAAGGAGGTGGCAAACGGTCATTGGGACCACATCACACTCCAAAGTATCCTCATATGCACCAATTTTGAAGGAGACTTGGACCGTATGCTCAACTCGGATAGTGCTGGAGTCACTTAGCCATTGAACCTTGTAAGGGTGCGGATGTTTCCTCTTGACCAATTGAAGCTTGGAGCATAGTTCTTCACTTGCCAAATTGTGGCAACTACCTCCATCGATGATGACCTTGATGGACCTCCCATTGATGCCGGCCTTGGTGTGGAAGATGTGGCACCGTTGGTCTTCTTCTTGGTGGTGTTGGAGCGTCAAGACATTGGAGACCACGAGAGAAGGACTTTAATCATTGTCACAAAAGACTTGGTCATCTTCATATTTGTTCACGCGCCGGTGCATGGCCACGTGCTCAATGGCTACCATTTCTTCTTCACTCATTGAGTCATATGTGCCGTCATCGTTGAAGATCATCGTTCGCTTGTTGGTGCATTGGAAGGACTTGTGGCCTCGGCCGCCACATGTGAAGCACTTGATTGAACTTGTCTTGAAGGGATCATCGGGAGGCGCTGAAGATGAGGGAGTCTTGGATTTGTAGGTGCTTGCCGGAGGACGAGTCGAGGAAGGTGCCACTTTCTTGGAACTTGACTTTTCGCCGGTACTTGGTGATGCTCGAGTTGATGTAGGAGGTGCCGAAGTCGCGGGAGCTTGAGAGTAGGAGCCGTAGTTCTTGGACGAGTACTTGGCGTATTTGAAGTCATCTTATACTTGTCGCTCGGCCTTGGTCGCTTGATGAACTAGCTCAAGAAGGTTGGAGTATGGTTGGAAGTTGGCGATCCACTTGATTGGGTGGTTGAGGCCATTTAAGAAGCGTGCCATTGTTTGCTCGTCATCTTCCTTGACATTGGCTCGTATCATGGCAATCTCCATTTCTTGGTAGTATTCTTCCACCGTCTTGGTGCCTTGCTTGAGGAGTTGCAACTTCTTGAAAAGATCTCGAGTGTAGTGAGTAGGCACAAAGTAGGCTCTCATGACTTCCTTCATGGCATCCTAAGTTGTGATTGGTGGTTCGCCTCTTGTATGTCGTCGCTCGATCACTTGTTCCCACCAAATGAGGCCGTAGTCTTGGAACTCGAGGGAGGCCATGGCTATCTTATTTTCTTCATCGTAGTTGTGTAGGCGAAAAATCTTGTCCTCCTTCAATGCCCAAGAGAGATATTCTTTGGGATCATTGCTTCCGGAGAAATTTGGCATGGTGAACTTGAGCTTGCCGTAGTGTAGTTCTTCATCTTGATAGCGGTTGTGATATCGCTCTTGCCTTGGAAAGTCCTCAAATGCTCGTTCCTCATGATGTCGCTCTTGACGTGGAGGAGGGTCTTGAAGCACTTGTTCCACTTGGTGTCACTCTTGTCTTGGAGGAGGGCGAGGAATGTGCGCTTGGTTGCGCCTTTCTTGTTGTTCTTCGTGTCGAGCTTCTTCTTCTTATCTCGCGTCGAAGAGCTTCCTCTTGTTCTCGCACTTGGCGGTTTCGGACTTCAACGGCTCTAGTGGCCTCGCGTAGAGCTTGTTGTGCTTCAAATGCTTGAGCTTCACGGTCGAGGGCTTGTGCTTCACGTTGCTCTTGTGCTTGTCGATGTGCATCACCGTCTTGAGGGGCTTGAAGTGGTACTTGTGGAGGTATTTGCTCTTGCTCCATTGCTCCATGAGGGGCTTGGTGTCGCATCCGTTCATGTGCTCGAACTCGGTCTTGTAATCCATTGCCATGGAATGGACTTTCTTGAGCTTGGTGAGCTTGATGATGATCACGTCGAGGAGGGCGAGCTCATGGTGGACTTGCATCATAAGAAGAGTAGTCTGAAGATTGCCGACTTGTACAGTGACTTGAGTGGCGCCGTCTTGAAGAAGCCGATGAGGAAGACGGGCGTCAAACGATCATGTTGCGGAGCTCTTCCATTTGTGTGTTGAATTTGTCGTCGATGTTTTGACGAAGGTCGGAGGCGAGTTGTTCCAAGCGTTCACCCAATGCGACGTTTTCTTGATGAAGCGCTCGTTGCGCGATGAAGAAGTGGTTCTTGGAGACATATCCGGAATCATCACCTTGCTCCTCGAAAAGTGGGTTCGACGACGCGCTTGGCCTATCCATCATAACCAAGTGGGGTGAGTAGGAAAGTGAGAGAACAATACCAAAGTTACCTTCTCCGAGGATTGAAGATGTAACAAGTGTCACTCAATGTAATGCTACAATAGGAGAATTGGAACCGGGTTTGTTTCTCACACCTACAAGTAAGAGGCTTATGGAGTAGCTCGGTTAGGATGGTGGCAAAAATTTCAAGCAAATTTTAGTCAAGATATCGATAAGGTTGAGAAGGTTCACAAAAATGCAAGTAAAGCAAATAGATCAAACCCAACGGTATCAGTAGGTACACATGCACGGAACATAGATGGGATCCGCGCAACCAAGGAGTGATCTCAAAAGGTGCAACCACGGAAAATGCTCTTGTTGTGCAAATGCTCGAGAGACACTAGCTCGATTGCTCAAATGGGCAAGATACGCTTGTGCACCTACCTATGAGAGAACCGTGCCGTCTTCAATCCCAACTATGGTATATATGCGATGACCAAGATGATATAGGTCTGCAAATGGCTCAACTCTATTGCTTACAAGCTCTTTGTTTCTCCTCTTTTGCTTAAAAGCTTTTCTTCTTTTTTTTCTCTGCTTGATGCTCGAGCCGAGTATGATATGAGGCAAGTATGTATGATATGCACGGGAGAGACTTATGGCACTAAGATGATAACACGATCACTACGGTGCACAAAAAGCGTGGTCCGACAATTCTCAACTTGCTAGTCTCAATGGGTAAGCGACACAAAGTGGCTCGGGGTATCAATGCAAAAGCAAGGTAAGGAGTAAGTGTCGTCGAGGTTACCGTCCTTTCTTACGGTTAGCGAAGAAGATGACTCCGAGTCGATGATGGTGACGAAGATGTCACACGCTCCTAAGTAGCCGAAACACCTTAGGAAACGCAAATGTCAACACAAAATCGGTCAAATGCGGAAGGTTGGTGTTTTTGTGATGATTTTTTGGATGGGGCTTAATGGTGGTGGTAGTGGGATGAGTGGATGGGAGATGTCAAGAGCTTCTAAACGAGCTAAAGAACACGAAAAACAGGCTTGGGAGGTGGAAGTTATGGCCAAAATGGTGTTGGTAGTGGGCTGATTTGGGGGGGTGCGGGCACCCGGGGGTGTGAGGTGCGGGTGCCCGGGGGTGGCTGGGCACGATGCGGGTGCCCGGTGGTTCGAGGTGTGGGCACCCGGTGGTGGCCGATTTGGGCGGAAATCTTTGGGGAAAGGCCAAATTCGGTGGATTTCGTGGTGGGAAGGGTGGGGATTGTTGGGGAGGGGCTAGATCCACTTGCCAAACATCAAATCCATGGACCAAAACAACCAAATCTCACAAGATCCAACAAATTGCAAGAAAAAAATTTGGGGCTATTTTTGTGGGGATTTTCGGATTTGGACGAAAAACAACAAAATCAAGCTAGCAAATGGGGGGATGGGACTCCAAGATGTGAATAAACCTTTCTCATGATACCAAGATGTTGTAGGGTCAAACCCTAGGAAGGATCTTTTCACACTTGGAGGGGGGAAAAGGAGGAAAAACTCAAGAACACCAAGAACACCAAGAACAAATCTCTCAAACAAACCCAAGTATCACATCCACTAGAGTAGCACACATGAGATCCACAAGATTACAAGATCAATACAAGGAGAGTAGCACTTGGTAAATTCTTCCCACTATGTGAGGTCTTGATGATCTTCTCCAAGAGGAGGCCTTGATAATCCAATGGATTCTTCCCTAGGAGGGGGCTTGAGCTCCTAAGAGGAGGGGATACAAGAAGCAAAGGCTCACAGTGCTTAGTCTAATCTTTTCTAACCTTCCAAATGACCTAGGAGGTGTCCTTATATAGTCTAGGGGCGAGACAATGCAAGAAGAGAGGGGTACACGGCCAAAAAGGCCATCAACGTGCGACTGGGCGAAGGGGGCCGGGCACCCGGGCAACTTGGGCCGGCCACCCGGACGGCTCAGGGGCCGGCTGGCATGTGGCCGGGCACCCGGGGGCCCAAGTCCCAGGCACCCGGGGTGGCGCTAGAGAGGGCCGGGCGAGGCGGCCGGGCACCCGGTGGCCCAAGTCCCGGGCACCCGGGGGTGGCGCTGGAGATGGCCCAGGGCAGGCCGGGCACCCGGGGCCAGTTAGCCGGGCACCCGGGGTGGGCTGGCGAGGCCCAGGCTTTGGTCGGGCACCCAGGACCGGCTGGGGCGCCGCCCAGGCTTTGGCCGGGCACCCGGGGCCTTTGCAGCTGGGCACCCGGGGAGTCCAGGGGCTGCGGCCTCTTCTTCTCCTTGGTCTTCTCTCCTCTTCCTTGCTCCATGGGTGCTCGAGACTCCATCTTCTCCTTCTCTTGATCATCTCCTTGGTATCCTAAAATGCATAACATGTCCTTGTGAGGTAGAACCCAATTCTTATGTGAATTCGAACAAAACTCGAAGAGGAGAGAGTCAACCTCCTTCTCGATGGCGCGAACACGTGCTCTTGTCATTGGTCCACTCGGTGGTGAAGGAGTGTCGGTGCGAGTAGTCGCGGGATGCTCCGCATCACCACCCTAAGAGAATCGAGCAGGATTCTCAGAGAAATAATTTAGAGGCACCTAGTTCTTCTACAAATAAGAAAAAGAAAAACGATAGGACTTTGCATGCTTCTAGTGAACCTGTTGCAGACACACCTGAGAATCCCAATGATATTTCTATTTCTGATGCTGAAACACAATTGGGTGACGAACATGAACCTAGAGATAATGTTAATGATAACGTCCATGTTGATGCTCAACCTAGCAATAACAATGAAGTAGAGGTTGAACCTGCTGTTGATCTTGATAACCCACAATCAAAGAATCAACGTTATGATAAGAGAGATTTTGTTGCTAGGAAGCACGGTAAAGAAAGAGAACCATGGGTTCAGAAACCCATGCCCTTTCCTCCTAAACCATCCAAGACAAAGGATGATGAGGATTTTGAGCGCTTTGCTGAAATGATTAGACCTATCTTCTTACATATGCGCTTAACTGATATGCTTAAGTTAAATCCTTATGCTAAGTATATGAAGGATATCATTACAAATAAAAGAAAGATACCGGAAGCTGAAATTTCCACCATGCTTGCTAATTACACTTTTAAGGGTGGAATACCAAAGAAACATGGAGATCCAGGGGTACCAACTATACCATGCTCCATTAAAAGAAATTATGTTAAAACTGCTTTATGTGATCTTGGAGCCGGTGTTAGTGTTATACCTCTCTCTTTATATCGTAGACTTGAATTGAATAAGTTGACACCTACTGAAATATCTTTGCAAATGGCTGATAAATCAACTGCTATACCTGTCGATATTTGTGACAATGTGCCTGTTGTAGTTGCAAATGTCACTATCTTAACGGACTTTGTTATTCTTGATATTCCCGAGGACGATAGTATATCGATTATCCTTGGTAGACCCTTTTTGAATACTGCAGGGGCTGTTATCAATTGCAACAAAGGCAATGTCACTTTTCATGTTAATGGTAATGAGCATACGATACACTTTTTGAGGAAACAATCTAAAGTTCATAGCATCAATTCTATTGGAAAAATTCCAACTATCATAATTGGAGGTTTTGAATTTCCTCTTCCTACTGTCAAGAAAAAATATGATATTCTTATTGTTGGGGATGTTCACATCCCCGTTGAGGTAACTTAGTGTTACTCAAAATTTCTCCGGTTCCGTGTTATTCTGAATGAGTTTGTTAACAAGACTTGATCAACCTTGTTAGTGGATTCATTTTGATGATCATGAGATGGATGAAACTAGAAGGCACAACCTTCTGTACCCTCTTTTTACTTTCTGTTATTTGGAATAAATAAAGCAAAAATAGTATTATCTGTCTGTTTTCTGAATTATCCCTGCAATAAAAAATATCCCGAAAATAAAAATGCTCCAAATGCCCTGAAAATTTAGTATGGTTTTTTATGGATTATTTGAGGATTTTAGGCACTGAAAACACTGCAGGGCGGAAATCACCTTGCCACGAGGGTGGAGGGCGCGCCCACACCCCCTGGGCGTGACCCCCTATCTCGTGGGCCCACGGTGGCCCCTCTCCACTTATTCCTGCACCCACACACTCCATCTTCTTCCCAAAAAATCCCCATCCAGCTCAAGCATGAGTTCTAGCTCATTTTGCTGCGATTTTTGGTCTCCTTGCTCAAAGCTCCATTCACAAAATAGCTTTGGGAGATTGTTGCTTGGTATGTGACTCCTCCATTGATCCAATTAGTTTTAGTGCTTTATCCATTGATCCAATTAGTTTTTGCTGCATAGGTGACCCTGTTCTTGAGCTTGCATGTTAAATAAATGAGGTCTCAAGTAATTCTAATGCATGATATAGGCTCTAGGCACTTGTAGGAGTAGTTGCTACCAATCTTGTTTAGTTATATTCACTTTTATTTTGAAGTTACTAAAATTTCAGAAATTTTTCAGAAAAAGAAATATGTCTAGGAGAATGTACCAAGGTGGTTCCTCGACAAAGAAAGGACCCAGGCGTGCTATGCGTGAGCAAGACGATGAACCACCAAGGGTCGCAGAAGTGCGAGCTTGTGAGTGGCCATCAGACGAGTTTATGGTCAAAGCAGGCATCAAGCATGAATTTGACACATATGTGCGTAATGCCGATCTTGAGGACTTCTTACAAGATAAGTGTCCTCAGTACTACCAATTGACTGATTCATTTGTGAGAAGGTTTAAATATAAATCTTCACGTAATTATCAGAGTGTCCTGTTTGATATGTATGATAAATCTTATACCATGGACTTAGAAGATTTTACAACTGCTTGCAAACTCCCGCAGTGGGGCAATCTTAATGACCCCCACAAATCTGAATATAAAGACTTTCTTGCTAGTATTACTGTGGGAGAATCTAGGGATATAGCACAAGCTACCATAGGGAGCATTCATTTTCCTGCTATACATTATTTTGCTCTCTTCATTGGTAGATGCATTAACGGTAAAGATGAAGCATGTCATATGTGTGTCCCTGATCTTTGTGTCCTCAAGAGTGCTGTGTTATGTAATAAAGATTACAACTTGGGGGTAATAGTTGCACGTAGGTTGCATAATAATGATTTATCTGGAGGGATTTATGCGACCCGTGTTGCTAATTATCTTGGTATAGCTCCACGTGAGGAAGATGTTCAGTTGCTTCCTGCTTATTTAGATTATGACGCGATGGTCAAACATCGTTTTCTTTTATGGAACGAACAATTCCTCCAGTATCGACTAATCTTTGACAGACGTAGCTCTGTCCATGTTACTCTCCCTGCTCCTTTCCTTTTTGATTACCAGGCAAAAGGAAGATATGTTGTTACCAGGGAGGAGGCAGCTGAACACGAGGGGAGAGCGGAGGCAGCTCACCAACATGCCGCGGCTCAGGATGCATTTGCTGCTGCATCTCAGTATGACCCCAGTTATAACTTCGGATATCAGCCAGGCTATCCTTGGTAATAAACCAACTCAGGCCAAAAGCCTAAGCTTGGGGGAGTACATATTTCTCACCGACTTTACATTCATGTTCACACATTATTCTAGTTGTTGGTGCTCATACTCTTTCATTGTATTATCCATGCTAGTTTAATTTATTTTTCTAGCTTTCTTCTTGTGTGTTTGATAAAACTTAAGAATTGGTGTATTGGTGTAAGTTTATTGACGACTTCCTGCACGATGCATTCTCAAGCAAGATGTACCAAAAGGGTTGTCGACTGCATTTAATGGTATTTTTTTAGCAGTCCTTTTGTGTGAACACTCTTTTTAACACCTTTTATTCATGCATGGCAACCTGATCATAACAAGATGGCAACTGCCATAATGACAATATGGCGACTGCCATCATATTATGATGGCAACTGTCATCATACTATGATGGCAACTGCCATCATGACAATGTGGCAACTGCCATCACACTATGATGGCAACTAGCACATACAGATGGCAACTTCTTCTTTTTCTCTTTTTCATGCACTTCAACTTGATTATCATGGGAACATAGATTATCCTGTTTTTTTTTGCAAAGTACCATGATGGCAACTGATATTTCTTTCTTTTTAAAATTGTTGTACATCAGCTCATGTACGTCGACTGTCTTGATCTGTCCACCGTGGATTTCACTGGGACAGGAGGCCCGCCGCCTACACACAAGTTTGCTGTTTCTGCGTGGACTATCGATGCTGTCAAGGCTGTGCTTGCTGCAGACAGGGTAACTGATACCAAATATGGAAAATTGCACGTTAGTTCTGGTTTCTTTCTCTACACGGCATGCTTACAAACTTTTGCGGCATAACATATGAAAAAAAACGTCATGTGGCAGCCATCTGTGGTTCACAAGAGATGACTACCTTTGTTAACCATGGCTGTCTGCGTATTGTATCCATGTCTCACTCCACATGGAAACTCTGCCATTCATGCTGAAACTTATATTTGCGTCTTCTTTTTTTGTTGCATTTGCAACACATGAACTTCTAGTCAGTGTTCATCATTCTCTCTCTTACATCCTAGCTATTTTTTTTGTTTTTTCCAGCTGATGGCTAAGCATGCTATAGACTACAGCGTGTTTGGCGGCCTCAAAACTTTGGAAAGTGGATGGACGTGCACTCAGCTCCGTCTTGCCCTACTAAGGTAATCAAAACTTTGGATTATTTTTGATGTCACGCAAGTGACTGTAATATGGGTGGTTATTGATGCTTCTTGTTTCGTGCACAGGCAAGGGCACCTGTTGAGCATCTAATTGGGCAGTTTGCATCTAGAATGACCGGCTTGCTCGGGAAGTTGGTTGAGGGGTGGACGTCCCTTAGTGGCTCTGACAGTGATGCGGTTGCGAGGCAGTTCACTTCATTTGTCCCAGAACGGACACATTGGCCAACTGGTTGCCGTGGCCGGTATAACTACAACAGTTCCCAAGAGCTTGCTGACACACAAGATGAACTAGATGGAGACGCTGGTCTCAGCAAGGATGACGACGATGACATGGAGAACGTGCAACAAGACACCAATGATGATGAACATGCTAAAGTTTGTGCAGGTGGTAACAAGGGCAAGGATGCACCAGATGTCCCCCCACCGAAGAAAGTCAAAGAACATACCACTGCGAGAGGCGAGGGGGTGTTGCCATCAAACAGGGGGAGGGCTCCAAAGGATGTTGGGAAGGGTTCTCCTGGCAAGAGGTCTAGGACCAATCCCGTAGCTGCCAGGAGGAGGTTCGACTTTAATTTTAGTTTTTTGCTTTGTCTATATTTTTGGAACAGACTGATCCCTTTTTGCACTTGTTTTTGCCAAGCGCGGCAACGAGTTTTCTGTCTGACAATTGCCACCTTTTTTTCCTCCATCTCATACGTGCAGTGAGCCGACAGCTGGTGGACGAGCAGTTACAAAGAAACAGGCGCCAACGCCAACCCGTGTTTCTGCTCGGTTGAACAAAGGTGCCCCCATTGCTGGTGACACCCTTTCCACCAGGTCATCTCCTCGTACGACGACGTCCAACACTGGGGATCCTGTCGTGTTGCCAGACCTGAGAAAGCCAGTCAAGAAGTAGGTTTTCCATGCGCTTTCATTAACATAGTGCTATTTTTTTTTCAATGCATCCGTTCAGCTTGTCACATGGGCTTCTGTCATCATCCCCACATGGCAACTGCTATTTTTCAAATGATTTTTCCCTTCCTTTTTAAGTGCATGGCAACTCCTACTTGTTTTTACATGGCAACTGCCATCTAGGCCAAATGGCAACTCTTATTGTACCTAATGGCAACTGCCATCTTTTCATTGGCTTGTGTGCTCATCCCATACCTAGTTTTGAAATTGCATTCATGGCAGATCAGACATTTTTATCATTCTTCAAGTTGGCTAACATGGCAACTATTGTTGTATTTGCATGGCAACTGCTAACTATGCCACATGGCAACTCATATTCCCCTTACATGGCAACTACCAGCTTTTCCACTTATTTTTCATTTTTTTTTAGATTTCTACCATGGCAAATATATTTTCTTCATTTTTAATACCTTTTTCATGTGCTTTCTTTTTTTGCAGGGTGAAGAAGACTACTACACGCGGGGCCAAGCATATCAGTAAGGACCCACTCGAACGCCTTCATTCAAAGTTGTCAACAGGGGGCAACTCAGATGTTCATGAGGCGCCAGGCAACAAAACTACTGCTGCACTGTCAACTGTTCCCACTAACTCTGACGCAAGTGGCCGACCATCTCCGTCGGTTGCAGATGTGCAGGCTAGAACAACAGGCATCCGTACATCGGGGAGTGATGAGTCGGTATCTGCCAGGACAGCTGAAATATTGCCAACTCTTCTCGCAATGAAGGATGATGCTGTGAGCCATGCCACCCCATCAGCAAGCGTTGAAGTGGACACTCCCGAGACCAACCTAAGCAAGGAAGATTCCCGCTCATCTGACACTGATTCCAAGCGCGTGCGTGGTGGCACTCATGTGTCCATGATAGAAGTGGCTGAGGCGGCAGTTCACAATGATATGCCATCTACAGGTGAGAGTCTTGGCACAACAACTCCAGCTCCTGTCAGTGCAGATACTGCTAAGGCGAATGTTTCGCGTGCTGGTCTTCAACCTAGGCGTCGAAGCCCCCGCAAGCAATCAACAGACATACCCAGCGCACCAGCTATAGCTAGGAGCAGCAGAGACGAGTCTGGTTATGTTCCTGCGTCCACACTGTTCCCGCCACCTGTCAAAAGCAATGTGATGGAGAAACCAGAAGACCGGAGCACAACTGATGCAGGTGTCAAGTCGGGCATGAGTGACGCAGGTGAACGTCCAGAGCAGACTGCGCCTTTACCCGCAGTGGAAATCCCCAGCTTAAATCTGCACACTTCCAGGCTCCCAGTCAATGTGGGTGTCCCCTACAGCCCAAACAAGAAGATTGTCAAGAAAGCTGCGGCTGATACCGCTGACAACACGCCCCGCCCTATAAATAAGCCCGATCATTCTGTAGCGACCGATTCAGATATGTTTGTTGATTTTTCACCCTTGGATTCTGCCCCGCAAGTTGTTCGTGGTCCGGCCAGTAGGCATGAGAGGCACCCAATGGCCTTCACCCCACCGAGCTTCAGTCTTGGCATCAGTCAAGACAACCAGTGGTGCCAGATCCTATGCCAGTTGCCTTTGCTTTCCCGGGAGGCATGCCCGCAATCATGGCGCAGCCAATGGTCGAGGGCAGGAAGGCTGTCAAGTTCGCAGAGCCGATAGTCCAAGGTACATTTATCATGTGCTTATCATTTTCTTGTGTACATCTTTGTAGTTTGACTTTTGTCCTAATCATATTTTTTGGGGTTCTCACTTGTGATGGCAACTTATATGTGATGACATGGCAACTGGATTTGATGCACCATGTCACCTACATTTTTTTTGCTGCCATGCTGCATTTTACATTGGGCAACCACATGGCAACTGAAGTTGATTCAACATGGCAACTGTAGTTGTTTTCACATGGCAAATACAGTGCAATACACATGGCAACTGGATTTGCTGCACCATGTCACCTGCATTTTTTGTTTCCATGCTGCATTTTTCCATACAGCAAGCACATGGCAAGTGGAGTTGACACAACATGGCAACTGTAGTTGCTGTGACATGGCAACTATAGTGCAACTACATGGCAACTGTAGTTGCTGTGACATGGCAACTGTAGTTGCACCACACATGGCAACTCCCCACTTTTTGTACCTACATTTCACATCATGCACCCTATCTTTTATCACAATCCATCTGTTTTTGATTTCTAGGTATCCTAATCCACTTTTTTGATCCTTGCAGGCACCCCTGAGGAGATTTCACCGTCACTTGATGAAGCTTACTGCAGGATCGAGGAGGTAGCATTGCAGAGGAGGTCCTCACGAGGGCAGGGGCAATCAAGTTCCAACGTGCCTGCAAATACGGTATCTGAGGATACCATTAGGAGTGCCACCCCTGGTTCTGTGAGGTAGCAGAGGGTAGTTCACCCACCTCCCGCGGAAGACTACGAGCCCGAATTCAGGGCCACAAAGGAACAGGCCCAGTTGTACGATATTGTCAAGCGGTTTGGAAATGCGAGGGCCAGCAGCAAGCACATGAAGGAGCTGAAAGCGTAAATGACCACACCACATAATCTCTCATTTTGCTTTGCTCTCTTTTTACCATTCATCTTCTTCGTACTTTCTATACATGATCCGCTTACGTTTTAGTTCTTTCATTTTTTACTTAGTAGGCATGATTCTTTCATGTTATATCATTTTCATACAGCTCATGTTTGGACAGAACCAAGGTCATTCAATGTGAAGCGACGTACGTCGACCTGGGTGATCTTGCTGAGTCCGTGAGGCCAAACGGTAAAATTTCGACGAATGTAGTTGCATGCGGGATTGACTACATCAACAATCATATGGATGTGTGTGCGGACAAAACAATCTTGCATTATAGTGTGACCTGCAAAATATGGGATGGTGACTTCCACCACAAAATCCTGAGGAAGAATTTTGCTCAACACGGTGAATTCAAGCTCACACTGAAGAAATATGTGAGTACTCCTTCCCTGTTTGCACTTTTTTTCACATGGTATGGTTTTTTGCCATCATCTGCACTCTGTTTATGTGGCAGATGTTTCATGTGGCAATAGCTGCCGTGCAAACTGACTTTTTGATTTTTGCATCCCGTGCAAACTATGTGGCAGCTTCATACTAAAATACATGGCAAATTTTGTTCATACATGGACGGCAACTTTCTTTCAACTACCCCCACCATAACTAAACATTCTACGTGATTCTACTTTTTTTGTCCCTCTGTTGTTCTTCATGTGAACTCTGCTTCTCATTTCCTTCACTTTTACATGCAGGTCATGTTCCCCATGTTCCAGGAGCTTGCACCACACGACCCACACGACAAGTGTGGTCACCACTATGCGATCTGTCTTGACCTGAAGAACCAACGCTTTGAGGTGCTTGATTCAATGCGTTCGACCGCTGATGCAGACCTTACTTTGCATGTTGAATTCTTCATCAACAACGTCAAAGAGACATGGAACCATCACTACAAAAACTCAAAGGTCCAGATCAGACATTTCCCGATTGAGTATGTGGCGACTACGAATCAAGGGAACACGTAATTTCCTACCCCCTCCTTCATGTGCCATTTACATCAATCCCACCCCTCTTTTGTTGTTACATCTGAATTGAAGTTTATCATTGCTATGTCTGTCCTTTTTGCGAGTTCACCTGACTCTTTTCCTTGTGCAGGACGGACTGTGGCTTTCACACGTTGGAATACTTTGCAAAGTGGGAAGGTAGACTTGTCCCCGCTGTCACAGCTGCAACGGTCGTTGAGCTCCGGAAAATTTACACATGGAACTGGTTGACGAATGAAGATTTCAACAAGCGGTCCGAAGCACGCGAGTTCGTGGAGGAAGCTGTCAAGAAAGTCATCAAGAAGTACAAGTGATCACGTGGCGTTACACACCGGACGCACACCTTACATTCTGTTGCCGAGGAACGTAAGGCACTATCTTTTGTTCTTGTCAAAACTATGTTCGTGTGCTATGTTATGACTGCAACCACGCGTAGCCTAGTATGTAGTGGTGGTGTGTGAGTGACATTTGAATATTTTCTGTAATATATGTGTGGATGTGAACCTATTTAGGCGTGACAACATATACGTTTTATGTTTATCATTATTACTATGGTTTCATCATTTGTAGCAACAGTTTGCTGCTTCGAATGCGTCTACGATGTTTTAAAACATGGCAAAATGTAGTTCATCAGATATGGTTAGTGAAAGTCATCATCGTTTTTCATTTGGCTGTTTTGCTTCTTCTTTTTCATCGCTAACTGTACCGGCTAGCATGCTAGTTTGATCATGTAGTCGTAACCTTTCCCGTGGTTGATGCACGTTACGCTTTTTTCAACTTGTTTCCCATACATTGCACACAACACACTATGTGTGACTAAACCGCATCAAATTATCATGGAAATATATGCGATGCAGAGTCATTACAAATACCATGTCATATTTCAGTACAGCTAACATGGCAAATTTAGTACAAACAACACGGCAGATCCAGCATAATTAACATGGCAGATCCATTATAATTAACATGGCAGATCCAGTACAACTAACATGGCAGATCCAGTACAATTAACATGGCATATTTAGTATAAAATAGCATGGCATATTTAATATAAAACAGCATGGCAGATTAACTACACATAACATGGCAGATTAAGTACCCATAACATGGCAACTGCATTTATCCATTCAATGTATTTTCCTTTAACTTCTGATGCCCCTCAAGAGTCATTCTCCCAATTTTAAAAAAAAATCACAACATCTAGGGTACAAAACAAAATGTCCACAAGGACCATGTCACAGCGCCCCAATTTTTGCTTATGGATTGCCCGTCCCTTTCTTCATTTTCTTGTGTTTTGCTTGAATCTCCAATCCTGATTTGTACCTTATCTCTCTTGGACGACCCTTTGTGATGGAACGGGGTGGGTTCCTGACCTGGGTTTGTGTGCTTGCTGTTCCAGATCCTATCTCCGAGTGTCGGTGTACTTGAGTAGGGGTACCCTAGTACCCCGAACTTGTGCACGGGCAGTCGCAGCATCCCGCGGCAAGGCTTGCCGAGTGGCCGCCAAGACCCTCTGCCGCTACTTTGAAGACCATTCAAGAACAAAGTACTCAAACCAAGGCCCCGGCAAGAGGAGCTTGCCGGGAAGGCCAACCAAGGCCCCGGCAAGAGAAGCTGGCCGGGAAGAAGACAAGACCCCGGCAAAGAGGAGCTTGCCGGGAAGGCCACTCAAGGCATTCCAAGAAAACTTGTCGTGACACACCGTGCGCCCCGGCAAGACCCGGCGAGCAAGAAGCTCTCGGGTGCGGCAAGACAACGACCGCGGCAAGGCGCTTGCCGCGGCGAGGCTACCACTCTGCACCCACGCTCCAGCGCATCCGACAATGTGTCGCTGCAGGGTCGCTCCTGGAGCACGTGGCGGGTAGCTGTGCAGCCAAGCGGTGCGAGGTGACAAGTGAAGATGACTAGAAGGCCATCATGGCGATCGGTGGCGCCCCTAACGGTCGTTTCATACACTGTTTGGGCGACTAGACGGGCATTAAATGCCCTTGACCCCTGCCGTCAGAGTTAGGTAGGGGGCACTATTGGTAGCGGTTGTACCAACCTGCGTTTTTACTCTTTTAACCCTCTTTCTACGCTGCCACCTGTCGGTGACCCCTTTAGCCTATAAAAAGGAGGCCCATGCGCAGGTAGAAGGGGTTCGACTCATTCGAAACTAGACAACATCCACACTCTCAAGCAAGAACAAAATATAAACACAAAGCAGCAGTAGGAGTTTTATCTCTCCGGAGAGCTCCGAAGCTAGGTAAAATCCCTCGCGTGCTTCGCCTCGATCTGCTCTTCGTGCGCCCTCCGCTCCCTTGCCGGACCAAAAGGGGCCCTGCCCCATAGGTGCTCGTTCCCCGTGACATCTCTGGCGCGCCAGGTAGGGGAGCATCGAGGTTGTGCGAACCTGATCCGGCGTTTGCACGCGCTACATCAACATCTTCGTCGACGTGCCACCGAAGAAGAAGGCTTCGGAAGTGGCCGCTCCGTCCACGTCTATCCTACCGCCACCGGAGCAAACGGGCGGTGGAGTGGACACCGGCGGAGGAGCGGGCGCCGGCGGAGGGACTCACATCGTCACTCGGTCCAAGGACAAGGCCCCGCAAGCTTCAGCGTCTGTACATCCGCCGCACCCCTCCCAGGAGGTGCAGGATCGACAACGCCACGGTGCTCCTGGCACCGTACTCGCGCTAGAACAAGGCCAAGCTGGTGGGTCGCGGGACGCTCAAGGCCAACATGCGCGTCGACATGCTGGCACGAGCGCGGGACGGTCGCCTGGACGAGATGTTGCTCCTTCTAACAATGTTAGAAGCCTGAGCATATCCCGCACCTCGCGTCGCTCGCCACCGCCACCCAAGACTCCAGAGGAAGCGCTGGCCCGAGCCCAGCTGCTTCTAGATTACCCTCCAACGCCAGACAAGATCGACGACTGGAGGGCCACCATTCAGAGACTCATCGGCTTCGCCAACGGCGACAAGCCCCGGGAACCGAGCACATCGAAGCCCCGGAAAGACACCCATGCGCAAGCCGACGCCGATAAGACCGCTGGGGGTGCCACCACCGTGCACTCCCCACTACGAAGGCCAAGATCGCCGACTCGCCAGGCCAACCTCGACACCGGCTCCACCGCGTCGTCGGACCCGCGAGCTCGCCGCGATCAACACCAAGTTCTCCAAGAACGACGACAAGAAGACGCTCGTACTCGCATCGAGCGCCGAAGAGAAGCGCGGCGTCAGTCAGACTAGCGCGCTGGGCCCACTGTTGATGTGCATGCGCCAGGGGAACCAGGCGACTTGCCGTACGCGGTAGGTTACCCAGCGTTCACCCGTGAGCTGCGGCAGGTCCAGTGGCCCAGTACCAAAAACTTCAAGCCAGACGTACCCGAGAAGTACGATGGCAGGATACATCCGTCGGAGTTCCTCAGCGTCTACACCATCGCGGTGCAGGCTGCCGGGGGGCGCGACGAGAAGATCCTCGCCAACTACTTCCCGCTGGTGCTCAAGCCCAACGTCAGATCTTGGCTAATGCACTTGCCGAACAACTCCATCTCTTCGTGGGCGGACCTGTGTCATCAGTTTGTCGGCGCCTTCACAGGCGGCCACAAACCCCATGGCCAGGAGAGCGATCTTCATCTGCTCGCCCAGAAGGAAGGAGAACCCCTGCGCAAGTACATACAGAGATTCAGCCAGGTGCAGCGCAACATCCCAGACGTCCACCCTGCCGCGGTTATCAGCGCGTTCCATCAGAACGTGCGTAACCGCAGGATGAGGGAGGAGATGGCGATGTGCAAAATCAGAGATGTCAGCGAGCTATATGCTCTGGCCGACAAGTGTGCACGTGCTGAGGAGGGGAGGAAACTCCCCGGAGAGAACGCAGGAGCAGAAGGATCTGACAGTGAGGATGCCGCCCCGGCAAAGAAGAACCGGAGGCGGAGCAACAGAAAGAGAAAACCTAAGGATGTGCTAGTTGTCGAGCAGTCCGGCAATGGAGGTGGCGCCGAGAAGGCCAAAGCTGGTGACTCCGGCGAGGCTGTGGTGGCCGCCGACAAGCAGGACGGCTCCGGCAAGCAGTACTGCAAGATCCACCGCACCAAGGGCCATGACCTCCAGGCCTGCAAGAAGGTTGAGCAGCTCGTAGAGCTGCAGAAAGCTGAATACGAGCGCCGCGACAAGGAGAAGGCCCAGGAAGGTGGCGGAGGATCCGGCAAGAAGCGTCCCGACCGGGGAGGGCGCCGCGGCAAGGCCAAGCAGCGGCAAGGAGACAGGCCTCCCCGAGGCCGCGACAAGGACGAAGATGAGGACGAAGATGATGAGATGGAGGAAGATGAGGCCGACGAGCAGGAGTTTCAGAAGGCAACAGACGTTTTGTGCATTGACGGCGGTGCCTCTCTGCACACCTCACACCGCCAACTCAAACAGTGGATGCGGGAAGTGAACGCAGCAGAACCGTCCGTTGAGTCGCGCAAGCCCCTGAAGTGGCCCAGCACGCCCATCATCTTCGACGTTGAGGATCACCCTGACCGCATAACTGCGGTCGGGTGCTTGCCGATGTTGGTTTCGCCAACAATCTGCAACCTCAAGGTCACGAAGATGCTGGTTGACGGCGGGGTCGGCCTGAATCTGATCTCTTCCGCGGTACTCAAGAAGCACCAGATCCCCGACAGCGAGCTCGAAGAGACCGGCACCTTTCAAGGAATCAACCCGGGAAGGAGCAAGCCGAAGGGGAAGATCACGCTGCCAGTAATGTTTGGCAGTGAGCTGAACTTCAGGTCAGAGAGAGTCACATTCGACGTTGCTGATTTTCCATTGCCCTACAATGGGATACTTGGCCATCCAGCGCTTGCCAAGTTTATGGCAGCCTCTCATCACGCCTACAACGTGCTCAAGATGCCCGGTCCGATAAGTGTCATTTCTGTCCATGGCGACAAGAAAGATGCACTTATCTGTACCGACAAAATCTACCGGGAAGCAGCAGCCGCAGCAGAACACAAGCCACTTGCCGCTGAAGCTCCCGGGGGGAAGAAGAAGACCAAGTCCGGAAAGAGTAGCTCTGATGCCCACTCCGGCAAGCGCACCTCTTCGGAGTGCTGCGCTATCGTCGAGGACGCACCATCGAGCTCCACCGGCAAGTGCAAGAAGGCAAAGACAGCTTCACCATAGACCAAGAAAGTGGCCGCCAAGGAGGACGGCACTGGTGGTACCTTCACCATTAGTGCCACGCTTGACCCTAAATAGGAAAGCGTGCTCGTTGCTTTCCTGCGGGCGAATGTCGATGTATTTGCATGGAAACCATCTGACATCCCCGGTGTTCCCAGGAAAGTAATTGAGCACCACCTTGCCGTCTGCCATCACGCGCGGCCCGTCAAGCAGAGAGTCAGAAAACAAGCAGTAGAACGCCAAGAGTTCATTGCAGAGGAGATCAAGAAGTTGGAAGCAGCAGGCTTGGTCCGAGGAGTACTCCATCCAACGTGGTTAGCCAATCCAGTAGTCGTGCGCAAAGCGAACGGGAAGTGGAGGCTTTGTATTGACTTCACGGATGTTAATAAAGCTTGTCCCAAGGATCCATTTCCCTTGCCGCGCATTGACCAGATTGTCGACTCCATGGCAGGATGTGATCTGCTTTCATTCCTTGATGCATACTCAGGATATCATCAGATCTTCATGGCGGAAGAGGATGAAGAGAAAACCGCATTCATTACTCCATGTGGCACGTACTGTTTTGTACGGATGCCTTTCGGACTAAAGAATGCTGGTTCAACATTTGCAAGAGTAGTCAGTCATGCTTTTGAGCCACAGCTACACAGAAATGTAGAAGCTTACATGGATGACATAGTGGTCAAGAGCAAGGACAAAGAAACTTTGATCCAAGATCTGGATGAGACTTTTGCAAATCCGCGCAAGATCAATCTCAAGTTGAATCCCGAGAAGTGCGTGTTTGGAGTTCCTTCCGGCAAGCTTCTCGGATTTCTTGTGTCCCAGCGGGGGATTGAAGCCAATCCCGATAAGATCGAAGCCATTGAACAGATCGAAGCACCGAAGCGCGTCAAGGATGTGCGAAGGCTTGCCGGCTGCGTTGCTGCTCTCAGTAGTTTCATCTCTAAGTCTGCCGAGCACGCCCTGCCATTCTTCAAAATTTTGAAGAAGGCAGGTCCAATGAAATGGACTCCGGAAGCAGAGGCCGCGCTGCTGGACTTGAAGAGATACCTATCCTCCACTCCAATACTTGTCGCACCTAAGCCACAAGAGAAGTTGCTGCTATATCTGGCGGCAACCAATCAAGTGGTTAGTGCTACGTTAGAACCGGAGAGGGAGGCGGATGATGAGCCAGCGACCGCGGCAACCGAGTCCAGCGACAAGCAGGGGGCCTCCCCGACAAGTTCCGGTTCCGACAAGGATAGATCTGCGCAGCCACAAGAAGAGAAACAGAAGAAGATGGTGCAGCGCCCAGTTTACTTTGTCAGTTCCCTTCTGCAGGGGGCTAGATCAAGGTACTATGGTGTGCAGAAATTGCTTTTCGGCCTTCTCATGGCCTCGAGGAAGCTGCGCCATTACTTTCAAGCACACGAAATCACAGTTGTCACTCGCTTCCGTTGAAGAGGATATTGCAGAATCCAGAAGTAACAGGCAGGATTGTCGAGTGGGCGCTGGAATTGTCAAGCTTTGGCCTCAAGTTTGAGAGCACTTCAACTATCCAGAGTCGAGCATTGGCAGAATTCATAGCAGAATGGACGCCAACACCTGATGAAGAAACTCCGGAGAGGAGCATCCCCGTCAAAGAAGTGAACAAAGAATGGATCATGTACTTTGACGGTGCCTTCTAGCTGCAAGGCGCCGGTGCGGGCGTGCTACTTGTCGCACCCACCGGAGAGCACCTCAAGTACGTGGTCCAGATGCACTTTCCCAAGGAGCAAGCAACAAACAATACTGCAGAGTATGAAGGCTTGCTTGCCGGACTCAGGATCGCGGCAGACCTTGGGATCAGGAAGCTTATTGTCCGGGGTGACTCACAGCTTGTTGTCCGTCAAGTGAACAAAGATTATCAGAGTCCGTTGATGGAAGCCTACATTGATGAAGTGAGGAAGTTGGAAGAGCATTTTGACGGCCTGCAAATGGAACGTGTTTCGAGAGCTCAAAATGACATTGCAGACGGCCTGTCAAAATGCGCCGCACTCAAGTTACCTGTGGAACCAGGGATTTTTGTGCTCAAGCTGACTCAACCATCTGTAACACCATCAACTGGACAGAGCAAGAAGAGGAAGTTGGTTACTGGCGACTACTTTCCGGCAGAGCTCCCCGAAGCCGCCGTCAAGAAGGTCCCCAAGATCAACACAAAGAGCGCTGAGGGGCAGTCTGCTCCGACAAGCCCTAGGGTTTGTTTCGTTGAAGCAGACACTCCCGACAAGCTGTGTCCCGACACGCTTGCCGGGGAGCATCACGCTCCGGCTGAATCACAGATTCTTGCCGTGGAAGCAGATGTTCCCGCAGCAGCATTTGCGCCTCTAGTCCTTGTCGTTGAGCCACAGGCTCCGGCATGGGCACAACAGATTGTCCATTTCCTTCAAACAGGAGAACTTCCCGAAGAGCAAGAAGAAGCGGAGAGAGTAGCCCGGCAATCAAATGGACAGGAGCTGTTGGCGGAGGTACATGGAGGCATATGTGGTCACCACATTGGCGCAAGAGCACTTGCCGGCAAAGCTTTCCGGCAAGGTTTCTTCTGGCTGACAGCCCTCCAGGATGCAACTGCACAAGTAACCAAGTGTGAAGCGTGCCAGTTCCACTCCAAGCAGATACATCAACCAGCTCAAGCTCTCCAAACAATCCCTTTATCCTGGCCATTTTCGGTCTGGGGGCTCGACATCCTCGGCCCCTTTCCCCGAGCTGTCGGGGGCTTTGAGTACTTGTACGTTGCAATCGACAAGTTCACAAAGTGGCCTGAAGTGGAAGCAGTGAGGAAGGTGACAGCACAATCAGCAGTCAAGTTCTTCAGTACGTCCAAGATCTTGGCGCCAAGATCTGCTTCGCTTCTGTTGCTCACCCGAGAAGCAACGGTCAAGCGGAGAGGGCAAACGCTGAAGTGCTGCGCGGGCTCAAGACCAGAACTTTCGACAGGCTGCACAAGTGCGGAAGAAATTGGATCGAGGAGCTGCCGGTGGTTCTTTGGTCAGTCAGAACGACGCCAAATCGAGCCACTGGCCAGACACCTTTTGCTCTAGTATATGGAGCAGAAGCAGTTCTCCCCACAGAACTCGTACACGGATCGCCTCGAGTGCTCGCTTATGATGAGCTTGAGCAAGAGCAGCTGCGGCAAGATGACGCGCTGCTCCTCGAGGAAGATCGTCTTCAGGCTGCTGTACGAGCTGCTCGCTACCAGCAAGCTTTGCGCCGCTACCACAGCCGCAAAGTTAATGCCAGAAGCTTCGAGGAAGGCGACCTTGTTCTTCGGCGCGTTCAATCCGCCAAGAATTCCAACAAGTTGACGCCGAAGTGGGAAGGCCCTTATCCGGTGAAACGGGTCACTAGGCCTCGCGCTGTCCGCCTTGAGACCGAGAATGGCTTTCCGGTGAGCAACTCCTGGAACATCGAGCATCTTCGTAAGTTTTACCCATAAGGCGCGGTTGCCGGAACCTGTTCCGGCAACCACCTTTTGTACAAGCCTTGCCGTTGTTGCATGTAACCCTTTGTACAAAGCCGGGCACAGATCTCGTGCATAAAGTTTATGTGCTCAGCACATGTTGTCAAATTTCATGCCTTTTTCTTCTATGCATGTATTATCTGACACTTTGTGCAGCACTCGCCTCCGGTAAGCAATAACAAGCCATAAGGCTCCATATCTTTATTTTCTCTTCTTTCTTTTTTCTCAAAAAGAAGGTTCCTTCGCCCACAAGTTCACGGGGGGGGGGGGGGAGGAGAGGATAAAGGTGTGGACCGGGCGTCGTTCAAAGAAGCATGGCCTTGCCGGGACACAGACGACAGAAAAGCTAAGTTGTCAAAGTCTGAACACAGTCAGTTTTAAAAATTTTAAGCTATCCTCCTTGAACGACTGTGCTTTGTATGGAAAACCTGTGCGCGGAGGAACCTCTTCGTAGCTAGTTGCGCCCTAACTTTGTTTCGAGTCCGCTCAACAACTTAAGTGTGCTGCAACTAGTTGCGGCAAGGTTTCTTGCCGGAGCCGGCACCGCCAGCAAGCTGCTGATGTTCCGCACTCAGTACTCGCGGCAAGCGTGCTCCGGCACCACCAGCAAGCTGCTGATGTTCCGCACTCAGCACTCGCGGCAAGCGTGCCCGTTCCGGCAAGTTCCCTGAAAGCGTAGGGTAAAAACATACAAAGAAAGGACCAAGTAAAGGAGATAGCATAGCAAGAATTGCCCAGAATAAAGTTATATTACAAAAGTAACTTGTTGCGGCACTGACTAAATTGTTCTCATGACTTAGATAAACAGTGACAAGGAAAGGAGAAGAAAGACGGTCTAATCCACGCGCTCGCCGTCAACCCTCTTGACCTCATTCACCTTGTCCATGATGGGTGCGACAATGGCTTTGAGTTCTTCAAGATCAGCACCCGCCGGCAGCTTCTTGAGGACGCGGGTGAGGTCGAGGCCCGGGTTGCGGAAGAGTATCTTCACCAACACCTTCTCCAAGACCTTGGCGCAGATTGCGCGCGACTCGTCCGCCAGCTTCTTCGGGATCCTTTCCCGGAGTTGCTGGAGGGCCGTCACCACGCCCTTGAAGAAAAAAGTAAGCTTGGCGCTGGGCGGGAGATTTTCGTCAGTGGAGTACCCGAAGCCCGCCAAGTCCAGTTCTGCCAGATCCTCGTCGATGGATGCAGCGATGTTGACGAGGCCCCCCGTCCAGAGCTCCACCGTGACCTTGAAGGTGTTCTGAGTCTCGGCAGCCCACGTCAGCAGTTCTTCGTTGCCCTTGACCTCCTTCTTCAAGTCATCCTCTCGCCTCTTGGCGGCATCCAGCGTCTCCGTCAAGGTGGCCAGCTTTAGTTTCAAGTCAGCGCTCGAGTCCTTGGCGGCGTTCAGTTCCTTGATCTTCTCGGCGAGTCGAACTTGCAGGTCGCCATGGGCAAGTGCATCCTTCTCGCGTTCACGCTGGAGTGCGGCAAGCTCTTCATTCTTCCCTTTCATGTCCGCCTCCAGCTGCATCGCCTTCACCTCTAACTCCTTCTTGGCGGCCTCAGCAGCCGCGGCGGCATCCTTTGCCTCCTTGAGTGCCCCGCCGAGTGACTGTTCCCGGGCCTCGAGCTCCTCCTCGTGGCTGTCCAGATTAACCTTTTTCTGTGTCAGTTCACCTTCCCGCCTGGACAGCTCCTCGGCAGCGAGCCTCTGCTGCTCCTCGGCTTCAGCCTTTTCCAGGATGAACGCCTTCTTCGCCTCATCAAGTTGCTCCCTTTCCTCCGCAATGGATCGGAGGGCCTCCTGGTTGCGGCTTTTGAGCTCCTCCGCATGCTTTTCTATGTCAACTCCCGCCCGCGCGACAAGCGCTTCCCGGGACTCAAGCTTCGCTTGGCGGGCGCGGTAGAGTGACACCAACTTCCGGAGTAACTGCTCCTCCTCGGACTCGCCACTGCTGCTGCTGGGCGCATCAACCACTGCCAGCCCAGCAGAGGTGAGTACTTCTCCGTCAAACTCTTCTCCTTCGACCGGCGCCCTGGAACTCGACGCCCAGGGAAGCTTGATGTATACGCCCTCGCCGGCCTTTAAGTAGGCACCTGGCTGGGGCTCCTCGGAGCCCGGCACTGCATCAGCAGCGGAGGGGCCGGCAGTCGGTGTAGCGCCCTGCGCTCCTGCACCCTCAGGGTCGCCAGTACGATTGCCAGACCCCTCGCCATCTCCTGCGCTAGCAGCCTTGGCGGCTTCTTCGTCGGAGGGTTCATCAGCGCCGGCCTCTTCCTCGTCCGCGGCGGCATCTTCAGTATTGCCGCGTGCGCCTTCCTCACCGGTGGCCTCGGTCTCCATCGGATCTGTGAGAGGAGAATCATAAGACAGGAGGAGGAAGAAAAAGTCAAGCAAAGATCCAAAAAGAAGATCAGAAGAAGAGAAGCCCAAGGGAAAATTTCCGACAAGGAGGGTTACCTGTGCTGGGCTCTGTGACCGTGGGCTCCACCACTAAAGGCTCGCTGGTCCCACCCCTCACCGGGGAACTGCCCCTTGCCGGGGACCGCTCCCTTGCTGGAGAGCGCTCCCTTGTCGGAAAATCGCCCCTTGGCGGCGTAGTTGAAGCAGACAGCACCTCTGGAGCGGCTTCTGGTTCCTCCTGATGGGCTTGCTCTGCTCCTACACGAGCAAATCAACAATCAAGATGTCAGCAAAAGAAGAAACACCCATGCGCGCCCCACAACAGGAAGTGAACCAAACACTTACGCTGGGGGCTGTGCTGGGGGCTGCTGCGAGGAGAAGGGATCGGGTCCGTCAAGGTGGTCTCGGATGTGTCTTCTGCCATCACAGCAGGATCGTCCTCGATGACAACCACAGGAATCTTGGCCCTCTTCGCCGCTCTCTCGGCCAGAATCCTGAAATGGAACAGGGATTCAGAGGGAAGCGAATCAGATACAAGACAAGCAACAACAAAGATCAAAAGAAAAACAAGTACAGTGAAGAAAGCCTTACTCCTCCTCCTCTTCTTCCTCTTCGTCGGAACTCAGCGCAGAGAGGTCAAAATCTGGTACCCTTTCTGCGCGGCGAGGCGGAGGAGTAGGCTCCCTTGGACGTTTGCCGGGAGCTGCGGCAGGATCGGACATGGCAGCCCGGGAAGACCCCGCCCCAGTTGCCGGCACGGCCTGAGACACTCCCGCGGCAACGGTACTTGTTGCGGTGGAGCGCGTCCCACGACGATGCGACTGTTGGCCTGCTTGCCACTCTGCTGTGTCTCCAACTCGACGGAGGCGCCTTCTTGGTTGGAATTGGGGCTGCGCTGGGGGGTCCGCCTGCGGCAAGCCACTCGTGGACGGCTGGCCGCTCGCGCCCTCGGCGGGCTCGCTCGCTTCGGCCTCGGGCTCCCCCTCGCCAACGACCCCTCCGGCAAGGTCCTCCCGGTCGGCAAGGCTTGCCACCTCGGCCGCCTCTGCCTCCTCCAACGTGAAGCCAAACTCGCCCGCCGCGGCGGCTGCCGCCGCCTCTTCAGCCCTGGTGGCGATGTACCGCATCTCGTCGTCGGTGGTGTCGCGGGTGAGGAGCCTCTGCTCGTCGGCATTGACTGCTACCTCCGTCAAGCCATCGAAGAATTTCCGCACGACGTCATCGGCGGGCTCCATCCAAGTTGGGCTTATCCCGTGCGAGTCGCACTCTGGCATCATTGCGCAGATGCGATCGCGCTGGGAGTTGTTGCACAATGGGATGACGCCCCGCGGCAGCCTGAACCACTCTGGATGGTTGGCGTCATGCTTGAACAGCTCCTTCAGCATCCCGTCAAGCTCCAGAACTGTGAAGTTGAAGTTGAGGCCTGGACGCAGCCTCATGATATCCGCCGGGCCGCCAAACAGCCAGGCGGGCCTCCCCCTCTTTTGCAGAGGGGCGATGCGACGGCGAAGGAAATCCGCGCCAACTGCCCCTGCTGTGAGCCCGGCAAGCCTGAGCCGGAGGATTCGGGTGGTGGCAATCTTCAGCCTGGCGTCGTCCGGCGACAAAGCGCTCCAGTCGCCGCCGCGCACTACCCGGGTCTGGCGCAGGTTGGTGAATGGCTGCGGATTGGCGTCAACGATCCAGCACCACTCCGCCCTCCACTCATCCCACTTGCTGCGGAGCTCGCCCGCCAGATACACCTTCTTCATGCCGATTCGTGAGGTCCAGGCGATTCCGCCAGCCAATGGCTCTCCTTTCTCGGCTCGGAGAGTGAAATAGTGGCGAAAAAGAGCAACATTTGGGTGGATGCCAACGAAGTTCTCGCAGAGGTGTGCGAAAACCGCCATTGTCAGAACGGCGTTGGGGGTGAAATCAAGAAGATGAAACCCGTAGGTATTCATGATGTCGCAGAGGAAATCAGAAAAAGGTGGGCAGAGCCCACAATAGAAGAACACCGGAAAGAAATAGTACCCTTTCGGGCACCACTTTGAAGTGGAAGCTTCGGCGGAGAGCACCTGCGTGCGCGGATGCGCCCGCGTCTCCGTTGACCAGAAGAGATAGAACTCCTCCCGCAGCGCCTTCGGGGTGAGCTCGGGGGGGGGGGGGAGTGCTCGCTCCTTGCGCAGCGCCTCCAGCCGCAGCGCCTCGGCCGACTTCACGCTCTTCCCGGTCTTCGGAGCCATGGCGGGAGCAGGGGAGGAGGTTGGCGGCGGCGGTGGCGACGGCGGCGGCGACGGGCGGCGGAGCGCCGCTCTCTTTCGGCTTGGGAAGCGGAGGGGAGCGGCGGAGATTTCTGAGGAAGGAACTGCAAGTGGCGAAGGTGGGGGAACGGCCCTGTTTTCCCTGCTTATAAACAGGGGGGCGAACGTTACGCCTTTCCTGATTAAAGAATTACCCACGATCTCTCCCACGACGCCGTGTTTGACGCGTGCCGTTGCGAGAGGGCGCGGTGGGTACGGAGTCGGATTTAGTGTGGATCAAGGCCGCGTGTGCCCGTGCCCTGTTTTGGGCCTGGCCCAACAGCGCTCGGCACCGTGTATGGCCCAGGCCCGGGGGCTCCTGTCGGTGTACTTGAGTAGGGGTACCCTAGTACCCCGAACTTGTGCACGGGCAGTCGCAGCATCCCGCGGCAAGGCTTGCCGAGTGGCCGCCAAGACCCTCCGCGGCTACTTTGAAGACCATTCAAGAACAAAGTAGTCAAACCAAGGCCCCGGCAAGAGGAGCTTGCCGGGAAGGCCAACCAAGGCCTCGGCAAGAGAAGCTGGCCGGGAAGAAGACAAGACCCCAGCAAGAGGAGCTTGCCGGGAAGGCCACTCAAGGCATTCCAAGAAAACTTGCCGCGACGCACCGCGCGCCCCGGCAAGACCCGGCGAGCAACAAGCTCTCGGGTGCGGCAAGACAACGACCGCGGCAAGGCGCTTGCCGCGGCGAGGCTACCACTCTGCACCCACGCTCCAGCGCATCCGATGACGTGTCGCAGCAGGGTCGCTCCTGGTGCACGTGGCGGGTAGCTGTGCAGCCAAGCGGTGCGAGGTGACAAATGAAGATGACTAGAAGGCCATCGTGGTGATCGGTGGCGCCCCTAATGGTCGTTTCATACACTGTTTGGGTGACTAGACGGGCATTAAATGCCCTTGACCCCTGCCGTCAGAGTTAGGTAGGGGGCACTATTGGTAGCGGTTGTACCAACCTGCGTTTTTACTCTTTTACCCCTCTTTCTATGCTACCACCTGTCGGTGACCCCTTTAGCCTATAAAAAGGAGGCCCATGCGCAGGTAGAAGGGGTTCGACTCATTCGAAACTAGACAACATCCACACTCTCAAGCAAGAACAAAATATAAACACAAAGCAGCAGTAGGAGTTTTATCTCTCCGGAGAGCTCCGAAGCTGGGTAAAATCCCTCGCGTGCTTCGCCTCGATCTGCTCTTCGTGCGCCCTCCGCTCCCTTGCCGGACCAAAAGGGGCCCTGCCCCATAGGTGCTCGTTCCCCGCGAGACCGAGTTTTCAGATGATGGCCCCGTGGATGAAGGCACACTTGATGTGCGGGGGAACCGGTGTAAGGCTTCCTCAGCTTTCCTCTTCTTGATCTCATCAAGCTCTCTTTTCAGGGCCTTCCTGTGTTTTTCTGCGACTCTCGCTGTCTCATCACTCTTGCATGCTTCATCAATTAGCTCAGCATAGTTCATTGTCAGCACAACGTGCCTCACGGCTTCCATGGTTGACTCCGGTCTCTCGTCATGCACAGCCAGAACTGCGTTTGTTGTCTGTAGCGCCAACGCGTCGTCAGTGTCCCAAGTCCATCGCCACCTTATGAAATGGCGGGGCATCCGTGTCACAGCGTTCATGTCCATTACTTTTAGTATGTGACAGCACACAATGCCGTCCCGTTCAAACTTGCAGCACTGGCAGTAGTATTCGCCTTCGCCTATCGAGGCTTTGACGAAGTAGTTCCTTCCTTTGTCCGGGTCTTCAGGTTCTGAATCTGACATGCCCAAAATAGAACACACCTTGAACGTATGTTCGTCCACCTGGAAAGCCGTGAACATGCTGGCACACTTTATTTCTTCCTGGAATCTGCAAGTTTTGTGTGTTTTCTGTTAAACTATCGTGCACTCTTTTTTTGTAGCACCTTATGTTGTCCTGGAAATAGAAATACATTTTGTTTGAACATGGCAAACATAGTACATTGAACATGGCAAATATAGTACCTTGAACATGGCAACTGTAGTACATTAGACATGGCAACTGTAGTACATTAGTCATGGCAACTGCAGTACACCAGACATGGCAACTGCAGTACACTAGACATGGCAACTGTAGTACATTTTCAACTGGCCATCGTCATTTTCACACCAACATTTCCAAATGGAAGCACATTGCATAAAACATGGCAACTGCATTTTATTAAACATGGCATCTACAGTTGAGTAAACATGGCAATTGCATTTCAACAAACATGGCAGTTGCATTTATTAAACATGGCAATTGCATTTCAGCATATGTGTCGAAAATATAACATTTTTCAGTTGACATTGGCATTTGCATACCAACATGGCCCAATGGAAGTACAGTGCATTAAACATGGCAACTGCACTTCATTGAACACGAAAAATGCATCCGAGCAAGCATGGCAAACAGAATTTCCATTGAACATGGCAACTGCAGCTGAGTAAGCATGGCAAACAGTATTTCATTAAACATGGCAACTGCATATCATGGCAACTGCATTGCACTCTATATGGCACCTACTGCCTTAGTGCTTTTGCGCAAATAAGACTGTAATGCAACTGACTTACTTGTTAAAGATCTTGTTGGTGTATATCTTGCTCATTTGCCTCTCCATCGGTAAATACGTTAGCAATTTTGGCTGCTTTAGCGCGGTGTTCGCTTCTTGCTGTAGCTCAGATCCCAGTATTCTTTGTTGCAAAGTTGTGTACTGCTTGGCAAACTATAGCAATGAGTTGCCTGGGCTCACGTACCGCTTCAAAACAGCATTGAACCCCTCGCTGCGCTGCGTAGTCTGCAGAAAGGGGAAGAAGCACTGCATGAAGTAGGCCGGCACCCAGTACATTCGCTTCTCCCACAGGCTAGCAAGAGTCTCGTTGTCTTGGACTTGATATGTTTCAATCATGGCCATCCAGCTCCTTTCAAACTCCTCCACCGTCAAGCTGTGGTCCACGCATAGCTCGAATGCCTTGTGCAGCTCTGGACGGTCAGCAAAGAATGGTCCTAGCGTCTCCTCAGCCTTCTTTATAATGTGCCACCTGCAGTGCCTGTGCACTGCCAACGGAAAGACCTCCTCTATTCCTGCACGCATGCTAAAATCCTGGTCTGTTATTATGTTCATCGGAGCAAGTCCATCCATGCACTCCAAGAAGGTCTTGAACAGCCAAACATACCCATCCGTGTCTTCGTTCCGAATGAGCCCGCAGCCGAACTGGAACGACTGATTATGGTTATTTATTCCTATGAATGGAGCGCATGGCATCTTGTACATATTAGTGAGATACGTCGCGTCGAATGAAATGCAATCTCGGAAATGTTTGTAGGCTCTCCTTGCAGCACCATCCACCCAATACATGTTCCTGACACGGTCCTCATCGTCCAACCTTATCCTGTAGAAGAAATCTGGATCTTCCTTCGCTTTCTCATCGAAGTAGGCCATTGTGGCCTCTATGTCAGCCAATTTGCTCTCTCTATGGTACTTTGCCTGTAGGTTTGTGACCTCAGCTGGTATGTAGGGCATGCTACTCAGAGTCCCCTTTTTGCTGTGGATGAGTGATAGTATCTGGACCATTCTTGATGGACCAACGTTACAATCATGTAGTAGCTTTATGAATTGCCTTTCGAGGGGGGTGAATCCTCTGTGGGCGGTCAGAAATTGTACCAGGTCGAACTTCTTTATGAGTTTCTGGTTGTGCTCGTCAAAATATTCAGTGACCACATACTATGTTCCATCTACGTTTAGCTTACACCGGACAGGGAATCCCGTCTTGAGAATGATACCTCTCTTTCGTTCCAGAACGACAGGCGCAACACCTTTCCCCTTCTTGTTCCTTCGTGCCTTGTGGCACCTCATCTCACCTCTGTTGTACTCGTTAGTTTTCTTAATTTTCCTATGGTATTCGGTGTTGACGGCAAACCCATGGAACTTTGCATATGTCTGGTAGAATTCCTCTGCTTCTGCAAACGATTCAAATCTCTGCCCAACGTACGGTGGCTGAGGTACCATGATCTCTGATTGCCCATCACCTTCATCCCCTTGTGCCTCGTCGTCAGTTTCATCATTCACTTCAGTATCGGTGGCAGTTTCATCTACTTGAGTGTTGCCAGTGCTTGTGTTCAAAGGGGTGCCTGTCAGAATTGCTGGAATGATTGTCATTTCCGACTCTGACTCGGCATTGTTTGCAGCATGAATGTCTGCTGGCTGGTGGAACGCGTCTTCCGTGCGCTCAGAGCTCCCCGCAGTAGATGTCCTAGCGTCACTGTTCACTGTAGTTGTAGGCCCTGTAATAGAAAAAACAGGTACGAGAGTAAGATTTTGTTTGAATAACATGTTTATCGCAATGGATCACATCAACTTCGAGTGATTTGGCTTGACATCATTCAAACAGCAAGCCGTGAGTCTGCGCGTGGACATGCATGGCAACTGTAGTTGTCCAGTCATGGCAGCTACAGTCCAAAAAACATGGCAACTATTGTTTGCCAATGCACGACAACCAGCTCCTTTTTAGTACGAAAACTTGGGTTCTATATGCATGGCAGCTGCAGTCCTGCATACATGGCAAATACCGCTACCAACACATGGCAACCACTATGTTCTAGCATCAAAACTATTGCATTCTAAGCCTGATCTCACTAGGCAAATGCGATCAACCATTAGTGCTGCACACATGCTTTTAGCAGTTGGCAAATTTTCGAAGACAATACATGACTCATCGCACACAACCACTTGTTAGCGTTTTATGCTTGATTTTGTCCACCATCACTGCTACAAATCTTCTTTTTCGTCACGTGCTATTTTTTGCCACAAAAACAAATGTAGTGCTCTTTTGTGGTTCAATTTTTTCCTTACCTTGTTGTGCTGCATGTGCCCATCTTGTGTGGTCTGTCACACCAAATTGACGTGCTCTATCTGCAATCTGTGAAGCTTGCCACGAGACATTTGCCGGGGTACCACCACCGTAATAACCTGTAAGCATCGTAGTAGTTGGTCAATACATGGCAAATGCAGTTTGTGCTAGCATGGCAACTGCAGTTGCCCTGGTATGGCAACTGCAGTTGTCCTGGCATGGCACCTGCAGTTGCCCTGGTATGGCAACTGCAGTTGTCAAGGGAGGGCAACAACAGTTGTCCAGGGATGACAACTGCAGTTATTTATCCATGGCAACTGCAGTTGTCCAATCATGGCAACTACAGTTGTCAACTATGCTCCTTCTGCTAATTCACCGTCCGCAACTTAACTTTTTTATGGACTCACATGTGTATGACGTCGATGGCAGGTACATGGGTGCTGCCTGATGCCACATGCTGCATGAAGGCTCTTCATTTTCACCCGTCATAACTCGTGAGTCTTTTTGCCAACCTTTGCAAGTTTATTTTTCATGTCCAGACCAGTATGTGTTCTTTTTCGTATGCGTTACCTTGATTAGCCATATTAGCTAGTTGAAGTTGGCTGCCCGTACATTTGTCAGTGTTAGCGCCCTGTGACTGAACTTGCCACGGAGGCCCCCTGAGTGTGTTTTGGTCATAAGAACCTGCGAAAAAATGACAGTGTACGACATAAGTAGAATGTCATCTTCATCGTTGCGAACATGGTAACTGTTCATTTCTTTTGTTATCACACATCATACCAATGCCTGCATACTGTTCTAGTAGTGGCAGCAACGGCCCTGCAGAAATGAGTTGACTGTACTCTGATGCATCCCAAGGGGGCGTTTCTGGCCTTTGAGAACCCCAAGTATCAGCGCCATCTTCGTGATTCATTCTTTTCGCGTCTCGCTTCTTCCAATGTCTTCTCAATCACTGCATGAACAAGAACGCATCAACAATCCACAAGTATTGTATTCTTCTGCTGCTTGCACGTAGAAGATAACACGTCAGTGTTATCACATTTTCATGCGTAGGCAACCAACACATCGCGGCAAGTAGGACATGCACATGGACACTCTTTTTCTAAAATTTTGGGTGCTAGCTATCACTACAATAGGATGGCAAGCAACAGGTTAACTTGGTGGCAGTTACTGACAACGAAAGGTGGCAACTGACGTTAGACACAAGTGGCAATTAATTTTTCCTACCCCCTTTATTCCAAATTTGTCATTCCTCTCCTTTTTTTAGGGATTCCTACTCATCCATTTCATCACCAACTACTTGCGTCAATCAAACTAGGAACTTCAGTTAATCTCAAGCGTAGTACATGGCAGATCTGGTGTATTCTGCTTGGCAAATGCGAAGATACACCGAACCATGTAGTGTTTTACCCCTATAGCATGGATCCAGTCGCCACCTTCATCTGTAAATTTGCAATTTTCTGCCCAGAAGAAGGATGAGAAACAGTATGAGATCGAAAGATTTCACCTGCTTTTAGCTGATCGTCTTTGGAGGGCGGGGTTGGAGTGGGGGGCTGGGGGTGGGGGAGGGTTGGGGTGTGATTTGCGGTGGGAAGGCCCTACGGAACTGGTCTGGTTGCCATGGCAACCAGAGAAGGCCGGCGATGGAGGTAGGGGTTCGAGAGGTGGGGGACGATGGCGGCAGTCGAGAGTGGGGATCGATCGGAGGCCGGGAACGGCTGGGTCGTGCGGGCAGCGGGGTCGTCTGACCCGGACGGGGTCGTGCGGGCGAGGTTGCCACACACCGGACGTGCGGGCTGTGCAATTGCGCGCCCAGACGCGGTCCTGCGGGCGGGTTCCTGTCCATGCCACACGAGGCGTGTGGGCGGGTTCCTATCCATGTCACACATGTGGCAGTTATCGGGACCTAAAAAAAACATATAGTTGGTGTTGCGTTTTTTGCTCTCACCTCCTCCCTTGTCTGTTGCTCCAGGAAGCAACTGCAATCAGTCGCTCACACCAAGCCTGCAGTGCAAGCGCAAGAGCACTTGTGCTCTTGCTTCTTGAACATGCCCACAAGAAGTGCAACCGTGCAAGGAGATCTCCATTATACCCTCCCACTGGCCACTGCCACTAGCCTCAAGAGTGCACGGAGAATATATACTGCTCCTCCATTGCTCATCACTTCTCGTGCAGTAGATCACTTGCTGTGACAGGGTTAGCCATGGCCGCAAGGAGGGCCACTTCCTCCTTTCTCTCGCGCCGCGGCCTCCTCGCGAAGCCTCCCGGCGATTCTCTTCTCGGAGCAGGTGACCACAGCCTCATGCTTGGATCTAGGATTTCTGCACCGCCTTGCTTTAGGTCTTGATTTCTGTTTCTCCGTTGGTGCTCGATCTTCACTTTCCATGATATGATACTGAATCAACTAGACATGCTTGAACCATAACGTAGCTGGTACTGTTCTCTCATCATCAAGAGAACTGCATCCTCGGACGCGTTAGGATTATCTTTTTATTTTCTGTTTGGTGCCCCATCGATCATTCGCGGGAATCGATTGGTTCATCTTTGAGCCAAGATGATTGCGGGAATCGATTGCACACGGCCATCTCTGCACATTTTGGCTCATGAAGTTCCTTGGCGTTCTCTATTTCTCTTCCCCACATCATATGACCCATATTTCTGTTTCGTTTTGTTTTGGTACTGTACTTGTAATGTGACCAATGAGGTCACCAATAGCACCAAAGGCTAGCTGGAGCTTTCCTCCCAAAGTGGGGCTGGAGATGAGGTTTCCCTGTCCCTCTCTGTCCAATCCTTATCGAAAAACTAGGACGAGCCAAAAGTTGTTGGGCCGCGCGCAGTACGTTTCCCCCGTTCTGTTTGTTTCCAACTCCGGTGCCATGCTGTGATGCATCTCCCCTGAGAAGATCACACCCACACCGTGCGCCAACAGACAAGCAAGTTTCTCGGTGATGCTCTTTTTTGCCTATGTTGAAGTGTACTCATGTGACAGTTAAAAGAAAATGATTCACCAATGCGTACGTTAACTTTCTAGAACACCAGGATAATTTGTAGAGTACGGAGTAAAAACGGCTCACGAGAACACTTGTTAATTACTCGAGTAACTTTATTATTGAGTACCCTGCTTTTGCAATTTTCAACTTGTGATACACTCACACACGCAGCTGCATTGAACATGATGTGTGCCTGCCTACAGAAAATGCACGGCGCTTGTTGCCCGGAGCAGTTTACAGGTTCAGCACCGCACCGGCCGCCGCCGCCGACGAGCAGATGATCAAACCCCCCGTGGAGGTCAAGTACACGCAGCTCCTCATCAACGGCAACTTCGTCGATGCAGCATCTGGTACGTACATGCATGACTCGAATCGCATGAACTGCACCGAGTCACCACGAAGATATGCTGCCTCCCCGTAGCGCACCAAAATGTGCACCGTTTTTCTCTAGGAAGGACGTTCCCGACGGTGGACCCCCGCACCGGCGAGGTCATCGCGCGCGTGGCCGAGGGCGACGCCGAGGACATCGACCGCGCCGTCGTTGCCGCCCGCAGGGCCTTCGACGAGGGTCCCTGGCCGAGGATGACCGCCTACGTACGAGTTTGTTCACGGCCGGTGTACCTTAGCTACAGAGGCAGGATAGCTCATGTCTTGGAATGATGGTACGCGTGTGCGCATGCAGGAGCGGTGCCGGGTGCTGCTGCGGTTCGCGGACTTGATGGAGCGGCACAACGACGAGATCGCGGCGCTGGAGTCGTGGGACGGCGGGAAGCCGCTGGAGCAGTCCGCCGGCGGGGAGGTGCCGATGGCGGCGCGCTGCATGCGGTACTACGCCGGGTGGGCGGACAAGATCCACGGCATGGTGGTCCCGGCCGACGGCCCGCACCACGTGCAGGTGCTGCGCGAGCCCATCGGCGTGGCCGGCCAGATCATCCCCTGGAACTTCCCGCTGCTCATGTTCGCCTGGAAGGTCGGCCCGGCGCTTGCCTGCGGCAACGCCGTCGTGCTCAAGACCGCCGAGCAGACGCCGCTCTCCGCGCTCTACGTCGCCAGCCTCCTCCACGAGGCCGGCCTCCCGGACGGCGTCCTCAACATCGTCCCCGGCTTTGGCCCCACGGCCGGCGCCGCGCTGTGCAGCCACATGGGCGTCGACAAGGTGACCGATTGTTTTACCTGAGCTTGGATTGGAACGGCTTCGTGTTAAAAGAGCATTTTGCTTATAGCTCGCGTTCACCGGATCAACTGGCACGGGCAAGATTATTCTTGAACTGGCGGCGAGGAGCAACTTGAAGCCGGTGACGCTGGAGCTCGGCGGCAAGTCTCCGTTCATCGTCATGGGCGACGCCGATGTCGACCAGGCCGTCGAGCTCGCGCACCGGGCGCTCTTCTTCAACCAGGTCTTCTGTCCATCTCAAGCACTGTACGAACGGTTGTTGCACGCTGGTACACCAGGGCCCTGAAATCTCTGTCCCAACTCGTGGCAGGGGCAATGCTGCTGCGCTGGGTCTCGGACGTTCGTGCACGAGAGCGTGTACGACGAGTTCGTGGAGAAGTCCAAGGCTCGCGCCCAGAGGCGTGTCGTCGGCGACCCCTTCAAGAAAGGTGTTGAGCAGGGACCTCAGGTACGTTACGTACAAACCCATGCGTTCAGGGATGCACGCATCTCAGCCGTACGTGTCGATCCTAATCCGTGACACTGATGAAATCGTCTCTTTTGGTGGGTCAGATCGATGGCCAGCAGTTCAAGAAGATCCTGGGCTACGTCAAGTCGGGCGTCGACAGCGGCGCCACCCTCGTCACCGGCGGCGAGAGGGTAGGCAGCAGGGGCTTCTACGTCCAGCCGACGGTCTTTGCAGACGTCGAGGTAGGCGACCGACGTTTGTCAGACGCATCGCTTCTCCCCGTACACATCAACTTGCTCATCTCGTTCTCGCAGGATGAAATGAAGATCGCTCAGGAGGAGATATTCGGGCCGATCCAGTCCATCCTCAAGTTCAGGTGCTGTTTCTAAGAACCAAATCTGTGACCGCGGTGGTATTTGTCCATTGCCACCACTGACTGACACACAGTGGTTTTGGTGCAGGGACGTGGGGGAGGTGGTGAGGAGGGCGAACGCGACGCGGTACGGGCTGGCGGCGGGGGTGTTCACGAGGAGCTTGGACACGGCGAACGCGGTGGCGCGGGCGCTAAGGGTGGGGACGGTGTGGGTCAACTGCTACGACGTGTTCGACGCGGCCATCCCCTTCGGCGGGTACAAGATGAGCGGCGTCGGGCGGGAGAAGGGCCCCTACAGCCTCGGCAACTACCTCCAGACCAAGGCCGTCGTCGCGCCCCTCAGGGACCCCGCCTGGTTGTAGCGGCGGGACATGTCGTCGTCCTCCGACGATACCATGGAGGCGGAAAGGACACCGACAACAACGCCGGCGAACTCTTAAGCTTGACTTTGAATTGAATAAACGTTAACGGTGTCGTCAGCTTCCGGCTTGGTTCAAAATTGTTTTGGCGCTCCCCGCTTGGAGCTGGTCGGCGGCCCGTGCAGATCTTATCTTGGATGGCATTGATATACTTGCCGTCTAGCTAGTTCAAATTTGCTATACAATGAAGCCGGCCTAAATTTGCTATACCTTCCTTGTGCCCATCACTTGATCCCCACTGTTTCCCGCTTGCTTTCTCCTAAATCAATGAAGCCGGCCTAAACATGATCTTTCAAAAAAAAAAGTATTGCTATACATGGGAGTGCGTGATGAGCTTCGTCAGTTGACCACCCCGAAGCAGACTAGGAAGCACATGCCGGTTCTACGACCGCGCACGGTGGCGTGGGGGGCTCGGTCAATGGTCGTACAGAGCCTACGCCTCGCCACCGACGACGCGACAGAATGACGGCACACACGACGGGAGTGAAGGCGTGGCGGCACCATGTGGTATTGGTCGTGTGGGAGTTATTGGCTCTCATGGCAGGATGGGCAATGCACGGCGAGGGCTGATATGGGCGTGTTTGGTTGCCCGCATAAGGTCCAACCAAGCACGCGCGGGAAGGATTCAGCCTGTTTGGTAGCCCGTATACACTATGGGGCCTGCATCGCACGCTTCTTAAAGCACCTCAGGGTCTGGCTCATTGGGAACGCACGAATCGACAGTTTCTCCAGGGCCAAGCCCGAGCGATGCACGTGGGGCGGGCGCGGCTGCACGCGCGCGGCCACGCTCGAGAAGCCGTGTTGCTTCCCGAAGCATCGGTAGTTATTAGCCTCACCGCCCCTCACCGCTCCCTCTCCCCACTCTTCCCCACTCTCCCAACTCTCACCGGCGACGGCAGATCGGAGCAGAGGAAGAAGACCACCGGACTCCATCACTGACGGCGGCGGATCGGAGCAGATGGGGAATAGAGGTAGCTAAGCATAAGGGTAATTCATACTAGTTCATAGCAGTTCATACGAGTTCATACATGCAAGATCGGTAGATTTTGGGATTGGGGGATAGGGGAATAGGGGGAAAGGGGGTACAGAATGGACACCGGCTGACCACGGCGGCCGTCATCGGCGTGCGGAGCGGCTGGTCGAGCCGATGGCCTTCATCTTCTTCTTCATCACCGTGCGGGCCGCAGGTCGTCCTCGTCGTCCTCGGCGGAGTCGAGGTCGATCTGCCAGGTAGGACGGACTTGCTCCGGTGCCCTAACCGCCTCTTCTTCCTCCTCCTTAGGCTCCCCGCTGATGACCGTCGGCAGCGCGATACCCGTCTCCCAGTACACTGTGGCACGGCGGTCATTAGGAACCCAGTAGGTCTTGTACTTGCACCACTTCTTCCTCTGTTTAGGGTCGTCGGAGACGGCCTGATTCATGGCCCAGCGAATGATGTCAACTGCCATCACGCCCTTCGTTGGGTCAGGAATCAGCGTCTTCAACTCTTCTTTAGTGGCTTGCATGAGCACGGCATTAGATTCGTTCTGCATGTCCGGCATGGAACTGAAGTTCGAGCACACGTCCATGGTGTTCTCGAACTTGGTCCGGTCACCAGCCATCCACCCGAGGAAGAAGGCCCTCCAGCCAATACCCCAAGGGAAGGGGTTGCCGTTGGAGCTGGAGCTAGAGCTCATGGCGATGGGGAGGAGGAAGGTTGACAGTGAGAGAAGAGAGGGGGTGGGTAAATAGTGGTGGGCAGGGTGAGTAAATATAGGGGGGATGGAGAGGAGGAGAAGAGTGACAGTCATGCCGTTTTAACTACAAGCTCTTGAATTAGCCATGAACTCTGTGCAGTGCCTGACTCCATGACTTGTGTGCAGATCGAGGATAGTAATGAGATGGGCACGGAGGTGCTCCCGGCCGTTGACAGCAAGGGCAAGCAGCCCCTTCACCCAATGCACGACGAGGTTGAGCTGCCGCCCACCGCCGAGGAAGACCCGAAGACGCCTGAGGGTGGCAACGACGAGGGCATGGAGGAGCCCCCCAGCAACAAGCGCCGCAACTACGGTCACTACCATCAGGAGGATGGCCCAACTCACTTCTACAAGGTCATCCTTGCACCGAAGCTTTAGTGCATCCCCATGCCCCTGGACTTCACCAAGCACTTCGTCGCGGTGCCGACGGAGTTCAAGCTCAGGAACAACACCGGCTGCTCCTGGAAAGTGACGGTCAAGCTAATGAACGGCAGGGTGACCCTGGATCAGGGTTGGGCCACCTAAGCAGCCGTTCATCAGATCAAGATCGGCTACATGGTGACGTTCAAGCTCCTCACTCCCGACACCCTCAAGGTCATGTCTTCGACGACGATGGCATTGAGGTCGTCAACAAGTGCGGGAAGCACGACGAAGCCTTCGCCGCCAAGGAGTAGGGCCGGGGCCTCCCTAAGTACTATCGAGTCTGCTATGGTTTATGCGTAGAACTGTTATGAACTATCGTACTGCTTATATCTGAATTATGCTAGTTGATGCTCTGTTTATACTCTGTTGTGCTTATGATGTGTGCTGCCGAAGTGTGGTGGTAACCTCACCAACTAGCCAAAGAGGTTACCACATATCAGGCCTTGCATACAACCAAACATCGTGCCCTTGGTTTGTGCACTAACATGCAGGAAACCAAACACCAGGCAGTGTGGTTCAGCCCATGCAGGTAAGAGGGCATGCAGGCAACCAAACAACATGCATATGGTGCATTTGAGGCTGCATTTGCATAGCCAGATTGGGTGGATAAGTGTATGCAATGCAGGTACTGTAGCGCACGGCAACCAAACACGCCCTATGTGTCGATGGGACGCACGGTGACGACCATGCTGTTGGAGTCTCTCCGAGCGATGGATCAACACCGAGAGGGGGAGGAAGGTACTAGAGGAAGCAATACGGGTTCGGGATGGAAAAGAGACCCATGGCGGCCGACGGCCGGGGTTGGTGAAGGCCGAGAGGGAGTGGCATCGGATATATACGGAGTGGTCGGAAGGTTTTGAGAGGAACACATGGAGTGGACGAAATTTAAGGGGCATCGTCAAAGACAACACATGCCGGTCCTAAAATAAGTCAGTCGGTATTAACATCACGTCACTGATCGGCCCACCTAGCAACCTGTCTGTGAAAACAATAACCTAATTTTAGGCATCTGTGACATCCGCCTAACTGATATCTGCCTAACTGAGCCTCTAGGGCTGCATCACGGGCACGCCTCAGCCGGCCCATTAGTGATGACCCTCATCTACGATGACGGTCCTGGGTCGGTCAGTAATGAGGGATCAATGTTAGTTTCTGTTACTGACCTGCGGGTGGTTCTCCGCAGCCGTTGCGTTGGCCCTGAGTTGCGAAGATCTTCACCTTTGTCAAAGCAAACAAACTCCAGCCCTCTCTCACCTATGACGGTGGTGTTGTTTTACCGAAAAACGCTTTGCCCCGCTTTATAAATAAAGCAATTAGCCAAACCGATACAAGATGGTGAAGAGGCCCTCCTACAAAGCAGATCAAGAAGAAATAAGATTACAAAAGAATTCATGCCGTAGACTCGCCTCCAAGCGGTGGTGTTGCTTTCAAAGAAGTGTATTCCGTGCTTCATAATAATGCACAATAATAAAACATGAAAGCATGAAACATTCGATTTGGTCCTCAGTGGGCTAGAAGTATAACCATCCAACCACCCATTGAATCTCAATTTTCTCCTTCCATTTAAGAAAAATAAATAGGACCGTGCTACAATTTTGATGACAGTTTTTCTTCACATGGCAAATCGAACATTTATTATGAAAAATTACGTGTCACGAGGCTAGCAATTTTCGGATGAATCAATGCTGCTTTACCAGGTTGCCACGAGGAGTACAGCCCATAGAGGCCTCACGACACTATTCTGGGAGGACCAATGGTTAGACGGGTTGCGGATCTGCTCCGTTGTTATATGGCAGGATCCCGCCGCGGATTAGATCATCCAGACTGGTCGGCCAGACTATGGAGGATGGATATTGGCCCGAACTTAGGACCGGAGGCACTGCAGGAGTTCCTCTCGCTCTGAGCCAACTAAGAATGTGCCAGATGAGATTGAATGCTCCTGGAAGGCCAACAGATAGTTCTCAGTAAGGTAGGCATATGCAGCTAGATTTTGGGGTAGGGAAGTGATACATATGGTGGATCTCACCTGGAAGTCGCGGGCTCCCTCGCAATACAGATTCTTTACTTGGCTGGCTCTCCGTGATAGATTTTGGACTTCAGATCATCTAGCACGGGAAGGACCACTGCACCAGGATGCGTGCCCCTTTTGCGATTAGGAGGAGGAAACGATTAACCATCTGCTACTGACACGCGTGTTCGCCAGGACGGTGTGGGTGGCGATTTGTGAGGCTTTGGGTCGGCCGGAGGGGACGCCGTCCCATCATGTCTCTCTTGCTTCATGGATGTGCGGTAAACAAGGACCTAACAACATGAGCAGGAAGGGCCTATACACCATCTTCGTGTTAACAATCTGGGAGCTGTGGAAGCACAGAAATGCCATCGCTTCGAGGGTGCACGGCCGTCGATCGAGCAGTTGCTCCGTAGAGTAAAGTTAGAGGGTTTGGTGTGGTCGTCAGCCGGCCTACTGAAAGGGAATGTAACCCCTTGTTCAGTATGGTAGCAAGGTGGGAGAGTCGTGAGTAGCGTGTCTTGATGTACTTGTAAACTATAGTGAAGACATATTCAGTTTTTTTGTCAGGATTTGCCAAGCGCACGACACATAGTTTGCCATCAAAAAAAGTGTTCGATCTGCGAGGCATTTCTGAATAAATAAGCATCAAGATCAAACGAGAAATCTTCAGCGGTGCGGTCGATGAACAGCACCAAACTATGCACAGACAGGCCTTGAGCATCTAAATCAACAAGATGGCTATATACATCACAAATGCAGAAACGCTGTTTTACCACTCATTTACACAGTAATACAAAAGAGAACCCACCAAACGCCTGCAAACACTGCATCCAACTACCCAACGACAGCCATCAGGCAGCAGCGACCTCCACGACGACCTCGGCGGCCACCGCGCCGGCCACCTCGGCGCGGCAGATGGGGCACAGGCGGCTCTTGCGCAGCCACGAGCCGACGCACTCGGCGTGGAACCCGTGCTCGCACCGCGGCAGCACCATGCAACGGTCGCCGGTCATGAACGCCTCCAGGCACACCGCGCACTCGCCGGCGCCGCCTTCTTTGAAATCGTGACACGGCAGCTCGCCGAGCTCTTCGGCAGTAAGGCCTGCGTCTTCCTCCGCGTGCTCGGCGACGCGGGCGGTGATGCCTCGCCTCAGCACCCAGAGGACCACGAGGATGTGAACGACGAGCATCAGCGTGATGCCTGCCGCGAGCAGGACGGTGGAGAGCACCATGCGCGCTGAATGCTTTGGCTCTGGAGGTGCCGTACGCTTGTGAGGTACAAAAACTAGCGCAGCAAAGCCGCTGACTAAATATCAGAAAACTTCCGAGCGAGCTCTGACTTTTCAGTGAGGTGTGTTATTGGCCAAGCGCTACAGGTTAGACAAGTTGCGACGTGCGACTTCAAGTTCATGATGCCATTACCACATAGTCAGTTCGTCACTAATACTAGGATATATATGATAGAAAATTCAAGTCCGGTTTCATAGGCAATGCTTATCCGGCTAGCTTGCTAGGCCTTAGAAGAGTGCTTACAGAAATAAATCAGTTTTTTTAAGCATTGGTGCTTATTTCTATACTGTAGATATTTAATTACGCACCCCTCCTGTAAGCCTCTGGTTTTGCAGCCGCTATAGTTGCATGTAGTGGTTACTAGCGTACGTTATGCGGTGTTCATGGCCTGTTTGTGACGCTGAAAGTTTACAGGGAAGAGTTTTAATTTAGTGCAAGTGAATGGTCGAGCCACCTAAACAAGAGGGTCCTTATTTGTGACTTGCCTTTGGAGTAGTTAACTTTCTATAAGTTTCTGATCAAGAAGCATATTATTTTTTGTCAAACTGTCCTGATCCTATGTTCTTTTTGTCCTTTCCTAGGTTTTCACATACACTTCACAAGTCTTTCAAGCTTGCTTGACAAATTCTATGTCGATGGATAAAACAGTACTTGCACTGACACATCATGTACGGATGGAGACTCATCTAGTCATATATGAAGTTCTTTAACCAGTGCAATACATCACACGATATGCATTCAAGAGTGGACTTGGATTAGCAAATTTGGTGAGATAATGCTTAGGTTGACATGTTTAACCATAAACAAGTCCAGCGTGTAGCAGCGGCCGCCGTGGTGTTGGGTCAGGAATTCCAACTATGGAATATACTTCCGCATCAAGATCAAGGCTGAAGTCAAATGCCCTGCCTTGGAATAATTCCATGTCCCTTACGATTGCAGGATTGTGAAAATGTAGGAAAAGGAAAAAAATGTAGAATTATGATGTCATGTACCATGGAATTCTACAAGGTCTGAAAACACGGGAAATTTTCAAAATGTGCCTTTGGATGGTGCACATGAAACAAACACCATTAGAGGACTGATGGGAGAGGTTAGAGAGTAATAAAGTGAAGTGCATCGGAGTTTTCAAAGGAAAATTAAAATGAGGTTTGAATTGATATTGAAGTTCCTATGGAACAAGGGCATAGAGGACTCCATATGAATTTTGTAATCCTAGCAATTCTTGTGATCCAAAGGGTTTCCATAGGAAGAAGATCCTTATAATTCAAATCCTCCAAAGTCCCACAATCCAAATTCCAAAGTGACCCAATTCGTCATGAACCATTTTTCTGATAAAGGAGATCTTCATTCAACTGATATATCAAGACGTACTGAGAGAATGCCTGACCTCTGTATATCACGAACACACACTAGTAGAAAAATCACCTAATATGAGACACATTAGTGCCGGTTTGGTTTTGAGCCGGCACTAATGTGTCCATTAGTGCCGGTTCCAACGGCTAGCCGGCCGTTCTCATTAGTACCGGTTCGTGGCGAACCTTTAGTACCGGTTCGTGCCACGAACCGATACTAAAGATGGTGGTGGCAGGGTGTTGTCAGTCTGGGGCCCCTCCAGCACCTTTAGTACCGGTTCGTGCCACGAACCGGTACTAAAGGTCGACGTACATAAACCCTTCGTCCACCCAAGCCACTCTGTTCTTCCCCTTTCCCCTCACTTCTCCTCTGTTCTTCCCCTTTCCCCTCGAGCTCCTCACAAATTTTGCCCAAAATTTGTCAAGATTTGAAGGCCCCCATCCATTCAAATGATCACAAAGGTTAGCAACTTTGTACTTTCAACTCTCATTTCTAGATTAGCTCTTGCAATGCTTTGTATAGTGATTAATTTGGGAGGAATTATATTTGCTAGTATTTGATTTATATGCAATTTGAGGTCAAAAATAACACTTAGTTTGCATATGTAGGTGTGGTTTACTTAGTGCCTTCTAAATCTCCGTCGTAACCACCGTCGATCACCCGCACCGCCCGTTGCCGGCACCACCTTGTGGTGAGGCTCTTGTTCATGAATGTTTTACATTACCAAATTGATGTTTGTGTGATTTCGATATATAGTTACTCGTATAATTATCTTACCCGTACGTTGTTTGTTATACATAGTGCCATGGTTTTGATATCCGTCCCCGTCGGCCCTCGTCCTTGTTATGATTCGGATGTAGTATATTCTCTTTTAAAACTAGTTGTTGCATTTCATGTTTATGACAAATTATGCCCATCAAGTTGACATAGATATTTTTATCTAGGAGGTATGTGAACCAGAAATTCCAACCGACCCTATTGTCGAGAGGTTAAATTTAGTTGAAAGAGAAAACGAGTATTTGAAAGAAAAATTGAAAAGAATTGAGGGGGAGAAGATGCAATTGGAGTTGCATGTTGCCGATGTCGTCGATGATCACAAGATCAAGATGGAGAAAATGAGGTTGAAGATTAGAAAGATTAGAAAATATGCCATTGATAGTGTGGCTTGGTATCATTATGCTGTTGGATCAATTGTTACCTTAGTTACGATCTTCATCACATTTGTTGTTGCATTTAAATTCTTTAGCTAGAGAGTTATTTGTATGTTGCATTTAATTGAGTGCTGTATATGAACTTTATGTATGAACTTTATGTATGAACTTGTATTAATTTGGTCTATTTGGTGTTGTGTAATGAAGATGAGCCGACAATGGATGTATGATGACCGATGCTCTCCCGAGTTCATTAATGGCATGCATACTTTTCTACGGGCCGCTGAGGCAAACAAGCGGGCGGATGGTTTTATGCCTTGTCCATGTGCTGGCTGTAAGAATGGTCACAATTACTCTACAGAAAAAAAATATTCACATCCACCTATTTAAGTCCGGTTTCATGCCCCACTATAATGTTTGGACCAAGCACGGAGAAATAGGGGTTATGATGGAAGACAATGAAGAAGAAGAGGATGACGACGGCTATCCTGGCCATGGGTTCCATGAATATGATGACACAACAATGAGGGAAGAAGCTGAGCCGGCAATGCGGGAAGAAGCTGAAGAAGAGGCATCAGATGAGCCCGCTGATGATCTAGGTCGGGCCATTGCCGATGCAAAGAGAAACTGCGCAAGTGATCTGGAGAGGACGAAGTTGCAGCGCATGTTAGAGGATCACAAGAAATTGTTGTACCCGAATTGCGAAGCTGACAAAAAAAAGTTGGGCACCACACTTGAATTGCTGCAATGGAAGGCAGAGAATGGTGTATCTGACAAGGGATTTGGAAAGTTGCTGGTAATGATAAAGAATATGCTTCCAAAGGACAACGAATTGCCCGAGAGTACGAATGAAGCAAAGAAGGCTGTCTGCCCTCTAGGGTTAGAGGTGCAAAAGATACATGCATGCCCTAATGACTGCATCCTCTACCGCGGTGAGTACGAGGATTTGAACACTTGCCCGGTATGCGGTGCATTGCGTTATAAGATCAGTCGTGATGACCCTGGTGATGTCGAGGGCGAGCGCCCCAGGAAGAAGATTCCTGCCAAGGTGATGTGGTATGCTCCTATAATACCACGGTTGAAACTTTTGTTCCAAAATAAAGAGCATGCGAAGGCGATGCGGTGGCACGCAGAAGATCGTAAGAAAGACGGAAAGTTGAGAGTACCCGCTGACGGTTCGTAGTGGAGAAAAATCGAGAGAAAGTACTGGGAGGAGTTTGCAGGTGACCCAAGGAACGTATGGTTTGGTCTAAGCGCAGATGGCATTAATCCTTTTGGGGAGCAGAGCAGCAACCATAGCACGTGGCCTGTGACTCTATGTTTGTATAACCTTCCTCCTTGGTTGTGCATGAAGCGAAAGTTCATTATGATGCCAGTGCTCATCCAAGGCCCTAAGCAACCCGGCAACGACATTGATGTGTACCTAAGGCCATTAGTTGAAGAACTATTATAGCTGTGGAATGGAACAGGTGTACGTGCGTGGGATGAGCACGGACAGGAAGAATTTGACCTAAAGGCGTTGCTGTTCGTGACCATCAATGATTGGCTTGCTCTCAGTAACCTTTCAGGACAGACAAACAAGGGATACCGCGGATGCACGCACTGTTTGGATGATACCGACAGTATATATTTGGATAGTTGTAGGAAGAATGTGTACCTGGGACATCGTCGATTTCTTCCGACAAGGCATCCCGTAAGAAAGAAAGGCAAGCATTTCAAAGGTGAGGCGGATCACCGGACGAAGCCTCGCCACCGCACTGGTGCTGATGTACATGATATGGTAAAGGATTTGGAGGTAATCTTTGGAAAGGGTCCTGGCGGAAAACCTGTTCCGAAGGACGCTGACGGACGCGCACCCATGTGGAAGAAGAAATCTATATTTTGGGACCTGCCATATTGGAAAGACCTAGAGGTCCGCTCCGCAATCGACGTGATGCACGTGATGAAGAATCTTTGCGTGACCCTGCTTGGCTTTTTGGGCGTGTATGGGAAGACAAAAGATACAGCAGAGGCACGGGAGGACCAGCAACGTATGCACGAAAAAGACGGCATACATCAGGGTCAGGCCAGCTATGCTCTTACCAAAGAAGAGAAGGAAATCTTCTTCGAATGCCTGCTCAGCATGAAGGTACCATCTGGCTTCTCGTCGAATATAAAGGGAATAATAAATATGGCAGAGAAAAAGTTCCAGAACCTAAAGTCTCATGACTGCCATGTGATTATGACGCAACTCCTTCCGGTTGCACTGAGGGGGCTTCTACTGAAAAATGTTCGATTAGCCATTGTGAAGCTATGTGCATTCCTCAATGCAATCTCTCAGAAGGTAATCGATCCAGAAATCATACCAAGGTTACAGAATGATTTGGTGCAATGTCTTGTCAGTTTCGAGTTGGTGTTCCCACCATCCTTCTTCAACATCATGACGCACGTCCTAGTTCACCTTTGCGAAGAGATTAACGTTTTGGGTCCTGTATTTCTACACAATACGTTCCCCTTTGAAAGGTTCATGGGAGTCTTGAAGAAATATGTTCATAACCGTGCTAGGCCAGAAGGAAGCATCTCGAAGGGCCATGAAAATGAGGAGGTCATTGAGTTTTGTATTGACTTCATTCCTGACCTTAAGCCGGTTGGTGTTCCTGAATCGCGACATAAGGGCAGACTAGAAGGAAAAGGCACGCTAGGAGGGCATCAAATAATATGTATGGACGGGCATTCTCTCACTAAAGCACACTACACAGTTCTACAGAATTCCGCCTTGGTGGCTCCGTATATGGAGGAACACAAGAATTTTCTATAGTCCAAACACCCGGAGAAGTCTGACGACTGGATTACACGCGAACAAACGAGGACTTTTGCCGGTTGGTTGCAGAAACGTGCCCTGAATGATGGTGATATTCAAAATGACATGTACTCGCTATCCCAGTTACCATCTTCGAATATAATGACTTTCAAAGGGTACCAGATAAATGGGAATACATTATACACGATCGCCCAAGATAAGAAGAGCACCAACCAAAACAGTGGTGTCCTCTTTGATGCAACAACCAACACGGGAAAGGAAACATATTATGGTTACATAGAGGACATATGGGAACTTAACTATGGATCAGGTGATTTGAAGGTCCCTTTGTTTCGGTGCAAATGGGTCAATATGACACGAGGCGGGGTAACGGAAGACCCACAGTACGGAATGACAACAGTGGATCTCAACAATCTTGTGTATGCAGACAAACCATTCGTCCTAGCCAATGATGTGGCGCAGGTTTTTTATGTGAAAGACATGTCTTCCAGGCCGAGAAAAAGAAAAGATAAGGAAGCGAATGGATCATACGATGAGCCAAAGCGCCACATAGTTCTTTCAGGAAAAAGAAACATCGTGGGAGTGGATGACAAGACAGACATGTCAGAAGATTATGAAAAGTTTGATGAAATTGCTCCATTCACAGTGAATATTGACACGAGCATCCTGTTAAATGATGAAGATTTTCCATGGTTACGGCGCAAAGGGACACACGCGAAGAAAAAGTTTCACACCGAAAGATCTGGGATGTGATCGGCTTCACTATCATCACTTTCTTCTGTGTTTCACACCCAGGAGGGAATGTCTGTAATAGTTAGGGTAGTTTATGTGTTTTGGCATTTGAAACGCGAAGAAATTTTATGTTCAACAAATTCTTTTCATGCATTTACTGATTTTTTCCAGCTAAATGACCCTGAAATTGAAAAGCATTTCAAATGAACTTAGAAAAGGTTGAAAGTTGGCATGGTATCATAATTTCATACAAATAGCATGTGCAAGAAAGTAGAGAGGGTTACGGCAAAAACTAGATGCACTTCGTGTATAAAATGGACAATCTCTTTCGAAGTATCAGAGTTTCCGACGAAAACTGAACTATTACAAAGGCATTTCATTTTTTAAATAACCTAAGCATTACCAAATTGAATATAATGATAAAACACACTAATGTTAAACATAAGAAAAAAGAATCACTGAAAAAACTTTTTTCAAAGTTAAGTTATTCACAAACTAGTGATTCACACAAATATCAAATAATTCAAAATTTAAACTATTCAAATTTGAAAACTACCGGCACTAACAGAAAGTTTGTAATTTTTTGTACCAAAAGCAAAAATATTCAAAAATAAACTCTAAATACAGCAAAAAAAACTCAAAAATAAATAAAAGAAAAAAAATAAAGCGAAAAAAAATTAAGAAAAAAAAAGCCCGCCTACTGGGCCAAAGCGGCCTGCATACGACTAGCAACACAACCTTTTGTTGGGCCAGGATGCAGGCCCGCAAAGGCCCAGTAGGCCCACTGGGCAAAGAGGACAGGTAGGCCCAGTAGGCCAGGTAAGGAGAGGAGCTCGAGAGAGCTACCGCACTGGGGCTTATAAACCAGTGCGGTAGCCCTTCGACTAGGGAGGTGGGACTAAACTTGCGCACCGCCTGGAGCCAGCGCACCACCTTTAGTACCGGGTCGTGGCTCCAACCGGTACTAAAGACCCCCCCCCCCCTTTAGTACCGGTTGGTGCCATGACCCGGTACTAAAAGGGGTGCGCTTCCCGCCGCTTGGCCTGGCCAAAACAGACCTTTAGTACCGGTTGGTGGCTCTAATCGGTACTAAAGGTCCATCCTATATATACTACACTTGAAAAAAATTCAGTTTCCCTCTGTTCTTCCCTCTGTTTCCCTCCGTCGCACCGCCCGGCCCCGATCGTCGCCGCCCCCGCCCCTCGTCGCCGACCCTGGCCGTCGCCGCCCCTCGTCGCCGGCCCCGTCGACGTCGCCGCCCCGGCCGTCCCCGTCCCCGTCGCCGCACCCCACCCCGCCCCGTCGTCGCCGCCCCGTCCCGTCGCCCCGGCCGCCCCGCCCCGTCGTCGCCGGCCCGTCGTCGCCTCGCCGGTGAGCTCGCCCCGGCCGCCATGTCCACTCACACACACACACACTACACACACACACACACACACACACACACACACACTACACACACACACACATTAGTTTGTTTGTTATAAATTTTTCTGTTTTTTAGTTCTATAAATATTAGAAATGTTAGTTTTATAGAAATGTTATAAATGTTTTCTGTTTTTTAGTTATAGAAATATTTATAGAAATGTTAGCAATTTTTCTGTTTTTTAGTTATATAAATATTAGAATTGTTATGGAAATGTTAGTTATATAATCAGGAAATTTTAGAATTAGTTTTAGTTAGATGAATTAGATTAATGTCAAATTGTTGGAATTTGCATATATATAGAATTTTAGTTATCACAATCCAATCATTTAAAAAATGTTACTTTTTGCGGGCATATAGTATTTGTTCTCGACGATATGCCCGGCCCGCATCCTCGCCGTCGACCCGTTCGCGACAACGTCCTACTTGAGGGGACCCATGTCCGGGACTGGGCTCCGCCGGGCTGGCACTGGGAGGTGCTACCTGGAGGGGCGTGCCGCTTGGTGAGGAACCCGACCTCGGGTCCCGTCGTCGACCCTGATCTTCTTTGGTGGCGTTCGCGTGGGCCACATTCGGTGCAGAGGCAGCCGGCCCCGCCGGAGGTGGTGCGTCGCCGTATCAGGGAGGAAGATGAGCACGTCCATCGCTACGTGGCTGCTATGGACGACGTCAGGTTCTCCACTACTTGGCGGGTTCTTTGGGCAGATGACCGGAGATATGATCCTGTGATGGTTCCTTCTCTTTGGGTGTGCACCGCCCGCGCCCCAGGAACCGCGAGTGGCGCCCTAGATTCTTCTGTAGTACTCGATCTTTATTAGGTACCTAGCCAGTGATGTATTCGATATATAATATTCGAGACGATGTATTCGAGATTATATATATTAAGACGATCGATAATGTAGTCGAGATTATATATTCGAGACGATGTATTCGAGATTCAGTTTTTCCTTATTGATTAATTGCATCCATGCATTGTAATTTGAGTACTAAATTGTTTTATATTTCTTCTGTATTAGTAAAGTAAAAGCTATGGCGGACAATACCGGCAGAGAGAGAGAAGAGGAATTGTTCGACATCATACGCAACCCTCACAGGCTAGATGATCTGAATGAAGCAGATGACGGCTCCCAATATCTGAACAATACCGGAGAGGGTGATGAAAAGATATTCGATCTCGACGACTGGGCTGATGAAGTCATGAACTATGATTATGATTATGACACAGACAATGTTTGTGATGACACAGACAATGCTGATCTTCAAATAACAAAGACTACCGGCGAGGTATATTTATATAAGCATGCATCATGGTGATCATCACATGTTTTTTTATTGAAGATATATTAACGAATCAATCTTTCTTCTTTCAGCCCTCCGGATCGAGCAAATCTGCTTCTACAGACAGCAAGACAAAGCGAGGCCCGGGCAGATTATTGAAGGATGGTGTAAAGTACCACATCGAATCCATCAAACCTAGTGGCGAACCCCTCACGCCTAAGAACATTGCGAACAAGTGGACTCGTCAGTGCGGAGTTCTTGTGAAGGACAAACCCCCTATCTCCATTCAAGAATGGAAAGAGCCAAAGACTAAACGTCCAGGTGTTACTTGGGTCGACAAAAGAGCCAAAGAAGACCTTCTGAAATCTCTGATGGAACATTTCACCCTACCAGATCATTTCAATGAAGCAGATGTGGAGAAAGTCAAGGCTGCTGCTCTTAAGAAGATGGCAATTGCATTCAACACCCACAAGAAAACTGTATGGGCCAAGTACCTCGCTAATGAAAGGAAGACTCCATAATTCACGGGAACACTAGAGAAGCAAAGAGAGCACTGGGACGATTTTGTGACCTTCAAGGATTCAGAAATATCTAAGGAACGATCGATGAAAAACAAGGCAAATGCCGCAAGAAAGACGCAGTTCCATAGGCTGGGTCCAGGTGGCTACGCGGTGGGATTGCCTAAGTGGGATAAGTCTAAGCAAGAGATGGAGGATGCAGGGGTCACTCCGGTTACCCGGCACTGGCCCCCCAGGTGCAGAACTTGGTTCTATGCGCATGGGGGAGCGTTGGACCCGAAGACAGGCGAAGTTTCGTGGAAGGCAAGTCTAAAAGGAGCCGAACAAAAGATAATTGACGCAAAAGATGAAGCTCGAAGGGGGGTGTTCACGCCCAACAGAGAGAACGACGAGCTTACGCGCGCCCTGGGAAATCCTGAACACCCGGGAAGAACACGAGGCATGGGCGTTATTCCCTGGTATGAGGGCTTTTCAGAATGGAACGAGGACTACAGGAGCCGTGCAAGAAGGAAGATTGAGGAGGAGAAGAAAAGGAAGCTGGAGGAGGAGCAGAGGAAGCAGGACGCAGAACGCCTTCAAGGCCTAGAAGCAAGGCACGCATACCTGGCACTCAAATTCCAGCAGCAGCAACAGCAGATCGACTCACTTAGCCAGGAAAGGGGGTCTCAGCAGCGGCAGCAGCAAGCGGATGATCGTCCAGCATTGGATAGCACCGTCCCATCCATGCCGAGAAGCAGTGTTGGTTCTGCCCCGGGTGACACACTGCTGGATACATACCCTGTGGATGAGATCATAGAGAACACTAACTGCGAGCTACACTCCAAAATGAAGAACATATCCATGAAGGTGGCGGACGGTGTTGCTTTTCCAGTTACCCCCAAAGCAACCTACAATTGCATCCCGATTCCAGCGGGCTATGCTCGTGTCATGGTTGATGAAGTGGTGGACGCATATTCGGGGCTAACGCTTGACATTCCTGGAGGTGAAGACGAGCGCACACTGGGAGAGGCCATACATCATATCATCCTATGGAGAAAGGATTGCATCCTCTTTCGAAGTCCACCGACACCGCGTCGTCTGCCGACTCCTCCTCGAAGTCCGCCACCAAGTCAGCAGACTCCCGCTCCTCCAAGTCCACGAACGCGTGAGCTGACTCCTCCGGTTTCAAGCCCGGCACAGCGTCATGCCACTTCTCCGGTTTCAAGTCCGGCACCGTGTCAGGCCACACCTCCTGCTTCAAGTCCGGCACATCGTCAGGCCACTTCTCCTGGTCCAACTCCACATCAGCCATCTCCGCCGGCTCAGCAATCGCAGAAGAGACATCCCGCAGCTTTGGTGCGTAGCGGTACGAGTCGAGATAGTTCAGGAAGTACAGGCGAAGGCAAGCGATATAAATATGGTCCAAGCCTCGCTCCTCTTCCTCAGAGGCCTTACGACATGACTGTGGAGCAAAATGCAGCCATAGTGCAAGCCCAAGTGGACGCCCATTTTGAACTGAAACCGGCACCGCCGCCAAAGGAGAAAGTGCCTGAGAAAGTAATTGACCACTTCATGCATATGGCTAGAGAACTAGCTCCCAAGCCTGTTGACTTGGACTATGAGCGCCAAATCAGGAAGGAACATCGAGCACGACTACAGAAGGAAGCGAGCTCAAGCTCAAGCCAACAAGCAGCTGGCAAAAAATGCAGGAAAACCGTTCCCCAGTTGGGAGAACAGGTGGCGCAAGCGATCCCCCCACTTGTTGTGCCAACAACACATGAGAGGAGTAGTACGCGCGCCAAATATTATTGTGGGCAAACCGTTAGCGTTCCCCAGCATGGCGATGTGGTAATAACAGAGGATCATATAATGCAGGCTCAAATGCTCAATATCTCTGTTGGACAACTCCTCGAAATCGAGCCCATGCCTACGCTTAAAGAATCGGAAATAGCATGGCAATATGTCCGGGGCAAACCTTTGGTCCATCCAGACAAGGTCAAGGACCTCCCAACAAGAATGTATCAATTGCATCAATGGTACATGAACATTACCAAGATTTCCAATCGAGAGTCCCTCATGGTGAATGTCAAGCATGAGCATTATTACCATGAGAAAGCCCTGGCCATTGAGTATCCAGAACTATTTCAGTTATTTAATCAAGACGCACTCGACAAGTCTATCGTCAGTTGCTATTGTCTATAAGTGATTTCTTTCTGTAATTTAAGTCTCAAGCTAGTTATGTAGTGATAATTATGATCAATCATTACATGTAATTATCCTCACCATATTCTTTTTCTATGGTATTATATGCAGGATGATGATATATGAAATGAAAAAAGCTGGACGCTATGGCGTTGGGTTCATTGACCCAAATACCATTAATCAGGAAATATGGGAGATTGAACATTGTCAAGCTGCTGTAGAGGAAAGCATGCTAGAGTTCTTGAAGCGCCTCAATAGCAATGAAGATATACTACTTCCTTACAACTTCCCGTGAGTCACACTGTCTTGTACTACAAATTCTGTTTTTGCTTACTAGCTAGCTAGATGTTAATAATTAAGTGTATACGGTTTATGGTAGTTGATTAATTTTATGCACATGACACTTAATTAAGACATGCAAACGTGTGCGTATGCAGTTGGCACTGGGTCTTGTTAGACATTAAAGTTGAGGAAGGAAAAGTTGAATTACTGGACTCACTAACTAAAGAAGATAAAGACTACACCATCGTGAAGGGGATAGTCAACAGGTAATTTCAATCATTATTAACTATTAGTTCCTGATATGACCTATTTAATAACCCCTTTATTAATTTTCTTTGCCGGTGGGCAGGGCATGGGCAAGGTTCATCAAGGTGACTCCAGGCAAGTGGCCAAAAAAGTTGTTTTGGCATCGACCCAAGGTAAGTAATTAAGTAGTACTAGCTAGCTACCATCTCTTTAATTCTTGTTTCAATATCATTAATTAATTATCATGCTTGATTAATCATTATCTGATTCAATTCCATTCTCGTAAAGGCCCTGAGGCAGGCGCCGGGGAATAATCTGTGTGCATTCTATGTTTGCGAGAACATTCGCATGATGACGTGCGAAAGGAGTAGATCTGATAGACAGGTCTGGGTACGTTTTTATTAGAACACTATTCACACCATTATCGATATCTAGTCACACAACAAACACACATGCATATTGATCTCCTTCTTAACAGTTCAGGTCGGTGCGGGATAAGCTCCTACCATCGGACCGCATACAAGCACTTCAAGAGGAAATAGCCGGATTTTTGCTCGACCAGGTCATAGATCCCAAAGGAGAATACTATTACCCGCTACCGCCCCCATGAACCACTTGTCATCGTGCTCCGAAGGCACAAAGGCAACATGTAGGAGAAATTGTATATGTATATACATGTGTATGTGTGAATAGTTAATGGTGTTGGCTGTGAGACATTCGATGATATTATATATATATATATATATATATATATATATATATATATATATATGTGCGGTTCTATGTACGAGAAAATCTATTTATATATATGCATAACGTGTACAATTTGTAGTATCGTGAAATACCAGCAAACAAAAAAGAATTAACTGGGAAATAAAGCCAAATTGAAAACACAAAATTAAAAAAAAAATTAAAAAAAAAAACACCCAAACATTTAGTACCGGTTGGTGTTACCAACCGGTACTAATGTCCCACACGCACCCGGGCCTGGCTCGTGCCACGTGTTTGCACTTTAGCGTCGGTTCGTGACGAACCGGTACTAGAGGGGAGGACCTTTAGTCCCCACTCCTTAGTGCCGGTTCGCCAACCGGCACTAAAGGCCGTCACGAACCGGCACTAAAGCCCGGTTCTGCACTAGTGACACAACCAACACATCCAGCACAAACAAAAATAAAATATCGTCTCACAACAAAATATAAGAAGGCAAGAAGAGGTATATCATCTCCTAAGATTACACCGCCATCCATGATGGGAGAAAACCTCCCTGGCCATATGCTCCAGTCGGGTAGACGTTATCATAAAAATTTCTCTCTCCTCTGGCATCTGCAGGATAGACAAGTACGAAGCCATGTCATACATGCATAAAATAATCCGCACAAGAGATGGAACACATTTTTGATAAAAAAAATACATCATTCCTGGTAAGCAACATAACCCAACATAAGGCTGTCACACCCACACAGATATGTGAGAATTTTAGGTTTCAATACTCGGCAACCAATTGTCGAATATATTACGTGCATTATGAGGGGTAAAGGTTTGAAGCTACTTGTACTATGGCCCATGCGGCACGAGCGAAATTACAATAAAAAGAAGTGTTTAATTGACTTGGCATGTCAGCAAAAGACACAATTCTTGCTACCTTGTCAATTACAACGTGCCAGGTTATCTCTAGTCAAGATCACACCTTTGCTAAAAAATTAGATGAATATCTACACCCAAAGAGGTAATTTGAGCTTCCACATTTTTCTATTATAAAAAGGAACATCATCGTAGACAATTGGCTCATATAATGACTTAATAGAAACACATGGTCTTCTGATGCAATTTTCATCAAAATTCGTCTGGTTCATTTGACAGCTAAATGGGTTACAGCCGTGAGGTGAGGCGCCAATAGATCCCTACAACAAGAAATATTGGGGTATGTTTGGCCTTATATGCTATGCAATTGTGATGAATTTATGTCTAACAATCTGATGTAGGCTTGGGTATTGCACCAAAAGTGGGCTAGCACCCACCATCAATCTGAAGGTGAACTGTGCCTTACTTAAGAGCTAGTCCTTCGCTTGTTTGCTTAATCGTTAGGCGTGCATAGTTTGCAAATAACCAGGTGTCAACATCAATGATTTGTATGTGTGTCATATATTGGCTTTGAGCATCTTCTGTATGGCCCTTAAATAAGGTCCCAAAATATGTTTGTGCGCTTAGGATGAAAAAAAGAAGGTCTAATAGGATGCACAAAATAGGGAGGCGCTCATACTAGACTACAAAATCACTGCTTGTGTGATGACAACAACCTCGTCGAACCCACAACCAACAACCATAGAGGTGATGGCGCGGTGCTTGGGTGGAGCCATGCAGGTACCCAGGAGGATGTGCGGGAGATCAAGGATGGCAGAGCTGGCGACCGCGGGCAACACCTATAAAGGCAGATAGTGTTGCCACATGGGCGTGTATGTGGATGCCAGAATAGCGAGGCGAATAAGAGAAGCAGATTGGCAGAGCGAGATGAGGTCTTGCGGTTGGTAGCAGCGCTTGAAGTGACCGACTTTGGTCGAAACTGGAGGCGTTGTCTGGAGTTTTTGGGTGTATATGGCTGTTTGGGGATGGAGGAGGGGGGAGTGGGGTGAAAGGAAATAAGGAGCCATTAACTTATGGATCTCATTCAAAAGTGGAGTTGTAGTTTATGCTAGGTCTCATAAAGTAGGGATCTAAAATGTTGCTACCGCTTGAGATCTCTTGACTCCCGAGAGCCCATGGAGCCCTATTATCCCTAGGTTGTGTAGGTCATTTGCATAAACCTCTTGAGGGCATGACAGTCCTGGAGGTAGCCGCCCAAGACTCTCAAGCGTTTCCTTGTTCACATGGGCTGTTTTATACCCATTGCCCCCTGCATGGTTCAGGATCTCAATCATGCAAGCTTGTAGAGATAGGAAAATTATGTTCAGCTAGTAAACCTCATAATCTTCAAATTCCTCCAACACACCCTTAATAAGGTCTTGTAGTGTTTTAGGGCTCAGATAGTTTGTCAGGGATTGCAACGAGTTGAAAAACCCAAGGTCAAGCACATTCAAATCAGGACTATTGGCAGGCTGTTGTATGATTCTGATGTAAGTCAAGTTTTTTGCGACAGCTGCTAAAAATTCCGGCCCATCACACAAGATATGGAGCTTGGCATTATCCTGCCGTATGTAGGTGGTCTACCCAGCATCACTTTCAGGTCAAACAGTTTGTATTGCTGGCAAGACCTTCTCTACCAGGAACTCTCTCATCACTTTTCTATCGACTTTTATTGACTTTGTCTCTATTGTACCTCTCGGCCTGTTGTCACTTCTCCTCTGAGCAGGAACTTCTTTCACAAATGGCTAAATACTATTTTTTCCAGAGAAGGTCATGTTTCCTTCACTATCCTACCTTGGCCTATCAACAGCCGTCAATAATATCACCTTGCTCATACAGTTGCCATGTATAGGCCTCGTAGGCTCTTCCTCCCCATACAACAGATAATAGGTTTTATTCTTCTTGGTGATGTTAAACCACTTCTCATCAGTATGCACAACATTATGCATAGTCTTGAATTTAGGCCTTGCAGTTGTTGTTGCCTCATCAAGCATCGACAAGAAAAATTTCATCCTATCCTTCTTATTCTTTATCTTTAGAGCTAGCTTCACACATGTTGTATACCTCCTTATCAAATTCAGCATGAATTTTCTATGGAGTGTGGTAGGGCTACATCCCAATTGCCAAGCTAGTGACCTAATAGTAGACCTCTTTTTTAATGGGATTGTTAGGATTTGTTCTAGGTTAATGTCCTTAGGTTTTCTTCCATGTTTTCCTTTTTTCTGATTGGAAACATCCACCTCCTTACCTTGTTGAATTTGCAACATTATTTTCCTCCAAATTCTTTGTATATTCCAAACACCTACTCCAAAAAAATTGCAATCTCTTGCTTATCAGTTGTCTTAAAATAGCCTCCTCTACTCATACATAGTGTATGCAATGCTACATAAGCAGAATTTTTTTGTAGGTCATTGAGGGTTTTATTTTTTGAGCAACTTGCCCAACACTAGTACCAAGAAATACAACAAAGAAATGATTAAATGAAATGATCAAGTGATGAATGATGAAATGATCAACTGTAACTGTACCTAGATTTTGAACAATTTCATCCCCTTCCATTCCATCTCATGCATCTCCTTCCATTTCATCTCCTACATCTCAATTTCATTTTCTGCATCTTCATCCATTTCATCCACATCTTCTGCAGGTGAAGTGCAGCAAAGGTCAGGGGGATCCATTTTCTCCTGAAGATGTGCATACGCAAGATGAAGAAGAAGAACAAGTAGAAGTAGAAGTAGAAGTAGAAGTAGAAGTAGAAGCATAAGTTAAGTGCTTTTATAAGCACTTAACTGAATATATATGCACCTAAGTGCTTTCAAGCACTTAACTGAATAAATACGCACCTTGGTGCTTTCAAGCACTTAACTATGTGCATAAAAATTCAGCAAAGTGCTTTTAAAAGCACTTCACTAAATTTAGTCAACTGACCATATAATTGAATTTGCAAAACACCTAACGGAATTTACTGCTTTAAAAATTCAGTTAACTATCCATATTCAAGTTAAATGAAAAGCAAACTAATGTCAAGTTACTTTGTCAAACTGCTTGTTCCTGTTCATAGTGGTGAAATTTTGTCAAAATGCGTGTTCCATTGTATAAATTTTCTAAATAAAATTATGTCATGTTTTGTTTTACAAAAAGACTGTAAGGGAACCCCCTATAGTATAATTGGTGCAACAAACCCAAATTACAAGTACCATGCCTTGAACCTGGGTGGGTGGGAAGGCATCAACCCCTTTCCACCACTAGGCTATGCCTTAGGCCAACTCCACCGCATGACCCTATCTTGTCCGGCCCCATCCGTTTGGAGTAAAAGGGACAAACCAGGAGGCCCGAAGCGCGATGGCCCGGACCCATCTTGTCCGTTTTATTTTCGGGCCGACCCATTTCGAGCGCAAACTTGCGCCTGATTTGGGTCGCGGCGGATGACAAACGGACGCGCACTCATTCGCGTCGGGGCCGCGTGGCAGGCGGCCACCTACCTCCCATCTGCCAACATAAATGCGCACGGGCGGGTGGCCCCACCTGTCATCCGGCCATCGAATGGTCGCCGTCCTTCTTAAATGGGACCCGTGGACCGGTCATCGTCCTCATCTCCACTTCCCACTCCGGCCCCTCTCTGCCCCATCGAAAGCCGACACGACCAAACCCTAGCCGCTCCGCGTCCTCGAACTCATCGGCCGGCCGCAGCCATGGAGCTATGGACCTACGGCCACAAGGGGATGAAGGAAATATGCCCTAGAGGCAATAATAAAGTTATTATTTATTTCCTTATTTCATGATAAATGTTTATTATTCATGCTAGATATGTATTAACCGGAAACATAATACATGTGTGAATACATAGACAAACATAGTGTCACTAGTATGCCTCTACTTGACTAGCTCATTAATCAAAGATGGTTAGGTTTCCTTAATTGATTCCTTAATGGATTTATTAAAGAAGAGTTGTATATGATACAACCAGAAGGTTTTGTCAATCCTAAAGGTGCTAACAAAATATGCAAGCTCCAGCGATCCATCTATGGACTGGTGCAAGCATCTTGGAGTTGGAATATACGCTTTGATAAGTTAATCAAAGCATATAGTTTTGATACAGACTTGTGGTGAAGCCTGTATTTACAAGAAAGTGAGTGAGAGCACTACAACATTTCTGATAAGTATATGTGAATGAAATATTGTTGACTAGAAATAACGTAGAATTTTCTGGAAAGCATAAAGGAGTGTTTGAAAGGAGTTTTTCAAAGAAAGACCTCGGTAAACCTGCTTACACAATGAGCATCAAGATCTATAGAGATAGATCAAGACGCTTGATAAGATTTTTCAATGAGTACATACCTTGATAAGATTTTGAAGTAGTTCAAAATGGAACAGTCAAAGAAGGAGTTCTTGTCTGTGTTGCAAGGTGTGAAGTTGAGTAAAGACTCAAAGCCCGACCACGGCAGAAAATAGAAAGAGAATGAAAGTCATTCCCTATGCCATAGTCATAGGTTCTATAAAGTATGCTATGCTATGTACCAGACCTATTGTATACCTTGCTCTGAATTTGGCGAGGAGTAAAATTTTGATCTAGGAGTAGATCACTGGACAACAGTCAAGAATATCCTTAGTGGGGACTAAGGAAATGTTTCTCAATCATGGAGGTGATAAAAGAGTTCGTCGTAAAGAGTTACATCGGTACAAGCTTTTACACCGATCCAGATGAATCTAAGTCTCAATCTAGATACATATTAAAAGTGGGAGGAATTAGCTAGAGTAGCTCTATGCAGAGCATTGTAGACATAGAATATTTGCAAAATACATACAGCTCTGAATGTGACAGACCCGTTGACTAAACTTCTCTCACGAGCAAAACATGATCACCTTAGTATTCTTTGGGTGTTAATCACATATCGATGTGAACTAGATTATTGACTCTAGTAACCCCTTTGGGCGTTGGTCACATGACGATGTGAACTATGGGTGTTAATCACATGCAGATGTGAGTATTAGTGTTAAATCACATGGTGATGTGAACTAGATTATTGACTCTAGTGCAAGTGGGAAACTAAAGGAAATATGCCCTAGAGGCAATAATAAAGTTATTATTTATTTCCTTATTTCATGATAAATGTTTATTATTCATGCTAGAATTGTATTAACCGGAAACATAATACATGTGTGAATACATAGACAAACATAGTGTCACTAGTATGCCTCTACTTGACTAGCTCGTTAATCAAAGATGGTTAAGTTTCCTAACCATAGACATGAGTTGTCATTTGATTAACGGGATCACATCATTAGGAGAATGATGTGATTGACTTGACCCATTCCGTTAGCTTAGCACTTGATTGTTTAGTATGTTGCTATTGCTTTCTTCATGACTTATACATGTTCCTATGACTATTGAGATTATGCAACTCCAGTTTACCGGAGGAACACTTTGTGTGCTACCAAACGTCACAACGTAACTGGGTGATTATAAAGGTGCTCTACAGGTGTCTCCGAAGGTACTTGTTGAGTTGGCGTATTTCGAGATTAGGATTTGTCACTCCGATTGTCGGAGAGGTATCTCTGGGCCCTCTCGGTAATGCACATCACTATAAGCCTTGCAAGCAATGTGACTAATGAGTTAGTTGTGGGATGATGCATTACGGAATGAGTAAAGAGACTTGCCGATAACGAGATTGAACTAGGTATTGAGATATCGACGATCGAATCTCAGGCAAGTAACATACCGATGAAAAAGGGAACAACGTATGTTGTTATGCGGTTCGACCGATAAAGATCTTCATAGAATATGTAGGAGCCAATATGGGCATCCAGATTCCGCTATTGGTTATTGACCAGAGAGATGTCTCAGTCATGTCTACATATTTCTCGAACCCGTAGGGTCCGCACGCTTAACGTTCGTTGACGATATAGTATTATATGAGTTATGTATGTTGGTGACCGAATGTTGTTCGAAGACCCGGATATGATCACGGACTTGACGAGGAACTCCGGAATGGTCCGGAGATAAAGATTGATATATGGGATAATAGTGTTTAGTCTCCGGAAGGGTTCCGGAATTCATCGGAAGGGGTTCCGGATGTTTCCGGAAATGTTTGGGTACGAGAACACTTTATTTGGGCGAAAGGGGAAAGCCCACAAGGTTTTTGATAAGTGCAAAAGGAAGTTTTGTGGAGTCCAGAGGCCAGACGCCAGGGTCCCTGGCGTCTGGGTCCAGATGCCGGGAACCCTGGCGTCTGGTCCTGGAATCCGAGAAGGATTCTTGCCTTTCGGGTGAAACCGACTTTGTGGAGGCTTTTACTCCAAGTTTCGACCCCAAGGCTCAACATATAAATAGAGGGGCAGGACTGGCACCAAAGAGACATCAAGAAACACCAAGCCGTGTGCAGGCAAACCCGTCCCCTTTAGTTTATCCTCTGTCATAGTTTCCGTAGTGCTTAGGCGAAGCCCTGCGGAGATTGTTCTTCATCAACACCGTCTGTAACGACCAAATCTCGAAGGATTTGAGTCTCTGTGCTTACCGTGCTAGTCCCTGGATCGAACTCGCTAGCGCACGCAATATAGATGAATACCAGAATAGCAAGTGCATCATTTATTACAACGTATGATCCAGAATGTATAAAATAAAACAATCTGCATAGCACTTGGCTAGCTTTATTCAATCAAACAACGGAAAGTAGCAGAAAATAACGATGAGTCCCATCATAGCCCACTGGCGATGCCGAGTGCAGAGTCGCGACCCTAACGGTACCTTACTCTTCGTCTAAAAATCCTGCAACATGAGATGTTGCAGCCATATAGGTCAATACTTTGAATGTATTGGCAAGTTACACAGGAGTAATAATATAGCAGACCTACATGTATATGCATAGTACAACAAAGGAAGGCTTGAGGATTTATTTTTGCATAAAGCTGATTTTATCCTAATAACTACCTAATAGTCAATTTTTTATTTAGTTCTTTTATTACTACAATTAAATACACAAGGTTGAGTTGGCAAAAATCAACTCCAACCTACCCTTTATTAAGTTGCCCACAAATATTATTAAGTGTCACATGTGTCAAGATCATCCAACAACTTTAATGGCATAGTGGCTCAAATTTACCCATAACCGGGGGCACGGCTAATCATGATTAGTTTTAATACTCTGCAGAGTTTAGTACGCTTTACCCACTGGACCCAATCCGAAGATTGAGACGAAGTCTTTTAGAAGAGGTTCCCTTAACCACCTGACGGCCACATCCCACCTACATACGCTACATCTGTCGACATAGTCTGGGCAAGGGTTCCAACAACTGATCAACTAAGCCAGAGCCCATATAGCCAGTGGCCGCACATGGAAGCTACTAGTCACTAAGTCTGTCTGATCTTTTTGAACCTGGGCGACATTCCACTTAGGGTGCACTCTCATGAGCGCATGGCCTTAGAAAAGGTGCAAGACCCCATGATGCCTTCCCTCAACACCAAGCAATACCACTTCCGCCCAGAGGTGAGTTAAATCCTGAGTTACTACTCAATTGTTATATATATAATCCTCACATAAACTCAATGTATACACGAACCACCCCCGTCTACAAAGCATAGCAACCTACAACTACCACGATTTGCAATGACGGGAAGATAGCTCAACAGCATATAGCAAAATAATATAGTAATCATATACATGCATATATTCATAGTGTGATATAACTACATGCATAGAAAACAATAGGTAAAGGATGATAAACATGTAACTTGCCTTGGTTCTGGTTCAGAAGGTCACACTCCTGACAATAGTTCGTGTCACACTCCGGACAATCTACACGTTTCACACAATTCAACAAATCAATCACCGAAACACGAATAGAACCAAAATAAAAACCAACAGCAAGAAAACCACTTTTAGAACTCAACAACAGAAGCTTAACAGCACCTAAATTGCACTACGGTCACAACGCAGAAAGAATCACTCGATTTCGATAGCGGTTTGAGAGTTACGACCTCCGGAATGTTTATTTCAAATTCAAACGAATTCAAATTTGAAAAGTGCAAACATGTGCAAAGTTGGTACTGTGATAAAGTGCCGATTTTTGTGAGTGCACAGGAAAAAGAATTACCTAAATTGGTCTTATAGAATAAAAGATATAGCTAGTTGAAGTTTTGAGTGAAAAACTGGAAAAAAAACAGCGACAGAAATCGCCTGGTCCTGTACGAACCCCTGTGCGCGTCCTGTAGCTAACTGCCACGTGGCGCTTGGCGACTGGTCGACAGCTACTATGCGCGTGTGCTCACCAGAACAGAGGAAAACGGCGGCGGCGGTCGGCGGCGGTCCTCCGGTGGGTCTCCGGCGAAGATGAAGGGGCGTACGGGTGCGGCGGTGAGTGGCGGAGGTGGTGGTGGTGTTCAACATCGGCGGGGCGTCCTCTGCGGGCGGTGATGACGACGTGAACGCGGTGTGCTCCGGCGGCGGCGGACGAGCTTGAGTTGCTCGCTCCGGTGGCTCTCTGCCCACGAAAATAAGTCAGAGAAGCGCGGCTTAGAGGGGGAAAGCGAAGGAAGCAGGCGGAGCGGCTGGAGATGCTCTTACGGCGACGGAACGGAGCGACGAACGGCGGCGGTCTCGAGTTCCTCCGGCGAGATCCGTTTCGCCCTCGCTCGAGCGTGCGGCAACGAGGAAGAACGAGGAGTGGATGTGGGGTCGCCCTGGGTCTTCTGCTTACACACGGCGACTCGGGAGCGCTCGAGGTGGACCAAGGACACGAGGTGAACCGGCTCGGCCTCGGCGTGCGTGCGGTGCGGGCGTGTGGTGTCCGGCTCGGGGAGGGACGAACAGGGGCGCGAGTGGGTCCCGCTGTCAGCGGCTGGAGCGATGCGGGTCGGGCACGGGCAGCGCTGCTGCGTACCGCTTCGCGGGAAGTGGGCTGCGGGTGGGGAACTGGGCTGCAGCGGCGGGAGCTGGGCCGCGGGTAGTGCTAGCTGGCTGGCTGGCCGGCTGGCTGGCTGGTGTTCTCTTTTTTTACACACAACTACAGAAACACAAATAACTAAAATAAAATAACCACAATAAAAACTAAACAAAAATATAGAGACACACAGTAAAATATATACTACTAACATAAACTACAGGAACACTAGTTCCTCACCTAATGCAATTTTGGAAAATCATTTTTAAGCAATAGGCCACACAAACAGCAACAAAACACTCAAATAAAATACTTTGGAGACTAATAAAAATACCAGAACGTAACAGATGAACTGGAAATAATATTCTTGACTTTATGAACATTTTTAAACAGGGGAGAAGTCATGTTATCTCCACTCCAATAAATTGCCTTTAGTTGCATAATGAAAAGAATATTGCAGAAGAGCAAATAATGCATGGAAATATGATATGCATATGTATGATCTAATAACATCCTAATTTAAGAAAATTGGGATGTTACAAACCTACCCCCCTTAAGATGAATCTCGCCATCGAGATTCGGGCTGGCTAGTGAATAGGTGTGGGTGATCCTGCTTGAGATCTTCCTCTCGTTCCCAGGTAGCTTCCTCCTCTGTATGATGATCCCACTGAACCTTGCATAACTTGATTGTCTTGGTGCGAGTAACTCTCTCTGCTGTCTCCAGAATCTTAACAGGCTTCTCCTCATATGTCAAATCACTCTCCAACTGAATTGCCTCAAGTGGCACTGTGTCCCTCAATGGAACATCCATCATCTCTGCATGACACTTCTTCAACTGAGATACATGAAACACATCGTGAACTCCTGACAAGGATTCTGGCAACTCCAGCTGATAAGCTACCTCTCCTCTACGCTCCAAGATCTTGTAAGGCCCCACAAAATGTGGTGCTAACTTACCTTTGATTCCAAACCTCTTAATTCCACGAAGTGGTGAAACTCTAAGATACGCACGGTCTCCTACCTCATATGTCACCTCCTTACGTCTTGCATCTGCATAACGCTTCTGTCTGGACTGTGCTATCTTCAGCCTATCACGAATCAACTTAACCTTCTCCTCAGCATCTCTGATCAAGTCTGGTCCAAAGAACTGACGTTCTCCAACCTCATCCCACATCAATGGTGTCCTGCACTTCCTACCATACAATACCTCAAATGGTGCCATCTTCAGACTAGCCTGGTAACTGTTATTATATGAGAACTCTGCATAAGGTAAATTATCATCCCAACTGGACCCGTAGTCCAAAGCACAAGCTCTCAACATATCCTCCAAAATCTGATTTACCCTCTCTCTCTGCCCATCTGTCTGTGGATGGAAAGTTGTACTGAACTCCAGCCTGGTTCCCAAGGATTCATGCAACTGACGCCAAAATTTGGATGTGAACTGAGTACCTCTATCATACACTACCTTCCTTGGAACTCCATGCAGACAAACAATTTTAGACATATAAATATTTGCTAGCTGAGCACTGGTATAAGTAGTCTTTACCGGGATGAAGTGAGCAACTTTAGTCAAACGATCAACAACTACCCAAATAGAATCATAACCTGATCGAGTCCTGGGTAGACCTGTAATGAAATCCATACCAATCTCATCCCACTTCCAATCAAGTATAGGCAATGGCTGTAACAAACCTGCTGGTCTCTGATGTTCTGCTTTAACTCTCTGGCACACATCACATGTTGCAATAAATCCAGCAATTTCCCTCTTCAGGCTAGGCCACCAAAATCTTTCCCTCAAATCCAAATACATCTTAGTATTACCTGGGTGAATAGAATAAGGTGAATCATGCGCCTCCTGAAGAATCAACTTCCTGATGTCTGCATCCTGAGATACACAAATACGCTTCTCAAACCATATGGCCCCATGTTCATCCTCATGGAAACCTTTTGCCTTACCTTTAACCATATTCTCCTTTATCTCAGCAATCTCCTTATCGCCCTTTTGAGCTTCTCTAATCCTGTCAAGCAAAGTAGGCTTTACCTCAAGTGTTGCCAAATATCCCTTAGGAACCATCTCCAACCTGAGATTCTTGAATTGTTCACACAACTCGGGTGGCATATTATCAATATTAATTGCATTAGCATGACTCCTACGACTCAATGCATCAGCAACAACATTAGCCTTACCAGGATGATACTGCACATTCAAATCATAATCCTTAATAAGCTCCAACCATCTCCTCTGCCTGAGGTTCAAATCCTTTTGCATAAAAATATACTTCAAGCTCTTATGATTAGTAAATATATCACAATGATTACCAATAAGGTATGGCCTCCAAGTTTTCAATGCATGCACAACTGAGGCTAACTCCAAATCATGTGTAGGATAATTATGCTCATGATTCTTAAGCTGACGTGAAGCATATGAAACAACTTTACCTTCCTGCATCAAAACACTCCCAAGTCCTTGATGAGAAGCATCACAATATACCTGGAAGTCCTTATGTATATCCGGCAGAGTTAAGACTGGTGATGTAACCAAACACTGCTTCAATTCCTGAAAGCTGGCTTCACATTCATCAGTCCAAACAAACTTCTTCTCCTTCTTCAACAATTCAGTCATAGGCTTTGCAATCTTGGAGAAGTTCTCAATAAACCTCCTGTAATAACCTGCAAGGCCCAAAAAGCTGCGAATCTCTCCAACTGACTTGGGTGTCTTCCACTCTGTAACTGCAGCAACCTTAGATGGATCAACTGCAACTCCATTACCTGACACAACATGTCCAAGGAATGCTACCTCATCCAGCCAAAACTCACATTTTCTGAATTTGGCATACAGTTGATGTTCCCTCAATTTCTCCAATACCAAACGCAGATGCACCTCATGCTCTTGCTTATTCTTGGAGAACACCAATATATCATCAATGAAAACAACCACAAATTTATCCAAGAACTCCATAAACACCTTGTTCATCATATTCATGAAGTATGCAGGAGCGTTAGTCAATCCAAATGACATAACAGTATATTCATACAACCCATACCTCGTAGTAAAAGCAGTCTTTGGAATATCTTGCTCACGAATCTTCAATTGATGATAACCAGAACGAAGATCAATCTTAGAAAACACAGTAGCTCCCTCCAACTGGTCAAACAGATCATTTATCATAGGCAAAGGATATTTATTCTTAATGGTTACCTCATTCAGAGAACGATAATCAACACACATCCTCAAGGTTCCATCCTTATTCTCCACAAACAAAACTGGAGCTCCCCAAGGTGATGAACTTGGGCGAATAAATCCCTGTGCCTGCAATTCCCTTATCTGCTTCTTCAATTCCTCCAACTCTTGAGGAGGCATTCTATACGGTCTCTTTGCAATAGGTCCAGTGCCTGGTATTAAATCGATAAGAAACTCAATATCTCTATCTGGTGGCATACTTGGCAACTCCTCTGGAAACACATCTGGATAATCCCTCACAACTGGCACCTCTTCCAGGCTACCCCCCTTAAGAGAGTTCACCTGCACCTGATTATGCTTATACTTACACACATATTTGATCCTCTTCCCTCCTGGTGCACTGGGAGTAATAGATCGACTGGCACAATCAATAAGACCCTCATACTTGATCATCCAGTCCATATCCAAAATAATATCCAGACCTTGTGGGAAATTCATACTTCCCAATAGACAAGCTCAACTGATGACAACCAACACCTTCCATCATCTCATCTCCTAGAGAACTCACTCTAATAGGCATACTAAGGGTTTTGGTTGGCGAGAATAGATGAGTTATAGATATAATAGGGCCAAAAGCTATGTATATATAAATATATTCTACCCATATGCATAATATGATCAAGCCAACAAAACACAACAACGAATAACACCAACAAACAAACAACAAACAACAAACAATATTATATATATACATATATAGTCGAATAATTTCAACACTAAGCAATTTAACACCCAACTACCAATCAAGCAAACAATCTAGTATCTTCATACCACGAAAGTGGGCATAATCAGATACGCTAACACGATAACGTTGCAATATAAAACTAGCATGAATGGTGGTCTCAGCACTAGTTCCTACTTAACTCGTCAAGATACTTGAGGGGGTTAACTAATAAACAGCAAGAAGTATAGCTAGTTTATAAAATAATTTTCACTCCTATGGCTTTCTAATCCATTTTCTAGGGTCACGTCCTACAGTCAACACACTGCTCTGATACCATCTGTAACGACAAAATCTCGAAGGATTTGAGTCTCTGTGCTTACCGTGCTAGTCCCTGGATCGAACTCGCTAGCACACACAGTATAGATGAATACCAGAATAGCAAGTGCATCATTTATTACAACGTATGATCCAGAATGTATAAAATAAAATAATCTGCATAGCACTTGGCTAGCTTTATTCAATCAAACAGCGGAAAGTAGCAGAAAATAACGATGAGTCCCATCATAGCCCACTGGCGATGCCGAGTGCAGACTCGCGACCCTAACGATACCTTACTCTTCGTCTAAAAATCCTGCAACATGAGACGTTGCAGCCATATAGGTCAATACTTTGAATGTATTGGCAAGTTACACAGGAGTAATAATATAGCAGACCTACATGTATATGCAAAGTACAACAAAGGAAGGCTTGAGGGTTTATTTTTGCATAAAGCTGATTTTATCCTAATAACTACCTAATAGTCAATTTTTTTATTTAGTTCTTTTATTACTACAATTAAATACACAAGGTTGAGTTGGCAAAAATCAACTCCAACCTACCCTTTATTAAGTTGCCCACAAATATTATTAAGTGTCACATGTGTCAATATCATCCAACAACTGTACTGGCATAGTGGCTCAAATTTACCCATAACCGGGGGCACGGCTAATCATGATTAGTTTTAATACTCTGCCGAGTTTAGTACGCTTTATCCACTGGACCCAATCCGAAGATTGAGACGAGTCTTTCAGAAGAGGTTCCCTTAACCACCTGACGGCCACATCCCACCTACATACGCTACATTTGTCGACACAGTCTGGGCAAGGGTTCCAACAACTGATCAACTAAGCCAGAGCCCATATAGCCAGTGGCCGCACATGGAAGCTACTAGTCACTAAGTCTGTCTGATCTTTTTGAACCTGGGCGGCATTCCACTTAGGGTGCACTCTCATGAGCGCATGGCCTTAGAAAAGGTGCAAGACCCCATGATGCCTTCCCTCAACACCAAGCAATACCACTTCCGCCCAGAGGTGAGTTAAATCCTGAGTTACTACTCAATTGTTATATATATACTCCTCACATAAACTCAATGTATACATGAACCACCCCCGTCTACAAAGCATAGCAACCTACAACTACCACGATTTGCAATGACGGGAAGATAGCTCAACAGCATATAGCAAAATAATATAGTAATCATATACATGCATATATTCATAGTGTGATATAACTACATGCATAGAAAACAATAGGTAAAGGATGATAAACATGTAACTTGCCTTGGTTCTGGTTCAGAAGGTCACACTCCTGACAATAGTTCGCGTCACACTCCGGACAATCTACACGTTTCACACAATTCAACAAATCAATCACCGAAACACGAATAGAACCAAAATAAAAACCAACAGCAAGAAAACCACTTTTAGAACTCAACAACAGAAGCTTAACAGCACCTAAATTGCACTACGGTCACAACGCAGAAAGAATCACTCGATTTCGATAGCGGTTTGAGAGTTACGGCCTCCGGAATGTTTATTTCAAATTCAAACGAATTCAAATTTGAAAAGTGCAAACATGTGCAAAGTTGGTACTGTGATAAAGTGCCGATTTTTGTGAGTGCACAGGAAAAAGAATTACCTAAATTGGTCTTATAGAATAAAAGATATAGCTAGTTGAAGTTTTGAGTGAAAAACTGGAAAAAAAACAGCAACAGAAATCGCCTGGTCCTGTACGAACCCATGTGCGCGTCCTGTAGCTAACTGCCACGTGGTGCTTGGCGACTGGTCAACGTCTACTATGCGCGTGTGCTCACCAGAACAGAGGAAAACGGCGGCGGCGGTCGGCGGCGGTCCTCCGGTGGGTCTCCGGTGAAGATGAAGGGGCGTACATGTGCGGCGGTGAGTGGCGGAGGTGGTGGTGGTGTTCAACGTCGGCGGGGCGTCCTCTGCGGGCAGCGGTGACGACGTGAACGCGGTGTGCTCCGGCGGCGGCGGACGAGCTTGAGTTGCTCGCTCCGGTGGCTCTCTGCCCACGAAAATAAGTCAAAGAAGCGCGGCTTAGAGGGGGAAAGCGAAGGAAGCAGGCGGAGCGGCTGGAGATGCTCTTACGGCTACATAAACCGCATTGTCATAACGCTTCCGCTTACGGTCTACGAGGGTACGTAGATGACACTCTCCCCTCTCGTTGCTATGTATCACCATGATCTTGCGTGTGCGTAGGTAAATTGTTTGAAATTACTACGTTCCCCAACAGTGGCATCCGTGCTAGGTTTATGCGTAGATGTTATATGCACGAGTAGAACACAAGTGAGTTGTGGGCGATACAAGTCATACTGCTTACCAGCATGTCATACGTTGGTTCGGCGGTATTGTTGGATGAAGCGGCCCGGACCGATATTACGTGTACGCTTACGCGAGACTGGTTTTACCGCCATGCTTTGCACACAGGTGACTAGTGGGTGTCAGTTTCTCCAACTTTAGTTGAACCGAGTGTTGCTATGCCCGGTCCCTGAGAAGGTTAAAACAACACTAACTTGACGAACTATCGTTGTGGTTTTGATGCGTAGGTAAGAACGGTTCTTGCTCAGCCCGTAGCAGCCACGTTAAACTTGCAACAACAAAGTAGAGGACGTCTAACTTGTTTTTGCAGGGCATGTTGTGATGTGATATGGTCAAGGCATGATGCTATATTTTATTGTATGAGATGATCCTGTTTTGTAACCGAGTTATCGGCAACTGGCAGGAGCCATATGGTTGTCGCTTTATTGTATGCAATGCAATCGCCCTGTAATTGCTTTACTTTATCACTAAGCGGTAGCGATAGTCATAGAAGCAATAGTTGGCGAGATGACAACGATGCTACGATGGAGATCAAGGTGTCGCGCCGGTGACGATGGTGATCATAACGGTGCTTCGGAGATGGAGATCACAAGCACAAGATGATGATGGCCATATCATATCACTTATATTGATTGCATGTGATGTTTATCTTTTATGCATCTTATCTTGCTTTGATTGACGGTAGCATTATAAGATGATCTCTCAATAAATTTCAAGATAAAAATGTTCTCTCTGAGTATGCACCGTTGCCAAAGTTCGTCGTGCCCAGACACCACGTGATGATCGGGTGTGATAAGCTCTAAGTCCATCTACAACGGGTGCAAGCCAGTTTTGCACACGCAGAATACTCAGGTTAAACTTGACGAGCCTAGCATATGCAGATATGGCCTCGGAACACTGAGACCGAATGGTCGAGCGTGAATCATATAGTAGATATGATCAACATAGTGATGTTCACCATTGAAAACTACTCCATTTCATGTGATGATTGGTTATGGTTTAGTTGATTTGGATCACGTGATCACTTAGATGATTAGAGGGATGTCTATCTAAGTGGGAGTTCTAATTGAACTTTAATTTATCATGAACTTAGTCCTGGTAGTATTAGCATATCTAAGTGGAAATGTTTCTCAATTATGGAGGTGATAAAAGAGTTCGTCGTAAAGAGTTACATCGGTACAAGCTTTTACACCGATCCAGATGAATCTAAGTCTCAATCTGGATACATATTAAAAGTGGGAGCAATTAGCTAGAGTAGCTCTATGCAGAGCATTGTAGACATAGAATATTTGCAAAATACATACAGCTCTGAATGTGACAGACCCGTTGACTAAACTTCTCTCACGAGCAAAACATGATCACACCTTAGTATTCTTTGGGTGTTAATCACATATCGATGTGAACTAGATTATTGACTCTAGTAACCCCTTTGGGCGTTGGTCACATGACGATGTGAACTATGGGTGTTAATCACATGCAGATGTGAGTATTAGTGTTAAATCACATGGTGATGTGAACTAAATTATTGACTCTAGTGCAAGTGGGAGACTGAAGGAAATATGCCCTAGAGGCAATAATAAAGTTATTATTTATTTCCTTATTTCATGATAAATGTTTATTATTCATGCTAGAATTATATTAACCGGAAACATAATACATGTGTGAATACATAGACAAACATAGTGTCACTAGTATGCCTCTACTTGACTAGCTCGTTAATCAAAGATGGTTAAGTTTCCTAACCATAGACATGAGTTGTCATTTGATTAACGGGATCGCATCATTAGGAGAATGATGTGATTGACTTGACCCATTCCGTTAGCTTAGCACTTGATCGTTTAGTATGTTGCTATTGCTTTCTTCATGACTTATACATGTTCCTATGACAATGAGATTATGCAACTCCCGTTTACCGGAGGAACACTTTGTGTGCTACCAAACATCACAACGTAACTGAGTGATTATAAAGGTGCTCTACAGGTGTCTCCGAAGGTACTTGTTGAGTTGGCGTATTTCGAGATTAGGATTTGTCACTCCGATTGTCGGAGAGGTATCTCTGGGCCCTCTCGGTAATGCACATCACTATAAGCCTTGCAAGCAATGTGACTAATGAGTTAGTTGCGGGATGATGCATTACGGAACGAGTAAAGAGACTTGCCGGTAACGAGATTGAACTAGGTATTGAGATACCGATGATCGAATCTCGGGCAAGTAACATACCAATGAAAAAGGGAACAACGTATGGTGTTATGCAGTTCGACCGATAAAGATCTTCGTAGAATATGTAGGAGCCAATATGGGCATCCAGGTTCCGCTATTGGTTATTGACCAGAGAGATGTCTCAGTTATGTCTACATAGTTCTCGAACCCGTAGGGTCCGCACGCTTAACGTTCGTTGACGATGTAGTATTATATGAGTTATGTATGTTGGTGACCGAATGTTGTTCGGAGTCCCGGATATGATCACAGACTTGACGAGGAACTCCGGAATGGTCCGGAGATAAAGATTGATATATGAGATAATAGTGTTTGGTCTCCGGTAGGGTTCCAGAATTCACCGGAAGGGGTTCCGGATGTTTCCCGGAATGTTTGGGTACGAGAACACTTTATTTGGGTCAAAGGGGAAAGCCCACAAGGTTTTTGGAAAGTGCAAAAGAAAGTTTTGCGGAGTCCAGAGGCCAGATGGTAGGGTCCCTGGCGTCTGGGTCCAGACGCCGGGAACCCTGGCGTCTGGCCCTGGAGTCCGAGAAGGACTCTTGCCTTTCGGGTGAAATCGACTTTGTGGAGGCTTTTACTCCAAGTTTCGACCCCAAGGCTCAACATATAAATAGAGGGGCAGGGCTAGCACCCTAGAGACATCAAGAAACACCAAGTCGTGTGCCGGCAACCCCGTCCCCTCTAGTTTATCCTACGTCATAGTTTCCGTAGTGCTTAGGCGAAGCCCTACGGAGATTGTTCTTCATCAACACCGTCACCACGTCGTCGTTCTGCTGGAACTCATCTACAACTTCGCCCGTCTTGCTGGATCAAGAAGGCGAGGACGTCATCGAGCTGAACGTGTGCAGAACTCGGAGGTGCTGTGCGTTCGATACTTGGATCGGTCGGATCATGAAGACGTACGGCTACATCAACCGCGTTGTCATAACGCTTCCGCTTACGGTCTACGAGGGTACGTAGACGACACTCTCCCCTCTCGTTGCTATGCATCACCGTGATCTTGCGTGTGCATAGGTAAATTTTTTGAAATTACTACGTTCCACAACAGGGGAAGCACAACCGCGAGGCCGGCTCCTCCTCGGGCCGCCGCCGCGGCTCCGTGAAGAAGGAGGAGCCCGCGTCACCGCCGCGCTCCTCCCGTCGATCCCCCGCGCCGGCCCCCTTCACCATCGCCCATAGGCCCGCCGGCGAGCACGACCGGCAGTACCTCTGCGCGGACATGTGCCGGCGCTACTGGGAGACGAGGACGCCGGTCCCGTGGAGCGACGTCCACCTCCCCAACAGATGGCACCTCAGCACCAACCGGGTCCCGATCCCGCTGGCGCCCATGGGCGGCCGTGCGCGCCGCGATGAGATCGAGCGCCACCGCCGCCTCCTCCCGGATGACCTGTACTACGACGACAAGTACGCCCCCGATTCCGTGCTGTGGGACACATGGCTCCAGGACGAGCACGACACGCGCCGCGTGTCATCCTTCGCTGGCACGGTGTCAGGGCAGCGGCGGCCACGTCTAGAGGTGCGCGGGCGTACGCGGGTGCGCGGCCTCACGCCCATGCCGTCATCTTCCCCGTCTCCGTCACCACCTCCACCTCCTCGCATGACAACGGAGGAGGAGGCCCGGCTCATGCAGCGTGTCATGGAGGACTCCATAAACACGCACGACGAGCGCCAATGGGACGACTTGGAGGAGGCCATCGCACTCTCTGCCGCCGGCGACGTCGCCTTCCCCGAGCTGCAGATGTCTGCCGTTAAGGAGGAGGAGAGGAGGGAGGAGTCGATGGAGGAGGAGCCGGTGGCCGCGTTCCACCGGGGCCTGGTGGGCCAGCAATGGAGCTGGTCGTGCACCGCGCCGGAGATGGCCGACGCCGTGGGGGGCGTGAACTGGTGCCCCACGCCGCCGCGGTCACCGGAGCGGGAGGCCTCGCCACGGGAGGAGGTGGTGCAGGCACCTCTGGCCTTCCAGGCCGCCCCCGTGTACCACGCGCCGCCGTCCCACCTCTGGACGCCGCCGGCCTACGTCGACCTTGTCAGCGACGACGACGACACTGGCGGCCACTGATGAAGACAGCGAGGGCCATGGCATCGACGGGCGCTGCTGGAGCGCGCGGCGGCGTTTTTTTTATGTTAATTATGGCACTGTGTGAACTGCTAAACTGGGCCGTTTTGTGGCCGTGACCCCCCTAACTAATTTTTATGTTTATTAAACTGCGCTTATTTGCTTTTTTTAGTCATTTTATTTACGTTTTTCTGTTTTTTTAATCATGTCCAAAGCGGACGTGATTTGGTGTGCGGCCGCGCGGTGGGCGCACGCACAACCCAACGGATAAGGCCGGACACGGGCGAACCCATCGGCGCCTCAAAGGGACAAAAAATCCGGCCAACCCGGACGTCCGTTTGGGTTTGTGCGGTGGAGTTGGCCTTAGTCTACAAATTATGTCATGTTACTTTGTCAAAATGTTTGTTCCTGTTCCCAGTGGTGAAATTTTGTAAAAATGCTTGTTCTGTTGTTCCGGTGTATTGACCATTTACTCTAGTGACCATTTATATCATGGATGGAGTATAAATAATGTTTAGCTAAATCTGAATTAATCTTTTTAGTACAACTAAATGATCCATTGTTCTTCCGAACAATGATTTGTTGTGCATAAACAATGGAGTACTTCAGTGCATATTACTCCTATACTCATCGGTACATTTTACAAACTTTCCTAGACCATTTTGCAATTTTTTCTAGACCATTTACTTCTTTTCAAATGGAATAGAGGGATTAATTGGCAGTGCCAAATGCAGAAGCATTTGGTTCTCAACATCAAACATGGGTTTAGGTTGACTGAATTTACTGGAGTATATTTTGATTTCTGGGATATTGCATAATGAAAGTAAGGTTGACTGAATTTACTGGAGTACACTGTCTACAATCATGATCTGGAGTAGCTCGGAGTAACTGTGAGCTGGTGAGCAGAGCAACGTAATTTTTTTGCAAGAGTACATTTACAAGCATGAGTACTCATAATTTCTTGTAGCAAATGGAGTAGCTCACCTACTGTTAATCTGTTGATTTGTCAATTTTCTGCTCTAGCAAATGAAGTACTCCTTGCTGATTTATGGGTGTGATCTAACGGTCCTCACAATGCTGATTTCCTTGCTGATTTGTGCAGGGCAACACAACAACAAAACCTATTCCAGTATCTACTCCAACACAGCTTGATCAACACAACTTTCTATGGAGTACTCCAACGCAGACTATTGATCAAGCAAATTTATGTGATCAATTCAAACTGGCTTTGTTAGAGATACACGGGCAAATCAACTCGACGAAGAACGAAAACAAGCAGGGGACACGAAGGGGGGAAAACACGGGCGCCAGCTAGTCAAACTTCAATATATCAGGGGAGGTTACAAAAGCTAGGGGGAGGGGGGGGGGGGCAGGGAGATGCGTATGAAGTGGACGGACCTTGGGCTCTCAATTGGAGAGGAGGAAGGCGGCTGGCAGCTGCGGCCAGCGGGCACGGATGTCAGAGCTGTAGCGGGGGGGGGGGGGGGGGGGGCGAAAACGATCCCCCACGACAAGTAATTTTTCAAATTGGGGGGTAGTTTGTTATGTTTCCTCGCTTTCACCTGGTCAGAGAAATCCCGCGTAGACAAATATCTATATCTATACCTGCTATTAAAGGGAATAGGTATTCTTAGTTTGGTCATAATATTCTTTGTCCCGTGGTATTTTTTTGGTTTACGGTGGGACCTACCTAATTTTCGTCCGTCATGGGAAGCTGGGGTTAACCTGTACATTCGTCTGTGATTTTCTCGAAAGTCTGGGCCGGCCCATAAAGATAATGATAGGCTCCGATGATATACTGTAGCTCAAAAAAAGATGAGCTTGTGGGGATCGAACCCAGGATGTCATATTAAAAACATAACACTCCAACCAGTTGACCTACCGAGCTTTACTATTTATAAAGCAGTGAAAATATTAAGAACGAATCACCAGCACAGATACGAATATTTTTTAAATTTTGATATCAACTATTTTTGAAAAAAATACCAGAATTTTTTGCGAAGCGCAAACACTTTACAAATTTTTAAACATATTTTTAAAACAATGAAACATTTTTTTAAAACAAGAAACATTTTCTTAAATTCTTGAACACATTTTTCAAACAGGAACATTTTTTCAATTCTGAAACAAAATGTGGAAATGCAAACATTTTTTGAAACTTGCGACCAAAATTGGGAACACAAAAAAAATTGAAACTCCAGAAAAGAAATTGAAACATGAACAGTTTTTAAAAAATTGACCAATTTATGGATATGGAAACATTCCTTTTGAAATTACAATAATAATTGTGAAAATTTTTGAAATTTTTTAACAAAAACATTCCAAACAACTTTTGGAAAACCCAAATAGAATTTGAAAACACGTTTTTTAACACATTTTCAAACAATTTTGGAAACGGGAACATTATTTGAAACTCCTGAAAATGAAAACATGAATATTTTTAAGATTTGTGAACAATCTCTGAAAATGGGAACATTTTCTGAAATTCTGAACATTTTTTAATAGTTGTGAAAAAATGGAACAAAACCATTCCAAACAAACTTTGAAAAACACAAACATTATTTGAAAATGTAGAATATTTTTTAATTTATGTACGAATACGAAAACACAACCATTTTTAAAAAATTTAAAAAGCGCGAACATTTTTTAGATAGAGAGGGTTCGCTTGAATATTCATCCCACCTCGCTTTAATCCACAAAAATCCACCAGTTGGTTTTTGGGCGGCATGTTAACCTTTTCAATGTGCAAGGAAATGTTTTTATTTCTCGATGTTTTTGCTGCTATTAAATTTTACTTTTTTGAAAAAAAAATACTTGGTTAATCTACATGCAACTTTTGACAGAGCATTGTTGCTGCAAATGGCACACACAACAGTTTTAGGCCCGCTGATGTTGCTCAAAGCAGAACATGACGTTGAAAGGCCAATTGCTTGCTACATCCGAAATCACACCAACGTAACACCAGTCGCCGCTATTATTTTTCTTTTGGGAAGTTGGACCACCGTGCTGCAAAACCAGTTACACAAATGATGCCAAGACAACAAGTCATACAGACAACGTAGCAAAGCCGACCACATGGACACAACAAGGATGACCGCCACTGCTATAAGTCGGACGCATGTCGTAGCGAGGTCAATCAGTGTGCTACAAGTTGAATGTGTGGAGGCGTAAAGCTAACTAAGTGTAGATGGTAGGATTATAAGGATAATTAATTGACCTTAGTACCCGTGTTAAGGGTTGTTGCATGATTAATGCCTGACTGGTATGCATTTCTTTTAGAGTTTGATGTGCGTCTCCCTGCCGTGTGATACCTTCTGGATGCTATCATGTCAGATTGATGAACACGCTAATTTTTACTCCCGTTGCAACCCACGGACATATGTGCTAGTTTCGGTACAAAAGGAGTATCAAACAAGAAATTAATGTACGGAATGAATGAAATCAGAAAAATTACAAAGGACGACTCCAAATGCTAGATGTATTACTTTATGTACAATCACAAGCTAATCGTACTAAAAAAATCACAAGCTCATCAACGACGGCACACGAGTCTCGGTCAAACAAAATCCGCTAGCGATCTGCACCTCCCAGTCTTTCAGCGACGATCTCCGAGGTGGCAGCCTGATCGGCCAGCGCACCGGCCGCCTTGCCGCGGCAGGCCACCTCGGCGCGGCACACCGGGCACCGGCGGCTCTGCCGCAGCCACGAGTCCACGCACTGCGCATGGAACCCGTGGTGGCACCCCGGCAGCACGCGGCACCGGTCGCCCCCCTGGAACGCCTCCAGGCACACCGCACATTCGCCGGCGGTCGTGTCCGCGGAGGCGGCCTTGAAGTCCTGGCACGGCAGCTCGCCCAGCTCGTCGGCCGTCAGACCCGCCGCTTCACCCTGCTCCCGGTCCCGCTCCCGCGCCGCGCCGCGCAGCCGCAGCACGGCGCCCCGCCGGACCGCCCAGACGATCACGAGGACGTGCAGCGCGAGCATGAGCACGACGCCGGCGATGAGGAAGAGCACGGAGACCGCCATCCGCGCCATGCAGACGCGCAAACTGATCTTCGCCGAGAGTAGAGTTTAAAGCAAAGGCTACGCACAAGTGGGCAGACGATCCAAGACACAAGTTGCCAAGTAGAACGAACCAGTTCTCACTGCTCCTCGGAGAAAGGTCAATCACTCAACTGCAATACTGCATCTCTCCGTCAATCTTCCATGTATTTGCACCCTTATCATGTTCCTCAGTTTGACAAAACCGCTGCCCTTAAAAGCGACATCGTGTGCCGTTGTGTACGCTCCTCCACATGTCTTTATCAGATCGTCTCCATTTCCGGGCGGAAGCAGCGTCTGATTAGATTAACCAGTTTGCAAGAGCAACGTTGTGAATGGTGTTTATTGGAAAGAAAGCGACCCGCCGGTGGGATGCCGGACTGGCGAGAGTGCGAGCTACGCTCGTTTAATCGTTTTCCTTCCGTTTCCTTGTTGGGTTCATGTGAGTGGGTGGCGTGGCTTCCAGCTCCAGGTTCTGAATAAACTTGCCATTGTCGCGATCTGGAACTTCGGCTACAGCTACGCGTTGACGAATGACAAGGTGGTTTGATTTGTCTTCCGGGCACGTAGCAAGACATGGAGTAGAAACTGGTGTAAAATGCATTATCCTCCAAATGTAGTACACATCAGTGTGTAAATCTGATTAAATTTTGTATAAAAAACACTGTTAAATGAAGTATACTCCGTAAAGACGCAGAGTATCGTAGCTATGCATACCAACTAGGCAATTTTAACGAATTGATATAAAATTAAATGAAGCAAAAGAGGATTGAGTATCATACTCCCTTCGTTTCTTTTTAGTCTGCATATAACTTTTGTCTGAAGTCAAAGTATCTTTAGTTTGACCAAACTTATAGAAAAAAGTATCAACATTTACAATGCCAAAGAAATATCTTTAGATTCATTATGGAATGTAGTTTCATACTGTGTTTATTTGATATTGTAGAGGTTGGTATTTTTTTATACAAATTTGGTCAAAATTTGTAAAGTTTGACTCGACACAAATCTTATATGCGGAGTAAAAATGAACGGAGGGAGTACATATCATGAAATCGTTTCATAATAAATGTTATGCTAGTAATGTCATGCATGGCAATAAATATGATCATCTACAACATACTAATATATGATAACTAAATATTACGAAGGTAGTACCATACACTAGTATCATATGCATAATACTGACCATATCAAGACAGTTTGACGCCATCATTAATGTGTGAATGTGCAAATCTTCCAGTAGAGCACGTCGTGAGACCTTCAAGCCAATTGGTGAAGCCCCTAGATTCATCTCGGCATACTACACTGATGACACCTTTTCTCACTGTCTACATCGGGACGCCATCAACATTCTTTATCGTCATCGTGGAGGAGGAATCCATGCAGCAGAAGCCATTCCTTGCCATAGAAGATGCAACTCAAATAGGTAGTGGTTTATAAAGAGCCGGGTCAACATGGGACTCTGGAAATTGCCTCATGTATAGCTCGTCGTTGCACCTACCAGATCACCCATAACTTCAATAAACTTTCTTTTTGCGAAAAGTAACTTTAATAAACTGGCCCGACTCAACCTATTGCTCTCGCCCATTAAAGCGGTTTTTGGGAAAGTTCTATCCACCGGTGTGGACCTGTTTTATAACCTTCCATACGGTTTTTATCTTTTGTTTTATATGTTTACTTATTTGCTTTCTTTCATTTTTAAAATTATTTTTTCCTTCAAATACATGCCTACTTTTTAAAGCAAGTTATTCATTTTTATACACGTTGAATTTTTTTTTCAAATATAAGATGACCCATTTTACAAATACAAAGTTTAAACATTTTTTTAAATGTGTGAATATTTTTTTGAATTGTATAAAAAAATTCTAACTTTTTGAAAATATTTTTATGAAATCGTATTGGAACAATTCAAAAATCCACGAATATATTTTTGAAACATGTAGAACTTTTAAATTGTCTTCATTTTTTTATAATTTGGGACATTATTTTTACATTGCACGATTTTTTCTAAGATTATCAGAATTTTTTAAATACGTGGTGAACGTTTCTTAAAATTAACAAAAATACTGTCCGATTTCAAAAACTTTAAATAAAAGAAACAAAAAAAAACAGTACAACAGCTGTTGTGCCAGCCCATTTTGGAAGCGCCAAAGGCGAGCAATTACTTCCTCCCGCTGCAGGAGAGACAAAGCAGCTGGTTCCTATTACACGCCTTAAACACCGGTTATAGTGTAATTTACTAACCATTTTCTGAGCAAAGTGTAATTTACCTTTTTATAAACTAAAGTGTAATTTACTAACCGCGCACACCCCTCCTGCTGACCGACCGCACCGGCCCATTTAGGATGTGTAGGGCGTTTCCTTCTGGTGTTTTTTTTGCGATTGGTTTTTTGTGTGTCTTTTCTGGGCCGGATTTTTTCCTTTTCCCCTGCTTTTAAATTTTTAATTTAATCAATTTGGTGATCTTTTCACATTTTCTGAACTTTTTATCAAATATGAAAACCTTTTCAGCTTGTTTCCGGAAGTTTCATCTCTAAAACTCTTGAAATTTCTCAAATTCCATCAATTGTTTCAGATTATAACTTTTTTTCAAATTTTTGCCGAACTTTTTCATTCAATTCATGTATTTTTTTATTTTGTGTACTCATGAGCTTTTTCTTAAGTTAGTATTTCAAATCTTGAACCTTTCTTAAGTTAGTGAGCTTTTTGTCAAATTTTTGAAGTTTTTCCAAACTTATGATTTTTTTCTAAAAAATAGGAAAATCAAGTGATGGGAAAATTGATTTTTTTAATTCCTTGAATTTTTCATTTCATGAAATTTTAAATACATGAACTTTTTAGGAATTCATGAAAAAAAATTGAATACGCAAACTTTTTTTTGCATGTTCATGAACTTTGTTGAAATATATGAAGTTTTACAACCGCGTGAATTTTTTTCGTAAAATGTCAACAGTCGATAACAAGTCAAGAGGTTAATGCATCTAGTTAATGGGTTTGCTCAAAGGTCTAAAGTATGCACTATAGTGACCTTTTTTTAGCGATCGTACTGAGCCACCTGAGTGAGTCACTTGCTCGCGTTGGTGGACCGGCCCAGCTTGAGGCAGCTTGAACACCGGTTCCTTCAAGTGGCGCTTACGGCGCCACATAGGAGCTCTCCAAGGCAAAGCGGCGCCCATTCAATCCGCGTGTGGACCAAGTTCGAACGGAAGCGCATTCTTGTTGTTTTGGGTATCCCCAAAACAACCTATTTCGAGCAGCGCCTTGGCCAACTTCTGCTTAGCCTCAGCCTACGACATTTTCAAATAGGCTGGCAGCTGGCGTGAGAGCTATGTCTCTCACCGATTGTGAGACGTATTCTTTTCTCGCCTCGCGTGCTCCCGTCATTGGGCCGACCCAATAACGTGCATTCTTGTGGTTTTCCGAAGTTTGCAGCGAGCAGTTTTAGGAGAGAACCCCTATATGCCTCTCTTTGCGGCAAATAGCCGCAGGTTCGCATAGACGAGGGCCAGCCCATGAAGAAAACAACAGCGAGCACATATTGTAGTAGCTAAAAAAGTAGGCACCCTCGCTTGGGATCGAACACAGGATCTCATGGCAGAGTCCACGCGCCTCAGCCTGTTGAGCTAATGACAGTTATTGAACAAAGCGCAGCGTAAAGCATTAAAAACAAACGTCCAGCACAGATACAACATGTTTTTAGAATTTCCGAGCGCAATTTTTTCTGCAACAACCCTGAGTGTTTTATGAAACAGAAACACCTTTCAACTTTGTAAACAACTTTAAAAAAATTGAAACATTTTAAAAAAAGAGCATTGTCTGAATTTCTGAACAACTTTGGAAAACAGGAACATTTTCTAAAATTCCCAAACATAATCTAATTTCTGAAAAACAATTGGTAACATCAAAAAATTTCTGAACTTGTCAACAAATTTGGAAAAAAAGAACAATTTTTAAAAAATCCCTAACATTTTTTAATTTGCAAACAATATTTAAAAACATGATTTTTTTCTGAATTTGTGAACAAATTTTGAAAATGGGAATATTTTTCGAATTTTCTAAAATGTCAAACAAAATTTGAAATTTCTAAGCTATTGTCGTAAACTAAACATTTTCCAAATTTTTGAACAAAATTTCAAAATGGGAACAATTTTTAAAATCATGAACAAATTTTGAATTTTTTGAACAAATTTCGAAATAGAGAACAATTTTGAAAATCCCAAACGAATTAGAAATGTGAGCAATTTTTTAATACGTAAACAAAAATTAGAAAACGAGAGCATTTTTTGAAATTTATGAACAATTTTTGAAAACAGGAATATTTTTTGAAATCTTGGTTATTATTTAAAATTTCGAAGATGAACAAAAACATTCTGAACAAATTTTCAAGAAGAAATCATTTTTTGGAAATTCCTGAATAATTTTGTAAAAATGCGAACATTTCTTAGTATGAATTTTTTTTAAGAACACAATCATTTCTTAAATTGAACTTTTTCAAAAGCACAAAGTTTTTTAGGTTTCCAAACAATTTTTGAAAATATGAACACTAAAAAATAAACTAAATAATTGAAATATAAAAACGAAACGGAAAAAGAAAAAAAAAGAAACAGAGAAGGAAAAGAAAAGAGAAAAGAAAGAAGAAAAATAAACAGAAAAACGAAAAAAAAGGAAAACCAAAAAAAGAAACCAGAAAACCGGTTCAGGGAACCTGCTAGAAGGTTCCTAAAACCAGGAGAACCTGGCTGGGAAATTCTAGAAGTTTCCCTAAACCGGAAACGATTTTCCCAAAAACCTGCTTCGCCCTATAAATGGGCCGGCCCGATCAATCGCTCACTGGCACCTCCCTGTGCGAAGCGTTGACAGTTCGACGAAGTAAGGCGCGTATAGGATTTTCCGTTTTAGGAAGCATCTATGGACCGGTACGACCGGTTTTAGACGATTTCGTTGTTTCTTCCCTTCTATTTTATTTTTCATGTTCCTTTTTATTTATTTTTCTGTTTTCTTAAGTTCTCAAATACTCCCTCCGTTCTATAACATATGAGCATTTCTGACACTACACTAGTGTCAAAAACGCTCTAATATTATGCACGGAAGGAATAATTGTCAAGTCTTTTCGAATATACGTTGAATGGCTTAGTATGCAACTTGAACATTTTCTGGATACACATTAGACAATTTTTGCACTATGAGCATTTATCAGCAATACAGGTTGAGCAATATTAAATGCATCTTGAACACCTTTTTAATAGGCAATGACCTTTTTCAAAAAAATCATGAATATTTCTGAAGTGTTTGCCAACATTTTGTTAAATGGCATAAACTCTTTTATATGTTATGAAGGTTTATTCATATTTATGCAACAAATTATTATGATTGGATGAAGTTTTTGAAAAAATCTCGTGAACAAAATTTTAAACACGTGATTTTGTTAAGGTCATAATAAATTTCTTGAATGTCGATTTGCGTGATTTTTTTAAAAGTTTCATGAACATTTTAAAATATGGCAAGAACATATTTTCATATGTGGCGACATTTTTAGAATGACGCAAATATTTTAATGGATTGAACAAGTTTAAAATTACGTGAACGCATTTATATTTCATGATTTGTTTTCATGTGCGGTGAACTTTATTAATAATTTAAGCAAAGTAATTTACGAAATAAACATAAATCTAAAATATTTGGCAAACGTACGGAAAAAATAGTGAAGGTAATCTATACTTAATAATAAGGAAAACGTTTAGATCCAGCGGGATGACAAAATCGCTCGTGTAAACCGCCCCCACGCTCGCCACGTGTCCCTGTGGGGCAGGTACCGCCGGTGCCTTGTCTCCTCATCTCCTACGCACATCACGAGCCACTCATTTTTCCCTCTGGGTCGATCCCCTTTCGTCTCCCACCTCTCGCCTCTTCCTGTTTCTCTTTGTTGACCACCGCGGCCCATGGACAATCCAAATGTTGCTGCCCAAGCTCCATGCTCAGCTCCAAAACTGCTCTTGTCATCGCCGGTGGTGGGTTGGCGCTCCGTCCCCGCGTCAGCCGTTGTTGCGGTAGGAGTTGCCGAGCATCATCGAGTCGATGATGTGTTGGTGTAGCGTGGCCGGTGCTGTGGAGGAAGTAGCGTTGCGCCCATGGATCTCGCCAGCGGCGGGGATGCTTCCATGCAGCACGCGTGGTGCTGCATCCTCTACAGATCTCGGTGAGCGACAGAGCTGCAATCCGACATGTCGGTGGGCGGGGAGCTGCAGCGCAGCACGACGCTGCAGGTGTGGTGGAGTTGCAATTCCACATGTTATGTTGTACTACTCGTTAGCGGACCTCGCCGGTGGCGGGGCTGTAGTGCAGCGTTCATTGTGCTGCGCCCGTCTCATCGCCGGCGCACGGCGGTGCTATAGTGCAGCGCGTCGTGCTGCGACCGGTGGATCTCACCGGTGACGGGGCTGCAGTGCAGCGGACCTCTCCAGCGCGGCAGAGCTGCATTGCAATACGTCGCGCTGTGGCCGGTGGACGTCACCAGCGGTGGGAGCTGCAGTGCAGCGTACGGCTACGACGGTGGCTGCTATGACTTGCGGGAATTGAGCTTTGCCGCGGCGGCTATTGGAAGCCGACGTTGCTGCCGAGAAAGGTGAGGGGCCGAGACGATGGGAGGGGCTTGATCTGACGTCCGTCAGTGGGACAATCAGACGGTTGTCAACCCGACAGGTTTTCTACCAAAATCAGTCGGTTGATTTGTAGCAGCGGCCTAATAATAAAGGGTTATTGCTTCTTGCGGTACGTCATGGAAATTAACCCCCAAATTGCAAAATATAACCCATCAATGCCACTTATAAGTGATAACAAAAGTTTCACGGACGGGAATCCCTCGACTGGGCCAGCCCATGCAGTAGAGTTCTCCTATAATGAGCTCTGACGCATCACGCTCGTTTCGGCGGCCCATATCCGGGTAGCCTGTTTTTTAAAATTTATTTTTTACTATTTTATTTTAATTTTCTGTTTTTGTTTTTTCTACTTTATATAATTTGGGCCTTCAAAAAAGTTCCAAAAATTAAATAAAATGAGAGTTTGAAGTTAAATATTTAAATAAATCATAAAATCTTTGTGGATTCAAAAAGTGTTCGTGATTTTATAAGAAATTATTTGCTTCTTCAAAAAATGTTCGACATTTTGAAACAAATGTTCGGGAATCAAAATTTTTTTGTGGTTCTTTAAGAAGTTGGTGTATTTAAAAATGCTAATGAATTTGAACAAAATTTAAACAATTTCAAAATTGTCCGTGAGTGGAAAAATATACTAAAAATTTAAAAACTATTCGTGACTTAGAAAATAGTTATTCATTCATAAAATGTCCGCTGATCCTAAAAATGCTCATGCATTTCATGGAAGTGCGTTATATCGACTAGAGGTGGGTGAATAGGCGATTTTTATAAATTCGTCACTGAGGAAATACTACTTGAGGAATTTGCAAAGTGACGAAATACAAGCAGCGAAACAAAGTACTCAGATGCATACATAACAAGACAGTAGCATAGTCATCATGATGAAATGAAACATACAAAGAGCATAGATAGCGTGTAAACAGGATAATTAGGCAGAAGACAAGATGACTGAAGAAATAGTCTTGAGTAAATTGAGAAAGTCTTCAGTCAAAATCTTCAAACAGTAACGATCAATTTCAGTAGCAAGTATGCGAGGAAATGAAAGAGTTGAGGAAATAGAACCAGTAGCTCGGTGAAGACAGTGATTTGGTAGACCAGCTTCAACTACTGTGACAGTTGTACGTCTGGTTGGAGTGGCTTCGTATTTAAACCAAAGGAGACACAATCCTTACCGTATTCTCCTTGAGCTAAGGTCACATAGACCTCGCCCAATCACTCGTGGTAATTCTTCAAGGCGATGTCCAAACCTTCACAGACTAGGTCACCCGACGATTCACATTTTCTATTGGATGCACTAGACCTTGATGCCTAACTGTCTGGAAGATGCACAGTCTTCAAATGTAATAAGCGCCGGTTCCACATAGAAACAATCTCTTCAGTAATGCTCAATCACTTTGGATTTTAGTGTTTGGGGTTTTTCCTCGCTGATGATTTTCTCTTAAAGTCCTCGGAGCATGGGATGCTCTAAATGACAAGTGTCAATCTATCTCTCGGAGCAGCCAACCAGCTAGTGGTTGTGGGGGTGGCTATTTATAGCCGGGGAGTAGCCTGACATGATAAGACATAAATGCCCCTAATGATATGACCATTATGTGGATAAGATATATAATTGGGACAGCTGGCGCAAAGCACAACAACGGTCGAAAATTCAAGCTCTCAAATTCCTCAAGGCTATCATGTTCCTCACTGTAGGCAATTCCCACTGGTGAATTCCTAACTCCCCAGTCAGAACAAATTCCTTATAGAAGAGAAGAACTTCGTCTCTATCACTCAAGAAATTGACTGAACTGTATGAGATTTCCAAAGGCTTCACTCGAAGGATTGGGTATGTGTACACTTTGAGATGAGCATCACTCGGAAATGTTTCCTTAGTTTTACCTCGACCCCCTTTAACAATACGGTGTTTCCTATGACTCAAGAAAAGGAAAATGAAACTATAAAAACAAACGTCTTCACACTTCATAGTCCTCGCATCAATATCAATATCTTGAAGGTCACACCGGTTTCTTCATATTCAAAGTCTTTAAGAAAACCAAAGTCTTCATTAGAAGACATTTTTAGGGGTCGACATTCATCGGATGTATCAAACTCCTCAGAGACTTATATGGCATGTGTACACCTATAAACACATTAGTCCCTTAACCTACAAGTCTTCAATACACCAAAATCACTTACAATCTTCCTATTTTTTGGTGATTGATGACAAATAGGAAGTTTTCAACGGGGATCAATATATGAAGTGTAAATACTGATATGAGGAATTTGATTGCAAGATATAGAAGAACTCCCCCCTGAAGATGTGCTTATTTGAGGAATTTGCTTTGGACCGCGGATGCACAGAGTAGGATAAAATCTTGGAGATATCCCCCTATATCTTGTAATTCATTCACGCATTTAACATACTAGTGGACCCGTTGCGCCAAATGGCGCAGAGACCCGTTGATTCCATGTTAGCGATGAAAAGAAATTCATGGTTTAGTTGTTTACTTATGGGCAATCACATATGACAACAAATTTATTCTCTCTTAATTATAAAAACACAGGCTTTGTCTATAATAAGATGTACATACGCATTTAAATTTTGTAGCATAGGGCTCTACTTAAAACAATATGAATGTAACAAATATAATCCCCTTTATTAGGAAAAACAGTATTTTGTGATCTATAATGAGATGTATATATGCACATTCTAATTTGATAGCACAAATTAACATTCAAAATCATGCCAATGAAAATACGTGTATCTTTTTAATAATCTTCTGTCTGGGCAAACATGAACGCTAAGAGTTTGGATCCTTACATATAAAAACACGCATTTGCACATAGCCCCTTTGTAAGGTCAAAAACTGACATGGCAAAAGTGGGTTGGACCGGGCACATGCCTTTATCAAAACCTCCTTCCCTGCCTTGTATACGTTATCAAATTCTATCCTTCAGATACAGAAAGACTAACGTTCTTTCACTGTCCCACATACACCGGGAGGCCTAGGTATCTTCCATTCTAACTCTCACAACCCAGTCCCACCTGGTGCAGCATAGCTTTCCAAACATCATTCTTGGTATTTTTACTGAACATGATAGCAGGTTTGTCAAGTTGTGGCTTGACTCTCTGATAGAGAAGCCAATTAGAACCAACATTTATGTGGGTATTGCAGAGCATTGGTAACCATATATAGTATATGTGAGTATCTTAAATCAATGAAAAAATAAAGATACAATTATCTACACTGATACATCCATGTTTGTTCTTGCACTTTGTCGGCGCAGTGACACAGGAAGCAGCCTTAAGACACCGATGTGCTGACCACGAAGATATCCTTCCGTTTCCAAAATAACCTGACACAAAACAGAGACAAAGGCAGAGATAAACATTGATCCATGAGTTAGTGTCGTAGAGAGCATCCGCAAGATAACTTTTACTCTCTGTAGTAGTCCGTGGCACTCGAATTCTGGAATTACTAAACTCAGAGATGCATAAAGTTCATGGTCAATATTGTGATGGATCAGCAACCATAGTAGTTTGCTGCATCATACACACGCTATATTCTAATAGCACGCAAGCTTATAAAAATGGTTTTGCGGGCAACTCAAACCAAGATAGACACTTTATTCTAATAGCAGAAAAATATAATATATGTTTATAAACACAATCTGAAGGAAAAATATAACTGCAACAAATTGTAACACAACATTAATCAAGGTTTTCAGTCTCACGTTGTGGATCATAGTATTGAACAATAAGAAGATATTACGTAAGAGAAACGATAAGATTCACACCATGTATCCTAATCTGACACCACCACTATCATATCACGGTAAAGAATAATGATTTGTTACCGTTAGAATCATGAGAGAGATATTTAATTTGTTCGATATTCACATTCATAACATAGGGCTCAATACCAATCGATCACAGATAGCCTGTGCACAACATTTGTTCAGGAAACATCAGGAGTGCTCAGGCAACACAAATCAGCAGGTGGAAGTGTAATTTTCAAGATGATCCCAATTCTTAAATTCATAGGTATTAAAATAAATAACTACAGAAATCTCGCAAAATCACAACATAACAAGAATCTGAACCTTTATGGAGTCCTTTTCTTTCTATGAATCATGAAGCTTAGTGCAGATGGCTGTATCTAAACGGGAGCTTTCTAGCGACGCAGACTACCCAAAAAATTGTACATATTACATATTACATATCGAAAGTTGCATCTTTTTTTCAATTCTACTCCTCATTTCACATAGCAAATATTTTCTTGAACCAGAATACAAAAGAGTTGCTGCTGCATGCATATGCAAAAGACAGAGCTTAATTCTTCTCCTGGAACAGAGAGGCTATTCTCTTGCTAAGCTCTTAAATGCATATATACACAGTTTTGATAAAAATGTGAAATGACCCTTTTTATTGTTGATACTACTTTTTTTCAATTCTACTCCTCATTTCACATAGCAAATATTTTCTTGAACCAGAATACAAAAGAGTTGCTACTGCATGCATATGCAAAAAACAGAGCATTAATTCTTCTCCTGGAACAAATAGGCTATTCTCTTGCTAAGCTTTTAAATGCATATATACACAGTTTTGATAAAAATGTGAAATGACCCTTTTTATTGTTGATACTACTTTTGTGCTTCCATACACATCCTGAAAAAAATACGAAGGATGGCCTAAAGCAATTTAACTCGAACGAGTTTCTGAACCAAGCATCAACCACATATAGCAGTGAAGCAACAATGCCCATTCGTCCAAAAATCCAATCGTGGTGCAAATCACACAAAACACAATTAACTCAAGTATCATTAATTCCTTTGAATGGCTTTTTTTTACAGAAAACCATTGTCCTCCATGGATTTTTTTATCAAAAAATCATGTTAAGCTTAAACCAGAACACACGTCAAACCTGAGAGAGAGAGAGAGAGAGAGAGAGAGAGAGAGAGAGAGAGGAAGAAGGATTGGGGCAGGTCACCTAAGCAAGGAAGATCACGAGCGCCAAAATCCTACATGAGGCAGCATGGTGCAGGCCAAGCTCATTGGGAAATTCATGGACGCCAAACAATTTTGAAATGATGCCTAAACTAGAAAATCTTCACAAGGCACCCAAGATTGACAAACATGAAAGTTTTGAGCATTGTTCTTGATTAAGAGGCCAAAAGGATAAACAAATGGAGTCTCACCGTCAGTACTCAATATGCACCCAAGCCAAAATCAATATCCATTGCATCCACGCTGCAAAATTGGGAAGGAAAAAATGAGGATAAAATAAGAAGACGAGTCAGTAGAACCTTAGAAAAAGGAGCTAAAAATCAATCTGGTAGATCCTAACAACAACTCTTGATATGCCAAGTACAGCTAAAGCCATAATAGTGGCAAAGTAAATAAGACCCATTTCTTGTTAATTTCTCAACAAGGTTTCAAATAGTCAACTACCATCCTTCTGAAATTGAAGAAAGAATATCACCCTTGCAGTTATTATATTCTCTATTTCTTTAGTGAGTATACGTGGATGCCTAGAAGCAGTTCTCTGTTTTTCAACAGATGTATGTTGATGTATGAAAAATGTATGCAGATTGCCTAACTATGTAAGAATAAACACAAACCCATCATTTTGCTTAAAGTACACAAAACATTTAGAGGAATATCGATAACAAAATACATCAAAACAAAATGTTGCATATTGAATAATAAAAGTTATCTACCCAGGTCAAAAAATTATCTACCAAATGTTTCTCAACGAGACCATCTTTCTGATACATTTTTGATCAAACCCCATGTGTAGTGGGTGGAGCAGTGGTTGCAAGCAAAGAGCCTTACCTGAATGTGAAACGATGCTTGGCATGAGTCACCTAGCATTCTGCCTCGGCAATCGATCTGCAAAGGATCTTCACACAAGAGAACAGATTAGAGAGAAAGAGAGGATTAGGCGCATGTATACAGCAAAGCATCTACGGTGATGTATCACACTGCCAGTTTCAATCAATTCAGTCAACAAATAGCTTCAAGTTCTCATGATCATAGTTGATTTCATAATCTAGTCCACCATGTTCATTCTCTGAAGATCAACTAAAAAACTTCATTTGAAAGGGTTATTTTAGACTACATAACTTGAAATGGTGTATCAATTAAGTACTATAGCAAACCGAATAGCAACAGGCCAATTATAAATAAAGAAGTGCAATGCCCTTTCCCTTATGGTCTTCCTTAGTGTGCTACAAACCAAATCGAACATGAAAACAACCATGTTACCTCTTTTTGTGCTATATTTACATTGAAACCAAGTAAGAATAATGTAACCTGGCAAGAAGTACATTATAGTTGATAACAGGACAGATATTGAGAACTGGCCATTCCAAAAAAAATAGCATTGCTAGTGCTGCAAAAATGGATAATCCAGTGCCAGATAGTGATGCCTCCGTCAATAAAATCCCTAGGAATTTTCCTGCAAACGACAACACACAAAAACAAATCTCAAAACACGGTACCACTCAGTAGAAATCCAAAAACTGCACTGGACAATGCCAGCAAAAAAGTCACACCCCACCGACCATCATTACACCATGCTGTAAATTTTGCATTCTTAGTGTTACGATCGTTCATACATATATCATCTACCAGTTTTCTAGAAATAGACCGAGTTAATCATTCTGTTATACAAAAAGACCTAAATCCACCATCGTCGAGTATCCACGCTCGAAGTAAAAAACATCAATTCATAGCTAATCCCCGAATACAGACAGTAATCCGACGAAAAACCAAAACACCGCATTCACCAAATACGGAGATCTGAAGATCGAAAGGGAAGCAGATGGTACTTGTAAAAGTCGAGGAACTTGAGCTTTCTCGAGGAGATCATGGCTAAACGCACACAACACACACGCAACGAGTAGGGCAGCAGGACAAGGGAGAGCAGGGATTCAGAGGAAATTACCTTGTCAGGGACGAGATTCCTGGCAGCAATGGTGGAGCTGACTCCCGGAGACGACGGATGTGACCCAAGGCGGCGGCTAGCGAATCCAGGTGACAGCGGCGGCAAGGCCATACGGGCGCCCTCGATCCAATCTGCTGCCCTGCTCTTGTCTATCGAGCGAATATGGTTAGGAGTGGCTTCTACTGGGCTCGGGTTGAGCTCCATCACGGTGTTTCCCTGACGTGTCGACGGCGCCCTAATGGCGCATCAAGGGCGGCGGCGTTGGAGAGGAGGGACGGGGAGGAGACGAGGTGGAGGGGCCGCGGGCTTGAGAGATAATTGCATCTATAGTCCTCGTACTCGCTGACTACGTCCACTTCAGTCCTGATACTTGCGTATTGCATCGATACAGTCCCGGTACATGAAAATACGTCGTCAATACGGTCCCTGAGGTTGAAACAACAGTCCCGACAATACACATTGCATACGTATCCCGTATTCTCTCGTACGAGACATCAGCACGGGCCACCACGTCAGCTTGGGACCCATATGTCAGTGTGAGCGAGAAATAAGATAAAGAAAAAGGAAAGGGCCTGTCGTTGCCGAGTTTCGAACCCGCGACTCCCGGCCCAAAAATGTGCGCGCATGCCACCGCACTAAATGCCATTTTCTATTTAACGGGGATGGCCACCTTGTATATTAATCCATTCCGCAATAGGAGGCCCGTATTTTTCTTTTCAGAATGCATGTGCTAGCGAATTAAACTGGCAATAGTATTTGTTTTTTGTGAAAAACAGTAGTATTTTTTTCCAACTAATAAAATGAACATGGTTTCGAACCATACTTGTTTCTGGTTATAAAAAATATTAGTAGTTTCCAAAATGTTTTCATTTCTAGTTTTTTCTTATTTTCAAATTGTTCCTGGTTATAAATTCTTGTTTCTGAATTTTAAAATTTGTTCGGAAATACAAAAAAATCCCTCTTTTCAAAAAATGATCCAGAATTTAAGATAATGTTACATTTTTGACGAATTTTTCTTCAACAAGTTTTTTTCATGTATTTATGTTTTTTTATCTCTCAAATACAAGCACATTTATCGATAAAATATTGCACAGTGATATGGCGCTACTATACATGCATATCCATACAATTTTGAAATTTTACAGGCAGCAAAATCCATTTGTTTATTAAAAAATAGCATGCGCACCCCCCGCACCCCATTCGTACAAAAAAATTTAAACTGCATATATTTTTCAATCACAATTTTTTTTTACAAAATCATGAATATTTTTTGAATTCACAAACATTTTTTGGAATTGCATGCATCGTTTTAGAACTCGTCAACAATTTTTTATGCATAGGCGAACATTTCTTGAAATTTGGGAATAAAAATTGATATGCAGGAACAGTTTTTGTTTGTGACGGACATTTTTTGAATTCTTGAATATTTTTTTGATTCAATGAACATTTTTTTAAAGATTGGTTTTTTGTTACGTTCCCATAAATTGTTTTGAATATATTTTTACAAATTGGCGGACATTGTTTTTTAGACGCGAACCTTTATTTTTGAATCTCGAACATTTTTTTGAATCGATAAACGTTTGAAAAAACTCATGAACATTTTATAAATTCACAATTATTTTTTTTAAATGACAAGAACATATAAATATAATACAGTCTGCATCCCCATATATACAAGATCACGTGCTTGTTTTGGTGGCTCGCTCGCGCAGCAATGTGCCCCTGTTAGCGGGTTCGAATCCCTGCGGTGTGCTTTTTTCTTTTTTTTTCTCGACCCACTGACATATGGGCCTTATTCAAACGTCGTCTGAGCTGGCCCGTGTCACCTCGCAAATACGAGATACGTATGCAATGTGTATTGTCAGAACTGTTGTTTCAACCTCAGGGACCGTATTGACGACGTATTTTCATGTACCGGAACCGTATCGATGCAATACGCAAGTACCAGGACTGAAGTGGACGTAGCCAGCGAGTACGAGGACTATAGATGCAATTATCTCCGGGCTTGACGAGGAGGGTTTGCGGCTAGGGCTTTGACCCTTTTGCACGTTCCGCGGGACGAGCGTGGCGCGCGGGCGAATGGTATTGGCGAATCTCGACCGCGATGAGATGTGCAGCAAGTGCCACTGACGAACGGGACCAGGAGCAGCGCCGACCCACCCGTCATCGCTATAGGATAGACGTGGGTGCATAATCTGGGTACACACGCATTGGCCTATCCCTGCCCAACTGCTCCCCATACTGCACGATGTGGGCAGCGCGCGAGGAGCGGTCCCCCAGACGCATTTGACCCACGACACGACGCGATGCGGGAGGCAACACTCACGCGAAAAGGCCACAACCATCATATGGACGTGTGGGGTCAAAGAGCAGGCAGGCCCACTGGCAGCCGCACCAATTGGTGAACCAGAGGGGCGAGCGGGAAGCAGAAACAACACAGTGCCCACGACGAGCACACGTGGAGCGGCAAGAGAGGCCGCTAGCGCACCCAAAAAAGGGCGACCCCGCCAATGAGGTTTTTCCCGAGCCCACAGGTCATCCCCCGCCCAAAACTCACCGTGCGGTCAAAACGCAAGGATAGATTTTCAGCGATGATCCAACGGGTACCAGCGAAAAAATCAACTGTTTGACCAACATCCAACGGCCCATATCGAAGCAAAACGAGGGACAATCATGGAGACGAGTTGGCTAGGCTCATTATATGTTAAAATAGTATGAAGAATTTGAAATGCATGATGAAAAATGGTGTCTAACGAAATTCAGCATGTGTGCATTAAGTAACTTGAGGAAATAAGCATGTAGAAGGCAGTTCAAAAGTGTCAAACTACTATCGGACTTAAGTTTACAACTCGTCAAACAAACACTTGAGAAGAACGAGAGTTGTAACTTAAAGAAAAAAACTGCCCATATATAGAGACTCGTTTGAAGACTAACTCAAATTTCTCCCCCTTTTTCATCAAATGACCAAAAGGAACGAAACTTGAGGACAAACGCCCCTGAAGAATATCAACTTGAGGTTGGTGGAGGAGCACCAGCATCGTTCTTGGGGTCATTTGTCGATGTAGGGCCGGGCCTGCCGTTGCATCGTCGAGATCCTCAGCTTCATCCGTCTCACGCGATGAAGAAAATGAACTGTGACCAACTGAGGAACTTTGACCTTCTTGAATTTCTTCGAAGGAGGATGTGACTAGTCAAAGTCCTGTTGAAATTCTATCTTCTTGAGATCTTCATCATTGTAAAGATGAGAAAGTATGGCCCAAGTGTGGTCAAAGATTTCATGCACATAGTAATGATTCTTATTCACAGTATTCTGAGTGACAATCATGTTCTCAAGAATTGAGCCAAATTGACGCTTGACCCACTTATTATTGCGATCGACTTTCTGGTGAAGACTTAGAAGAAGCTCACGATCAGTCATCACTCGTGGGGTAGTGGCTTGATGATTTTGATTGGTAGGTTTAGCGGCAGAGTCCAGAGTTGCAGAGTCATCATTGGTGGAGTAAGAGGCAGCCTTACGGAATTGACCATCCAATGGACGAGTGCCTTCATCAATAACAACAGCTTAGCATTTTTCATCAACAGAGGAAATTGTCCTTTTGAGGACTTAAATAGGAGATAAAGAGCTGAGGTGATTCTGAAAGTCAGCCTTGTATGGATTTGAGGGTCTGGTTCTCATGAATTTATAATCCAAGGAGCATAGGGCTTCAATTCGAATGGCGACAGCGCAACGTTGACAAAAGTCCTCATGAAGAAATCATGATAATTAATGGGAATACCATGTATGATGTTGAACAATAGATTCTTCATGATGGCAACAACTTCTTCTTCAGAATTATGGCCTTTGATCGGACTAAGGGTTTTGGTCAAGATGCGGTAGATAGTCCTTGACACATACAACAAATCTTTCATGGGGAAAGTGGTTCTTGGAGCTTAGCCTGGTTGCAAAGGCTTCATCAACACTTGCATGAGATGATTTTGAAGTTCAAGTTCCTCATACACGAGCCTTGCACCTTCTACAGGGGGACTAACTAGGATGGCATGAAGCAATTCAGAGACCGGAGCTTTGTAGTGAGTGTTTTCAATCATCTAGTCCAGAACCCATGAATTGACATCAGTGACATTGCCAGTGAGGTGCAGAGTTGCATATAATTGAAGAATTAGCTCTTCATTACAATCACAAATATCAGCATAGAAACTGAGGAGTCCAGCTTCGTGAAGAACATTCAGAACTGGTTGAAAGCATGGAATAGACTCCATATCAACATGAGGAATTTGCCTGTGTTGGAAGATTTTGGCTTTGTCAAATAGAACAGATGCATAGAAGTTCATCTGGCTTGCAGTCCAAAACCTCTTGCGCCTTAGTCTTGCCGAGTCATAAGGATTTTCATCAGTGAAGAAATGATGCTCAGCGAAGAAATCAACATTGTTGAATTTTGGCCTCCTTGTGCCAGACGGAGGATTTTGAAACTTGGGCTGAAGATTTGCACTGATTGGCCTCACAACCTCTTGAGGCACAACTTCTGGTGTTGCTGACTGAGGAATTGAAGTGGCAGTTTCATCAGCAGCACTCTGGTTCTCCATTTCTTCAGCTGTTGCAGCTGGAATTTCTTCAGGAATAGACTGGAGAGAAGTTGGACGGCCTTCAGACCATGTCAATATTTCTTCAGTATGCACTGAGGAATTTGAGTTAGAGGTGTGGTAAGAGGTGGATTTGGGTGAGTTTTCTCCCAATATTCATCATTTAGGACTGGAGTAGTTGAGCAAATGTCCACATCTTCATCAATTTCTTCTATGACTGCCTTTTCAGCAGTGAACTGAGGCATAGGCGATGATACCGGTGGGGTAGAAGCAACAACTTCCACTTCAATTTCTTCAGCAATCTGCTCTGAGGAAGTAGCAGAATGATTTTCTTCATCATTGTCATCTGGAATGACATATTCTTCACCATACGGAACAATCTCCTTTGATGGCATGACGGAAATGGGAACAACATTAGTTGGTTCACTGAATGAGCTTGTCAAAGTCCTCACTTTCTTGGCAGCTAAGGACTCTACTGATGTTGATGCTTTCCTTTTCTTCGCGGCTTCCTTCTCCACAGCTTTAGTTTCTTCACTTCTGATGCAGAAGGAAGTGTTGTTTTCTTTACCATTTAAGATTTTGCGGGAGGAGCAGAGGATGAAGTTGGTTCATTTTCTTTAGGAACGACTAATGCAGTCGCCCTGGAAGTCACAGTTTCTTTAGGCGCAACATTGGTGATTGTCCTGACAGTTTCTACAGGAGCTGGAATTTCTTTAGCAGCCCTGGTAGCTTCTTCAGCAGCCTAAATTTCTTCAGCTGTGCTTGCATGTACTTCAGTAGGCTAAACAGAGTTTTCAGCCTGAGGAATTTGTTGTTGCGATGGAGCTCCAACAATTTACCTTGAGGTTCTTGGAGAGGTTGACGAATCTGACCTTGGCACCGAGCCAATCAGCATGGTATCGGTCAAATTCATCACTGAGGACTTTGATTTCCTTTTGCACAATCACAAGTTCTTCAGGAGACAAAGTGAGAACGTTGTTCCTCAGAAATCTCTCCTTCTTATACTGGTCCTTCTTGACTCGCTTGGCCTTCTCAAATTTCCATTTTTCCTCGCCTATGAAGGCAGTCAACATGTGACTCTGTCCAGGAGTCAAGTTCAGGTCAGGGAGTGGAGGGTTAGGATCCTTGTGCCATAGATCAATAAAGTCAAGGATCTTCTTTGGATCTAGCATGAGAGGCACACTGCCTTTGGCTCTAGTAGCCCTTTGCTGTCTGTCTCTGATGATTTCTTCAAGTTCTTCATCATCAGCTTCATCATCATAAGATGGAACATGGAAAAGCCACTTGCTTCTTATGAGGACTTGGCCTCTTTCCACGTCCAGCAGTGGACTTGACCTTCAGCAAATTTGGACCACCTGAGGATTGTGGCTGAGCAGAGGAAGTTGCAGATGCCCCTGAAGCAATAGAAAATCCAGCAGTCCACTGACACGTTTCAAGATGCACCGGTGTTGAGGACTTTGTGGCAGCCACTTAGGATTTTGTAGCAATAGAGGGAATCTGTGCCGCCTGAGGGAGTCCTGGACTAGGGGGTGTCCGGACAGCCGGACTATCATCGTCCGCCGGACTCCAAGACTACGAAGATACAAGATTGAAGACTCCGTCCCGTGTCCGGATGGGACTTTCCTTGGCGTGAAAGGCAAGCTTGGCAATACGGATATGTAGATCTCCTACCATCGTAACCGACTCTGTGTAACCCTAGCCTCCTCTGGTGTCTATATAAACCGGAGGGCTTTAGTCCGTAGGACACAACATACATTACAACAATCATACCATAGGCTAGCTTTAGGGTTTAGCCTCCTTGATCTCGTGGTAGATCCACTCTTGTACTACCCACATTATCAATATTAATCAAGCAGGACATAGGGTTTTACCTCCATCAAGAGGGCCCGAACCTGGGTAAAACATCGTGTCCCTTGTCTCCTGTTACCATCCGCCTAGACGCACAGTTCGGGACCCCCTACCCGAGATCCGCCGGTTTTGACACCGACATTGGTGCTTTCATTGAGAGTTCCTCTGTGTCGTCACCGATAGGCTCGATGGCATCTTCAATCAATGGCACTGTCCAGGGTGAGACTTTTCTCCCCGGACAGATCTTCGTATTCGGCGGCTTCGCACTGCGGACTAATTCACTTGGCCATCTGGAGCAGATCGAAAGCTACGCCCCTGGCCATCAGGTCAGATTCGGAAGCCTAAACTTCACGGCCGACATCCGCGGGGACTTGATCTTCGACGGGCTCGAGCCACAGCCAAGCGCGCCGCACTGTTACAATGGGCATGATCTAGCTCTGCCGCCAAACAGTGCCTTGGCGGCCGCACAAGAATCCGCTCTGGCCCTTAGTCCGGAGCCGATCGCCCAGATCGAGGGCCGGTGGTTGGACACCGCCTCGGGGGCTGCAACTTCTACGGCAATGGAGCCAAACACTAACCTTGTCCCTTGCGAAGCTCGTGACTCCGAGGTGCCAGACTCCCTGCCGGACTCCGGACCGCCCGCGCCCCTGCCAATCAAATCTGATCGGGCGCCGGTTATGGAATTCACCGCCACGGACATCTTCCAACACTCGCCCTTTGGCGACATCCTAAATTCGTTAAAACACCTCTCGCTATCCGGAGAGGCCCGGCCGGACTACGGCCAGGACGGTTGGGATTCGGGAGACGAAGAAATTCAAAGCCCACCCACCACCCACTTTGTAGCCACTGTCGACGATCTAACCGGCATGCTAAAATATGACTCCGAAGACATCGACGGTATGGACGACGATGCTGGAGATGAACAAGAACCAGCGCCTATAGGGCACTGGAAGACCACCTCGTCATACGACGTATATATGGTGGATACCCCAAAAAGAAGCGATAACGAGGACCAACGGGCCGCGGCAGAAGATAACCCCGCCGACAAACAACCAAAACGGCGACGCAGACGCCGCCCTAAGTCCCGCCTCGACAACAACAGCGCTCCTAATGACCCCGCAATACAGTAGGGCAAACAAGTGGACGACGAACACGCAGACAAGCAACCGTCCGAACAGGACGAGTCAGATAATCAGTCCAGGCCCGGCGAAAACAATAGTCCAGACGACCTCACGCCGGACACACCGCCGGAGAATAAAAACCTTCGGAAAAGACTCGTCGCCACCGCAAGAAGCTTGAAGAAAGAAAAACGGAAGCTCAAAACAGCGGAAGATACACTCAGAATGAGGTGGAGCAAAGTGCTCAAAACCGCAGACAAATACGGCAATGGCCATCAATCAAAGAGCTACCCGAAGTGCAAGCTACTGTCAGAATTTGATGAGGAGGCCATAGAGCCCCCACAGTCAAAAAACAAAGAGGCCGCCTGGCTGGATAGACGGCCAGATGATAGGACAAAATCTGAAAGCGGCGCCGCATATAAACCGACTAATGACCCTGGAAAGACAGATGGCCCAGCCAGGTCCATTTACGGGCCAAAGAAGAGGGCCCCAGGAAGCAATACAACACGCCAAGTGTCCGAAGACAACGGTACACCCAAATACAGGGGCGCCGCACACCCACTATGTTTCACCAGCGAGGTGCTGGATCATGAATTCCCAGCAGGATTTAAACCCATAAACATAGAGGCCTACGACGGAACAACAAACCCTGGAGTCTGGATAGAAGATTATATACTACACATACACATGGCTAAGGAGATGATCTCCACGCCATAAAATACCTACCCCTCAAGCTCAAAGGGCCAGCCCGTCATTGGCTCAAAAGCCTCCCAGAAAACACTGTTGGAAGTTGGGAAGAGCTCGAGGACGCGTTTAGAGCAAATTTTCAAGGAACTTATGTCCGCCCTCCGGATGCAGATGATCTAAGTCATATAACTCAACAGCCCGGAGAGTCAGCGCGCAAATTCTGGAACAGGTTCCTCACCAAAAAGAACCAAATAGTCGATTGTCCAGACGCCGAAGCATTAGCAGCTTTTAAGCACAACGTCTGAGACGAATGGCTCGCCAGACACCTCGGCCAAGAGAAGCCGAGGACAATGTCCGCTCTAACAAGCCTCATGACCCGCTTTTGTGCGGGAGAGGATAGCTGGCTAGCAAGACGCAGCACCAGTGACCCAAGTATATCCGAGATCAGAGATGGAAACGGAAAATCACGGCGCAGAAAAGAGCAGCGCCGGAATAAAGAGAAAAGCCCAAAGAGCATGGCAGTCAACGCCGGATTCAAAAGCTCGCGGCCACACAACAAAACACCGCCTCTTAAGGATAACAGCGATGAGCTATCCAACTTAAACAAGATTTTGGGTCGGATATGTCAAATCCACAGTACCCCCGGAAGGCCTGCAAACCACACCCACCGAGATTGTTGGGTTTTCAAATAGTCTGACCGACTAAACGCCGAACACAAGGGGCTCGACGCATCAAGCGAAGATGATAAACCCCACCAGCAGACCACCGGACAACAAAAGAATTTCCCACAAGAAGTCAAAGCAGTAAATTCACTTCATGTGATAATACGGAAAAACAGTGCGGCACCCGTTAAAATGGGTCTCGCACTGTCCAACCCAGCGGAACATAGAGATTGGACATCAAAACCAATCACTTTCGACCACCTGGATTATTCCAGAAGCGTTTGAAATGCAGGATGGACTGCCCTGATATTGGATCCTATAATCGACGGACAGCAATTTACACAAGTCCTGATGGACAGAGGCAGTGACTTAAACCTGCTGTATCCAAACACAATCCGCAAGTTGGGGATAGACCTTACTAAAATTCGACACAGCCGCACTTCCTTTAAAGGAGTGACGCCAGGCCCTTACGCCAAGTGCACAGGCTCCTTATTACTAGAAGTTGTGTTCGGACCACCGAACAACTTTCGACGCGAAAAACTAATCTTTCATATCGTCCCATTTAAAAGTAGCTATCAAGCACTCCTGGGACGAGAGGCTTTTGTCCGCTTCAACGCCATACCACATTACGCGTCTCTTACACTCAAGATGCCCGGTCCACGTGGCATCATTTTAGTGCGAGGGTCATTTAAAGACCCCGGACACGGTCAGACGAGTCCGGCATAAATAAGCTAGGGGCTCCCTAGCCGCACATCCCTTCACAAGGGGCTGCACGCACAAGCAACAACGAGCTTATACAGACTCCGCTTTACTTATTTATATTTCTTCTTTTGTATATATTTTTCGCACGAGTTCCTTTCAAACTAAGTTCCTCTCTTTTTACAGATGAACAACGTGCACACCCATCCAGGATAACGGCACAACGGAGACACAGGCGCAAACGTGCAGTAGGGACCCGTCGCAAGGATTCTTTTCAGATTAAGACCCTGCGTAAACCTTTTTTACTGTCTCTTGTTGTTATAATCCCTTGGTTTCTTATTATAACCAAAGCGGAGCCTGACGTTTTGGCATCGGCCGCGTCAGAGGACCATGCCCGTACCTGGACACTAGGGGCTTAGGGCATTATTCTGCCCATTATTATAAAGACCGAACACCTTAGGGAGTGTTCGGCGTCTCGAGTTAGGCCTTATATGCATCAGCTCCGAATCATGTCTTTGGTCAAATGTTGGGTTTGCCCGGCTCCTGTATTTTGCTGCCTTACGTTCCGTATCATCGGCTAACGCGGCACCAGGAGAACTACTGCGATTGTGCCCCAGTTCGGCTGGGCGAGCACCTCAGTAGAGAAAGCCGAAAACTGATGTCATGATACAGTGAGAGACTGGTTAACCACTCGATCGACTACCGGAATGTTTAGAATTCCCCACTTTGACGAAGGACCGTTTCCCGGTCAGGCACACACGCGCCCCAAATTTGGAGAAGCGCGGTGCCCCAATGGGCTATATCGTAGCCCCACCCTCGAACTCCAATGGCTAAGTGAAAGTGATAAAGCATCATAGTCCGGATTGCCTCGTTTGCTACGCTACCACCTCCTTAACAGGACCGAGACGTTGGATTAAGTGTGAAAACGCGCTATTTTTTGCGAACACCCCCGCACCTTGTGCGTGGGGGATGAAGCCAAAGATTGCAATCTTTCAGGTTATACAAATGTATACATAAACTGCCGCATAGGAGATATTCTAATACTTGGAACGCACAAGTATAAAAAGCGGTTACAACATAATCATTGTTTTACAAGATAAAACGTTCATTTGAACGTGACATTTTTCGAGCACTGTGACTCTATTACACGAGCGCCACGCATAACTTTCCCAAAATAGTGCTCGACGGGTAACCGGCTTTCGTCCGAACCCTGGGCTGCAATGGCGGTGGCATCCATCTCTGTCCAATGTGTCTTCACACGGGCAAGGGCCATCCGCGCACCTTCTATGCAGGCCGACCGCTTCATCTCCTTGATATGCGGCACCGCTCCAAGAAATTGCTGCAATAAGCCGAAATAGCTCGTCGCCTTGGGCCTCTCCGGCCAGACATGAGCCACGATATCAGTCATGGCAAGTCCGAACAACCTGTTCAGCTCAGCCCATTCGGCCAACCGATCGGTCAACGGAAGTGAACGATCCGGACTATGGAATTGAGACCAAAATAGCTCTTCCGTCTTGTGATCCTTCTGGCTCCGGAAGTGCACAACGGCATCAGCCGCACTTGCCGCTAAATCCATATATGGATCCTCCGGACACTACAGCTGGCCAAGTTGGGCATACTTTGGATCCGTAAACCGGCGACGCAGCAGAAAAGGCCTGCCAGCCACAATATCTCCGGCCTGGCGCAGCTCCTCCTTCATAGCCCGCATTGCAGAACGGGCATCCTTGGCCTCGGCGGTGGCCTTCCCCAGGTCTTCCCGCTCCGATAGGCGCTCCTTTTCAAGAGCCTCATTGCAGTCGGCAGCATCCTTCAATTTCATGGCCAATTCGGCCATCTTTTCCCTGCTTAGGCAGTGTGCAGCCTTCTCGGCTTTCAACTCCTCGGTCGCCCTCGAGGCAGCCGCATCACTCCTTCAGTCTTGCTCCTTAGCTTGAGCAAGCTCGGCCCGAAGGCTCTCCACAGCAGCAGCACCGTCTGTATCACACAATATATATTGTCAGAAGCGGGCTTTGACTCCCTTAAATAAGTGACTGCGGAGAATTCATTTACCTTGCGACTTGTCAAGTCGCCGGTTGACAAGCGCGATGTCCGCATCCGCCACATCGAGTTGCCGCATTAACTCGACAACTCCACTAGTCCGGCTAGCCCCCGGACTATCCGCCACCTGCATAGGAATGGCGACATTCATTACCTGCGATTTTGATCCTCGGCACGCTGTCGCTTTCGACAACCTACCGAGTCTCAGGGGCTACTATCTATACAGGGCGCACTTCTATGTGCCAAACTGTCAAAAAGGTGCGTCGTTCTTACGTACCTCAAATCCCGCTAGCAAACTCCTGACGGCACTATGCAATCCGCTTTCGGCGGACGAAATCCTTCCAATCACCATACTCATCAAAGCACGGTGATCTTCTGAGATGGACGCCCTCTCAAGCAGATCCTTCAGCTCCCCCGGCCGGACACTAGTTGGCGCCGCACTCTCCGGCCCCACCAGACTCTGGGATACCCTCCGTGACGATACTTAAGGCTCGTCTGCCCTGTCCGACGGCGCAGCAGACGGAGGCGTTTCGCTCTCCATCATCTCCGGACGAAGATCCCCCGAAGACGAACTCATCTGAGAAGGCCGCAGATCCGAACTGTAAGGTAAAAATTCCGGTTATCCACAGAAGCACAAATAGGGGTACTTTCTTATTTATGAACCCCCCTTTTCCTACTCATGGCTCGCTGGAGGGCTGATCCTTTAGAGACGATTGTACGTCCGGGTTCTCCCCAGACGCAGGACCCTCCGGTAAAGATTTCTTCCCCCACTTAGGGGCTTTGGCCTCCGGGTCTTCGGAGGTGGTCCGTTTCTCCCCCTGGAAGGAGGGATTTTCGATCCCCCCCTCTTCAGGCGCCCCCTTTGGCGAGGTGGTAGCTCTTCTATTTTCCCCATCGCCCCCTTCTACGGGCGCGACCTCCAACATTCTGACCAGCATAGGCTCCGGTGCGGTCTCTGGGAGGGGGGCCGGACACCTTATCAGCTTCGATCGCGCTACCCACTCCTGATGAAGAATAATGGGTTAGAAGGTGAATTTCAGAAAAGCAAACAAACAGAATGTCCGGACTCTAAGCTACTTACATGTGTATCCGGGCGATTGCAGCTTAGGCCTGCGTCCTCGGTCAATTCCGGACACGCCGCCTGTGGTCCAAAGAACAACTTGTACATCTCCACGGGCGTCATACCCATGAAGTGTTGGAGAGTTCATGGTCCCTCCGGATTGAACTCCCATAACCGGAGAGGACGACGTTTGCAGGGCAGAAGACACCTGATTAGCATGACCTGCATCACCACCACCAGATTGATCTCCCTCGCTTGGAGGTCTCGAATCCGGCCCTGCAATAAAGGCATGTCTTCAAACGACCCCCAATTGAGCCCTTGGTTGACCCACGACATCAATCGGCGTGGAGGTCCCGGGCGGAATGAAGGCGGCGGCTTTTGCTTGCTGCCCTTCGGAGCGGTGATATAGAACCACTCTTGCTGCCACAAGCCGAGCTCCTCCTGGAAGGAGCCCTCGGGCCACGGGGCATCGGCCCTCCTGCTTATGGCCGCCCCGCCGCACTCCGCTTGACGCCCCCCGATCATTTTCGGCTCCACATTGAAGGTCTTCAGCCACAGGCCGAAGTGGGGAGTGATGCGGAGGAAGGCTTCGCAGACAATAATGAATGCGGAAATATGGAGGATGGACTCCGGAGCCAAGTCGTGAAAATCCAGCCCGTAGTAGAACATGAGCCCTCTCACGAAGGGGTCCGTCGAGAAGCCTAAACCCCGACGGAAGTGGGATACAAAGACGACGTACTCACCGGGCTCGGGAATGGGTACGGCCTGCCCATGGGCGGGCAACCTGTGCGAAATCTCATAGGACAGGTACTTGGCTTCACGCAGCTTTAGCACGTCCTCCTCCGTGACGGAGGAGGGCATCCACCAACCATGAAGGTCGGAGCCGGACATTGTTGAAGATCCGAAGCGCTCGAATCTGGGGCTCTGGGTGTTGGAACTTGGAGCAAGGAGAAGATTCGATGGAAGATTGAAGAAAAGAAACGAGCCTTGGTCCTCTTATAAAGGGGGAAAATACCAAGAGCCGTCTCCGTGACTGTTCGGGATTCACCTTCGATAAAGGAGGCGTGGCGACGGGCGCGGTTGGGTTACCCACGTCCGTATTGATGAGAATCCCGGAATAAGGGGAACACGATCTCTGCTTCGACAAGACGTGCCAAGGAAACCGCTTCGCTAAACGTGCTGAGGTGGTATAATAAAAAACGATTCAAGTAAAAGCCTGGTAGCGGTGTGATGTCATGCCGCATAATACGTCAGCAGATTGGACTTGTGTACATTTTATTCTCTCTACGGTGGAATGTGGAATTTATTTTGCAGAGCCGGACACTATCCTGGTGTTCATGATCTTCTCTGGATTATTCAAAGGAGGAACCCGCCTTGCAATGCCGAACATTATGCGCGCCGGACTTATCGTCATTGAAGCCTGGTTCAGGGGCTACTGAGGGAGTCCTGGACTAGGGGGTGTCTAGACAGCCGGACTATCATCGTCCGCCGGACTCCAAGACTACGAAGATACAAGATTGAAGACTCCGTCCCGTGTCCGGATGGGACTTTCCTTGGCGTGGAAGGCAAGCTTGGCAATACGGATATGTAGATCTCCTACCATCGTAACCGACTCTGTGTAACCCTAGCCTCCTCTGGTGTCTATATAAACCGGAGGGCTTTAGTCTGTAGGACGCAACATACATTACAACAATCATACCATAGGCTAGTTTTAGGTTTAGCCTCCTTGATCTCGTGGTAGATCCACTCTTGTACTACCCACATTATCAATATTAATCAAGCAGGACGTAGGGTTTTACCTCCATCAAGAGGGCCCAAACCTGGGTAAAACATCGTGTCCCTTGTCTCCTGTTACCATCCGCCTAGACGCACAGTTCGGGACCCCCTACCCGAGATCCGCCGGTTTTGACACTGACACCGCCCCTGAGCAAGTTCGCTGAGGTATTTGCCCCGAGGGCTTTTCTGTTGAGGAACTTGGCCGTGAGGGCATTGAGCTTGAAAACTTTGGCTTCAAAGCAGGTTTCTTCTGTATTGCCTTCTTGGGTGCGGCTTTGCTAATAGAGGCCTCAGCAGCAGTAGTTTGAGTGTCTTCATTGAATTTCCTCACTGCTTAAGCTGCAGTTTTTCGGAGCTTTGCTTGGTGCTTGGCCCATTCTTTTGGAAATTCCTCACCACACTTGATGCTGGTAGGATCAGCTCGTTGGCCAGTAGACAGAGGTGGTCTTGGGCATGGAGGATTTACAATGAATTTCTTCATGTACTTTGGAGTAACATAGCAATATTCTCTCCATTCCTTAGCCCATATTTTCTCAATCCTCTGTATGCGGCACTTTGTGCTATGTCTTTGTCTCTTTCCCATGAGTTTATTCATCTGGTGTGCAATATTCATCACAGATATCCTCAGGGATTTCAAAAGCAGTGTTTGTCTCTGGCCTCTTTCCTCCTTTTTATGGTCTCTTCCCATCTGCCATTTTCTTCACTTGAGGACTTTGAACTTTTGATGTTTCTGAGGAAGTATGAAATTTTTCTTCAAGGAGCGCTGCAAACGAGATAAGTTGATGAGAACCTAGTGATTCATCATCAGACATTTTGTACCTGTGAACAGAGTATAGGTGCGAAAAATTTGGAGAGGTCATATGCATTCTCAGATTTTCAAAAAGTATCAAGTTGAGGAATTTGACCATAGATGTCTTGAGGAACTTCACTAAGTGTTCTCGACTTGGGTTCCAGAGTTGTACAGATTTGAAAATCCACACAATTGAGGAATCTCAAGAAAAATCATAACTTAGAAAAATTTATGAAGGGAAAGAAGCATTGAGGTGTTTTAAGGATGGAATGTTGAAGAATAAACACCTTCTGAAGATTTTGTGAAAATCATAAGAATCAAACTAGGGCAGTAAAATTAGATTTTAATTACCCTTGATGAAGAACATGACGAACTGGGAGTTGAGATGGCGAAGTTTGCCTGTACAGATCTCCCACGCCCTAACTCGGTGGTAGGAGACAGCTATGGCAGCGGAGGAGTGAAGATTTCCGCGACTGGCATGAGTATGACGGTGACGAGGTCGAGCCAATGAATCTCTTCCTCACTGGTGATGATGGAAGTTAGCGGCGGCGCTAGGTTGATACGTCTCCATCGTATCTACTTTTCCAAACACTTTTGCCCTTGTTTTGGACTCTAACTTGCATGATTTGAATGGAACTAACCCGGACTGATGTTGTTTTCAGCAGAACTGCCGTGTTATTTTTGTGCAAAAATAGAAGTTCTCGGAATGACCTGAAACTCCACGGAAGTTATTTTTGGAATTAATAAAAAATATTAGCGAAAGAATCAAGGCCAGGGGTCCCACACCCTGTCCACGAGGGTGGGGGCATGCCCCCTGCCTCGTGGCCCCCCTAGAGCTCCACCGACCTCAACTCCAACTCCATATATTCATGTTCGGGGAGAAAAAAATCAGGGAGAAGGATTCATCACGTTTTACGATACGGAACCGCCGCAAAGCCCTAAACTCTCTCGGGAGGGCTGATCTGGAGTCCGTTCGGGGGCTCCGGAGAGGGAAATCCGTCATCGTCGTCATCATGAACCATCCTCCATCACCAATTTCATGATGCTCACCGCCGTGCGGGAGGAATTCCATCGTAGGCTTGCTGGATGGTGATGGGTTGGATGAGATTTACCATGTAATCGAGTTAGTTTTGATAGATTTTGATCCCTAGTATCCACTATGTTCTGAGATTGATGTTGCTATGACTTTGCTATGCTTAATGCTTGTCACTAGGGCCCGAGTGCCATGATTTCAGATCTGAACCTATTATGTTTTCATGAATATATGTGAGTTCTTGATCCTATCTTGCAAGTCTATAGTCACCTATTATGTGTTATGATCCGGCAACCCCGAAGTGACAATAATCGGGACCACTCCTGGTGATGACCGTAGTTTGATGAGTTCATGTATTCACTATGTGTTAATGCTTTGGTCCGGTACTCTATTAAAAGGAGGCCTTAATACCCCTTAGTTTCCAATAGGGCCTCGCTGCCACAGGAGGGTAGGACAAAATATATCATGCAAGTTCTTTTCCATAAGCACGTATGACTATATTCGGAATACATGCCTACATTACATTGATGAACTGGAGCTAGTTCTGTGTCACCCTATGTTATAACTATTGCATGAGGAATCGCATCTGACATAATTATCCATCACTGATCCAATGCCTGTGAGCTTTTCACATATTGATCTTTGCTTAGTTACTTTACCGTTGCCATTGTTACCGTTACTACAAAACTGCTACTATTACTTTTGCCACTTTTACCGTTACTTCCATACTACTTTGCTACTAAATACTTTGCTGCAGATATTAAGTTATCCAGGTGTGGTTGAATTGACAACTCAACTGCTAATACTTGAGAATATTCTTTGGCTCCCCTTGTGTTGAATCAATAAATTTGGGTTGAATACTCTACCCTTCGAAAACTGTTGCAATCCCCTATACTTGTGGGTTATCATAGGTCTAAGCTTGAGTGAAGGGATTTTAGGTCGAGTGGAATAAATGAGGTTTGAGGACGGCAAGGGGTATTTATAGACGCAGTGAAAAACTATTCGCCCGAAGATTTTGGATGAACATGCCTGAGGGAGTCCTGGACTAGGGGGTGTCCGGACAGCCGGACTATCATCGTTCGCCGGACTCCAAGACTACGAAGATACAAGATTGAAGACTCCGTCCCGTGTCCGGACAGGACTTTCCTTGGCGTGGAAGGCAAGCTTGGCGATACGGATATGTAGATCTCCTACCATTGTAACCGACTCTGTGTAACCCTAGCCCTCTCCGGTGTCTATATAAACCGGAGGGTTTTAGTCCATAGGACACAACAACCATTACAACAATCATTCCATAGGATAGCTTCTAGGGTTTAGCCTCCTTGATCTCGTGGTAGATCCACTCTTGTAATACACATCATCAATATTAATCAAGCAGGACGTAGGGTTTTACCTCCATCAAGAGGGCCCGAACCTGGGTAAAACATCGTGTCCCTTGTCTCCTGTTACCATCCACCTAGATGCACAGTTCGGGACCCCCTACCCGAGATCCGCCGGTTTTGACACCAACATTTGTGCTTTCATTGAGAGTTCCTCTGTGTCATCACCGATAGGCTTGATGGCTTCTTCAATCAACAACAACGCCGTCCAGGGTGAGACTTTTCTCCCCGGACAGATCTTCGTATTCGGCGGCTTTGCACTGCGGGCCAATTCACTTGGCCATCTGGAGCAGATCGAAAGCTACGCCCCTGGCCGTTAGGTTAGATTTGGAAGCCTAAACTTCACGGCGGACATCCGCGGAGATTTGATCTTCGAAGGATCCGGTCCGCAGCCGAGCGTGCCGTGCTGTCGCGACGGGCACGATTTAGCTCTGCCACCAGACAGTACCTTGGAGGCCGCACACGAATCCGCTCCGACCCAAAGTTCGGAGCCGATCGTGCAGATCGAGGACGGGTGGCTGGACACCGCCTCGGGAGCTGCAACTTCCACGACGATGGAGCCGAACACTGACCTCGTCCCTTATAAATCCCGTGACTCCGAGGTGCCGGACTCCCTGCCAGACTCCGAACCTCCCGCGCCCCTGCCAATCGAATCCGATTGGGCGCCGATCATGGAGTTCACCGCTGCAGACATCTTTCAGCACTCACCCTTTGGCGACATCTTAAATTCGCTAAAGCATCTCTCGCTATCCGGAGAGCCCTGGCCGGATTATGGCCAGGATGGTTGGGATGCGGACGACGAAGAAATTCAAAGCCCACCCACCACCCACTTTGTAGCCACTGTCGACGATCTAACCGACATGCTAGACTATGACTCCGAAGACATCGACGGTATGGACGACGATGCCGGAGACGAACAAGAACCAGCGCCTACAGGGCACTGGAAGACCACCTCGTCATATGACATATACATGGTGGACACCCCAAAAGATGGGGACGGCGAAGAAGCAGCGGAGGCAGATTCCTTAAAGAAACAGCCCAAGCACCAACGTCAGCGGCGCCGCTCTAAATCCCGCCACAGCAAGAATGGAGATTCCGGCACAGGAGATAATAACACACCAGAAAGTGCCGAAGACAATCCCCTCCAGCAAGATTCAGCGCAGGAGGACGCAGAAGCAAGCCCTCATGAAAGAGCAGCATACGAAGAGGTTGAGGATGATAATTACATACCTCCCTCCAGAGACGAGACAAGCCTCGACAACGATGAATTCGTCGTGCCCGAGGATCCCGTCGAACAAGAGCATTTCAAACGCAGGCTAATGGCCACAGCAAACAGCCTAAAGAAAAAGCAGCAGCAGCTTCAAGCTGATCAAGACCTGCTGGCCGACAGATGGACCGAGGTCCTCGCGGCCGAAGAGTATGAACTCGAACGTCCCTCCAAGAGTTACCCAAAACGCAAGCTGCTCCCCCGATTAGAGGAGGAAGCATACATACCTTCATCACCAGTGCACAATACGGCCGACCGACCACCCCGTGGTCGCGACAGAGAGGCATCCAGGCCCTCCACCAAGACCGTACCCCGGCATCGCCCCAAAAGTACGAAGCCACGAGGGAACGTGCCGGACTTGCGAGATATATTGGAGGACAAGGCAAGACAATCCAGATCTATCTATGGATCACGTGGGCGCCCCACGACCCACGACGAATACCGTCGAGCCGGATACAACAACTCCTGCCGGGCCGAACATAGCAGACAACGCTCCCTTGAGCTACGTCGTGATATTGCTCAATACAGAGGCGCCGCACACCCGCTATGCTTCACTGACGAAGTAATGGATCATCAAATCCCTGAAGGGTTTAAACCCGTACACATTGAATCCTACGATGGCACGACAGACCCCGCGGTTTGGATCGATGATTATCTCCTTCACATCCATATGGCCCGCGGCGACGATCTCGACGCCATCAAATACCTCCCGCTCAAGCTTAAAGGACCAGCTCGGCACTGGCTTAACAGCCTGCCCGCAGAGTCAATTGGGTGTTGGGAGGACCTGGAAGCCGCATTCCTCGACAACTTCCAGGGCACATATGTGCGGCCACCAGACGCCGATGACCTAAGCCACATAATCCAGCAGCCAGACAAATCGGCCAGGCAATTCTGGACACGGTTCTTAACAAAGAAAAATCAAATCGTCGACTGTCCGGATGCAGAGGCCCTCACAGCCTTTAAACATAACATCCGCGATGAATGGCTAGCACGACACCTAGGACAGGAAAAGCCGAAATCCATGGCAGCCCTCACATCATTAATGACCCGCTTCTGTGCGGGAGAGGATAGCTGGCTAGCTCGCAGCAACAACCTCAGCAAAAATGCTGGTAGTCCGGACACTAAGGACCACAATGGCAGGTCGCATCGAAGCAAAAATAAATGCCGCGTTAACGGCGACGACAAAGAGGATACGACAGTCAACGCCGGATTTCGAGGCTCTAAACCCGGTCACCGGAAGAAGCCATTCAAAAGAACCACTCCGGGTCTGTCCAATTTGGACCGAATACTCGACCGCTCATGCCAGATACATGGCACCCCCGAAAAGCCAGCTAACCACACCAACAGAGATTGTTGGGTATTTAAGCAGGCAGGCAAGTTAATTGCCGAAAACAACGACAAGGGGCTGCACAGCGACAACGAGGAAGAGACCCGACCGCCGAACAGTAGAGGACAGAAGGGTTTCCCCCCACAAGTGCGGACGGTGAACATGATATACGCAACCCATATACCCAAGAGGGAGCGGAAGCGTGCACTAAGGGACGTATATGCGATGGAGCCAGTCGCCCCTAAGTTCAATCCATGGTCCTCTTGCCCGATCACTTTCGATCAAAGAGACCATCCGACCAGTATCCGCCATGGCGGATTCGCCGCATTGGTTTTAGACCCAATCGTCGATGGATTTCACCTCACGAGAGTCCTGATGGACGACGGCAGTAGCCTGAACCTGCTTTATCAGGATACAGTGCGCAAGATGGGCATAGACCCCTCAAGGAGTAAACCTACAAACACGACCTTCAAAGGCGTCATACCAGGTGTTGAGGCCAATTATACAGGCTCAGTCACACTGGAAGTGGTCTTCGGATCCCCAGACAATTTCCGGAGCGAGGAGTTAATCTTCGACATAGTCCCATTCTGCAGCGGCTATCATGCTCTGCTCGGACGAACCGCGTTCACAAAGTTCAACGCGGTGCCGCATTATGCATACCTCAAGCTCAAGATGCCAGGCCCTCGTGGAGTCATCACGGTCAACGGAAATACGGAACGCTCCCTCCGAACGGAGGAACATACAGCGGCTCTCGCGGCAGAAGTACAGAGCAGCCTTCTAAGGCAATTTTTGAGTCCGGCCGTTAAACGGCCGGACACAGCCAAACGCGCCCGGAGCAACATCGACCAAGACCACCTGGCACGTTCCGAGCACGCGTAGCAATGCGGCCCCAACCCCAGCCCTTGCATAATTGCAAGACCAACCCTCCGCGTACATCATTATGCTCTGGAGATACCATGGGCCCAGGGGGAGGGGCACGACCACAACAGACCCAGAGTGCGGCTCGACCACACCAGGGGCTCACAAGTGTGTCGCTCTTTTTTATTATTTTTCTTCTTTGTATACACAAGACTCCGTTCACCAGAGGCCCTGTCCGGCGGCGAACCCGCCGAACTCACGATGCAATATCCAGGGAGGAAAGAAGGCTGCGATGAACACTCAGGTGGTCTCCATTACGAGCATTAAATTTGATTATATACACCAGTCCGCAGCCCACCCCTGGAGGGGGACATGTTTAAATTAGTCCAATCCCCTGCTTACTGCACTATTTGTATCATTCCGCACTCACAGCAGAATTCCTTGAATAAATAATGCAGCACTTTTTGCCTGTTATTGCATTACTTTACATATATGTTCACTAATGACATCTTGCACCCATATATTTTGGTACGGCCGAATACACCAGGGGCTTATGTTCCCCGCATTATGGTGTGATAAGTCCGAACACTTTCACAAGTGCGGCACCCCGAACTTATAGCATTATATGAATCGGCTCCGAATCATGTCTTGGGTCAATAGTTGGGTTTGCCCGGCTCCCACGTTTTGGTACCTTACGTTCCGCTCTGTCGGCTAAGGTGGCACTGGGAGAACCACTGCGATTGCGCCCCGGTTGAGCTGGGCGAGCGCCTCAGTGGAGAAAGCTAAAACTGACTGTCATGATAAGGCGAGAGACTGGTCGCTGTTCGAGAGGTCTTTTCGAGTCCTTAAAGACTTATGCCGCTTCAAGCGAAGAACCGGATAATGTCCGGCCAAGGCGTGGATAGCGCCCCGAACTCAGTCTTACGAATACTAGGGGCTTCGCCGAAATTTAAAATTGTAGAATTCTATGGCTAAGTGAGAGTGTTCAAGCATTATAAGTCTGGTTGCCTTGTTCGTTGTGTTGAGCGCCTCCCTAGATGGACCCAAGAATGGGAACAAGAGTGCTCAAATTTATCCCGAACACCCCAGCACTCGTGGCTTGGGGGCTGAAGCCGACGACTTGCCATCTCTCAGATTTTATAAACGGCCGCACAGAAGGTAATATTTTAAATCAAACAAGCGTTGCTTAGCGCATACGAACAAAGTTTTCAGCGCACAGGATAATACATAGCGAGTCTACTCAATAATTACATCTCTGGGGCACTCATCCGCAATCTTGCGGGCACCCTTCAGGACAGTCTTATAGTACATCTCGGGCGTACGATACTCCTTGCCTGCTGGCAGAGCGTCAGTGATGAGCTTCTCCGCATCCATCCTGCCCCAGTGCACCTTTGCGCGGGCAAGGGCCCGACGAGCGCCTTCAATACAGGCGGAGCGCTTGATGACCTCCACCCAAGGGCACGCATCCACCAGCCGCCGCACGAGGCCGAAGTAGCTCCTAGGTATGGCCTCTCCAGGCCATAGCCGGACTATGAGGCCCTTCATGGCCTGCTCGGCTACCTTGTGGAGCTCGACCAGCTGCTTCAGCTGGTCGCTAGGGGGCACCGGAAGGCCGGCCTCAGCGTACTGAGACCAGAAGACCTTCTCCGTTGAGCTCCCCTCCTCGCCACGGTAGAATGCGGCGGCATCGGATACACTACGAGGCAGATCTGCAAACGCCCCTGGAGAGCTCCGAATTCGGGTAAGTGTCAGGTAGTTTACATTAACATGCTTGCTTTGCATGAAAAATGCCTTACCCGCCGCTATTTTCTTCACACCCTCAACCTCCTGAAGGGCCTTATGGGCCTCGGCCTTGGCGGCTTTGGCACTTTCGAGAGCCGAGGCAAGCTCGGACTCTCGAGTCTTTGAGTCGCGCTCCAAACTCTCATGCTTTTCCATGAGAGCCTGGAGCTCTTGCCGCACTTCCGCTAGCCGCACCTCCTGCTTCTCTCGCTCTGCCCGTTCCGCGGCCGCATTGCGTTCGGCCGCGGACACAGCCTCCTTCAGGGTTGCCACCTCGTTTGTGGCCCCTGCAGTACCCATGTTATCCTTGTTATTTTTATTGCAACCTAAATCCTTTTCTATAAGGTAAATATTCAAAGTGGTGTTACTCACCTTCTTTGTCCTCGAGCTGCTTCTTGGCACGGCCGAGCTCTTGCTCGGACCGCTCGAGATCTTGCTTCAATGCACCGACCTCCGCAGTCAGTGCGGCAGAGGTCAGCAGCGCAGCCTGCAAACCCATATTGACATAATTTTTAGCAACCCTGCGTATATCTTTTTAGATCCTCAGTCTGGCTTTTCTTTTCGAACACCGAACCGAGCATCAGGGGCTACTGTCTATGCGGTATTACATCACATAATTTTAACTTCTTACCTCAAAGCCTGTTAGAAGGCTGCTGCAGGCTTCGGTCAGCCCGCTCTTGGCGAGCTGAACCTTCTGAATCAGCGCACTCATGATAGTGCGGTGTTCTTCCTCGATGGAAGCGCCTTTGAGCGCCTCCACCAAGTTGTCCGGCGCCTCCGGTTGGACGGGGGCCTCCGGTGTCACGGTCTTGCCCTTCTTGCGAAGGGGCCGCCTGCCGGACTCCGGAACCACTGTGGGTTCCGGTATGGAGTCCGGCGCAAAGTCCGGGAGGCTGCCTTGCGGCGCCTCCGGAGCCTCCTCCTGATGGGTCCCTTCCGGGATCCCACCTCGGCGTCCTCAGCGGCGCGAGGGGTTGAGGCAGTCGGGATGGAATCCACATCCGACGGAGCCAACGACCTTCTCGACGAAGCGGGGAGATCATCGTCGGCCGGACTGTAGGCAGTATGCGGCGTTAGAAGGACACTATGCGACACATAAGAAATTATGAATCATTCGGGAATCCGGATACTTACGATCTCGCCGGAGGCCTGGCCCTTGAAGGCCACTCTTCATCGCCAATGTTGGTGTTGGCGGAGCTGTCCGGGGGAATAGTTCTTCCCCTCTTGGACCCTTCGGCCTCCCCTGTCGGGGAGGCCTTCCTCTTTCTCTCTCCCTCCTCTGGGAGAGAGTCTTCTTCCTCCTCCTCATCTTCGGGGGAGGAATCCGCCTCGGAGTCATCGGACACCTGAAAACGGGAATTCTTTCGAGTACCCGTGGCCACTTTCTTGGCCTTCTTCTCCGGCACCACATGTGGTGCCGGAACCAGCAGCCCCGCTAGACGGGCGTCCACTGGGTTTTCTGGCGTGGGAGCCGGGCAGATGAGCTGCTCGGCCTTCTTCATCCAGTCCTGTCAAAGGAAAAGGGAGATTGAAACCCACTTAGGGTCGAACTATTAAACAACAAGTGTCCCGTAAAGGGGTAGAATCACTTACCTTGTCAGCTGGACGCTGCGAGTGAAATCCGCGATCTTCCGTCGCGGATGCGGGGGCTTCGGCGCCCATAAATAGCACCCTCCAGGCGCCTTCGTACGTCGTGTCGAAGAGCCCGCTCAACGCCTGGTGTTGTGCCGGATCGAACTCCCACAGGTTGAATGCCCGTTCTTGGCATGGGAGAATTCGGCGGACGAGCATGACTTGGACCACATTAACAAGCCTGAGCTTCTTGTTCACCAGCTTCTGGATACAGGCTTGGAGTCCCGTCAGCTCCTTTGAACTACCCCATAGCAAGCCCTTCTCTTTCCAGGAGGTGAGCTGCACAGGGATACCAGATCTGAACTCAGGGGCCGCCGCCCACGTAGGGCCACGCGGCTCGGTGATGTAGAACCACCCCGACTGCCACCCCTTGACGGACTCCACGAAGGCCCCCTCGAACCAGAGGACGTTGGGCATCTTGCCCAACATGGCACCTCCGCACTCCGCCTGCGTGCCCTTCACTACCTTCAGCTTGACATTGAAGGTCTTGAGCCACAAGCCGAAGTGGGGCTGGATGCAGAGGAAGGCCTCGCACACGACGATGAATGCCGAGATGTTGAGGACGAAGTTCGGCGCTAGATCATGGAAATCCAGGCCGTAGTAGAACATGAGCCCCCGGACAAAGGGGTGAAGTGGAAAGCCGAGTCCGCGGAGGAAGTGGGGGAGAAATACGACCCTCTCATGGGGCCTGGGGGTGGGGATGAGCTGCCCCTTGTCGGGCAGCCGGTGCGCGATGTCGCTGGAAAGGTATCCGGCGCTGCGCAGTTTGGCGATATGCTCCTCCTTAACGGTGGAGGCCAACCATTTACCTCCCGCTCCGGACATGGTCGGAGAAGGTTGAGACGAGATGCGCGGACTTGGGCGCTGGAGCTCGAGTGCGCGGAGATGGATAAGCAAAGGAGGAAGAAGGCGTAGGTAAAAAGGCGGATCCTTATCCCCTTATATATAGGCGGACGAAGAGTATACGTCCCCACCGGCCTGGTAAAACTCGCTTATCTCCCAAGCGCCACCATCAATGGCGCGGTTGGGTTACCCACGTCCGTATTGATGAGGATCCCGGAATAAGGGGAACACGATCTCTGCTTCGACAAGACGTGCCAAGGAAACCGCTTCGCTAAACGCGCTGAGGTGGTGTAATAAAAAAACGATTCAAGTAAAGGCTTGGTAGTGGCGTGACGTCACTCTACAAGATACGTTAGCAGATTGAACCTGTGTACATGATATTCTCTCTACGGTGGAATGTGGAAATTATTTTGCAGAGCCGGACACTATCCTGGTGTTCACAATCTTCTATGGATTATTCGGAGGAGGAACCCGCCTTGCAATGCCGAACATTATGCGCGCCGAACTCATCTTCATTGAAGCCAGGTTCAGGGGCTACTGAGGGAGTCCTGGACTAGGGGGTGTCCGGACAGCCGGACTATCATCGTCTGCCGGACTCCAAGACTACGAAGATACAAGATTGAAGACTCCGTCCCATGTCCGGACGGGACTTTCCTTGGCGTGGAAGGCAAGCTTGGCGATACGGATATGTAGATCTCCTACCATTGTAACCGACTCTGTGTAACCCTAGCCCTCTCCGTTGTCTATATAAACCGGAGGGTTTTAGTCCGTAGGACACAACAACCATTACAACAATCATACCATAGGCTAGCTTCTAGGGTTTAGCCTCCTTGATCTCGTGGTAGATCCACTCTTGTAATACACATCATCAATATTAATCAAGCAGGACGTAGGGTTTTACCTCCATCAAGAGGGCCCGAACCTGGGTAAAACATCGTGTCCCTTGTCTCCTGTTACCATCCGCCTAGACGCACAGTTCGGGACCCCCTACCCGAGATCCGCCGGTTTTGACACCGACAATGCCCCTGACCCTTACTATCCTAACAACATGTGTCACCCACATACTGAGAGGTGGAGGTCGTGGGGGATCATGGGTGAGTATTTTAATCTGACATGGGAAGCGGAACGGTTTGAGCGGCAGCAGCCAAAATTTGATATGAATTTCTTTATGTTTCGTTCGCAAATTCTTCAGCTGTCAAGGACACAGTAAAGATTTTGAATGGGCTTCAAATAGAACGCAGATGAAGAATTTGTGAACAGACTGGGTTGAGTTTAGCATAGAGGGGGAACGGGTCCGATCACATTCACTTAGAGGAAAATCGACTTGAAGAAGACTAGTGCAGAGACCTGCTATACAAACGGTTTTTAACCCCTTTCCGCGACGGCCCTCCTGGCATATAGGCTGGGGAAAAATGAGCTCGTGTGCGATCTGGCGAGGCATCAAAACCTATCCTTTCCGTTCATATGTACATCCCACACGGTGAATCCCAGAAAAACATTTTCGTTCATATGTATATCACACACAGCTTTTTTGTGGAAACGTTTGTGCAAGGTGGCATAACACAAACAGTTCTCTGCTGGAAGACGTGTGTGATTGTTAGTTGATTGAACACGCCTACTTTCTAGAAACCATGTGGGTTGTTTGAGTTCATCGCCCATGGTGTTGTTTGGGTAACCTTCTGCAATAGAAAACCCCAATAAGCAGGGTAATTAGCCAATTATTGACAATCCATGTAGTAATCAAATTGATATTTCTTATAAAAACACACTAGATATTTCATATCCGTATAACGACAACTAGGATTTCATAATCAAATTACATCAGATAGCTTCGGCACTCAATTACGCCATTACACAACAGCACCAAGTTTCACATGCAACATCGAAAACCTTTGGAAAGTAGCATTATACATGGTAAATAGACAGATGAATCTCATCTGGGAAACTACAGAAGCGGAAGGCAAATATTGAGCCTTAAGTTATGTTGAATGTCCTTGCAACTTTAGGCCAGTGGCTATGGATAATTGCCCACCCAACCTTCGTCCTCTTCAGGAAGACTTCAGTATTGTACCGTGGGTGTTGAATGAATACCTTCCTCACCTCTTAACCATGCAGGTGGTTTGAAAGGTAATCATCAGTGAACTGCTTTGAAAAGTACTGAAAACAAAGATATGCATAAATCGCTGTTATAAATTTTGAAATGGCGCAAGGGGTAAAAACAAGGTAAAAGAGTTAGTACCATCCTATAGTTGATTGATGTCTTCTTCATTGTGCAAACAAAGATCTTGCTGTTATTCATCGCAAGTTTCTTCATCCTAACAATCTTTATGAGTTTTTTGACTTGACTGATATTCATGGACATCTCATTTCCCCATATGCAAAATGGGTGGAACAGTGGGTCTAAGCCTCTCACAGCATGATCTACATGTGCAAGACCAAATTGTAAGAAACCTAAATATTAGAATGATTCCTGCAACTGCACAATAATGTGCTATTAGCGAAAGGACCACGCATGAGCAAACCTCGATGGTAAACCGCAGTGTCTCCCATTGTTTCCCTGCAACACACATAAGGAAGATCTTGATCAGGTTAACTAAGAGTTGCCATACTATTAGTAGAATATGTATTGAGTACAACCAAATTTGATTTATTACTCACATGCATACAATACAAAATTGTACCCACAGCAAATGAAATTCAAATTGCATAATTGAACCAAACAGTTAAATGGACAGCAGACCAAATGAACCAAAACAGTTAACTGAGCATGACATTGCAGAATAGAAACATGTACTAGAAGATAAGACAATTAACAAAACAAAGAATGCTTGAGAACAGTACTACGAAATGTAGCAATTGTTGGACCAAACTGTTAACTAAACATTACACTTCAGAGGACAAAACTGTTAACTGAATATTACATTTCAGAGGACCAAACTGTTAACTGAACATCAAATTGCATATTAACATTACAAAGGACAAATCCCTAGAAGGCACTGGTGGTGGCCTCGAGAAAACAATACGTACTGTATTTCAAAGTAGACAACCACGTGGCGGTGTCTACGGTGGCCTCGAAGACGAGGTGCTCCACAAAGATCTGGCGGTCGGCACGCATGGCAGCCATAACGACCTCGTGTGCGCCTTCAGCCGTGATTTGCTTCTCTGCTGCCAGATGCTACTGAGCTCCACGTTATACAGCATGCAAAATGGCTGTTGGCCGTGCTTAGTTAGAGGAGGGGGACAATGATTTCTGTTAGGAAACATAGCATGCAATTTCAAAAAAAAAATCCTACGCTCGCGCAAAATCTATTTAGGAGATGCATAGCAACGAGAGGGGGAGAGTGTGTCTATGTACCCTCGTAGACCAAAAAAGGAAGCGTTTGCCAACGGGGTTGATGTAGTCGAACTTTTTCTGGTTCGACCGATCAAGCACCGAATGTATGGCACCTCCGAGTTCTGCACACGTTTAGCTCGATGACGTCCCTCGAACTCTTGATCCAGTAGAGTGTCGAGGAAGTAGATGAGTTCCGTTAGCACGACGGCATGGTGACGGTGATGGTGAAGTGATCCGTGCAGGGTTTCGCCTAAGCACTACGAGAATATGACTAGAGGGGTAAACTGTGGAGGGGGGCACCGCACACGGCCAACAATTGTTGGTGTGTGTTCTAGGCACCCCTCCCCGTGTATATATAGGTGGGAGGGGGAGAGAGGCAGCCTCGGGGCGCCCAAGTAGGAGGAATCCTACATGGGCTCCCTAGTCCAATTTGGGCCCCTTCCCTTTTACCGGAAGGGGGAAAAGGGAAGAGAGGGAGGAGGCAGGAAAGGGGGGTGAAAGCACAAGTGCTCCCTGGGTGATTTTGATAATTCATGAAAACATATCTCTTGTTGGACTAATACTTCTACCTAGTGTATTTTAGATAAGTTCAACGTTGGAGTGGCATGGACATGGACAAGAGGATGTGGAACCCCCTCAAGATGCTAAGGACAAATATTGGTAAAAGCTCAAGACTCTACATTTTCCATTTTAGTGATCCAAGATCACATTGAGTCCATAGGAAAGCCAATACTATTAAAAGGGGATGAGGTGTTGCTTAATGGCCTGCTTGCTCAAAGTGCTTAGTGATATGCTCCAAAACCCTCAACCACTTTCTCACATCCACATATGTCCTAAACCTGAATGTCAAACTCGGCCCCACCGACTTTGTCTATCCGGCGCCACTGAGTTTCATCTATGTCAGATTTCGGGTTCCGGCAGACCCTTGAGGTTCGAACTCTGGGGTGCCCACGAAGATCTTTCCCCTACCAACTCACGTCTCAAGGCCTCGCAAGGAATCTAGGCTAGAAAGAAGAACACACAAGGGACATGAGGTTTATACTGGTTCAGGCCACTATTGTGGTGTAATACCCTACTCCAGTGTGTGGTGCGGTGGATTGCCTCAGGGGCTGATGATGAACAATACAAAGGGAGAACAACCTCGCGAGGGGCTGTTCTTGAGATGGTGCGATGAACTGCTTGGGTGAGTTCAGTCGCCTCTCTCTCTCTAGTCTATGCGCAATCTGGATCCCCCCTCTCTACTGTGGTGGCAAGTCCTATTTATAGAGGGAGGTCCTAGGCCTCTTCCCAAATAATGAGCAGGAAGGGCGCCAACAATTGGCCATTTTTAAGGGGAACATCTAGTACACTTATCCTGACTAAAGTTGGTCTTCGACTGCCAAAGACTCTGGCGATGACGCCGTCCTAGGCTCCACGATGACTTCCATCCTGCCGCTCTGCTGGTCTTGGTCTTGTTGCACTGAAACGGTAACCTTTGCCTGATGCCGTGGCCTATGCTTGCCCCCTTTGCACCAAAGGGGAAACAAGGACACTGCATAGGCCGACGCCCGCCTGGCGCCCGCCTGGTCTCGATCGTCATGGCTTGCGTCACGGGCTCCTCGCAAGGTGCCCTGCCTTGATCTCTTCGCCTCCTCGTGAGCCTGCCTGATGAGGCTGCTCCTGAGGAAGCTTCCTGTCATCCACCCCACGAGGTTTGGCCCCTCGCGAGGGTCTTGAGCTTGGGCTGATGAAGCTGGGCTGCACTGGGCCTTCGCTTGAGCCACGCCGTAGGCCGCAGGCAGGCAAGTCTAGGGACCCCCGTTCCCAGAACGCCGACAATAGCCCCCAGGCCCAAGGCGCGCCCGGACTTGGCTTAGCAGAGAAGCGAAGGGGCAAGTGTGAAGCGTCGCGGGCCCCAATAGCCTGCGGCCTTGGGCACCGCGTGTCGATTGATTGGACGTGGGCGTCCCCGCTTCCCCATGACGCCTCGACAACAGTCCATCTGACAAAAAGAGGCGCCCGGGCCAGACTTACTTGCTTCGTTCTCGTTTGCCTTGCTCCAGATCCCCTTTCTCGCTTTTCTCCTTCTTGCTCCCGAAATCCTCCAGATCTGTCTTCAATCCTTCCCATCCGGCAAGCCATGGCGCCTCGCAAGACCCCGACCGAGGCCTGGTACTCGCCGGCTCTGGATCCCCCGAACGTGTCGGAGAAGAATCTCGCCCTCACGCGCCTGATGACGGTGGTGCAGGGCAACGAGGGAGCGACCGTGCTCAAGGCCGGCTCCGCCCATCCTGAAGGCAAGGGGAGCACCTTCTACCCGCTCTTTGTGAGCGCCATCATCGCCGGTCTGGTGGCTCCTTTTTCTGAGTTCTTCCTCGCTATTCTTCGCCAATACAACTTGCAAGCTCTGCACCTCCACCCCAACTCTGTTCTTCTCCTGGCGATTTTCGCCTACTATTGTGAGGCTCACGTTGGGGTAATGCCCTCAGTGGCCTTGCTGCGTCATTACTTCTCCCTCCGAGTTTCTGGTGCCCACATCACCACATGTGCGATCTTTATCGCGTACTCCAACTCCAATGCCATCTCGAAGCCCGGGAAGAGGATCGACGGCTTCCGGAGCAAGTGGGTCATGGTGGATGTTGGGCGCATCCACCCTCGACTGGTGCTGCCTACGGGGCCGCCCAAGGCCGTTGACGCGTGGTCCCGCGTGGAGCTTGTCGACCCCCGCGCGAAGGTGGTGCTGATGAGGATGAACTCGAACCTGAGGCCAGGCAACTTGGGGGCGGTGAAGCTGACCGGGGGTACGCTCCTGAGGGAGTTCCTGGAGCACCGGGTGGCTCCACTCTGGGAGCACTCGCTCCCATTGTGGAGGCTTGGGGAAGCAGATGCCGCCCTTCGCCTAAGCTCTGAGGCCCTGGCCAACGAAGATCTGGCTGCGGCTCTCCACTCCTTGGTTGGGGGAGACGTGGCGAGCCCGGAGGGCGCTCCTGTCCCCCTGTTCCTTCGTGATGACTGGGAGCAGGTGGTGAGCGCCATGCCCACCTTCAATTGTGAGGGGTTGGTGCCTGCAGAAGCTCCCGTGGATCTGGCGGCGTTGGTGATGGTGAACGTGTCCTCCGACGACTCCAGCGGGAGTGAGGAGGAAGAAGAGGAGGAGGAAGAAGATCCTGACTCTAAGGCGACCAGCGAGGAGTCGGGGGAGTCCTTTCCTCGGCGCAGGTCCCGCGCCCTCCGCTCCATGCCGGACGACGAGGAGGCTGGTGCCAGGCGAAGCGGGGAGGACTCTCCCTTGATCCCGAGGAAGGGCAGGTCGGGGCTGGTTCCCCCAGGGTCTGCTCTGGTCTCGGGGCGGTCTGAGGCCAGCTCCGGCCCTCCTGACGCGCCTTCTGCTTCCGGGCCTCCCAAGGCCGACCCCAGCTGTAGGCTCTCGGGCTTCAAGTTTGGCCGGAGGCTGCTTGAGTCCTCGAACGATGACCAGTAAGTGCTCGATTCGTGTTTTTCTTTGTTTCTATCACCAAGTCTTGACGTTTGCATCCTTTTGGCCAGGCCGGCGCCTGCAGCAAAAAGGTTGAAAGGATCCTCGGAGATCCTGCTTGGGGCGAGTTCATCTGCGGGGGCAGCGCCTTCATCTGCGGGGAAAGGAGGCAGCAAGGCTTGCACCTCTCCTGCCCGATCGTCTTTGCGAGGCCCGCAGGGACGCTCCGGCGAGGAGTCAGCCCCTGTGGCCCCGCTGACTCTAGAGGTGCCTGCGCTTGATGCTGTCGCCGGGGTGGCCAAGTCCCAGGGGGTTCCTTCCTCCCAAGCCGTGATCACGCCGCCGTCCTCTCCGCCTATTCCACCGGCTCCCGTCTCTTCCGACTCCTCCGCTGTCCTGTATCGGGCTGCCAATGAACTAAGCTGGTTGCGGGAGGATCTTCGGAGCACGGACCCCCGCCTGATGGCCGGGCGCTTGGAGCTAGCCTCTGGCTGGGCCCGCTCCGCTGCCTCTGTCTGAGCGGCGCTGAGCCAGGCCATGTCTGCCTCTGATGAGGAGAAGCAAGCCGCCTTCAAGGCCAAGGACGCTCGCGACACTGCCTTGGGTGACGTTGCGGATGCCCTGGGCCGCTGCAAGGTGCTGGAGGACGAGCTCGCGAAGGAGGTCCGCAGCCGCCAGGAGAAGGGGGAGGAGATGAAGGCTCGGGAAGCTGCTGCCAGGGACCGGGACACCGAGCTTGACGACCGCCGCGGCCGGTTGGAGACGTTGGAGCAGGCGCTGAAGGTGGAGAGGGCCGAGCTAGACGATAAGGCAAAGGTCCTGGCCAAGGATCGAGTGGCCTTCGCCAAGCTGGAGGACAAAAGCTCGTGCCACGCTGAAGACGCTTTATGAGGGTGGCTTAGAGAAGCCGTTGGCTGGCGCAGAGGACGGCCCTGCCGAGCTGCTTCCCTTCCTGGTCCATGCACTTGAAGATATCGCGGACGACCTTGGTCCACGGCCGAGGCCGAGGCACGTGCCCTGTCTTCTGCAGCGCTAACGCGTGTCCTCAGCCACGTCTACCTTCGCGACCCCAACGTCGACCTCGACAGCCTGCTGGAACCTGTGAGCGGCGACCTTGCCGCTGCTGCTGCTGAGGCCGTGAAAGGCCGAGCCGAGGCTTTCCTGGGGAGGTTCCGCGCCTTCAGCACCTTGCCCGGGCGTGATGCCGCCAGCTCCGCGGCCTCAGGAGGTGGATCCGCCCAGCATGACTCCACCACAGTTGGCGGCGCCACTTGAAAGTGATCCCTTTGCGGCTTCTATCCTATTTTAATTCCTGCAACATGCACCATGCCTCGTGGAGGCGTTTAAACTTGTGTTTGGCGTTGTGAAACAATCTATGGCTTGTAATATTTGCTTTTGAATTCCCTAGAATTTGCATTTTCTCCACCTATTTGCTTGTGTTCTACGTCGGCAGGGCCCGACCCCGCGCATACCTCAACCGCTGTTAGCCCCGACCGGAAACCAGGATAGGACTAAGGAGTGAGGGGCTACATGACCAGTTAGGCTCCTGAGTCGCGATGCTCAGGAGTCCCCCTTGACGTGCAAACAGCAAGTAGGGAAGGGAGGCATAGGAGTGGATTTGTCATTCTACGTCGGCAGGGCCCGGCCCCGCGCATACCTCAGCCGTCGTTAGCCCCGACCGGAAACCAGGACGGGACTAAGGAGTGAGGGGCTACGTGACCAGTTAGGCTCCTGAGTCGTGATGCTCAGGAGTCCCCCTTGACGCGCTAACGAGCTTTCATACCTTGGCTCCGCTCGGGGAGGTGCACGCGACGACCAGGTCTGAGGGACATGGCTGGGTGGCGTGCGCTCGGGCGTGGCCCGGGCGCAACCCCCGTGTCCCCCTCGCGCGGCACTCATGAGGGGAGGCGTTGCGATGGTGCTAGACATTGAGCTCCGGGCTCCCTGAGGTTGATACAGCCGTGGGCCGCCCTCAGTTGTTTATCACCAGCGCGGAGCATAGTGCTTCTGTATGTGTATGGGCATAGCCGCTCCTCGGCAGTGTCGTTAGCTAGCATGGAGCATGGTGCTTCCACTGGTGCGTGGGAGGGGGCTCCCCTCCGGGAGGAGCCCCCAGGGCGTCTATAGCCCTGCCCTGACACGTGGCCGGCACGGTAGGGCTAGGAGAGGTGTATCTGGGCACCCGTGAGCCAGCGCAGGACTCACGAGGACCTACCTCGAGGCGGGTTGCGCCTGGCTCTGGGCCTTTATCGATGGTATGTTCCTGCAAGGTTGTTAGAATGCAAATGCTCTACGTCCTCAGGTCCCGGCCCTCGAGCAAGCTCAGCCACCGCTGGTATGACAGGTCGCGATGCCTTGGGTCAAGGCCAGGGGGTGAGGACTGGAGAGCCAGTAAGAGCCCATGAGTCGCGATGCTCAGGCACCCCCCTTTTAACGTGCAAGCGCTTTGCATGAGAGTGGAGAGGTCCACGATAGGCAGCAGAAGATAATCACGGGAATCAGGTTAAGCATGGAGGGGCAAATCCATTTAGATAGATGCAGAAAAAGCATCTGCCACTGGGTCAGGCCCGAGTAGCTTGGGGATAATGCAGCCCGAGGGGCGCCCCCAATGAGGTAAGCAAAGAACACGAGCAAAATGGATACATGCCGCAAGGATGGACCCACACGACCTAGGAATGATGCATCCCTGTGGGCGCTCCCAGCTGAAAATGGAACTTTGAAAGATGTCACCTAATATGGTTGAAGATGAAGGAATGCTGGAGTAGCGGGCGACGCGCGGTGAGGAAGCCGACCCTCACGAGCTCTCGGGACCTAGAGCCTCGGGAGGTTCTGGGTGCACAGGTGGATCTTCGAGGGCCATCTCCATCTCCGCCAGGACCGCGCGATGCCTGACCTCCTGAGCCTCCAGAATGCTCCTCAGCAGGCGCTGATGAGCGGCGACCGTGTTCGGCAGGCTGGAAGGCATGCGAACGTAGCTGTGAGGTGGGCCCTCGCAACGCCCCACGCGTGAAGGCCAGAGGCGCTCCTGAGACGCGGCTCGGTTGAGCCCTGGCACGTCGATGTAGACGTGCAGCTCGCCATCCTCGCCTGTATGGGGGGCTGCGGCGGGTAGGCGGCGGCTGCCACGCATGACTCTTAACTCCTGTAGCTCCTGAGTGTTTCTCGCGATGAACTCCTGAGGGTTTGGCCCTCCTTGCCTCATACCTTCCTGAGGGAAACGCGCCTTGATGCACGCCTCCATGTGGTGCCCGAGCGCCTCCCTCATGACCTCGGCAAAGTCGGTGGCTCTCCAAGAAAGAGCCCCCGAGCCCTGCCCGAGGAGGGTGCCGGGCGCGCCTTCCTATGCGACAGAGGGTGGTGCCCCCTGAACAGGCGCGAATCTTGACGCAATGCCTCCGGAGGTACCCGCCTCCTGCTGGCTTGGGCCAGGCGGAGCCTTCTTCTTCTTAGGGACCGCCTCGGGAAGTCTCCCACTCCTGTGATCTGGGTCTTTGATTGCCGCGACTTGGAAGGCACGCTCAAGAGAACACACTGCATCCCTTTCCTCAAAGGGTACTGTGATGACTCCACCGCTTCCTGGCATCTTGAGGACATTGTAGCCATGGTGAGTCACTGCCATGAATTTGGCCAGGGCCGGGTACCCGAGGATGGCATTGTATGGCAGGCGAATGTGGGCGACGTCGAAGTCAATGAGCTCGATGCGGTAGTTGTTGCGCTGCCCAAAGGTGACTGGAAGGCGAACCTGCCCTATCAGAACAGTGGAACCATCAGTGACTCCTGAGAAAGGCTTGGTCGGCTGAAGCTGATCATATGGCACTTGGAGATTGTTGAATGTCTCGACGGACAGGAAGTTGAGTCCTGCTCCGCCATCGATGAGGGTTCTGGTGACTTGCACATTGCTGATGACTGGGGAACAAAATATCGAGAGGACTCTGGCCGTTGCTGCGCACTTGAGCTGATCCGCTGAGCTGAATGTGATAGCGCACGTAGACCACCTGAGAGGGCGCGTGGCCTCAAGCTTGGGGAGGACTGCATTCACCTCGCGAGCAAACTGGTTGAAGATGCGCTGTGAGGCTGGGGCCTGGGCGCCACCCAGGATGCAAGCGATTGCGCGCGGCTCCTGGAAGCCCCCAGCCCCCTTGTCCCGATGCTGGTCTTCATTCCTCCTTGGCGGTGGTGGCAGAGGAGGGAGGCCTGCGTTGCCATGCGGGCGATCCTCACGAGGCTGATCCCTCCAACCTCCCTCGCGAGGCTGGTCCTGCCAACGGTCCTCGCGAGGTCGGTCACGCCACCCTTGGCAAGGGCCACGGTCTTCCCATCATCCTCCACCTCTTCCTCCTCGGCCATAGCCCCTGATACGCCCATCTCGTACGGCCCTGAGTTCTTGGCATTCATTGGTGTTGTGGGTGTGGAGGTCGTGGTACACATAGTACCGGCTACCCTTGGATGACTCAGGCTGATCTCTGCCTTGCTTGGTGTCTGGCTCTACTGCGAGCACAGCAGCTCCCTTACGCTTCACGTCCTTGACCTTGGGCTTCTTCTCTTCTGGATCGGCAGCCAGAAGCTCGAGGAGGGAGAGGCGCCCTTCCTCAGCCCTGGCACACTTGGTCACCAAGTTGAACAGCTCCAGGGATGTGCACATGTCTTCATGGATTGCTAGCTCCTTTTTCATCTTGATGTCACGCACGCCATCGGAGAAGGCTGAGATGATGGCTTCCTCAGTCACCCTGGGGATCTTGAGGCGAGCGTTGTTGAAGCACTGGATGTACTTCTGCAGGGTCTCTCCTGGCTGTTGCTTGATGCGGCGCAGTTCACTCATGGCCGGGGGCCGATCGCGAGTGCCTTGGAAGTTGGCGATGAAGCGAGTGCGCATCTCGTCCCAGGAGGAGATCGTGCCAGGAGCCAGGTTCAGGAGCCAGGTGCGGGCACCGTTCTTGAGCGCCATGGGAAACCAATTCGCCATGACCTTTTCATCCCCATTGGCGGCTTCGATGCCCAGCTCGTAGAGCTGTAGGAACTCCGCGGGGTCTGCAGTGCCGTTGTAGAGAGGGGGTAGGTCTGGCTTGAACTTGCCTGGCCATGCGACACTTCATAACTCGGGGGTGAAGGCGCGGCAGCCTGCGGTGGCCACTGGAGCCCTTTGCTGGTGGTGGGCTTGCTCCTAGAAATTCCCACACGCCGTCGCTTGGAGCAGCGTGGGGTCTTGGCGTGGTGGCGCAGGGATGCGGTCATGGCGCACCGGTGCTGGGAGCATGCGGGCACCTTCTTAGGGGCGAGGGATTTCTTGGCAACTCCTTTCTTGTCGTGCAGGCGCCGGACGCGGTGGGTCTCGCCCTGGGGCCATATGCCTTGGAGCCAAGGCGCCTTCTTGGGGAGGAGGTGGCGGAGGCACCTCTTGATCCACGCCTCCTGCGCAGGATGGAGGGCGAGGCAGCGAGAGAGATGGCAAAGGAGAGCCCCCTGCGACGCTGATGAGCTCGGTGATGCGGGTGAGCCAGTCCTCGTAGAGGTCATCGACGGGACGGTAGTGCAGGAGCTCACGCGCCAGGACCAGCGCAGCGTGCGCGTCCATGGGGGCGCGATGGGCGTGGGACGACGAATCAGCTAGAGTCAGTGACGGGGTGGCGTTGCGGCCTTCCCGCCACACCGAAGGATGTAGGGACGAGGCCTGCTGCTCGTTCCCCGCCGGGCCGGTGGCCGCGTTGGCGGCAGGCAACGGGGAACGATGGGGTGGCGAGAGCAGCCCGACGAGCGTCAGCCATGGATATGACGGAAGATCACACGTGATCAACAGAAGAAAGATTCCGGCGCACCCCTACCTGGCGCGCCAAATGTCGGATTTTGGTAATCACAAGTGCTCCCTGGGTGATTTTGGTAATTCATGACAACATATCTCTTGTTGGACTAATACTTCTACCTAGTGTATTTCAGATAAGTTCACCATTGGAGTGGCATGGACATGGACAAGAGGATGTGGAACCCCCTCAAGATGCTAAGGACAAATATTGGCAAAAGCTCAAGATTCTACATTTTCCATTTTAGTGATCTAAGATCACATTGAGTCCATAGGAAAGCCAATACTATTAAAAGGGGATGAGGTGTTGCTTAATGGCTTGCTTGCTCAAAGTGCTTAGTGATATGCTCCAAAACCCTCAACCACTTTCTCACATCCATATATGTCCCAAACCTAAATGTCAAACTCGACCCCACTGACTTTGTCTATCCGGCGCCACCGAGTTTCATCTAATCCAGCCACTGCCAAACCCTAGTCACTTCGGTCTCACTGATGGGATCTTGGTCTCACCGAGATGGGCTTGCAAATTCTCTGTGACCTGTTGCAACAAAATCGGTCCCACCGAGTTTGTTAAGTCGGTCCCACCGAGTTTGCTTGACCAATCCTCTATTTGCGTATTACCAAAATCGGTCTCACCGAGTTTGAGTAATCAGTCAAACCGAGTTGATGTTGTACCCTTACCCCTGCACATCGGTCCCATCAAGTTGATCAAGTCGGTCCCACTGAAAACTCTAATGTTCATATTTTGACCTGAATCGGTCTGACCGAGTTTATTGATTCGGTCCCACCGAGTTTGGGAATCTGTGTGTAACGGTTAGATTTTGTGTGGAGGCTATATATACCCCTCCACCCATTCTTGATTCGTGAGGAGAGCCATCAAAACATACCTACACTTCCACTACTCATTTTCTGAGAGAGAACCACCTACTCATGTGTTGAGACCAAGATATTCCAATCCTACCACAAGAATCTTGATCTCTAGCCTTCCCAAAGTTGCTTTCCATCAAATCATCTTTCCACCATAGCCAAATCTGTGAGAGAGAGTGGAGTGTTGGGGAGACTATCATTTGAATCACAAGAGCAAGGAGTTCATCATCAACACACCATCTATTACCTTTTGGAGAGTGGTGTCTCCTAGATTGGTTAGGTGTCGGGAGCCTCCGTCAAGATTGTGGAGTTGAACCAAGGAGTTTGTAAGGCAAGGAGATCGCCTACTTCATGAAGATCTACCCAAGTGAGGCAAGTCCTTCGTGGGTGATGGGCATGGTGGGATAGACAAGGTTGCTTCTTCATGGACCCTTCATGGGTGGAGCCCTCCGTGGACTCGCGCAACCGTTACCCTTTGTGGGTTGAGGTCTCAACCAACGTGGATGTACGATAGCACCACCTATCGGAACCACGCCAAAAATCTCCATGTCTCCAATTGTGTTTGCACACTCCAATCCCATCCCTTTACTTTCTCGCAAGTTGCATGCTTTACTTTTCCCTACTCATATACTCTTTGCATGCTTGCTTGAATTATATTGTGTATGCTTGAAATTGTGTTAATCTACCACCTCAACTTGAAAAACTTAAAAACTGCCAACTCTGTTTGTTGAGGATCTAATCACCCCTCCCCTCTAGACACCTCTTCTCGATCCTTTCACGGGGGGCCTGAACCCCCTCCTCGTTCTCCTATTTGGCCTCCTTCCTTGGGGGGGGGGGGGTGCCACCCCTTGTGGGCTGGTGTGCTCCCATCCTATGGCCCATTGATACGTCTCCAACATATCTATAATTTTTGATTGTTCTGTGCTATTATATTATTTGTTTGGATGTTTTATATGCTATTTTATATTATTTTTGGGACTAACCTATTAATCTTGAGCCTAGTGCCAGTTTCTATTTTCCGCCTGTTTTAGAGATTCACAGAAAAGGAATACCAAACGGAGTCCAAACGGAATGACACTTTCGCGATGATCTTTCTTGGACCAGAAGCAAACCAGGAGACTTGAAGATGAAGTCAAAGACGCAACAAGGCGGCCATGGGGGTGGAGGGCACGCCTAGGGGGGTAGGGCGCGCTCCCTACCTCATGGGCCCCTTAGAGCTCTCCTGACCTAGCTCATTCTCCCATATATACTCTTATACCCCAAAAACATCAGGGGGAGCCATGAAAACACTTTTCCACCACCGCAACCTTCTGTACCGTGAGATCCCATGTAGGGGCATTTTCTGGCGTCCTGTCGGAGGGGGATTCGACCATGGAGGGCTTCTACATAAACACTGTTACCCTTCCGATGAAGCATGAGTAGTTTACCACATACCTACAGGTCCATAGCTAGTAGCTAGATGGCTTCTTCCCTCTCTTTGATTCTCAATACCATGTACTCCTCGATGTTCTTCGAGATCTATTTGATGTAATATTCTTTTGTGGTGTGTTTCCCGAGATCCGATGAATTGTGGATTTATGATCAGATTATCTATGAATATTATTTGAGTCTTCTCGGAATTCTTATATGCATGATTTGATATCTTTGCAAGTCTCTTCGAATTATCGGTTTATTTTGGCCTACTAGATTGGTTTTTCTTGCAATGGGAGAAGTGCTTAGCTTTGGGTTCAATCATGTGGTGTCCTTTCCCAGTGACAGTAGGGGCAGAAAGGCACGTATTGTATTATTGCCATTGAGGATAAAAAGATGGGGTTTTCATCATATTACTTGAGTTAATTCCTCTACATAATGTCATCTTACTTAATGCGTTACTCCGTTCTTGATGAACTTAATACTCTAGATCCATGCTGGATAGCGGTTGATGTGTGGAGTAATAGTAGTAGATGCAGAATCGTTTCGGTCTACTTGACACAGACATGATGCCTATATTCATGATCATTGCCTTAGATATTGTCATAATTATGCGCTCTTCTATCATTTGCTCGGAAGTAATTTGTTCACCCACCGTATTATTTGCTATCATGAGAGAAGCCACTAGTGAAACCTATGGCCCCCGGGTCTCTTTTCCATCATATAAGTTATGTTTTCCATCATACTAGTTTCCGATCTACTATTTTGCAATTTTTTACTTTCCGATCTATAAACCAAAAATACCAAAAATATTTACTGTACCATTTATCTATCTCTATCAAATCTCACTTTTGCAGGTAACTGTCAAGGGATTGACAACCCCTTTATCGTGTTGGGTGCAAGTTTGTTAATTGTTTGTGCAGGTATTCGGTGACTTGTGTGTTGTCTCCTACTAGATTGATACCTTGGTTCTCAAACTGAGGGAAATACTTTCTCTACTTTTCTGCATCACCCTTTGCTCTTCAAGGGAAAAACCAATGCAAGCTCAAGAAGCAGCAGGAAGAATTTCTGGCGCCGTTGCCGGGGAGATCTGCGCCAAGTCAAGCCATACCAAGTACCCATCATAAGCTCTCATATCTTGCATTACATTATTCGCCATTTGCCTCTCGTTTTCCTCTCTCCCACTTCTAAAATGATTTTTGAAAATATTTGCCTTTTCTTCGCCCTTCTTCCGTTTGATCTTTTGTTTGCTTGTGTTACCATGTCCCTTGTTTTTGCTTGCATATTCGCTTGCTAAAAGTATATTGATCCTCATCCACTTTATAATCTTTTTAAAAGATCCATTTTTGATGAACCAATTGCTAGTGAGTTGAGTGCACTAGATTATCTTTATGAGGTTTTGCTTGATATTCGTGAATCTGAAAATTTTGATGAAGTGTTGAAAGAAGAAAATTATAAAGTGATTCACGATATATTCTTCAATGAAAAGCATGATTGCAATGATGTTCTTATAAATTCTATTAATGTCAGTTGTGCTAAAAATATGCAAAACCCTAAGCTTGGTGATGCTAATTTTGCTATGTCTACTACTTGTTGCAATGATCATGATTGGGGTGATTCTTCTTATGATCTTGAAAATTTATTTAAGCCCCATGATGAATATGAGATTGATATTAATGTTTGCAATAATATTGAAAGTAGGTTCGGAAGAGTGTCAACTTTAGATCCCACATATTTGGAGAATGTTCAATCTTATGAGTTTTTTTGATAAAAGTGGGTTTGGAGAGGTAATGACTTTAGTTAATGTTAGTCCACTATTTTGGATGAGTGTCAACTTCACAAGCATGTGGATCGTGTTGAGCATGTGTTATGTGTTGAATTTGCTTATGATCCTACATATAATTATCATGAGAGAGGAAAATATGGTTGTAGAAATTTTCATGTTATTAAATTACCTCTCTTCATGTTGAGATTGCTGTCATCTCTTTCTTCTTCCTTGCATATGCTAGTTTTTGCTTGCCATGATAATTTTTCCTTATAAAATACCTATGCATAGGAAGTATGTTAGACTTAAGTGTGTTTGTCACATGTTTGATGATGCTCTCTTTGTGCTTCAATTCTTGTCTTTCATGTGAGCATCATTAAAATTATCAATGTCTAGCTAAAAGGCTTTAAAGAAAAAGCGCTTGCTAGGAGATAACCTAGTATATTTCCTTTCTGTTTTGTAATAAAAAATCATATAGCCTCTGTTTAGATGTGGTTTTATGTTTTAATTAGAGTTTGTGCCAAGTTAAACCTTTAGGATAGCTTACGGTGATAGTTGTGTTGATCCTGCTGAAAAACAGAAACTTTTGCGCCCAATAAATAATTTCCAGAATTTATTGAAACATACTTTTGATCTCATTCTTTTTGCTCTGGATTGGTGCACAAATTTCTCAGGTTGTCCTATTTTTTCATAATTTTTGGAGTTACAGAAGTATTCGAGAGTTACAGATTGCTACAGACTGTTCTGTTTTTGACAGATTCTGTTTTCTATGTGTTGTTTGCTTATTTTGATGAATCAATGGGTAGTATCGGGGGGGGGGGGGCTGAACCATGGAAAAGTTGGAATACAGTAGATATTACACCAATATAAATAAAGAATGAGTTTGCAACAGTACCTTAAAGTGGTGATTTATTTTCTTATACTAACGGAGCTTATGAGATTTTCTGTTAAATTTTGTGTCGTGAAGTTTTCAAGTTTTGGGTAAGGATTTGATGGACTATGGAATAAGGAGTGGCAAGAGCCTAAGCTTGGGGATTCCCAAGGCACCTCAAGGTAATACTCAAGGACAACCAAAAGCCTAATCTTGGGGATGCCCCGGAAGGCATCCCCTCTTTCGTCTTCGTCTATCGGTAACTTTACTTGAGGCTATATTTTTATTCACCACATGATATGTGCTTTGCTTGGAGCGTCTTGTATGATTTGAGTCTTTGCTTTTTAGTTTGCCACAATCATCCTTTCTGTTCACACCCTTTGGGAGAGACACGCATGAATCATGATTTATTAGAATACTCTATATGTGCTTCACTTATATCTTTTGAGCTAGGCAATATTGCTCTAGTGCTTCACTTATATATTTTTAGAGCACGGCGGTGGCTTTATTTTATAGAAATTTATGAACTCTCATGCTTCACTTATATTATTTTGAGAGTCTTTTTAGAACAACATGGTAATTTGCTTTGATTACAAATTTAGTCCTAATATGATAGGCATCCAAGAGGGATATAATAAAAACTTTCATATAAAGTGCACTGAATACTATGAGATGTTTGATTTTTTATGATTGTTTTGAGATATGAAGATGGTGATATTAGAGTCATGCTAGTGGAGCAATTGTGAATTTGAGAAATACTTGTGTTGAGGTTTGTGAGTCTCGTAGCATGCACGTATGGTGAACCGTTATGTGATGAAACCAGAGCATGATTTATTTCTTGATTTTCTTCCTTATGAGTGGCGGTCGGGGATGAGCGATAGTCTTTTCCTACCAATCTATCCCCAGGAGCATCCGTGTAGTACTTCGTTTCGATAACTAATAGATTTTTGCAATAAGTATGTGAGTTATTTTTGACTAATGTTGAGTCCATGGATTATACGCACCCTCACCCTTCCACCATTGCTAGCCCCTCTTGTGTCGCGCAACTTTCGTTGGTACCATACACCCACCATATACCTTCCTCAAAATAGCCACCATACCTACCTATTATGGCATTTCCATAGCCATTCCAAGATATACTGACATGCAACTTTCCACCATTTCGTTTATTATGACACGCTTCATCATTGTCATATTGCTTTGCATGATCATGTAGTTGACATAGTATTTGTGCCAAATCCACCTCTCATAATTCTTTCATACATGTCACTCTTGATTCATTGCACATCCTGGTACACCGCCGGAGGCATTCACATAGAGTCATATTTTGTTCTAAGCATTGAGTTGTAATTTTTCGAGTTGTAAGTAAATAAAAGTGTGATGATCTTCATTATTAGAGCATTGTCCCATGTGAGGAAAGGATGATGGAGGCTATGATTCCCCCACCAGTCGGGATGAGACTCCGGACGAAAATAAAAAAAGGAAAAAAAGAAAAAAAGAAAAAAAAGAAAAAGAAAAAAATGAGAGAAAAAGAGAGAAGGGGCAATGTTACTATCATTTTTCCACACTTGTGCTTCAAAGTAGCACCATGCTCTTCATGATAGAGAGTCTCCTATTTTGTCACTTTCACATACTAGTCGGAATTTTTCATTATAGAACTTGGCTTGTATATTCCAATGATGGGCTTCCTCAAATTGCCCTAGGTCTTCATGAGCAAGTGAGTTGGATGCACACCCACTTAGTTTCTTTTTGAGATTTCATATACTTATAGGTCTAGGGCATCCGTTGCATGGCAATCCCTACTCACTCACATTGATATCTATTGATGGACATCTCCATAGCCCGTTGATACGCCTAGTTGATGTGCGACTATATTCCTCTCTTTCTCTTCTCCACAACAACCATATTCTCTTCCACCATAGTGATATGTCCATGGCTCAGGCTCATGTATTGCGTGATAGTTGAAAAAGTCTGAGAACATCAAAAGTATGAAACAATTGCTTGGCTTGTCATTGGGGTTGTGCATGCTTTAAATATTTTGTGTGATGAAGATAGAGCATAGCCAGATTATATGATTTTGTAGTGATAGCTTTCTTTGGCCATGTTATTTTGAGAAGACATGATTGCTTTATTAGTATGCTTGAAGTATTATTGTTTTTATGTCAATATTAAACTTCTGTTTTGAATCTTTCGGATCTGAACATTCATGCCAGAATAAAGAAAATTAGATGGATAAATATGTTAGGTAGCATTCCACATCAAAAATTTTGTTTTTATCATTTACCTACTCGAGGACGAGAAGGAATTAAGATTGGGGATGCTTGATACGTCTCCAACGTATCTATAATTTTTGATTTTTCCATGCTATTTTATTATATGTTTTGGATGTTTTATATGCATTTATATGCTATTTTATATTATTTTTGGGACTAACCTATTAACCTAGAGCCCAGTGCCAGTTTCTGTTTTTTTTGCCTGTTTTAGAATTTCGCACAAATGGAATACCAAACAGAGTCCAAACGGAATAAAACTTTCACGATTATCTTTCTTGGACTAGAAGCAAACCAGGAGACTTGGAGATGAAGTCGGAGAGGCAACGAGGCGGCCACGAGGGTGGAGGGCGCGCCCCTACCTCTTGGGCCCCTCGGAGCTCTCCTGACCTAGCTCTTTCTCCTATATATACTCTTATACCCCCAAAACATCAAGGGGAGCCACGAAAACACTTTTCCATCGCCGCAACCTTCTGCACCCGTGAGATCCCATCTAGGGGCCTTTTCCGGCATCCTTTTGGAGGAGGATTCGATCATGGAGGGCTTCTACATCAAGACCATTACCCTTCCGATGAAGCGTGAGTAGTTTACCACAGACCTACGGGTCCATAGCTAGTAGCTAGATGGCTTCTTCTCTCTCTTTGATTCTCAATACCATGTTCTCCTCGATGTTCTTGGAGACCTATTCGATGTAATATTCTTTTGCGGTGTGTTTGCCGAGATCCGATGAATTGTGAACTTATGATCAGATTATCTATGAATATTATTTAAGTCTTCTTTGAATTCTTATATGCATGATTTGATATATTTGCAAGTCTCTTTGAATTACGGTTTAGTTTGGCCTACTAGATTGGTTTTTCTTGCAATGGGGGAAGTGCTTAGCTTTGGGTTCAATCTTGCGGTGTCCTTTCCTAGTGACAGTAGGGGCAGCAAGGCACGTATTGTATTGTTTCCATCGAGGATAAAAGGATGGGGTTTTCATCATATTGCTTGAGTTAATTCCTCTACATCATGTCATCTTACTTAATGTGTTACTCCGTTCTTTATGAAACCACTAGTGAAACCTATGCGCTCTTCTATCAATTGCTCGGCAGTAATTTGTTCACCCACCGTATTATTTGCTATCATGAGAGAAGCCACTAGTGAAGCCTATGGCCCCCGGGTCTCTTTTCCATCATATAAGTTCTATTTTCCATCGTACTAGTTTCTGATCTACTATTTTGCAATCTTTTACTTTCCGATCTATAAACCAAAAATTCCAAAAATATTTACTTTACCATTTATCTATCTCTATCAGATATCACTTTTGCAAGTAACTGTGAAGGTATTGACAACCCCTTTATCGCGTTGGGTGCAAGTTTGTTGATTGTTTGTGCAGGTATTCGGTGACTTGTCGTTGTCTCCTACTGGATTGATACCTTGGTTCTCAAACTGAGGGAAATAGTTACTCTACTTTGCTGCATCACCCTTTCCTCTTCAAGGGAAAAACCAACGCAAGCTCAAGAAGTATCACCCATAAGGCCCAATATTCCCCCGAGGGTTTCGGTAACACCCCCCAGTACTCTGATATGTACTCGATACACCCCAGAACACTTCCGGTGTTTGAATACTATCATCCTATATGTCAATCTTTACCTCTCAACCATTTCGAGACTCCTCATCATGTCTGTGGTCTCATCCAAGACTCCGAACAACATTCGGTCACCAAATCACATAAATCATATTATACAAAATCGTGATCGAACGTTAAGCGTGCGGACCCTACGGGTTCAAGAACTATGTAGACATGACCGAGACACCTCTCCGGTCAATAACCAATAGCGGAACCTGGATGCTCATATTGGCTCCCACATATTCTACAAAGATCTTTATCGATCGAACCGTTATGACAACATACGTTATTCCCTTTGTCATCGGTATGTTACTTGCCGGAGATTCGATCGTCGGTATCTTCATACCTAGTTCAATCTCGTTACCGGCAAGTCTCTTTACTCGTTTCATAAAGCATCATCCTGTAGCTAACTCATTAGTTACTTTGCTTGCAAGGCTTCTTATGATGTGCTTTACCGAGAGGGCCCAGAGATACCTCTCCGATACTCGGAGTGACAAATCCTAATCTCGATCTATGCTAACCCAACAAACGCCTTCGGAGATACCTATAGAGCATCTTTATAATCACCCAGTTATGTTGTGACGTTTGATAGCACACAATGCATTCCTCTGGTATCCGGGAGTGGCATAATCTCATAGTCAGAGGAATATGTATTCGACATGAAGAAATCAATAGCAATAAACTGAACAATCATTATGCTAAGCTAACAGGTCTTGTCCATCACATCATTCTCTAATGATGTGATCCCGTTCATCAAATGACAACACATGTGTATGGTTAGGAAACTTAACCATGTTTGATTAACGAGCTAGTCTAGTAGAGGATTACTAGGGACACGATGTTTGTCTATGTATCCATACATGTATCAAGTTTCCGGTTAATACAATTCTAGCATGAATAATAAACATTTATCATGAATAAGGAAATATAAAATAACAACTTTATTATTGCCTCTAGGGCATATTTCCTTCAGTCCCCCACTTGCACTAGAGTCAATAATCTAGTTTTCATCGCCATGTGATTTAACACCAATAGTTCACATCGTCATGTGATTAACACCCATAGTTCACATCGCTATGTGATCAACACCCAACGGGTTTACTAGAGTCAATAATCTAGTTCACATTGCCATGTGATTAACACCCAAAGAGTATTGAGGTATGATCATGTTTTGCTTGTGAGAGAAGTTCAGTCAACGAGTCTGTCACATTCAATTCCGTATGTATTTTTAAAATTTCTATGTCTGCAATGCTCTGCATGGTTCTACTCTATCTAATTGCTCCCACTTTCAATATGTATCCATACTGAGACTCAGAGTCATCTAGATTAGTGTTTAAAGCTTGTATCAGCATAACCCTTTACGATAAAACCTTTATCACCTCCATAACCGAGAAACATTTCCTTAGTCCTCTAAGGATAATTTTGACCATTGTATAGTGATCTACTCCTGGATAATTATTGTACCCCTTGCCAAAACCATTGGCAAGGCACACAACAAGTCTGGTACACAACATGGCATACTTTATAGAACCTATGACTGAGGCATAGGGAATGACTTTCATACTCTCTCTATCTTCTGCCGTGGTCGAGCTTTGAGTCTTACTCAACTTCACACCTTGCAATACAGACAAGAACCCTTTCTTTGACTGATCCATTTTGAATATCTTCAAAACTTTGCCAAGGTATGTGCTTTGTGAAAGTCCTATTAAGCGTTTTGATCTATTCCTATAGATCTTTATGCCCAATATGTAAGTAGCTTCACCGAGGTCTTTTATTGAAAAATTCTTATTCAAATATCCTTTTATGCTATCCAAAAATTATATATCATTTGCAATCAACAATATGTCATCCACATATAATATCAGAAATGCTACAGAGCCCCACTCACTTTCTTGTAAATACAGGCTTCACCATAAGTCTGTATAAAACCATATGCTTTGATCACCTTATCAAAGCGTATATTCCAACTCCAAGATGCTTGCACCAGTCCATAGATAGATCGCTGGAGCTCGCACACTTTGTTAGCACCTTTAGGATTGAAAAACCTTCTGGTTGCATCATATACAACTCTTCTTTAATATCCATTAAGGAATGCAGTTTTTGACTTCCATTTGCCATATTTCATAATCATAAAATGTGGCAATTGCTAACATGATTCCGACAGACTTAAGCATCGCTATGGGTGAGAAAGTCTCATTGTAGTCAACTCCTTGAACTTTGTCGAAAACTTTTTGCGACAAGTCGAGCTTTGTAGATAGTGACATTACTATCAGCGCCAGTCTTCTTCTTGAAGATCCATTTATTCTCAATGGCTCGCCGATCACCGGATAGTCCACCAAAGTCCACACTTTGTTCTCATATATGGATCCTATCTCAGATTTCATGGCCTCAAGCCATTTGTTGGAATCTGGGCTCATCATAGCTTCTTCATAGTTCGTAGGTTCGTCATGGTCTAATAACATAACTTCCAGGACAGGATTTCTGTACCACTTTGGCGCGGATCGTGCTCTGGTTGACCTATGAAATTCAGTAGTAACTTGATCTGATGTTTCATGATCATCATCTTTAGCTTCCTCTTTAGTTGGTGTAGGCATCACGGGAATGATTTTCTCTAATGTATCCAAATCGAGAGAAGGTACAATTACCTCATCAAGTTCTACTTTCCTCCCACTCACTTCTTTTGAGAGAAACTTGTTCTCTAGAAAGGTTCATTCTTGGTAACAAAGATCTTGCCTTTGGATCGGTGGTAGAAGGTGTGCCCAATTGTTTCTTTAGGGTATCCTATGAAGACGCACTTCTCCGATTTGGGTTTGAGCTTATCAGGCCAAAGCCTTTTGAAATAAGCATCACATCCCCAAACTTTAAGAAACGACAACTTAGGTTTATTGCCAAACCATAGTTCATACGGTGTTGTCTCAATGGATTTAGATGGTGCCCTATTTAACGTGAGTGCAGTTGTCTCTAATGCATAACCCCAAAATGATAGTGGTAAATCGGTAAGAGACATCATAGATCGTACCATATCTAATATAGTACAGTTACAACGTTCGGACACACCATTACCATGTCATGTTCTAGGTGGCGTGAGTTGTGAAACTATACCACATTGTTTTAAATGAAGGCCAATCTCATAACTCAAATATTCGCCTCCGCGATCAAATCATAGAAACTTTATTTTATTGTTACGATGATTCTCCACTTCACTCTGAAATTCTTTGAACTTTTCAAATATTTCAGACTTGTGTTTCATTAAGTAGATATACCCATATCTGCTCAAATCATCTGTGAAGGTCAGAAAATAACGATACCCGCCCCTCAATACTCATTAGACCGCATACATCAGTATGTATTATTTCTAATAAGTCATTGGCTCGCTCCATTGTTCCGGATAACGGAGTTTTAGTCACCTTTCCCATGAGGCAGGGTTCGCAATTATCAAATGATTCATAATCAAGTGATTCCAAAAGTCCATCTGCATGGAGTTTCTTCATGCGCTTTACACCAATATGACCTAAACGGAAGTGCCACAAATATGTTGCACTATCATTATCAACTTTGCATCTTTTGGCATCAATATTATGAATATGTGTATCACTACGGTCGAGATTCAATAAACCATTAACATTGGGTGTATGACCACAAAAGATTTTATTCATGTAAACAGAATAACAATTATTCTCTGTCTTAAATGAATAACCGTACTGCAATAAACACGATCCTATCTTGTTCATGCTCAACGCAAACACCAAATAACATTTATTTAGGTTCAACACTAATCCCAAAAGTACAGGGAGTGTGCGATGATGATCATATCAATCTTGGAACCACTTCCAACACATGTCGTCACTTCACCCTCAACCAGTCTCCATTTATTCTGCAACTCTTGTTTCGAGTTACTAGTTTTAGCAACCGAACAGGTATTAAATACCCAGGGGCTACTACGAGCACTAGTAAGGTACACATCAATAACATGTATATCAAATATACCTTTTTTCACTTTGCCATCCTTCTTATCCTCCAAATATTTGGCGTAGTTCCACTTCCAGTGATTATTTCCTTTGCAGTAGAAGCACTCAGTTTCAGGCTTAGGTCTAGCTTTGGGCTTCTTCACGGGAGTGACAACTTGCTTGCCATTCTTCTTGAAGTTCCCTTTATTTCCCTTGCCCTTTTTCTTGAAACTAATGGTCTTGTTAACCATCAACACTTGATGCTCTTTCTTGATTTCTAACTTCGCCGATTTCAACATCATGAAAAGCTCGGGAATCGTTTTCGACATCCCTTGCATATTATAGTTCATCACGAAATTCTAGTAGCTTGGTGATAGTGACTAGAGAACTCTGTCAATCACTATCTTATCTGGAAGATTAACTCCCACTTGATTCAAGCAATTGTAGTGCCCAGAAATTCTGAACACATGCTCACTAGCTGAGCTATTCTCCTCCATCTTGTAGGAAAAGTACTTTCCAGAGGTCTCATACCTCTCGGCACGGGCATGAGCCTGAAATACCAATTTCATCTCCTGGAACATCTCATATGCTCCGTGGCATTCAAAATGTTTTTGAAGCCCCAATTCTAAGCTGTAAAGCATGGCGCACTAAACGTTCATAATGTTTGCATCTGCTCCTGCAACAGGTCTGTCACCTAGCGGTGCATCAAGGACATAATTCTTCTATGCAGCAATGAGGATAATCCTCAGATCACGGACCCAGTCCGCATCATTGCTAATATCATCTTCCAACTTAGTTTTCTCTAGGAACATATCAAAAAACATAGGGAGCTACAACACGAGCTATTGATCTACAACATAATTTGCAAATACTATCAGGACTAATTTCATGATAAATTAAGTTCGATTAATCATATTACTTAAGAACTCCCACTTAGATAGACATCCCTCAAGTCATCTAAATGATACGTGATCCAAATCAACTAAACCATGCCCGATCATCACGTGAGATGGAGTAGTCATCAATGGTGAACATCTCTATGTTGATCATATCTACTATATGATTCACGTTCGACCTTTCGGTCTCCAGTATTCCGAGGCCATGTTTGTACATGCTAGGCTCGTCAAGTTTAACCCGAGTATTCCACATGTGCAAAACTGGCTTGCACCTGTTGTATGTGAACGTAGAGCCTATCACACCCGATCATTACGTGGTGTCTCAGCACGAAGAACTGTCGCAACAGTGCATACTCGAGGAGAACACTTATACCTTGAAATTTAGTTAAGGGATCATCTTATAATGCTACCGCTGTACTAAGAAAAATAAGATGCATAAAGATAAACATCACATGCAATCAAAATATGTGACATGATATAGCCATCATCATCTTGTGCCTTTGATCTCCATCTCCAAAGCATCGTCATGATCTCCATTGTCACCGGCTTGACACCTTGATCTCCATCATAGTGTCGTGGTCGTCTCGCCAACTATTGCTTCTACAACTATCACTACCGCTTAGTGATAAAGTAAAGCAATTACATGGCGTTTGCATTTCATACAATAAAGCGATAACCATAAGGCTCCTCCCAGTTGCCGATAACTTTTACAAAACATGATCATCTCATACAATGACCATATCACATCACAACATGCCCTGCAAAAACAAGTTAGGCGTCCTCTACTTTGTTGTTGGAAGTTTTACGTGGCTACTATGGGCTTCTAGCAAGAACCATTCTTACCTACGGGAGTTTGTTGTTTTAACCTTCAACAAGGACCGGTCGCAGTCAAATTCGATTCAACTAAAGTTGGAGAAACTGACACCCGCCAGACACCTTTATGCAAAACTAGTTGCTTGTCTGTCGGTGGAACTGGTCTCATGAACATGGTCATGTACGGTTTGTCCGGGCCGCTTCATCCAACAATACCGCCGAATCAAAATAAGACATTGGTGGTAAGCAGTATGACGATCACCGCCCACAATTCTTTGTGTTCTACTCGTGCATATAATCTACGCATAGACCTGGCTCGGTACCACTGTTGGGAAACGTAGCATGCAATTTCAAAGAAGTTCATACGCCCACGCAAGATCTATCTAGGAGATGCATATTAACGAGAGGGGGAGAGTGTGTCTACGTACCCTCGTAGACCGAAATCGGAAGCATTTCACAACGCGCTTGATGTAGTCGAACTTTTTTCATGATCCACCGATCGAGTACCGAACGTACGGCACCTCCGAGTTCCGCACACGTTCAGCTCAGTGATGTCCCTCGCTTCCTTGACCCAGCAAGTCGTTGAGGTAGTAGATGAGTTCCGTTAGTGATACGTCTCCAATGTATCTATAATTTTTGATTGTTCCATGCTATTATACTACCTGTTTTGGATGTTTTATATGCATTTATAGGCTATTTTATATTATTTTTGGGACTGACCTATTAACCTAGAGCCTAGTGTCAGTTTTTGTTTTTTGCCTGTTTTAGAGTTTCGCAGAAAAGGAATACCAAACGGAGTCCAAACAGAATGAAACTTTCGCGATGATCTTTCTTGGACCAGAAACAACCCAGTAGACTTGGAGATAAAGTCGGAGACGCAACAAGGCGGCCACGAGGGTGGAGGGCGCTTCCAAGGGATAGGGCGTGCCCCCTACCTCGTGGGCCCCTCGGAGCTCTCCTGACCTAGCTCTTTCTCCTATATATACTCTTATACCCCAAAAACATCAGGGGGAGCCACGAAAACACATTTCCACCAACGCAACATTCTGTACCTGTGAGATCCCATCTAGGGGCCTTTTCTGACGTCCTGCCGAAGGGGGATTCGATCACGGAGGGCATCTACATCAACACCATTACCCTTCCAATGAAGCGTGAGTAGTTTACCACAGACCTACGGGTCCATTGCTAGTAGCTAGATGGCTTCTTCTATCTTTTTGATTCTCAATACTATGTTATCCTCGATGTTCTTGGAGATCTATTCGATGTAATATTCTTTTGCGGTGTGTTTGCCAAGATCCAATGAATTGTGGATTTATGATCAGATTATCTATGAATATTATTTGAGTCTTCTCTGAATTGTTATATGCATGATTTGATATCTTTGCAAGTCTCTTTAGATTATCAGTTTAGTTTGGCCTACTAGATTGGTTTTCTTGCAATGGGAGTAGTGCTTAACTTTGGGTTCAATCTTGCGGCGTCCTTCCCGAGTGACAGTAGGGCAGCAAGGCACGTATTGTATTGTTGCCATCGAGGATAAAAAGATGGGGTTTTCATCACATTGCTTGAGTTAATTCCTCTATATCATGTCATCTTACTTAATGCGTTACTTTGTTCTTGATGAACTTAATACTCTAGATGCATGCTGGATAGCGGTCGATGTGTGGAGTAATAGTAGTAGATGCAGAATCATTTCGTTCTACTTGACACGGACGTGATGCGTATATTCATGATCATTGCCTTAGTTATCGTCATAATTATGCGCTCTTCTATCAATTGCTTGGCAGTAATTTGTTCACTCACCGTATTAGTTTCTATCATGAGAGAAGTCACTAGTGAAACCTATGGCCCCTGGGTCTCTTTCCCATCATATAAGTTCTATTTTCCATCATCTAGTTTCCGATCTACTATTTTTCAATCTTTTACTTTCGATCTATAAACCAAAAATACCAAAAATATTTACTTTGTCCTTTATCTATCTCTATCAGATCTCACTTTTGCAAGTAACCATGAAGGGATTGTCAACCCCTTTATCGCGTTGGGTGCAAGTTTATTGATTATTTGTGCAGGTATTCGGTGACTTGTGCGTTATCTCCTACTAGATTGATACCTTGGTTCTCAAACTGAGGGAAATACTTACTCTACTTTCCTGCATCACTCTTTCCTCTTCAAAGGAAAAACCAACTCAAACTCAAGAAGTAGGAGGAAGAATTTCTGGCGTTGTTGCCGGGGAGATCTACCCCAAGTAAAGACATACCAAGTACCCATCATAAACTCTCATCTCTTGCATTACATTATTTGCCATTTGCCTCTTGTTTTCCTCTCCCCCACCTCTAAAACGGTTTTCGATTTTTTTGCCTTTTCGTCGCCCCTCTTCCTTTCGTCTTCATTTTGTGTGCTCGTTTGTTAGATTGGTTTGTCGCCACCATCTCCAAAATTGGGGAGGTTATTGTTGAAAAGGATAGTAATAACGATGGGGGAAACTTTGATGCTTTTGCTAATACTAATCCTCATGAAGAACCTACTATTTTGCACACTAAAAGGTTTTGCATTGGTAGCAGCAATATTATTGAGAAAGGGCTTATTCAAGATTTCTTTACTTGTGCTGGTGCTTTACCCACTATGGGTGGATCTATTCTCCATAAAACTAGTAGTCTTGCAGATGCTATATCCTTGCTCATAGTTGAACTTAAAAGACAATTTATGTAACATCCACAATTTTCAATTTGGAATGTTATACATAGGTCATCATATGCATGCCATATCTTATTGCATTTTGGTTTGATCCTAGAAATTCTAAGCAACTCAAGAACCCACAGAGAGAGTTGGGGATTTCGTTTATTCTCATATTTGAATTTTCTCAAATATTGAAAATAGGATCATCTTGATTTTAATTATTTTTCTCTCCAAAAATATTTCCAATCTTAAAAGAAAAGAGAGGGGATAAAACGACTTCTCCAAAATAAAAGAAATATTGGAGGAAAAAATGTTAAAATCAAATAAATGATTTATTTGGATTTTATTGCTATTTTATTTGAATTAGAAAAATATGCATTTTTAGGCCAGAAAAATGTTCACTTTGTTCTAAATATTTTATTTAGACGGTGAAAAGTGTTTTTGGCATTTTTAGATTTTTTTCATGTTTTATTTAGGATTTTTTTCTTTCACCGAAACTATTTAAAAAAAATCCTTGGACCGACTGGGTTGAAGCCCAGCCGCGTCACCCCGACCCCGAGCGGGAGTCCTGCTCCCGCACATGACGCTGCTGCCATCGCCGCCGTGGCCGAGTCGGCCTCCCCGCCGCCTAGCCCCTCCCCCAAGCCGCCCTGCCCCTCGCCCCCCCTTAAATAGCCGCCGCCCCGCCCCCACTTTGCCACCCCGCCGCCGTAGCAGCAAGCAGCAGCCGCAACCGCAGCTCCGCCGCGCCGCCGCCCGTCGAGCCGCCGCAGTGCCGCGCCGCCGCGCACCGCACCCCGCCACCCCACGACCGCGCCGCCGCCGCCCGCCTCGCACAGCCGCTGGAGCCGCCGCCTCGCCGTTCACCGGATCCACCGACGCCATTTTTTCGGTTTTAGGTAAACCGCCGTTTTTTCAAAAAAAAAAACTAGATCTGTTTTTTAATAGATCGGTTCGGTTTTTCGTCAGTTTGCCACCCCGTTTCACCGGATCTGTTTATTTATCTAGCGGACGTACGTCCGTTCGTTCGTTTTAACGAACGTTATTCGCCAGCTAGGTTCAGACAGCGAAAGTTTGTTCGTTAGTCTGTTTGTTTCATTTATTTTTTCCAAGGTTTTATATGTGATTATTTTGATCGTGATTTCTGCTCTGATCTTCAATCTAGTATAACTTTTTACTCGTTTATCCAAATTAGATGAAACCAACGCCTAAATCTTCGTCTCGAACCCCTCTTTCTGTTTAACCAACTTGAACATGATTTTGGTACTGTAATTTTTGACTTTAGTCCAGATTAGTAAATGAAACTTGTTTCGTTCGTATCCTGAGTTTCGTTGCTCCGTTTGAGTTGATTCTTTTTGCAAATTGAAGCTCTTCAGTTGAAATTTCTGTTTGGACCTTCTTATTTGAGATTTACCAATGCATCTATGCTGGAGTGCATGTGTATGCTATGGTTTGTTTCCGATAGAATTCCCGTGTGCGAAGCGTGCTACTACGAGTCTCTAGGATTTGCAGATCGTCAGCAAGGCAAGTAGCACTTTGATCATATCCCTTATTACCCAACTTTTATGCATTAGTTCCAATCCTCAAACATTGCATGGCTAGGATCGGAATAACATGTGGGTTCAGGAAGTAGATGATGAGGTAGAACCTATTGCCCTTTTATTATCAAACCCTTGGGAGTTACTTCTATGTTATGCTCAGGATTGCTATGCTATGCTCGTAGACGTGGATTGGTTGAGTGTATCCATGACAGATGTGAGAGTTGTTAATTAATGGTTAACTTAAGGTGGCTACTTAAATACACATCTGGGTGGATTGATTGCGGACACCTGGAGAATCCACTGTTGTCCTAGGATATCCCGGAGTACCCGTGTGATCATCCTACGGTTCGCCACCCATGGTCAAAGGGATCATAAGATTATTCATGCTAGAAAGTTCCGTGTGCAGCCACAAGCTATTATGGGCTCTAGCATAGTTGAGTAGGTTGCATGACCTCTTTCAGTGGTGGGCTAGCAGATGTAGGGGAAAGTAGGTGTAACTGTCCATGCAGAGTAAAGAGTTAATGTTTCTGAAAGACTATGTCTTGGTCATCCGTTTCTCAAACACCATGTAGTGCGAGAAATCTAATGGAGGAGATTGAGTCTTGTCTGGAAAAGTGCACAAACCTCTGCAGAGTGTACAAACTAATCATGGTTAGCCGTGTCCCCGGTTATGGACATCTTGAGTATCTGGTTCTTGGATTATCATGTTGATCTCATCACTCTAAATTAATTTGTTGGGTTAATTGATATTGTTTAAGTGGGATTGAGTTAGAGGAACCTTCTCAATGTTTAACAACCACCATGATAGTTAAATAAAATTTATTCCTTTGTTGTAGGGAAAAATTGGATTTATGTAAAACCATTAACCATAGAGCTTTCCACCAGCCATATATGCATGTAGTGATAGCATTTATTCTGTTCATTGCTCTTTTGTGTTACATTGCCAGCATATTCCATGTGCTGACCCGTTTAGGGCTGCAACATATCATGTTGCAGACTTTTAAGACAACGAGTAAGGTGTGCTAGGTCATTGTCGCTCACTCAGCTATGCTGTTGGAGTTGATGGACTCACTTTATCTTCCAAGCCGTCCGCTGTTATCTTATTTAGATGGCCTTAAGCCATATTATTGTAATAAGTTCTCTTTTGAGACATTTCGATGTAATAAGTGTGTGATTGAAACTCTGTTATAAAACCTCGAGTATTGTGCGTGTCAGCATTACCGATCCAGGGATGACACTGATTAACAGATACTAGACTATTTGAGGTCTGGTCGCTACAAGATGGTATCAGAGCACACGCTGACTGTAGGACACGACCACTAAGTTGAACCATAGGTCACTCTTCTCTACTCATTTCTGACTCCTCTCCCTTTTCCACTATAGGATGGTGGACTCAAGGAAAAAGTTTACACAACCGGATGAAGACACACCATTTAGGCAACACTTGAAGGAAGTCACTATTATGACAATACTTAGATACTTAGATCTATTCACATTTCATGCCTAGCTAAGGGCGTTAAACAATAGCGCTTGTTGGGAAGCAACCCAATTTTATTTTTGTTCCTTGCTTTTTGTTCCTCTATGGTAATAAATAATTCATCTAGCCTCTGGTTAGATGTTGTTTTATGTTTTAATTAGTGTTTGTGCCAAGTGAAACGTTCAGGATAACTTACGATGATAGTTGTATTGATTCTGCTAAAAATCAGAAACTTTTGCACCCAGGAAAATAATTTTCATAATTCACAGAAATGTTATTTTGATCTGATTTTTGCTCTGGATTGGTACACCAATTTCTCAGGCCGTCCTAATTTTTCAGAATTTTTGGAGTTACAAAAGTATTCGAGAGTTACAGATTGCTACAGACTTTACTGTTTTTGACAGATTCTGTTTTTTGCATGTTGTTTGCTTATTTTGATGAATCTATGGGTTGTATCGGGGGGTATGAACCATGGAAAAGTTGGAATACAGTAGATATTACACGATAGAAATAAAGAATGAGTTTGCAACAATACCTTAAAGTGGTTATTATTTTCTTATACTAACGGAGCTCATGAGATTTCCTGTTGAGTTTTGTGTTGGGAAGTTTTGGGTATGGATTTGATGGACTATAGAATAAGGAGTGGCAAGAGAGTAAGCTTGGGGATGCCCATGGCACCCCAAGGTACTATTGAAGGAAGTCACTAGCTATCTGAACATCGGAATACCAAGCTTCACCGGTACCTACATCACCTCTTTACCAGAAGAGGAGCATTGGATGATTCAAGTTTAAGTTCCAGGAAGGACATTCATGCCAGTTACTGAGCCCATAGAGTTTTGCTTTGATGCACCAACCTAGAGTCTAAGAAAGAGCATGGCAGCCCAGATCGCCATGGGACGCATCGGAGAAGTTTATCACAAGGATCTTAAGGACATTATCTACCAGATATGTGGGCGCCAAGATGAGCAATGGGAGATGACCAGCACCAGGAGGGATATGTCCAATGCAGCTTTCATCCAGGAGTTAAACCAGCACATTCGTCACCAGGAGAACCAGATGTGTGCAAGCATGATAGATCTGAAGAAGGCGATGACCAGGATTATGGAGCTAGAGGAGGAACTCAAGTCTACATGCGACGGATATGAGGAGGAAATGACGACCTGACGAGGAAGCTAGGAGTATTCATGGGAGACCCCACGCCAGGAGGAGATGATGACCATTCCAAGGACATTCGTTCAGAGGACTACATCATCATCGACGACACTGATTATGACCCCGACGATAGTGATGATGACTACGTTGATGAAGCTGGAGCAGATATCATGGAGTCTTCTACCGATCAATACTTCTAGTCGACCACATATTATTAGTAGTATTCCCCCCATGTATATAGAATAGTCCGAGCACCTTTGTAACGATAGTTAGCCCGATTGTATGCCCTTGTTTGAATTGATTGGTGTGATATGAGTGTGTTTGTCTCATGAGCATATGGGTAGTGTTTTCCCTTTAGACCTCATTCTATTCTGTTTTCTCACCTTTTCTAAACCCATCAGATGTCTCCGAGACGTGACAATGGATTTGCTTTCCCATCGGAGCTCACTCAGTTGATCCAGTAGCAGAATACCTTGATGCAGCTACTAGTTCAGAATCAGAACCAAGGCAACAACAATAACAACCCACAGCACCACCACCTATTGATCACTTAGCCTGTTTTCTAAGGCTGAATCCGCCAGTGTTCTCTAGTAGCACCGAGCCGGTTGTTGCAGATGATTGGCTCTGCAAAATTGGAAGAGAGCTGACCACTACAGGATGCACAGATGCGGAGAGAGTGCGTTTTGCTGCACATCATCTTGATGGACCCGCATCATCATGGTGGGAGAATTTCACAGCCACTTACCCCATTGACACTGTTTCATGGGAGCAGTTTTAGCAGGCTTTCCACACTGCCCATGTTTCAGCAGGAGCTATGAACATGAAGAAGCGCGAGTTTTGCAACTTGCGCCAAGGAGGACGCCCAGTGGGCTAGTATGTGGATGAGTTTAGTAAGTTAGCACGCTATGCCCCTGATGACGTAGCTACAGATGGTGCTAAGTAGGAGAAGTTTCTAGAAGAACTGAATGATGAGCTGAGCATGCAGTTGATGGTGGCAACATTCAACAACTACCAGGAGTTGGTAGATAGAGCTCTTATGATTAAAGGGAAGCAACAGCAGATAGAGAGCCGCAAGAGGAAGTATGGACAAGGGAAGTACAATTTAGGAGCTCAGAGAGACCCCGTTTTACCCCAAACACGGGAGGACACATCCACCATAACCATGGAGACCATAATTCCAATGGAGGAAGTTCACATAACCATAGTGGCCCCAAGAATGGGAATGGGAATGGAGGAAGCAGCAGCCAGAACCGTTCCAACCTGGCAACGCCCACCAAGAAGGATCTAAGTCACATTACTTGTTTCAAGTGCGGGAAGAATGGACATTATGCCACCAAGTGTTCTGAAGCAAAGAATGGAAATGGCAATGGAAGCTCTGGGAAGAAGCCCAACCCTTTCAACAGGGGACAAGTGAACCACGTTAGCGCGGAGGAGGTTGAAGAGCAGCAAGATGCAGTTATAGGTAAGTTTTTGGTTAAGTCATTTACTGCAATCATTCTTTTTGATACTGGTGCATCGCATTCATACATATCAAGGGGATTTGTGGATAAGTATAAGTTGCCCACCAAATTTCTTAGGACACCTATGTTAGTAAGCTCACCAGGAGCGGAGCATATGGCAAGCCAAGGATGTTTTCAAATGCCATTGACCACAGGTAGGCATGTTTTCCCCTCGAATTTTATAATTCTGGAGTCACAAGGGCTGGATGTGATTTTGGGTATGGATTGGTTATTGATGTATGGAGGAAACATCGATTACGCCAGTGAGTCAATTATGCTCACCACCCCAGAAGGAAGAAGGATCAAGTATGTATCTTGGCATTTGCCGAAGAGGACTCAAGTGAATTCCTTATCAGGAGTTGTAAAGGAGGAAGTACTAGTGGTGAAGGATTACCCCGACGTATTTCTCGAGGAGTTACCCGGCATGCCACCAGATCGAGACATTGAGTTTTTGATTGAGCTTTTGCCAAGCACCGGGACAATATTAAAGAGACCGTATTGGATGCCCGGAAAGGATTTGGAGGAAATTAAGAAACAGATTAAGGAGTTACTGGACAAAGGTTACATTCGACCAAGTTCCTCACCTTGGGGAGCCCCAGTACTTCTAGTGGAGAAGAAGGATGGATCATTAAGGATGGTTGTTGATTATCGTGCGTTGAATGAAGTGACGATCAAGAACAAGTACCCAATGCCGATGATCAATGATTTGTTTGACCAGTTGCAAGGAGCTAAGGTATTTTCCAAGATCGATTTGCGATCAGGATACCACCAGCTGAAGATTCGAGAGCAGGATATACCTAAGACAACTTTTACCACAAGGTACGGGCTATACGAGAATACCGTTATGTCATTTGGTCTGACTAATGCGCCTGCCTATTTTATGAACATGATGAACAAAGTGTTTATGGAGTTTTTGGATAAGTTCGTCGTGGTGTTCATTGATGATATATTGGCCTACTCAAAGAATGAAGAGGAGCATAAGGAACATTTGTGTTTGGTTCTGGAGAAGCTCAGGGAACATCAGTTATATGCCAAGTTCAGCAAGTGTGAGTTTTGGTTGAAGGAAGTTGGATTTCTCGGACATGTTATATCCGAAGAAGGAATAGCAGTAGACCCTACCAAGGTTGTTTCTGTGACTAAATGGGTGGCACCCACATCAGTTGGAGAGATTAGGAGTTTTCTTGGACTCGCAGGATATTATCGGAGGTTCATTGAGAATTTCTCCAGGATTGCAAAGCCCATGACAGAGTTGTTGATGAAGGACACCAAGTTCAAATGGACTAAAGATTGTGAAGCTAGTTTTCAGGAGTTGAAGAAACATTTGGTTACATCGCCAGTGTTGATTCTTCCAGATCAACGAAAGGATTATCAAGTGTATTGCGACGCTTCTCGTCGAGGACTTGGAGCAGTGCTTATGCATGAGGGAAGAGTTGTTTCATATGCCTCACGACAGCTAAAATCCCATGAGTTTAATTATGCTCCTCATGATTTGGAGTTAGCAACTGTAGTGCATGTGTTGAAGACATGGAGACATTTTCTCATCGAAAACCATTGTGAGGTATACACGGATCATAAGAGTTTGAAATATATCTTCACGCAGAAGGAGTTGAATCTCAGGCAAAGCAGATGGTTGGAGCTCATTAAGGATTATGATATGAAATTGCATTATCATCCCGGAAAGGCTAATATAGTAGCCGATGCATTGAGTCGCAAGAGTTATGTTAATACGCTCATGCCCGGAGGATTACCCAAGGAGTTAGCAGCTTCGCGAGATATGTTTGGAAATAGTTCCGAGAGGTTATGTAGGAGCATTGGAAATTCAGTCTACTTTGATGGATAAGATCGGAGAAGCCCAGAAGACTGACAAGGAGATTGCCGAGATAAAGGAAAGGATGAGTAAAGGAAAGGCTAAAGGATTTTGTGAGGATGAGCACGATACCTTATGGTTTGAGGATCGCGTATATGTGCCTAATGACCCCGAGATCAGGAAGTTGATTCTGCAGGAGGCCCATGATTCGCCGTATTCGATTCACCCAGGAAACACTAAAATGAATCTGAATTTGAAGGACAGATTCTGGTGGACAGGAATGAAGAAGGATATTGCCGAGTATGTAGCAGTATGTGATGTATGTCAGAGAGTTAAGGCAGAGCATCGGAAGCCAGCTAGATTGCTACAGCCATTGCCGATACCCGAATGGAAGTGGGACAAGCTTGGCATGGATTTTATCACTGGGCCCAGGACTCTTTCAGGCTATGACTCTATATGGGTTGTAGTCGATCGATTGACGAAAGTAGCTCACTTTATTCCGGTGAAGACCACTTATACAAGTGCTAAGTTGGCAAAGATATACATGACCAGGATAGTATGTCTGCATGGAGTTCCGAGGACCATTGTATCAGATAGAGGAACCCAGTTTACCTCAAAGTTCTGGAATCATTTACTTGAGATTTTGGGTACTAGGCTAGAGTTCAATACAACCTTTCATTCACAGACAGATGGACAGACCGAGAGAGTCATCCGATTCTGGAGGACATGTTGAGAGCTTGCGCGCTAGATTATGGATCTAGTTGGGATGACAACTTGCCGTATGTAGAGTTCTCTTATAACAACAGTTATCAAGCCAGTTTGAAGATGGTCCCTTTCGAAGCTTTGTACGGAAGGAGGTGCAGGACACCATTATTGTGGGATGAAGTTGAAGACCATCAGCTGTTTGGACCAGATTTGATTAAAGAGTCTGAAGAGAAGGTTAAGTTGATTCGGGATAGACTCAAGGTAGCCCAGTCGAGGCAGAAGAGTTATGCGGATTCTAAACGCAAGGAGACCATTTACAAAGTTGGAGACAGAGTATACCTTCATGTGTCACCACTTCGAGGAGTTAAGCGCTTTGGAGTTAAGGGAAATCTAGCACCATGTTTTGTGGGACCCTACAAAGTTTTGGAGCATATGGGAGAAGTTGCCTATAAGCTGGAATTGCCAGAAGGATTGTTAGGAGTTCACGATCTGTTTCACGTTTCCCTGTTGAAGAAATGCCATACAGAGATGGCCGATATTCCTCTGAGAGATACATCGCCACTGGAAGCGATTCAGCTGGATAGTGATTTGACCTACGAAGAAAAACCAGTGAAGATTCTCGAGTTTGCCAGCCGAGTCACACGCAACAAGGTTATGAAGTTTTGCAAAGTTCAGTGGATCCATCATACCGAGGAGGTAGCCACCTAGGAGCGAGAGGAAGACCTTCGTAGAGACCACCCAGACCTATTTTCTAGCCAACCCGAATCTCGAGGGCGAGATTCATCTTAAGCGGGGTAGGTTTGTAACATCCCAAATTTTCAATTTGGAATGTTATACATAGGCCATCATATGCATGCCATATTTTATTGCATTTTGGTTTGATCCTAGAAATTCTAAGCAACTCAAGGACCCACGGAGAGAGTTGGGGATTTCGTTTATTTTCATATTTGAATTTTCTCAAATATTGAAAAGAGGATCATCTTGATTTTAATCATTTTTCTCTCCAAAAATATTTCCAATATTAAAATAAAAGAGAGGGGATAAAATGACTTCTCCAAAACAAAATAAATATTGGAGGAAAAATGTTAAAATCAAATAAATAATTTATTTGGATTTTATTGCTATTTTATTTGAATTAGAAAAATATGCATTTTTCAAAATTGCATTTTTAGGCTAGAAAAATGTTCACTTTGTTCTAAATATTTTATTTAGATGGCGAAAAGTGTTTTTGGCATTTTTAGATTTTTTATGTTTTATTTAGGATTTTTTTTTCTTTCGGCGGAACTATTTAAAAAAAACCTTCGGACCGACTGGGCCGAAGCCCAGCCAGCCCAGCCACGTCACCCCGACCCCGAGCGGGAGTCCCGCTCCCGCACGCGACGCCGCCGCCATCGCCGCCGTGGCCGAGTCAGCCTCCCCGCCGCCTGGCCCGTCCCCCAAGCCATCCTGTCCCTCGCCCTCTTATATTGCCGCCGCCCCACCCCACTTCGCCACCCCGCCGCCGCAGCAGCAAGCAGAAGCTGCAGCCGCAGCTCCGCCGAGCCGCTGCAGCGCCACGCTGCACCCCGCCACCCCGCGACCGCGCCGCCGCCGCCCGCCCCGCACAGCCACCGGAGCCGCCGCCTCGCCGTTCGCCGGATCCACCGACGTTGATTTTTTCAGTTTTAGGTAAACCGCCAGTTTTTTTTCAAAAAAAACTCTAGATCTATTTTTTTAATAGATCAGTTCGGTTTTTTGTCGGTTTATTTATTTAGTGGACGTTCAGCCATTTGTTCGTTTTAATGAACATTGTTCACCGGTTAGGTTCAGACAGCGAACGTTCGTCCTTTAGTCCGTTCGTTTCGTTTATTTTTCCAGGGTTTTATCTGCGATAACTTTGATCGTGATTTCTGCCCTGATCTTCAATCTAGTATAACTTTTTACTCTTTTATCCAAATTATATGAAACCAGCGCCTAAATCTTCCTCTCGAAGCCCTCTTTCTGTTTAACCAACTTGAACATGATTTTGGTACAGTAAAATTTGACTTTAGTCCAGATTAGTAAACGAATCTTGTTTCGTTCGTATCTTGAGTTTCGTTGCTCCGTTTGAGTTGATTATTTTTGCAAATCGAAGCTCTTTAGTTGGAATTTCTGTTTGGATCTTCTTATTTGAGTTTAACTCATGCATCTATGCTGTAGTGCTTATGTATGTTATTATTTGTTTGCTATAGAATTCTCGGAGAGCGAAGCGTGCTACTACAAGTCTGTAGGATTTGCAGATCATCAGCAAGGCAAGTAACACTTTGATCATATCCCTTATTACCCAGTTTTTATGCATTAGTTCCAATCCTCACACATTGCATGGCTAGGATCTGAATAACATGTGGGTTCGGGAAGTAGATGATGAGGTAGAACCTATTGCCCTTTTGTTATCAAACCCTTGGGAGTTACTTCTACATTATGCTCAGGATTGCTATGCTATGCTCGTAGACGTGGATTTGTTGAGTTTATCCATGAAAGATGTGAGAGTTGTTAATTAATGGTTAACTTAAGGTGGCTACTTAAATACACATCTGGGTGGATTGGTTGCGGGCACCTGGAGAATCCAGTGTTGTCCTAGGATATCCCGGAGTACCCGTGTGATCATCCTATGGTTTGCCACCCAGGCTCAAAGGGATCATAAGATTATTCATGCTAGAAACTTCCGTGCATAGCCACAAGCTATTATGGGCTCTAGCATAGTTGAGTAGGTTGTATGACCTCTTTCGGTGGTGGGCTAGCAGATGTAGGGGGAAGTAGGTGTAACTGTCCATCTAGAGTAAAGAGTTAATGTTTCTGAAAGACTGTGTCTCGGTCATCCGTTTCTCAAACACCATGTAGTGCGAGAAATCTAATGGAGGAGATAGAGTCTTGTGGGGAAAAGTGCGTAAACCTCTGCAGAGTGTACAAACTAATCATGGTTAGCCGTCTCCCCGGTTATGGACATCTTGAGTATCTAGTTCTTGGATTATCATGTTGATCTCATCACTCTAAATTAATTTGTTGGGTTAATTGATATTGTTTAATTGGGATTGAGTTGGAGGAACCTTCTCAATGTTTAACAACCACCACGATAATTAAATAAAATTTATTCCTTTGTTGTAGGGAAAAATTGGCTTTATGCAAAACTATTAACCATAGAGCTTTCCACCAGCCATATATGCATGTAGTGATAGCATTTATTCTGTTCATTGTTCTTTTGTGTTACATTGCCAGCATATTCGATGTGCTGACCCGTTTCAGGCTGCAACATATCATGTTGCAGACTTTTCAGATGACGAGTAAGGTACGCTAGGTCATTATCGTTCACTCAGCTATGCCGTTGGAGTTGATGGACTCACTTTATCTTCCAAGCCTTCCGCTATTATCTTATTTAGACGGCCTTAAGCCATATTATTGTAATAGGTTCTCTTTTGAGACATTTCGATGTAATAAGTGTGTGATTGAAACTCTATTATAAAACCTCGAGTACTGTGCGTGTCAGCATTACCGATTCAGGGATGACACTGATGCACAGAGACTAGACTGTTTGAGGTCTGGTCGCTACAAGATGGTATCAAAGCACACGCTGACTGTAGGACACGACCACTAAGTTGAACCATAGGTCACTCTTCTCTACTCATTTCTGACTCCTCTTCCTTTTCCACTCTATAGGATGGCGGACTCAAGGAAGTTTACACAACCGGATGAAGACACACCTTTTGGGCGACACTTGAAGGATGTCACTATTATGACAATACTTAGATACTTAGATCTATTCGTGTTTCATGCCTAGCTAAGGGCATTAAACAATAGCGCTTGTTGGGAAGCAACCCAATTTTATTTTTGTTCCTTGCTTTTTGTTCTTGTTTAGTAATAAATAATTCATCTAGCCTCTGGTTAGATGTTGTTTTATGTTTTAATTAGTGTTTGTGCCAAGTTAAACCTTTAGGATAACTTACGGTGATACTTGGGTTGATCTTGCTGAAAATCAGATAGTTTTGTGCCCAGGAAAATAATTTTCATAATTCACAGAAACTTGATTTCGATCTGATTCGTTTTGCTCTGGATTGGTACACAATTGCTCAGGCCGTCCTAAATTTTCAGAATTTTTGGAGTTACAGAAGTATTCGAGAGTTACATATTGCTACAGACTACACTGTTTTTGACAGATTCTTTTTTTGTGTGTGTGTTGTTTGCTTATTTTGATGAATCTATGGATAGTATCAGGGGGGTATGAACCATGGAAAAGTTGGAATACAGTAGATATTACACGATATAAATAAAGAATGAGTTTGCAACATTACCTTAAAGTGGTGATTTATTTCTTATACTAACAGAGCTCATGAGATTTCCTGTTAAGTTTTGTGTTGTGAAGCTTTGGGTAAGGATTTGATGGACTATAGAATAAGGAGTGGCAAGAGAGTAAGCTTGGGGATGCCCAAGGCACCCCAAGGTAATATTGAAGGACAACCAAAAGCCTAAGCTTGGGGATGCCCCGGAAGGCATCCCCTCTTTCGTCTTCGTCTATCGGTAACTTCACTTGAGGCTATATTTTTATTCACCACATGATATGTGTTTTGCTTGGAGCGTCTTGTATGATTTGAGTCTTTGCTTTTAAGTTTTCCACAATCATCCTTGCTGTACACACCTTTTGGGAGAGACACGCGCATGAATTGTGATTTATTAGAATACTCTATGTGTTTCACTTATATCTTTTGAGCTAGACAATATTGCTCTAGTACTTCACTTATATCTTTTTAGAGCACGTCGGTGGCTTTATTTTATAGAAATTGATGAACTCTCATGCTTCACTTCTATTATTTTGAGAGTCTTTTAGAACAACATGGTAATTTGATTGGTTATATATTTAGTCCTAATATGATAGGCATCCAAGAGGGATATAATAAAAACTTTCATATAAAGTGCATTGAATACTATGAGAAGTTTGATTCTTTATGATTGTTTTGAGATATGAAGATGGTGATATTAGAGTCATGCTAGTGAGTAGTTGTGAATTTGAGAGGTACTTGTGTTAAAGTTTGTGATTCTCATAGCATGCACGTATGGTGAACCGTTATGTGATGAAGTCGAAGCATGATTTATTTTTTGATTGTCTTCCTTATGAGTGGCGGTTGGGGACGAGCATAGTACTTCGTTTCGATAACTAATAGATTTTTCCAATAAGTATGTGAGTTCTTTATTACTAATGTTGAGTCCATGGATTATACGCACTCTCAGCCTTCCACCATTGCTAGCCTTTCTTGTACCGCGCAACTCTCGCGGTACCATACACCCACCATATACCCCAAAAACATTAGGGGGTGCCACGAATGCACATTTCCACCGCCGCAACCTTCTATACCCGTGAGATCCCATCTAGGAGCCTTTTCCGGTGTCCTGCCGGAGGGGGATTCAATCATGGAGGGCTTCTACATCAAGACCATTACCCTTCCGATGAAGCGTGAGTAGTTTACCACAGACCTATGGATCCATAGCTAGTAGCTAGATGGCTTCTTCTCTCTCTTTGATTCTCAATACCATGTTCTCCTCGATGTTCTTGGAGATCTATTCGATGTAATATTATTTTGTGGTGTGTTTGCCGACATCCGATGAATTGTGGGTTTATGATCAGATTATCTATAAATATTATTTGAGTCTTCTCTGAATTCTAATATGCATGATTTGATATATTTGCAAGTCTCTTCGAATTATCGGTTTAGTTTGGCCTACTAGATTAGTTTTTCTTGCAATGGGAGAAGTGCTTAGCTTTGGGTTCAATCTTGCGGTGTCCTTTCCTAGTGACAGTAGGGGCAGCAAGGCACGTATTGTATTGTTGCCATCGAGGATAAAAAGATGGGATTTTCATCATATTTCTTGAGTTAATTCCTCTACATCATGTCATCTTACTTAATGTGTCACTTCGTTCTTTATGAACTTAATACTCCAGATGCATGCTGGATAGCGGTCGATGTGTGGAGTAATAATAGTAGATGCAGAATTGTTTCGGTCTACTTGACACGGATGTGATGCCTATATTCATGATCATTGCCTTAGATATCGTCATAATTATGTGCTCTTCTATCAATTGCTCAGCAATAATTTGTTCACCCAAGGTATTATTTGCTATCATGAGAGAAGCCACTAGTGAAACCTATGGCCCCTGGGTCTCTGTTCCATCATATAAGTTCTATTTTCCATCATACTAGTTTCTGATCTACTATTTTGCGATCTTTTACTTTCCGATCTATAAACCAAAAATACCAAAAATATTCACTTTACGGTTTATCTATCTCTATCAGATATCACTTTTGCAAGTAACCATGAAGGGATTGACAACCCCTTTATTGTGTTGGATGCAAGTTTGTTGATTGTTTGTGTAGGTATTTGGTACTTGTGCGTTATCTCCTACTGGATTGATACCTTGGTTCTTAAACTAAGGGAAATACTTACTCTACTTTGCTGCATCACCCTTTCCTCTTCAAGGGAAAAACCAACGCAAGATCAAGAAGTAGCAGTCAGCATGATATCGTGGTGACGGTGATGGTGAAGTGATCCTCGCAGGGCTTCGCCTAAGTGTAAACGGTGGAGGGGGGCGCCGCACACGGCTAACAATCGATCTGGTGTGTGCTAGGCGCCCCCTCCTCATATATATAGGTGGGAGGGAGAGGGGAGAGGCCAAGGGGCGCCCCAAGTGGGGTCGAATCCCACTTGGACTCTTGCCCTGGTTCATCCCCCTATCCTTGTATAGGCGCCAGGGGAAGGAAGGGGGAGGTGGCGCCCCCCCCTTTCCTTTCTCCCTTGAGGGGAAGTAAGGAGGGACTTCCCTCCCCCTTTTCCTTTCCCAATGGCTTCATGGCCTGGTGGAAGGGCGCACCAGCCCCTTGTGGGCTGGTCTGTCCCTCCCTTGGCCCATTAAGCCCATATCTTTGCCGGGGGTACCCGGAACCCCTTCCGGTGACCCTATATGCACCCGTTACTCTCTGAAACACTTCTGGTGTCTGAATACCATCGTCCTATATATCAATCTTTACCTATCTACCATTTTGAGACTCCTCGTCATGTCCATGATCTCATCCGGGACTCCGAACAATATTCGGTCACCAAATCATATAACTCATATAATATTATATCATCATCGAACGTTAAGCGCGCGGACCCTATGGGTTCAAGAACTATGTAGACATGACCGAGACACCTCTCTGGTCAATAACCAATAGTGGAACCTGGATGCCCATATTGGCTCCTACATATTCTACGAAGATCTTTATCGGTCGAACCATTATGATAACATACGTAATTCCCTTTGTCCATCGGTATGTTACTTGCCCGAGATTGGATCGTTGGTATCTTCATACCTAGTTCAATCTCATTACCGGAAAGTCTATTTACTCGTTCTGTAATACATCATCCTGCAACTAACTCATTAGTCACTTTGCTTGCAAGGCTTCTTATGATGTGTATTACCGAGAGGGCCCAGAGATACCTCTCTGATACTCGGAGTGACCAATACTAATCTTGATCCATGCCAACCCAACAAACACCTTCGGAGATACCTATAGAGCATCTTTATAATCACCTAGTTACGTTGTGACATCAGATAGCACACATGGCATTCCTCCAGTATCCGGGAGTTGCATAATCTCATAGTCGAAGGAATGTGTATTTGACATGAAGAAAGCAATAGCAATAAAACTGAACGATTATAATGCTAAGCTAATGGATTGGTCTTGTCCATGAAATCATTCTCATAATGATGTGATCCTGTTCATCAAATGACAACACATGTCTATGGTTAGGAAACTTAACCATCTTTGATTAACGAGCTAGTCTAGTAGAGGCTTACTAGGGACACATTGTTTTGTCTATGTGTCCACACATGTATCAAGTTTCCGGTTAATACAATTCTAGCATGAATAATATACATTTATCATGATATAATGAAATATAAAATAACAACTTTATTATTTCCTCTAGGGCATATTTCCTTCATGTGTCACCTCCGTGTGCGAAACGACATACACTGCCTTCTCCCGCCTTAATTTTTTACACAAGCATATTAGACCAAATAGAAGTATCATGCTAAATATTGGAATTATCCCGGGTTCGTTTGGCCTTTTTATACATTAATTGAATTTCTGGGCACTTAAATGTGCATAGTTCAAATATTAACTACAAGCACATGCTCCAGTGCACCAAAGTTGGTTGAAAAATCACATGTGTGTCCTTGGGTGAATTTGTAGGCCCCATGCAAGAAATGGGGATGGAATTCAAACATCTGGGCGTCGTGCCTCGGCTGGAAATATTGAGAAACTTGGTTTTTAATTCCTGTAAATCCAAAACACGCCTGAAAATCATGAAACTTGGCATGGTGTCATGACATGGCACCAACATGTTGTGGTAATTTTTTTGGCCGAATTAGGACAAGCTTTGGTATAAGTTTCTTGCAAACTGGAGCTTCTTTCAAGAAGGCTCGTGGTTCCGAGAGGGAACCTGTCACCTCCATGTGCGAAACGACATACACTACCTTCTTCTGCCTTATTTTTATTACATAGGAAGATTAGACCAAATAGAAGTATCGTGCTAAATTATAGAATTATTCCAGGTTTGTTTGGCCTTTTTATACATTAATTGAATTTCTGGGCATTTAATGCGCATAATTCAAATTTGAACTACAAGCACATGCTGCAGTGCACCAAAGTTGGTTGAAAAATCACATGTGTGTCCTTGGGTGAATCTGTAGGTCCCATGCAAGAAATGGGAATGGAATTCAAACTTCTAGGCGTCGTGCCTCGGCTGGAAATATTGAGAAACTTGGTTTTTTAATTCCTGTAAATCCAAAACACGCCTGAAAATCATGAAACTTGGCATGGTGTCATGACATGGCACCAACATGTTGTGGTAAATTTTTGGCCGAGTTGGGACAAGCTTTGGTATAAGCTTCTTGCAAACCGGAGCTTATCTAAAGAAGGCTCATGATTCCGAGAGGGGACCTGTCACCTCCGTGTGTGAAACGACATACACTGCCTTCTCCCGCATTGATTTTTTACACAGGCGGCTTAGACCAAATAGGAGTTTCATGCTAAATTTTAGAATTATTCTGGGTTCGTTTGGCCTTTTTATACATTAATTGATTTTCCAGGCATTTAATGCACATAATTCAAATTTGAAGTACAAGCGCATGGTCTAGTGCACAAAAGTTAGTTGGAAAATCATTTATGTGTACTTGGGCGAACTTCTAGGTCCCATGGAAGAAGTGGAAATGGAATTCAAACATCTGGGCATCTTGGATTGGCCGGAAACATCGAGAAACTTGGTTTTAAAATTCCCGTAAATCCAAAACTCGTCAGAAAATCATGAAACTTGGCATGGTGTCATGACATGGCACCAACATGTTGTCGTAATTTTTCTGTCCGATTTGCAAAGGCACGCACATTAACAATCAACAAAGTCATTTGGGAACAAGTGTTGTCACATTACAAATCAGAAGCACAAATATTATTAAAACCGTGGGCGTTCTACTTACCACTTACGTGCCGCCACACATCCCCTTTTTCATGGGTTTTTATATTTTTGTACCCCTGGTTCCTTAGCTCTACTCATCCATCCCCACTCTGTTAACTTTTGCTCACTTTTCTCCACTCCCTTGCCCGAAACCCTCAGAACAGGTTATAACGGACGTTGCATCGGGTCAATGCCTTTGACCATTAACTCTGACGAGTGGGGCCGCGTATATGTGGGCGCATGCAATATCGCGGTCGTGTGTGGTCGTGGGGTAGCATGTGTCCATGGACATGCCTGAAATGTCCCATCGTATAAAGAGGGGCAACCACAACCATCGCCCCTACCATTTTCCCCCAAATGCCCTCCCTGCCGCATCGTCATCCTCTCCCCCACCGGCGTCGTCTTGCTCTCCTCCACTATCTCCACCGCACCGTCTCTCTCTCCCCCACCGCATTCTCTTCCTCACCTTCATCGCCTCCATCTGTCATATGGCTGACGCTCGTGGCGACGCCCGCGCAGCGGCCGGAGATGTGGTGGAGCTGCAGGGCGCGGTGACCGCGGATGTGGGTGGCGTCCATGGTGGTGCGGGGAAACTCGCAACCACTGCGGATGTGGAGAAGGATGTGGCGGGCTCCGCCTTAGTGTTGCATAAGGTGAGGACGTCGAGCGGCGCAGTCCATCCGGATACCCCCGATGTACCGCCTGCCGTGGAGCAGCAGGTATTTGCACTTGCTTAGCTTGTAGAGTTAGTTGCTCCCTGGTTGCATTGGTTAGATTGTGATCCATACGGTAGTTCAGATGGTTAGAGTAGTTGGTTTGACGGATGGGCCAGAGTTTTTTGTATTTGGGGGATGGGGGTTTTTGGACAAGGGTTTGTTGGATAAATTCGTTGCAAAAATGCTAGATAGACCTGTATGAGAGATAGGGATCTCTGTGCTTCAATGCTACACAGATGCATGCTTATTAGATTTATTTTTAGTGCTCACAGATTGGGGTTTTTAATGCTACTCAGATTCGTTGCCTTAGATTGGGTACCTATTAGATTTGTTTTTGAATGCTACTTAGATTGGGGTTTTGAATGTCATATGCTAAAATGGAATCCATTGATTAGGAAGTTAGTTATGTTTAGAATCACAATCCTACCGTATGAATCACAATATAAATTTGAATGTCATAACCAAAAGTAACCCTTGATTCATTCATATATAAATTTGTCCATAATATGTAGTTATATTAGCTCTGTTGTTCAATTTGTGTGCATGATAATGGAAAATGCAAAACAACATAGTATATTGGGAGTATATTAGCCCTATGATCAATGTGTCATGTGTGCATGTCTAAAGTTTCAATTGGCTTCTGTATTTACTAGTGATGGATGTAATTGTATGTTCAGGAGGAGGATGGTTGGGGGGGTAGAAAGAGGAAGCTGGCCCAGTACAACCCGTATGATCAAGAGGAAAGTGAAGATGAAGAATATGAAGCCTACTTGAAATTTAGATTGTACATTTAGTTCCTTTGACATAGTGTATCCATGAATCTATAATGTATTAATGTAACTCATTCATGTGTGCAGTATGATTCTGGAGAAGAAGTGTACAAGGGCAACATCGCATCCTGTTCGCACACGAACACGTCAGCGTGTACCTCCGACGCCGAGGGTGATGCACTGCAGCTCACGTCGAAGGAGGCCCGTCCGGAAGCGCGGTACGCAGGCAATCTGGCGGGCGCTTTTAGGACCCGAAACCCCACACGCCTGGGAGGGACCCTGTCAGGGCGTGCGATGGCTATGGGCTGCCCTAGGTCGACCTGATCGCCCCTAGGGCCTCGAGGTTCGCCGCCCTGCAACAAGAAGAACATACAAAGAACAAGGAAGAAGAAGAACAAGGGAGAGAGATAAAGGTAAATGGTAAAAAGTGGTAGATGTGTTGTTCGATTGTGTGTTGTTGTTCAATCGGCTGTCATCCCTTAGGTATATAAGAGGCGGATGGACTTCCCGGGCAAGGAAAGGTTAGAATTCACGTTCAAAGCCCTAGTTTGGCTCAAAATCGAAATCCAACTTTGCAAAACGGTTTGGTTTTCAACTTGCGGCAGAAAAATACAAAACCCGGACAAATATCCCCGGAGTGTCCTGCCATCCTCGGAGAAATCCAAAACCCAGATGATCATTCCCGGAGTGTCTGGCCATCCTGATGCAACCGCGCATTTTCGGCTCTAACATTTGCATACGAACTCGGATTGGGATGATTTTTATATCAAAATCGACCGCCTCGACGAGACGGAGACAATTCATGTAGATCATTTTTCCATATGAGGCCGTCTTGTGGGCGTAATCATCCGAATAGTATTCTGAATACAAAATCTCGGTACTTTGGACACAACTTCAGCCTTAGAGATGAGATCAGATGGCTATGAGACAAATATCAAAGTTTCTCCTTTTGACAATACCGAACTTTCTCATTTTGAGCACTTTTCCATTTGAGTTCATATTAATTGTGTTCTTGGCCATGCCAAAATCTGGTGTCAACACATGCCCCCTTGTTTTTAGGCAAAGCTTGTGTGCCGAAAAATAACTTGCACATAGCTTATTCTAAGAACGAGGAAGAAGAAGAACAATGAAGAAAGATAAAAGTGAGGTAAAAAGTGGTAGATGTGTTGTTCGATAGTGTGTTGTTCAATCGGCCATCACCCTTTAGGTATATAAGAGGGGCTGGACTTCCCGTGCAAGGAAAGACTTCAATTCGTGTCCAAAACCCTAGTCCAACTCAGATTTATTTGGCTCAAACTTTCCAAAACTGTTCGGTAAAACTGGCAGCACCTTGCGGGTTGATTTTGGGTAATAAACCACCTCAGATGAAAACGGGCTCAAAAGCAATTTTGACCATTTCGACGAGATGAACAACTTTCATGTTTGACATTTTTTGATCAAAGGCCATCTTGAGGGTGTTTTCAGCTCTTTTCCGAAGTCTGCAGCAGAGAAATTCAAAACCCGGATGGTTGTCCCCGGAGTGTCCGGCCATCTACTCTAGCAGCATCTTGTATTGGTTGTAACTTTTGCATACAAACTCCGATTGAGACGGTTTTTATATCAAATTCAACCGTTTCGATGAGACGCACATCTTTCATGTTGAAACTTTTTCCATTTGAAGCCACCTTAATTGGGTTTGAAGCCATTCTTTAATCTGGTCAACATGAGCATCTGTGAAGTTGTCATAACTTTTGCATCCGAGCTCCGTTTTAGACCATCTTCATATCCATCTTGATCTTCTCGAAGAGAGCCATATCATGGTGACTTTCAATAATAAGTTTGAATTAATCTTGACATAGCTTCAAGCTACTCTTTATAATCGTGCCACTTTTGAGCATCAACACATGCCCCCTTGTTTTTCGGCAAAGCTAGTGTGCCAAAAAATAACTTGTACCGTGTTGGTTCTAAGGACGATGTCAACACTCCGTCGGCCATTTATATGCTTAGGGCGATAATTATATATTGGCCAACATTTTTTTCAATCCTTGATGCAAACTTGGGCCGAACCTTCTCAACTGCATTAACAATCTGATGATAAAGTCCCATAGATATGTATCTCAAGGTCATCCTCCGAACCATATTATTTACCCTTTTGCTAGGATTTTGTAGATAATCAACAATAAACTTACTCCAATCCTTACTTTCGCCTGCATAAAAATTTCATTAGTGGCCGAAGCTGTGGACTTCGGTTCGGCCTTACCTATGGTTACGAGACTAAGCATCGACTACTGAGAGAAATGAAATACACCATGATTAACATAGTAGTCGGATGCTTGCTGTGCCAATTCTTTCGAATTGTCATGTCTAAATATATGAGCAATTTTAAAGCAAACCAAGGTAAATTTTGCATCCAAACATACCCCAAGATAAACTATAAGTGATTCATCAAAACATTGATAACACTTGGATATTTTTTGCACTACTCATAAATCACCAAAAGCCTCAATATGTATAGCACCTATAGCAAGTAAAAGATTCAATTCGAATAACAATGCATATTCGGCTTTGATTAATCGCGCATAAAAATATTCTAAGCAGCATGAGGCTTCAAAAATAGTACCATAAGGAGATATATAAACAACACCAACACCTTGGCCATTGCTACGAATTGAACCATCAAAACATAATCTCCATAGTACTAGAGAGACAAGGCTAATATGAATATTATGCATGTCATCAATCCGATGTTCAGTAATAAAATCAGCTATGATTTGGCCTCTTATAGATCTCAAAGATGCATAAGCCAAATCATATCGAAACAAAGTATAAGCCCACTAGCCAATTCTGCAACTATGAATTGGTCGATGCAGCATATATTCAATGTCATCAGTCATGATGTCTCAACTCCATTCAAATATAAATATAAATTTCCCTAAGCACGTACCTTGTCTCGCTCTCCAATGGAACTAAGGATGATGTTAGAATACTACACCGGCCATGCATTGACATACTCTTAGGACAATAGATAAATATCGGCAATTACCATGTAAACTTTGTTCAAAGCACATATAGCTGAAACAAACAAATGAAATGACAAATCAAGTATTTTGGCCCTTTGGATCAACAACAAACTTGTAGCTAATCAAATGTATAGTGACTTGGTAATACCCTTTCGTGATGTAAGAAATTATATTGCATCCATGGATCAGAATAAATCCATGGAGGGTAATTGATTATATCTAGGGACGAATTCCATGGCAAAGGCATCAATGGCATGGTTGAATAAAATGGATGATGTGCTAACCGAAGATTTTGATGTTGTGATGCACACCTTAAGCTTAATTGTTTGTTACTTCCATCCTTCTCTTTCTTCACTTTTATTATACTTGTTACAATGGAAGTATGCCTATCATTTTTGTTTTGATTGATCCTCTTGGGAACCCATGCCATGTTCTTCTTTCTCAGCTCTTGTGCACTAAGATTTTGTAATTCCTTCTTTTTCCAATATGATAAGCCGAGTGGGAACCTCGGCTGTGATTCTGTTTCAACTAATGGCAACCCATTTTTGGCCTTGTGCACCCTCAACTTCTTTTATTCAGATTTGGCACTCTGATTTTTAACAATTGATTGTGTCACTTCTTTGGCTTTTGTAGCCAATGTCTATACTTTAATTGGCTCTTTCTTATTTGAGATCAAATCTGAACTAGCCCACTTACGACCATCTCTCTTGACCCGGTATACATGCTTGACCACTTCTTTATTCTTCCTTGAGCTCTGGACTGATTCCTTATGATTGAAACGGTCTTTAACATGTGATTGTTCAAATGTTGATCTTCTCGGAGCTGCATAATATTGGTGAGATGGTCTAAAATAAGATGGAGAGTGCGCCCTTGTCTCATACATGTCCCATGATGGGTATGATTCTATATGAGCATAGGGAGGCATCCACGACATTGGCATTGGCGGACCAAAATAAGGATATGAATATGTCGCATTAAAATTCTCATTTTGCCAATACCAATCCTCATATTTGCGCCTTGGGGGTGATTTTGGATTCTTTGCATGATTTGGCTGATAAGCATTCTTATCTTCACTCTTCTTTTGATATTTTTCCAATAGTTCAGCGAAGGTGATTTTTGATCTCTTCCGCTTGCGCTTATTTCGGCCATTGTTTTCTTTTGGTTTGCTTTCATCGATCAATGGATTTGCTTGCTGCCCCCCAGTCCTTGGCGTCTCCATTATAGCTTCAATGGAATTATCTCCCTCAAGATTATGTTCATTATGCTCTTCAACAACTTCTTTACTTGAAAGCTTGATACCATCACCTGTAGTTTTTACCTTCTCTTTAAATGGATCGGCTTGAAGCAGCCGATGAAAAAACTTTTTGCCATCGGGACCAATCAGAATAGACTGGTCATCTCTTGGTGTTTCGACAAAGTTCAATCGTCCTTTTTCAATGGTTAATTTAACTATTTGACGAAACATGTGGCAATCCTCAAAATTATGCTTGAACAAATCATGCAACTTAAAATACATTCGTCCTTGGATAGATGGCTCAACATGGCGATCAAGAATTCTAATATAATTATTTGTCAACAAAAAATCAAAGATTTGATCACACATTTTTGAATTGAAGGTATACTTCTTATTCTTGAGCCGATCTTGTTGTGAGAACGGCTTTGTAACCAAGCACATGAATGGTTCAGATTTGGAGTCTTCCCATTCGGCTATGCATTGTGTTTTGCACTCTATCTCCGATGTCCTTGGATAAGATATTACATCAGCATCGGTTTTCTCAATAGAATTTAACCTTGGCTTTAAATTTCTGAAACAAAGATAGTAGAATATACATGTCTCAATTGGTACCATGTGTAAGCCAAGTGAGAAATAAGCAAAGCTACCCAATTGGATATGAACTTTAGATAAAGCAATGGATAAAGCCTTGGTTGCAATAATAAGTCACTATCGGTCTCTATGAATGGGACAATAGGTTGACCGATATGTTCTATAACAATTTTATTGCTAATAAGTAAATTAGCCTTGTTCATTGGTCTTTCAAAGTTACTTTTGAGAATATTTCTTATAGATGCATCAATAATGAAGATGCGACCGAATTGGAAGATCGGTAAATCACTTGCTAGACATACCCTTTCAAACACGTTAGGAGACCATGATGGTTGTGTTACTTGAACGATATGTTGTTCCTCTTTCGAATAGCTCCCTAACACCTCGTTGTCCTATTTTTCTAGAACAGATTCAGCATACTTAATATTTGATTCGGTCTTTTCAATAACCGAGTTAACTTTGTTATACGAACACCACTTTTTTTGATAATTCTATCCACACCCAATGCTTTCTCTTTTTGACATAATCTAGCTTGGATTGCAGCAGAATTAATAGGCTTTCCGTCGATGTACAGAAGTAGGGGTTCTACTTTGCACCCCTCTACCTGTGCACGGGCAGTCGGAGCCACGCCCAAGACCACACCTGGCACGGCAAGGGAAGGAGGCCGAGGCCACAAGGCGGTCAAAGCAATGCCAAGACACAAAGAGCAAGAGGGCGAGGTGGACTCCCCCGGTAAGACCCTTGCAGGGCAGCCCTCGCAGCCACGGCAAGATCCTTGTCGGGGCGACTTGCGCAATGCCAGTAGAGCGCGCCACCCTTGAGCCCCAGGTTTTCCAACACCACCAACCACGTTGGGACCAAGGCTCGGGAGGCGCCTCCGTGATGGCATGCAGATCTTTGTGAAGACAAGGAACACTCCAAGTCAGATGAGGATTACAAGACGATGAACCTCGGCGAGATCCTTGCCGAGAAAACCCACAAGACCTCCGGCGAGATCCTTGCCGGGGACGACCACGATGCCACAGCAAGACCTTGCCGGGGCCCCAGCAAGGCCCTTGCCGAGGACATCTACGGGGCCACAGCCAGGGCCACGCCCGCCAAGTTTCCACCGCCGCCCCCATGCAGCTGCCAGCCCACCAGCTAGGCAGGCACCTGCGTGTCGACGTGAGGCTTCCAAGCCAACTCAGCGCATGCCTACGTGGTGGCATGCAAATCTTCATGAAGGCCCTACCATCGCGCCACCTTAGCAGCCAGCCAGCCTACATGGCGTTGACCGCCTTGCTGGCCTGGGGCGCGTGTCGAAGCAGGGCAAGGTGGCAGAAAAGTGAGGGGGACACCTAAGGGGCGCATTAAATGCGTTTTGTCCTGTAATGGCTAAGCGATAAGCTTAGCCACAGTATACCGATGCCACCTCCTGTGTGTCACTGTGGCAATCCCCTTGACTATAAAAGGACGCTCTAGGTAGGCAGGAGAGGGATTCGGACCCTTGGATAAGTTACACTCATTATAGCTAGTTTAGGAACTCCAAGAACACTGATATACACACCAAAGCAGGACTAGGGTATTACGCATCCTCGCGGCCTGAACCTGGGTAAACGACCCATGTGCTTGTGCTGACTGCTGATCCCGCTCTTCTCTCGACTCCGCGCCCCGCAACCGTAGTAGGGATTCCCGTGATCCCATAGGTGTCATTTCCACCGACATCTTTGGCGCGCCAGGTAGGGGGCGCAGTTGTGAGAATCCGGTTTAGCAGCAAGTCAAACAACTCTTCGTTGCCATGGCTCCCAAGAGGAGGACGACCACGGCGATTGGTTCATCCGGGATCGAACTGCCTGTATCGGTGCGGACCAGTAGCGGGCCAGTCGTGGAAAGAACCCGTGGCACGACCCGCGAACACCCACATCACCCTGGCAGTCCGGGCCTGGCGAGCGGCATCGTTCGTGCGCCAGGCGACAGGCCACACGCTGCACACTCCAGAGACGGAGTTGGGCCCGCCGCAGGCGACGCGGGGCCCTCCAGGGGCGTCGCCATGCCGCCCGACGGCGGTGCGGCGACCTCCAAGACACCAACACCGGCGCCCACGACGCGTTCTTCCCAAGTTGTGCGCGATGAGCAGCGCCACCCCGCTGGTGATCCTGGGCGCTGCCCTGGGAAGAGTCTCGCGCGTTCATCACGGGACGAGGAAGGCCAGCATGCACGCTGAGGTGCTGGCGAAAATGGCGGACAGCCGCAGGGCCGTGATAGAGCTCCTTCTAACATAGTTAGAAGTCGAAGCACATCACCGTCCACGCAGCTGTCGTCACCGCCCACACCAGCAGAAGCTCTGTCGCGCAACGCACCAGCTCCTCGACTTTCCTTCTGCTGCGGAGAGGCTCGACGAATGGAGAGCCACTGTCCGGAGCCTCGTCGGCATAGCGAACAAAGATGAGCCGTGACCAGCGGGGCCCGTAGGCCGTCGCTCCATCGAGCCACTGCATGCCAGCGGTGGAAGGGCCAGGGGTGATGTAGCCACGGTGCATTCTCCTCCCCCATGCCAGCCACCGCGGGTGTCGATCCGTCGTGATGACGCTCATGATGATATCCCCGTAGCGTCGTCTGATCCATGCACCCACCGTGACCAGCTTCAAGTTCTTCGGGAGCGAGCCCTTGAAGACGCTCGAACCACCATCGAGCGCCGGCATGATGCACGCCACCAGTCAGACAGGCGGGCTGGGCCCACTATGGATCACCCGACACCGGGAGGCTACGGTGGCCTACCCTATGAGGTGGGTTGTCCAGCCTACACCCGTGAGCTGCGGCAGTTCCAGTGGCCCTCCCACCGCATGTTCAAGCCTGACGTTGGCGAGAAGTACAACAGCAAGACTCACCCGTCAGAGTTCCTCAGCATCTGCACCATCGCGATGCAAGCTGCTGGAGCCCGCGACGATAAGGTGCTTTCCAATTACTTCCCTTTGGCACTCAAGCCCAATGTCATGTCATGGTTGTTGCACTTGCCGGTGGACTCAATTTCCTCTTGGTCGGATCTGTGCCATGAGTTTGTTGGCGCCTTCACTGGAGGCCGTCAAGCTCATGGCCAGGCAAGCGATCTACATATTATCCCCCAGAAGGAAGGAGAAAACCTACACAAGTACATCCAAAGGTTCAGCTGAGTGCAGTATAACATCCCAGGCGTTCATCCCGCCGCTGGGATTAGTGCATTCCATCAGAATGTGCATAACCGCAAGATGCGTGAGGAGCTGGCGATGAACAAGGTCAGGGATGTGGCCGAAATTTATGTTCTGGCTGATAGGTGCACTCGGGTGGAAGAGGGGAGGAAGTACCCCGGCGAGGACGCCGGCACGGAAACCGACTCCACAGACGACGACATCGCTGCCCCGGTGAAGATAGGCCGGCGCCGTAATAGGAAGCGCAAGGTTTTTGAGACTGTACTTGCTGTCGAGGAGTCCCGTGACACCGGCGTCGCCAGGAAGGCCAAGGCGAGCGACCCCGGCAAGGAAGTTGTCGGGTGCGCCGCTTGCAGAGCCTTGGCGGCTGCCGACAAGCTATATGGCTTAGACAAACAGTATTGCAAGATCCACCGCACCAAAGGCCACGATCTCCAGAACTGCCGACAAGTTGAGCTGCTCGCTGAGAAGCAAAAAGCTGAATATGAGAAGCGGGACAAGGAGAAGGGTAAAGACGGTGCCGAAGGGTCTGGCAAGAAGAGTAGTGGCCAAGGAGGCCGCCGCGGCAAAGATAACCAGCAAGAGAGGCCCGCCCGGGGCCGCGACAAGAAACAGTAAGACGATGATCATGACGAGGACGACGAGTCCGGCGACCATGAGTTTCAGAAAGCTACATAGGCCATGTGCGTCGATGGTGGCACCTCGCTGCACATCTCTCACCGCCAACTCAAGCAGTGGGCGCGTGAGATCACAGCGGTGGAGCCGTTACTCGATGCACGGAAGCCGCTGAAGTGGTCCAGCACGCCTACAATCTTTGACACCGAGGACCACCCTGATCGCACAACCACGGTCGGGTGTTTGCTGTTGTTAGTTTCACCAACAATCCGCAACCTCAAAGTGACAAAGATGCTAGTTGATGGCGGGGCCGGTCTGAACTTGATCTCGCCGATCATCATCAGAAGGCTACTGATTCCTGATGGAGACCTCGAAGAGACAGGCACGTTTCAAGGGGTCAATCCAGGGAGAAGCCAGCCAAAGGGTAAGGTCACGCCGCCCGTGACGTTTGGTGGAGAGCTGAACTACAGGACGAGAGGATTGTCTTCTACGTCGCCGAGATCCCCTTGCCCTACAATGGGATCCTCGGCCGCCCGACACTCGCCAAGTTCATGGCGGCGTCATATTATGCCTACAACACGCTGAAGATGCCGGGGACGATGAACGTCATCACCGTCCCCTCCGACAAGAAGGACGCGCTGATCTGTGTCGACCAACTCTACCGGGAAGCAGTTGCAGTAGCTGCCGCTAAGGCACTTGCTCCTGCCGCTGGAGTCCCGAGAGGGAAGAAGACCGGCGAGACCTCTTGCACCCACTCCGGCAAGCGCACCTCTCCGGAGTGTTGTGCTCCCGTCGAGGTCGTGCCAGAGAGCTCCACCGGCAAGAGCAAGAAGTCCAAAGCTGCACCACCAGAGACCAAGAAGGTGTCCGTCAGAGAGGACGGCATGGGGGGGGGGGGAGGGCTTTCACCATAAGCTCCACCCTCAACAACAAATAGGAAGGAGAGCTCATCACTTTCCTGCGGGCGAATGTCGATGTGTTTGCGTGGAAGGCATCTGACATTCCCGGCGTTCCCAGGGAAGTGATTGAGCACCATCTTCCTGTCTGTCCTCATGCACGGCCCATCAAGCAGAAGGTCAGGAAGCAAGCTCCGAAGAGGCAGGAGTTCATCACGGAAGAGATCAGGAAGCTAGAGGCGGCAGGCTTGGTAAGAGGGGTAGTCCATCCGACGTGGTTGGCCAATCTGGTGGTGGTGCGCAAGGCAAACAGGAAGTGGAGGCTGTGTATTGATTACACAAATATCAATAAGGCTTGTCCAAAAGATCCTTTTTCGTTGCCGCGCATCGACCAGATTGTTGGCTCCACGACCGGGTGCGGCCTGTTATCATCCGTTGACGCCTACTTAGGCTACCACCAAATTTTCATGATAAGAGAAGATGAGGAGAAGACATCATTCATCACCCCATGTGGTACGTATTGCTTTTTACGGATGCCTTTCAAGTTGAAGAGTGCTGGCTCGACCATTGCAAGAGCAGTCAAAATTGGTTTTGAGCCCTAGCTACATAGAAATATGGAAGCTTATATGGATGACATAGTGGTCAAAACCAAGGACAAGGCAACACTTGTGCAAGACCTGGAAGAGACATTTGCAAATTTGCGCAAGATCAACCTCAAGTTGAACCTTGAGAAGTGTGTCTTCAGTGTCCCGTCCGGCAAGCTTCTCGGGCTCTTTGTGTCGCAGCAGGGGATTAAGGTGAACCCAGACAAGATCAAGGCCATCGAGCAGATTGAGGCACCTAAGGGGATCAAGGATGTGCGTCGGCTCACTGGCTGCGTCGCCGCCATGAGCAGATTCATCTCCAAGTCCGCTGAGCGTGCCCTTCCCTTTTCCAAGATCTTGAAGAAGGCGGGCCCAATGGAGTGGACCCCGGAGGCCGAGGCAGCGCTGCAGGATTTAAAGAAATACCTCTCCTCCACCCCGGTGCTCGTTGTGCCCAAACCACAAGAGCCGTTGCTGCTGTATCTGGCAGCAACGAATCAAGTGGTTAGCGCCGCACTGGTGGCGCAAAGGGAGGTCGACGAAGAGGCAGCGGCAACGGCAGAGTTTACGAATGGCAAGCCAGAACTCTCCCCGGCAAGGCCTGATCCCGGCAAGGCTGAGCCCCCGACAAGGTCTGACACCAGTGTAACAGGTCCCACACAACTAGGTGAAGTGGTGCAGAAGAAGAAGATGATGCAGCACCCGGTTTAATTCATCAGCTCCCTCTTGCAGGGGGCTAGGTCGAGGTACTCCGGTGTGCAGAAATTGCTCTTCGGCCTCCTTATGGCCTCGAGGAAGCTGCGTCATTACTTCCAAGTGCACGAGATCACCATCGTCACCCGCCTCCCGTTGCAACAGATACTGCATAACACATATGGAACGGGGAGGATTGTGGAATGGGCCTTGGAGCTGTCAAGCTTTGGGTTGAAGTTCGAAAGCACCTCGACGATTCAAAGCAGAGTCTTAGCGGAGTTCATTGCCGAATGGACCTCGACGCCCGACGAAGACGTCCAGGAGACCACTCTCCCTGTCAAGCAAACAAGTCGCAACTGGATTATGTACTTTGATGGGGCTTTTTTGTTACAAGGCGCCGGTGCTGGTGTGCTGCTCGTCGCACCCATCGGAGAGCACCTCAAGTACATGATCCAGATGCACTTTCCCACGGAGATGTCGACAAACAACACTGCTGAATACGAGGGATTGCTTGCTGGTCTCAGGATCGCGGCAGACCTCAGGGTCAAGAAGCTCATCATCCGGGGTGATTCACAGCTTGTCGTCAGACAGATCAACAGGGATTATCAAAGCCCGTTGATGGAAGCTTACGTGGATGAAGTGAGGAAACTGGAGGAGCACTTTGATGGTATACATGAAGAGCATGTCCCCCGAGTGGAGAACGACATTGCCGACTACCTATCGAAGCGCGCTGCCCTCAAGCTACCTGTGGAACCAGGTACTTTTGTGCTTCGGTTAACTCAACCATCCGTTGAACCATCAACAGAGCAGAACAAGAGAAGGAAGTCAGGCCCCGGCAAGTACTTCCCCACTGAGCTCCCTGGAGCCGCGGGCGAAGATGTTTCCGTGGACGCCGAGCCTGCCATGGGGCAACCAACTCTGGTGGGGCACCAAGCCCTTGCCGTGGAGGCAACCGTTCCCACGGCAGAGGAAATGCCTTTGGTCCTTGCTGTCGAGCCATAGGCTCCAGCATGGGCGCGTCATACCGTCCGATTTCTCCAAACAGGGGAACTTCCCGAGGAGCAGGAAGAAGCAGAGAAAGTAGCCCGCCGGTCTGCCCTGTACCAGTTCGTTGACAATGTTCTGTACAGAAAAAGACCAAATGGAGTGAAATTGAAGTGCATCCCTCGGGAGGAAGGACTGGAGCTGTTGGCTGCTACGTCTTGAGCTTGCGTTGGTTTTCCTCGAAGAGGAGAGGGTGATGCAGCAATAGTAGCGTAAGTATTTCCCTCAGTTTTTGAGAACCAAGGTATCAATCCAGTAGGAGGCTCCTCAAAAGTCCCACGCACCTACACAAACAAACAAAGAACTCGCAACCAACGCAATAAAGGGGTTGTCAATCCCTTCACAGCCACTTGCAAAAGTGAGATCTAATAAATATAGTAAGATAAGATAAATATATTTTTGGTATTTTATAATATAGATGGAAAAAGTAAAGATGCAAATAAAAGTAGATTGGAAGCAAATATGATAAGAGATAGACCCGGGGGGCATAGGTTTCACTAGAGGATTCTCTCAAGATAGCATAAGTATTACGGTGGGTGAACAAATTACTGTCGAGCAATTGATAGAAAAGCGCATAGTTATGAGATTATCTAGGCATGATCATGTATATAGGCATCACGTCCATAACAAGTAGACCGACTCCTTCCTGCATCTACTACTATTACTCCACACATCGACCGACTCCTGCCTGCATATAGAGTATTAAATTCATAAGAAAAGAGTAACACATTAAGCAAGATGACATGATGTAGAGGGATAAACTCAAGCAATATGATATAAACCCCATCTTGTTAACCTCGATGGCAACAATACAATACATGCCTTGCAACCCTTTCTATCGCTGGGTAAGTACACCGCAAGATTGAACCCAAAGCTAAGCACTTCTCCCATGGCAAGAAAGATCAATCTAGTATGCCAAACCAAACTGATAATGCAAAGAGACTTGCAAAGATAACTCAATCATACATAAAAGAATTCAGAGAAGATTCAGATATTATTCATAGATAAACTTGATCATAAACCCACAATTCATCGGATCTCGACAAACACACCGTAAAAAGAGTTTACATCGAATAGATCTCCACAATATTGGGGCAGAACATTGTATTGAGATCCAAAAAGAGAGAAGAAGCCATCTAGCTAATAACTATGGACCCGTAGGTCTGTGGTAAACTGCTCACAACTCATCAGAGGGGCAAGGATGTTGATGTAGAAGCCCTCCATGGTCGATTCCCCCTCCGGCAGAGTGCCGGCGAAGGCTCCAAGATGAGATCTCGCGGATACAGAAGGTTACAGTGGTGGAAATTGTGTTTCATCCTGCCCCTAGATGTTTTCGGGGTACGTAGGTATATAGGAGGAAGAAGTACGTCGGTGGCCGCCCGAGGGGCCCACGAGACAGGGGGGTGCGCCCTACAGGGGGGTGCCCTCCTATCTCGTGGGAGCCTCGACAGCTTCTTGGCTTGCACTCCAAGTCCTCTGGATCACGTTCGTTCCAAAAATCACGCTCCCGAAGGTTTCATTCCGTGTGGACTCTGTTTGATATATCCTTTTCTTCGAAATACTGAAATAGGCAAAAAAACAGCAATATGGGCTGGGCCTCCGGTTAGTAGGTTAGTCCCAAAAATGATATAAATGTGTAAAATAAAGCCCATAAACATCCAAAAGGGGTAATATAATAGCATGGAACAATCAAAAATTATAGATACGTTGGAGACGTCTCAAGCATCCCCAAGCTTAATTCCTGCTCGTCCTAGAGTAGGTAAATGATAAAAAGAGAATTTTTGATGTGGAATGCTACCTAGCATAATTCATAATGTAATTTTCTTTATTGTGGCATGAATGTTCAGATCCAAATGATTCAAAATAAGAGTTCATATTGATAAAATAAATAGTAACACTTCAAGCATACTAATCAAAGTAATCATGTCTTCTCAAAATAACATGGCAAAAGAAAGTTCATTCCTACAAAATCATATAGTTAGGCTATGCTTCATTTTTGTCACACAAAGATGTTCCCAACTTCTATACCCCCGATGACAAGCCAAGAAATTGTTTCATACTTAAATAATCTCAAACTTTTTCAACCTTCACGCAATACATGAGCGTGAGCCATGGATATAGCACTATGGGTGGAATAGAATATGATGATGGGGATTGTGTGGAGAAGACAAAAAAGGAGAAAGTCTCACATTGACGAGGATAATCAACGGGCTAGGGAGATGCCCATAAATTGATGCCAACATGAGGAGTAGGGATTGCCATGCAACGGATGCACTAGAGTTATAAATGAATGCTCAACAAAAGATAACTAGTGGGTGTGCATCCAACTTGCTTGCTCACGAAGACCTAGGGCATTTGAGGAAGCCCATCGTAGGAATATACAAGCCAAGTTCTATAATGAAAAATTCCCACTAGTATGAAAAAGACAACTTATGAGACTCACTATATGAAAAACATGGTGCTACTTTGAAGCACAGTATATGAGGCTCACTACACGAAGAACAAGGTGCTACTTTGAAGCACAAGTGTGGAAAAAGAGATAGTAACATTGCCCTTTTTATTTATTTTCTTTTTTTTCTTCTTCTTTTTTTTCTTTGGGCCTTTATTTTTTTATTTTTGGCCTTTCTTCTTTTTTTCTTTTTTTCTTTGGGCATTGTTCTAATAATGATGATCATCACACTTCTATTTATTACAACATAAGAATTACAACTCGAAACTAGAACAAGATATGACTCTATATGAATGCCTCCGGCGGTGTACCGGGATGGTGCAATGAATCAAGTGTGACATGTATGAAAAATAATGCATGGTGGCTTTGCCACAAATACGATGTCAACTACATGATCATGCAATGGCAATATGACAAAAGTAAAGTATGTCATGATGATGATGAACGGAACGGTGGAAAGTTGCATGGCAATATATCTCGGAATGGCTATGGAAATGCCATAATAGGTAGGTATGGTGGCTGTTTTGAGGAAGACATAGGGAGGTTTATGTGTGATAGAGCGTATCGCATCATGGGGTTTGGATGCACCGGCAAAGTTTGCACCAACTCTCAAGGTGAGAAAGGGCAATGCACGGTACCGAAGAGGCTAGCAAAGGCGGAAAGATAAAAGTGCGTATAATACATGGACTCAACATTAGTCAAAAGAACTCATATAATTATTGCAATAATTTAGAAGTCATCAAAAATCAAGTACTACGCGCATGCTCCTAGGGGGATAGATTGGTAGGAAAAGACCATGGCTCGTCCCCGACCGCCACTCATAAGGATGGACAATCCAGGTACACTTCATGTTTCAAATTTGTTACACAACTTTAACCATACGTGCATGCTATGGGACTTGCTAACTTCAACACAAGCATTCTTTAAATTCATAATCACCCAACTAGCATGACTTTAATATCACTACCTCCATATCTCAAAACAATTATCAAGTATCAAATTGATCATAGCATCCAATTCACTTCCTATGATAGTTTTTATTATACCCAACTTGGATGCCTACCATTCTAGGACCAATTTTATAACCATAGCAAATACCATGCTGTTCTAAAAGACTCCCAAAATAATATAAGTGAAGTATGAGAGACTAGTAGTTTCTTCAAAATTAAGACACCACCGTGCTCTAAAAGATATAAGTGAAGCACTAGAGCAAAATCTATCAAGCTCAAAAGATATAAGTGAAGCACATAAAGTATTCTAGCAAATTCTAATCAAATAGGCTTATCCCAAAAGGTGTGTACAACAAGGATGATTGTGGTAAATTAAAAAGCAAAGACTAATATAATACACGACGCTCCAAGCAGAACACATATCATGTGGTGAATAAAAATATAGCTCCAAGTAAAGTTACCAATGAACGAAGACGAAAGAGGGGATGCCTTCCCGGGTCATCCCCAAGCTTAGGATTTTGGCTATTCTTGAATATCTTGGGGTGCCATGGGCATACCCAAGCTTAGGCTCTTGCCACCCTTTATTCCATAGTCCATAAAAGCTTGTAGGACCTTGAGAAGAGGTGTCTAGAGGGGGGTGATTATACACTAAGTACCAAAGTTGCAGTTTTTAAGGTTCTTTAAGTTTAAGTGGAGTTTAGGCACAATTTCAACATTCACAATATATATCAAGCAAGCATGCAAAGAGTATATGAGCAGCGGAAAGTAAAGCATGCAACTTGCAAGAAACTAAAGGGAAGGGTTTGGAGGATTCAAACGCAATTGGAGACACGGATTTTTTTGGCGTGGTTCCGATAGGTGGTGCTATCGTACATCCACGTTGATGGAGACTTCAACCCACGAAGGGTAACGGTTGCGCAAGTCCACGGAGGGCTCCACCCACGAAGGGTCCACGAAGAAGCAACCTTGTCTATCCCACCATGGCCATCGGCCACGAAGGACTTGCCTCACTAGCGGTAGATCTTCATGAAGTATGCGATCTCCTTACCCTTACAAACTCCTTGGTTCAACTCCACAATCTTGTCGGAGGCTCCCAAGTGACACCTAGCCAATCTAGGAGACACCACTCTCCAAGAGGTAACAAATGGTGCGTTGATGATGAACTCCTTGCTCTTGTGCTTAAAATGATAGTCTCCCCAACACTCAACTCTCTCTCATAGGTTTTGGATCTGGTGGAAAGAAGATTTTTTTGGAAAGCAACTTGGGGAAGGCTAGAGCTCAAGATTCATATGGTAGGAATGGAATATCTTGGCCTCAATACATGAGTAGGTAGTTCTCTCTCAGAAAATGTATGCTGGAAGTGTAGGTTCGTTCTGATGGCTCTCTCCACGAATGAAGAGGAGGTGGAGGGGTATATATAGCCTCCACACAAAATCTAACCGTTACACACAATTTACCAAACTCGGTGGGACCGAATCGTTAAACTCGGTCAGACCGATTTAGCAAATAATGTGACCGTTAGGGTTTTCGGTGGGACCGAAATGCAACTCGGTGAGACCGATTCGGTTAGGGTTAGGGCATAACGTAATCTCGGTAAAACCGATTACACAAACTCGGTGAGACCGATTTGGTAATAAGCTTTCCAGAGAGTTGGTCAGAAAAACTCGGTGGGACCGATTACTCAAACTCGGTGGGACCGATTTTGGTACTAAGTTATCTAGAGAGTTTGCATTGTAATCTCGGTAGTACCGATTGCTCAAACTCGGTGAGACCGATTTTGATAATGGACATACACAGAGAGATTACAATCCCATCTCGGTGAGACCGAGATCCCTATCGGTAAGACCGATTTACTTAGGGTTTGTGGCAGTGGCTATGACTTTTGGAATCGGTGGCGCTGGATAGGAAGAATCGGTGTGACCGATTTTGGCTTTGGGTTTAGGTCATTTGTGGATGTGGGAAAGTAGTTGAGGGTTTCGGAGCATATCGCAAAGCACATGAAGCAAGAGGCTCATTAAGCAACACCTCATCCCTCCTTGATAGTATTGGCTTTTCCTGTAGACTCAATGTGATCTTGGACCACTAAAATGTAAAATGAAGAGTCTTGATCTTGAAGCTCGAGCCAATCCTTTGTCCTTAGCATCTTGAAGGAGTTCCCACATCCTTTAGTCCATGCCACTCCATTGTTGAACTTATCTGAAACATGCTAGATAAAAGTGTTAGTCAAACAAGAGATATGTTGACATTAATACCAAAACCACCCAGGGAGCACTTGTGCTTTCAATCTCCCCCTTTTTGGTAATTGATGGCAACATACATCAAAGCTTTAGATAAAGATATAAAGAGTAGCAAGAAAAGCTTTGAAAAGACATGTAACAAACATAGGCTCCCCCTACATGCATGCAATCATGTGAATATGGAATGTAGAAACATGTGAGAGCAAAAACATGATAGAGCAGGCAATGTGTTACATGTATCTTGGCCATATGCATCAGAGCAAAGGATGTTGAAGAAAATATCTTCATGCTCATGAGTCCTTCTTGCAAACAATATGTACATTAGCAAGAATTCCTCATACACATGATTGTGATGCATATACTTACCTTGCAGTCTTGAGTTGGCTTTGGGATGGAATGAACCTGTGTAAACAAAGTTAGATAACACAGATGCATCTACTAGCCATAGCAAACAAAAGAAACCACGAGAATACCAAGACTGGGATGACATGTAGGTAGTGAGTACTAAGTACCGCATGAATTAGACATGTCCCCAAGAGTAAAGATATGCAATGAATTTAAATGATCTCTTTCCCTTAGATGTCTTGCTCACCCTGAATCTAACATGGGATATTGGAAGAAGATACGGAATAGAAAAACAGAGCTGAAAGATATGAATGATGATCAGAGCTAATGTTTAGAGCTAATGTGTGCTAATGCAAATAAGCACAATAGATCATATGAACATGTCTCTCCCCTCAAGAAGACATGTGGACATCTCTCCTCTTGAACACCAAGCATCTGGGATCCTTGAGAAATACTTTCTACTTAAGTATCCTCTCCCCCTGGAGATCTCTCTCTCCTTTTGAGGGTCTCTCTCCCCCTTAAGAAGGTGATAAGCTTTGATGCTCTCTCTATCTTCAAATGATAAGCTTTGATGTTGTCTCTCTCCCCCTTTGACATCAATTTCCAAGAAGGATCTTCTAGAATCTGTCGAATGGGTTTGGTCCTTGAGACATAGAACAAAGCAATGATAAAATTGTGATTCTTGTAGAGGACAAGATTCATTGAGTGGAGCTGGATCAGAAGAAACACAGAGTATGTGGCAAATAGTTTTTCCTGTTGTGAAATCGGTGGCACCGAGTGGTGTGTTTCGGTCGTACCGAGAGGATTCGGTTGGGCCGGAAATAACTAAACGGTGAAACCAAGTTCATCACAGAGAAAACACTTGTCACCTCAGCTCACTAGACTAGTAAGATCTCACAAAGATTTGCAACTAATTTACTGAAAGATGTGCAATGAATTGGAATGCAGAAAATGCAGAACAAACAGAAAGAAAGAAATCTAGATGAAGTTTTTTTGAAAGGGGAAACAAATATGCATGAGACAAATGCAAAAACACAGAAAAGAACACAAGAGAACTTCATCTAGAGATGGTCGGCGACAAAGTCACCTATGTTAGAGTATATTGACTTAGGAGTCAAGTGAGATCACTTGATCATAGGTCATACTCATCGTTTAAGCTCAAAATGGGGTTGCCATTTTTCATCTAAGCATCTTGATGTATTCACATCTTGTCGAGTTACTTTAGCTCATGACTTGGAGTAAAGCTTCTCTAAGATGGAATAACATACCTTGGTTGGTGGTGTTGTCCATGTAGTTGAACTTGTGTGGGTTGCTCAAGGTTGATGTAGCTCATCAAGAATTTGGAGCACCACTTGGAATTTTAGTCCATCTACCTACATGGGTTAGTTCTTGCTAGGAAGAGCACTTGTGTATCCAAAAATGACAATCGTGAAGCTCAACATAGAATTTGTCAAAGGATATGTTTGAGTGGTTTCGTGCTTCCTTGTCTTCAACCACCATAGTGTAGAGACTTGGTGATGTAGAGATTGCTCAAGATGTGAGTAGATTACAATCTCATGGAATTTGATTCCACCAAGTACCTACATGGGTTAGATAACATGCAAGATACAAATATATCCAAGACATAAGATTTTCATCATAAGAGAAATATCAAGGATTAGTCATAAGCTCATGTCTTGCATGTATCCAATGGAGTTTCTACTCCAAGTTTGAAGCATCAATGATGTTCAATTCTCCTCTTAACCTGCAAAACACTTTCTCATCAAGAGGTTTAATGAATATATCCACTAATTGCTTTTCGGTGCGAACATGCTTAAGATCAATGTCCCCTTAGCAACATGATCTCGAATGAAATGATGATGAACTTCAATATGCTTAGTTCGAGAATGTTGCACAGGATTATGACCAATTTTGATAGCACTTTCATTGTCACAAAGCAATGGAACATGTCTCACATAAAGAGTTTGGGTCATCCAAAGTAATTGAGCACAACATGAACAAGTGGCAATATATTCAGCTTCGGTGGTGGATAAGGATACCGAGTTTTGTTTCTTGGAGGACCAAGACACAAGAGATCTACCAAGAAATTGACAAGTACCCGAAGTGGACTTTCTATCAACCTTGTCTCCGGCATAGTCCGAGTCGGAACAGCCAACAAGATCGAAAGAGGCCCTCTTAGGATACCAAATGCCAAAGTTTGGTGTATGGATTAAGTATCTCACTATCCTTTTCACGGCCTTAAGATGACATTCTTTAGGAGCAGCTTGATATCATGCACACATGCACACACTTAGCATGATATCGGGACGTGAAGCACATAGATATAACAATGAACCGATCATAGAGCGATAAACCTTTTGATCAACCGGTTCACCGTCTTTGGTCAAGTCATTATGTCCACTAGTAGGCATGGGTGTAGACATACCTTTGCATTCTTGCATATTGAACTTCTTGAATAAGTCCTTGGTGTACTTCGTTTGAGAAACAAAGGTACCTTCCTTAGTTTGCTTGATTTGCAACCCAAGGAAGAATTTGAGTTCACTCATCATAGACATCTCAAACTTCTCCGACATTAGCTTCCCAAACTTTTCACTAAAATGAGGGTTAGTTGAACCAAATATGATATCATCAACATAAATTTGGCATACAAATAGTTCTCCATTAACCCCTTTAGTAAAAAGGGTAGAATCAATTTTCCCAATTTCAAAGCCTTTTTCAATATGAAACTTGGTCAAGGATTTATACCAAGCTCTAGGAGCTTGTTTAAGACCATAAAGAGCTTTGTGAAGTTTGTAAACATGATTGGGTTTCTTAGGATTGACAAAGCCGGGAGGTTGCTTAACATAATCTTCCTCCTCAATTTCAGCATTTAGAAAAGCACTTTTAATGTCCATTTGGTACAAGGTGATATCATGATGATTAGCATAGGCAATTAAGATGCGAATGGACTCAAGTCTAGCAACGGGGGCGTAAGTCTCACCATAGTCCATACCTTCGACTTGGGTGTAGCCTTGGGCAACGAGACGTGCTTTATTGCGGACTACTTGTCCATCTTCATCTTGCTTGTTGCAAAACACCCATTTGGTACCGATGACGTTGTGGTTGTTGTCGGGCTTCTCAACCAATGTCCAAACTTGGTTCCTCTCAAAGTTATGTAGCTCTTCATGCATAGCATTTATCCAATCCGGATCTTCCAATGCTTCTTCAACCTTCATAGGTTCAATGCTAGAGATGAAAGAATCGTTTTTACAAAACTTAGCTAAACTAGTTTTAGAGCGAGTGATTGTCCCGGTTTGAATGTCATTGTAGATTTGCTCGACGGGATGATCTTTAGCAATTCTTGCTCGAACTCGTGAAAGCTTTTGCTTGGGTCTTCGTTGAACATCTTCTTCATCTTGTTCTTCTTCTTCTTGGCCTTCTTCATTGTTGGCATTGTCATTCTCTTGTCGTGGTGGAGAAGGAGGTTGTTGACATTCATCTTGATGCACTTCCTCGTTTTCTTCATCTTGGTGTGTCCCACTTGTGGATGCTTCCGTATCAACTCTTGGTTCACCTTGTTGTGAAGTTGAAGCTTCCACTTGGACGGACGAGGTACTCTCCTTCACCTCCGTTGGACGAACCTTGCCAATAGCCAAGTATTGAATTGCTTCCAAAGGATCTTTGTCACCTACATCAATTGGCAATTGCTCTACTTGCGAGCCATTAGATTCATCAAACTTCACATCTACCGTCTCTTCAACCTTCCGGGTGAAATTGTTGTAGACACAGTAAGTGTGAGAGTTTGAGCCATAACCTAGTAGGAAACCTTCATGAGACTTAGGAGCAAATTTAGAGCGACGATGCTTATCAAGAATGTAGCACTTTGAGCCGAATACTCGAAAGTATCCAACTTGGGGTTTGTTACCAGTGAGGAGCTCATATGCCGTCTTGCCGAGTAGCTTGTGAAGATACAAGCGATTTGTTGCATGACAAGCTGTCTCAACCGCTTCTGCCCAAAAATGCTTCGGCATCTTGTACTCATCAAGCATCATTCTCGCCATTTCGATGAGCGTCCGGTTCTTCCTCTCAACAACTCCGTTTTGTTGAGGTGTGTACGTAGCCGAGAACTCGTGTTAAATCCCTTCTTCGTCAAGAAAGGTGTCCACATTTGCATTCTTGAACTCCGTTCCGTTGTCGCTGCGAACCTTCTTGATCTTCACTTCAAATTGATTTTGAGCCTTCCTTGCGAAGTTTTTGAATATCTTTTGGACCTGCGATTTATCATCGAGAAAGAACACCCACGTAAATCTTGAAAAATCATCAACTATAACTAGACCAAAAGAATTTCCACCGAGACTCTTGTAAGAGTTGGGACCGAAGAGATCCATATGAAGTAGCTCGAGTGGCCTCCTTGTAGTCATGATGTTCTTCACGGGATGCCTTCCTCCAACCTGTTTACCTACTTGACAAGTGCTGCAAAGTCTATCCTTATCAAATATGACATTGTTAACTCCAAGGATATGATTTCCTTTTATAAGTTTGTCAAGGTTTCGCATACCAACATGACCTAGTCGTCTATGCCATAGCCAACCTTTTGAGGATTTAGCAATGAAGCAAGTTTTAGGTTGAGACTTTTTAGTGAAATCAACAATGTATAGATCACCTCTACGCACACCGGTAAAGACCATTTTATGATTATCTCGATGAAACACTTGGCAATCTACTTCAGTAAATAGAACATTGAAACCAAAATCAGCAAGTCTAGATACTGAAAGTAAGTTGTAACCAAGAGATTCAATGAGCATGACATTTTGTATGGAGCTATCATGTGATATGGCCACCTTACCAAGGCCAACCACCTTACCCTTTGAGTTGTCACCGAAAGTAACATACTTTCGAGGACTATCGTTGTCAGCAAGCTCACGAAACATGTCTTTATCTCCGGTCATGTGACCGGTACATCCACTATCAAGAACCCATTCCTTTCCTCCTGACATATATCCCCGAAGATTTGCCATAAGACCAAAGTGTCTCATTGCATCATCAAGATAGAAGTCACTATCATCATCCTCATCATAGTATCCATGTTCAACATCGTCATGTGGTGGATCAAGTCCTAGAGAGGGTGATTCATTAAAATGAGTTTGACAATGATCTTGCTTATGAATTTTTATAGCTTCGGAAATAATATCACAAATAATACCAACATTTCCTTTGACACACATAAGGTTAGTAACCTCAAATAGACGATCACCAAACATAGGATCACTAGTATTCATCTTACTCAAGGCAATAGACTTATGGAGAATTTCATCAAGATTTTTCAAGGAATAAGTGGGAAATCGTTCGTCAAGAAATTTCCATATAGTATAGGCACACTTGAGAGTAGGCAAACATCCAATCAAGTTTCTAGGCAATCCTCTAATGATAAGTTCGACAGTTCTTAGATTCCTAATCATGACAACTGACTCATCATGGGTAGGATGCATAGGATCAACATAAGGTGCACAAGGGCTAGCAATGTACTTGTTAAAATGATATTGATTGACAATAGCAAGCATCTCATTTTTCCACTCGTGAAAATACTCTCCATAAAGAATAGGATCTCTATGTCTAAGACTCCCAATAGTAGACTCATCCATCTTCCTCCAGTGGTGACTAAACCAAAGCAATGGAGACCAATGCTCTGATACCACTTGTAGGACCTTGAGAAGAGGTGTCTAGAGGGGGGGGGGTGATTAGACACTAAGTACCAAAGTTGCAGTTTTTAAGGTTCTTTAAGTTTAAGTGGAGTTTAGGCACAATTTCAACATTCACAATACATATCGAGCAAGCATGCAAAGAGTATATGAGCAGCAGAAAGTAAAGCATGCAACTTGCAAGAAAGTAAAGGGAAGGGTTTGGAGGATTCAAACGCAATTGGACCACGGATGTTTTTGGCGTGGTTCCGATAGGTGGTGCTATTGTACATCCATGTTGATGGAGACTTCAACCCACGAAGGGTAATGGTTGCGCGAGTCCACGGAGGGCTCCACCCACGAAGGGTCCACGAAGAAGCAACCTTGTCTATCCCACCATGGCCATCGCCCACGAAGGACTTGCCTCACTAACGGTAGATCTTCACGAAGTACGCGATCTCCTAGCCCTTACAAACTCCTTGGTTCAACTTCACAATCTTGTCGGAGGCTCCCAAGTGACACCTAGCCAATCTAGGAGACACCACTCTCCAAGAAGTAACAAATGGTGCGTTGATGATGAACTCCTTGCTCTTGTGCTTCAAATGATAGTCTCCCCAACACTCAACTCTCTCTCATAGGTTTTGGATCTGGTGGAAAGAAGATTTTAGTGGAAAGCAACTTGGGGAAGGCCAGAGATCAAGATTCATATGGTAGGAATGGATTGTCTCAACACATGAGTAGGTAGTTCTCTCTTTGAAAATGTATGCTGGAAGTGTAGGTTCGTTCTGATGGCTCTCTCCACGAATGAAGAGGAGGTGGAGGGGTATATATAGCCTCCACACAAAATCTAACCGTTACACACAATTTACCAAACTTGGTGGGACCGAATCGTTAAACTCAGTCAGACCGATTTAGCAAATAATGTGACCGTTAGGGTTTTTGGTGGGACCGAAATGCAACTCGGTGAGACCGATTCGGTTAGGGTTAGGGCATAACGTAATCTCGGTAAGACCGATTACACAAACTCGGTGAGACCGACTTGGTAATAAGCTTTCCAGAGAGTTGGTCAGACAAACTCGGTGGGACCGATTACTCAAACTCGGTGGGACCAATTTTGGTAATAAGTTATCCAGAGAGTTTGCATTGTAATCTCGGTAGTACTGATTGCTCAAACTCGGTGAGACCGATTTTGATAATGGACATACACAGAGAGATTACAATCCCATCTCGGTGAGACCGAGATCCCTATCGGTAAGACCGATTTACTTAGGGTTTGTGGCAGTGGCTTTGACTTTTGGAATCAGTGGCGCCGGATAGGAAGAATCGGTGTGACCGATTTTGGCTTTGGGTTTAGGTCATTTGTGGATGTGGGAAAGTAGTTGAGGGTTTTGGAGCATATCACAAAGCACATGAAGCAAGAGGCTCATTAAGCAACACCTCATCCCTCCTTGATAGTATTGGATTTTCCTATAGACTCAATGTGATCTCGGACCACTAAAATGTAAAATAAAGAATCTTGATCTTGAAGCTCGAGCCAATCCTTTGTCCTTAGCATCTTGAAGGAGTGCCCACATCCTTTAGTCCATGCCACTCCATTGTTGAACTTATCTGAAACATTCTAGATAAAAGTGTTAGTCCAACAAGAGATATGTTGACATTAATTACCAAAACCACCCAGGGAGCACTTGTGCTTTCAAAGCTGTACCGAAAACTTGAAAACTTCACAACACAAAACTCAACAGGAAATCTTATAAGCTCCGTTAGAGAAAGAAAACAAAACCATCACATAAGGTACTGTACTGAACTCATTCTTTATTTATTTTGGTGTTAAACCTACTGTATTCCAACTTCTCTATGGTTTATAAACTATTTTACTAGCCATAGATGCATCAAAATAAGCAAACAACACACGAAAAACAGAATCTGTCAAAAACAGAACAGTCTGAAGCAATCTGTAACTAACGCAAACTTCTGGAACTCTAAAACTCCTACCAAAATAGGCAGTCCTGGAAAATTTGTTTATTGCACAGCAGAAAAAAGAATCAGCCCAAAATCACGTTCCTGTGATTTAACAAAATTATATTCGTGCGTGCAAAGTTTCTGTTTTTCAGCAGAATCAAATCAACTATCATCGTAGGTTATCCTATAGGTCCTACTTGGCACAAACACTAATTAAAATATAAAAACACATCTAAAGAGAAGTTAGATGCAAGATTTATTAGTAAACAGGAGCAAAAACAAAAAACTTAAAGAAAATTGGGTTGCCTCCCAACTAGCGCTATCGTTTAACACCCCTAGCTAGGCATAAAAGCAAAGATAGATCTAACGAGTGCCATCTTTGGCACTAAATTCGTAAGTAGCCCGCATGTTAGATTCATAAGGTAATTTGACTTTCTTTCTTGGAAAGTGCTCCATGCCTTTCTTTAATGGTAATTGGAATCTAATATTCAATTCCTTCATATCAATAATCGCGCCAATCGTTCTAAGGAAACGTCTACCAAGAATAATAGGGTAAGAAAGATTGCAATCTATATCAAGAATGATAAAATCTATGAGCACAAAATTTCTATTTGCAACGATGAGAACATCATTGATCCTTCCCATTGGCTTTTTAATGGTGGAATCCGCAAGGTGCAAATTTAAAGAGCAATCATCAAGATCATGGAAACCTAGAATATCACATAAAGTTTTTGGAATCGTGGAAACACTAGCACCCAAATCACAGAAAGCAAAACACTCATAATCTTTAATTCTAATCTTTATAGTAGGTTCCCACTCATCATTAAGTTTTGTAGGTATAGAAACTTCCAAATTAAGTTTTTCATCATAAGATTGCATCAAGGCATCAACGATATGTTTGGTAAAAGCTTTATTTTGACTATAAGCATGAGGAGAATTAACAACGGATTGCAACAAGGAAATACAACCTTTTAAAGAGCAATTATCATAATCAAATTCCTTGAAATCCGAGATAGTAGGTTCAATGTTATTAGAAGTTGAGGATTCTCCAATCTCACTTTTACCAAATTTAGCATCAAGATCTAAAGACTCCGAATTCTTGGGACGCCTTCTAGGCAAAGTTGATTCATCATCAGTCCCATAATCATCAAAATTCATATTGCAAAACATAGATCTAATAGGAGATGCATCAATAACTTTAAGATCCTCATCATTATTTTCAGGGAAACTAGAAGAACATGCTTTTATAAAGCTATCTTTCTTACCACGCAATCTAGCGGTTCTTTCCTTACACTCATCAATGGAAATTCTCATTACTTTGAGAGACTCATAGATATCATGCTTAGGAAGAGAAGATCTAAGTTTAAGAGAATCAACATCAAGCGAAAGTCTATCAACGTTCCTAGCCAAATCATCAACTTCGAGCAATTTTTCTTCAAGCAAAGCATTAAAATTCTTTTGAGAAATCATAAATTCTTTCACACTATTCTCAAAATCAGAAGGCATCTTATTAAAATTACCATAAGAATTATTGTAGGAATTTCCATAATTATTAGAGGAATTACTAGGGAACGGTCTGGCATTAAAGTTTCCTCTATAAGCATTGTTTCCAAAACTATTCCTACCAACAAAATTCACATCCATAGATTCATTATTATTCTCAATCAAAGAAGACAAAGGAATATCATTGGGATCAATAGGAGTATTTTTAGTAGCAAATAATTTCATAAGTTCATCCATCACTCCACTCAAAGCATTGATTTCTTCTATAGCATGCACTTTTTTACTAGAAGATCTTTCGGTGTGCCATTGAGAATAATTAGCCATAATATTATCAAGAAGTTTTGTAGCATCTCCTAACGTGATTTCCATAAACGTGCCTCCCGCGGCCGAATCTAAGAGATTTCTAGAAGCAAAGTTCAAACCAGCATTAAATTTTTGTATGATCATCCATAAATTCAAACCATGAGTAGGGCAATTGCGAAGCATCAATTTCATTCTTTCCCAAGATTGGGCAACATGCTCATGATCAGGTTGTTTAAAATTCATGATATCTTTCCTAAGAGTGATAATCTTTGCGGGAGGAAAATACTTAGAGATAAAAGCATCTTTGCACTTGTTCCAAGAATCAGTACTATTTTTAGGCAAAGACGAAAACCAAACTTTAGCACGATCTCTAAGTGAAAATGGAAATAACTTCAATTTCACAATATTGTGATCCGTATCTTTCTTCTTTTGCATATCACACAAATCAACAAAATCGTTTACATGAGTAGCGGTATCTTCACTAGGAAGGCCGGCGAATTGATCTTTCATAACAAGATTCAGCAAAGCGGTATTGATTTCACAAGACTCAACATCATTAAGAGGAGCAATCGGAGTACTAAGAAATCATTATTATTGGTATTCAAGAAATCACACAATTTGGTATTATCTTGCGCCTGGCAACAAGTAATCCAACACACAAGCAAACAGGAAAAGGCAAGCGAAAAAAGAGAGGAGGAGATTGGGAAAGAGAGGACGAATAAAATGGCAAGGGTGAAGTGGGGAGAGGAAAACGAGAGGCAAATGGAAAATAATGTAAATGCGAGGGAGATGGGTTTGTGATGGGTACTTGGTATGTTGACTTGAGCGAAGACCTCCCCGGCAACGGCGCCAGAAATCCTTCTTGCTACGTCTTGAGCTTGCGTTGGTTTTCCTCGAAGAGGAGAGGGTGATGCAGCAATAGTAGCGTAAGTATTTCCCTCAGTTTTTGAGAACCAAGGTATCAATCTAGTAGGAGGCTCCTCAAAAGTCCCATGCACCTATACAAACAAACAAAGAACTCGCAACCAACACAATAAAGGGGTTGTCAATCCCTTCACGGCCACTTGCGAAAGTGAGATCTAATAAAGATAGTAAGATAAGATAAATATATTTTTGGTATTTTATAATATAGATGCAAAAAGTAAAGATGCAAATAAAAGTAGATTGGAAGCAAATATGATAAGAGATAGACCCCGGGGCCATAGGTTTCACTAGAGGCTTCTCTCAAGATAGCATAAGTATTACGGTGGGTGAACAAATTACTGTCGAGCAATTGATAGAAAAGCGCATAGTTATGAGATTATCTGGGCATGATCATGTATATAGGCATCACGTCCATAACAAGTAGACCGACTCCCGCCTGCATCTACCACTATTACTCCACACATCGACCGACTCCTGCCTGCATCTAGAGTATTAAGTTCATAAGAAGAGAGTAACGCATTAAGCAAGATGACATGATGTAGAGGGATAAACTCAAGCAATATGATATAAACCCCATCTTGTTATCCTCGATGGCAACAATACAATACGTGCCTTGCAACCCTTTCTATCACTGGGTAAGGACACCGCAAGATTGAACCCAAAGCTAAGCACTTCTCCCATGGCATGAAAGATCAATCTAGTAGGCCAAACCAAACTGATAATTCGAAGAGACTTGTAAAGATAACTCAATCATACATAAAAGAATTCAGAGAAGATTCAAATATTATTCATAGATAAACTTGATCATAAACCCAAAATTCATCGGATCTCGACAAACACACCGCAAAAAGAGTTTACATCGAATAGATCTCCACAAGAGAGGGGGATAACATTGTATTGAGATCCAAAAAGAGAGAAGAAGCCATCTAGCTAATAACTGTGGACCCGTAGGTCTGTGGTAAACTACTCACAACTCATCGGAGGGGCAAGGATGTTGATGTAGAAGCCCTCCATGGTCGATTCCCCCTCTGGCAGAGTGTCGGCGAAGGCTCCAAGATGAGATCTCACGGATATAGAAGGTTACGATGGTGGAAATTGTGTTTCGTCCTGCCCTGGATGTTTTCGGGGTACGTAGGTATATATAGGAGGAAGAAGTACGTCGGTGGCCGCTCAAGGGGCCCACGAGACAGGGGGCGCGCCCTATTTGGGGGGCTCCTATCTCGTGGGAGCCTCGGTAGCTTCTTGGCTTCCACTCCAAGTCCTCTGGATCACGTTCGTTCCAATAATCACGCTCCCGAAGGTTTCATTTCGTTTGGACTCCGTTTGATATTCCTTTTCTTCGAAATACTGAAATAGGCAAAAAAAACAGCAATATGGGCTGGGCCTCCGGTTAGTAAGTTAGTCCCAAAAATGATATAAATGTGTAAAATAAAGCCCATAAACATCCAAAAGGGGTAATATAATAGCATGGAACAATCAAAAATTATAGATACGTTGGAGACGTATCATTGGCAGAGATACATGGAGGCGTATGTGGATCCCACATAGGGTCGAGGGCCCTTGCCGGCAAGGCTTTCCGGCAAGGTTTCTTCTGGCCCACTGCCCTCCAGGATGCGACGGCACTAGTAACCAAGTGTGAAGCGTGCCAGTTCCATTCAAAGAAGCTTCATCGGCCAGCTCAAGCCTTACAGACAATCCCTTTCTCCTAGCCATTCTCGATTTGGGGGCTCGACATACTGGGCCCTTTGCCCCGCGCCGTCGGGGGCCTTGAGTACTTGTATGTTGCAATCAATAAGTTCACAAAGTGGCCGGAGGTGGAAGCAGTGAGGAAGGTGACTGCACAGTCAGCCGTCAAATTCTTTAAGGGGCTAGTTTGCCGCTTTGGTGTGCCGAACAGAGTCATCACTGACAACGGCACGCAGTTCACAAGCCACACCTTCATGCAATACATTGGAGACCTCGGCAACAAGGTCTGTTTTGCTTCCGTGGCACACCCCAGAGCAACGGACAAGTGGAGAGGGCAAATACTGAAGTATTGCATGGCCTGAGGATGAAGACTTTTGACAGGCTGCACAAGAGCGGAAGGCGCTGGATTGATGAGTTGCCGGCGGTTCTTTGGTCGATTAGAACAACGCCAAATCGAGCCACCGGCCAGACACCCTTTGCCTTGGTTTACGGGGCAGAAGCAGTTCTCCCCACGGAACTCATATATGGGTCACCTCGAGTGCTCACTTATGATGAGCTTGAGCAAGAGCGTTTGTGGCAAGATGATGCGATGCTCCTCGAGGAAGATCGTCTTCAGGCGGCTGTGAGAGCAGCATGCTACCAGCAAGCCTTGCGCTGCTACCATAGCCGCAAGGTTCATGCCCGAAGCTTTGAGGAAGGCGACCTTGTTCTTCGGCGCGTTCAGTCGGCCAAGAATTCCAACAAGTTGACACTAAAGTGGGAAGGACCTTATCGGGTAACACGAGTCACCAGGCCCGGCGCAGTCCGCCTGGAGACCGAAGATGCCATTCCAGTGAGCAACTCCTGGAACATCAAGCATCTTCGCAAGTTTTACCCATAAGGCGCTGCTGCCGGGCCTCCTGGAAATCCACGTTTTGTACAAGCCTTGCCGACAAGGCATGTAACCCTCTGTACAAAGCCAGGCGCAGACCCTGAGCATAAATAAACGAAGTGCTGGTGCCCTAAGTTATAGCATGCATGCTAGGTTGAGTCTCTCCCTCGGTTAGGGTTGATAGTGCTTTGCGGCGACTAACCCCTAGCATAGAGGTCGAGTTTGTGTCTCTCTGTTCCTATCCATCCTCTTTGGTTTGCAGGGTGCATGAATGTTTCTGCCAAGCTAAGTGGAAGGAAGAGAACGAACCAACGCTCCGGCTCCGGCAGGCCAAGGCTGTCTGGGGCTGAAGATATAAGGGTCCGCTCCCGGCAAGCTGAGGTTGCCGGGGGCTGCAGATTCAGATAAGTTTTTCCTTCCCCTGTTTTACATTTTCGTGTGGGTTAGAACACGTGAAACCTCGTTTCGCTCCTAAGTTTCCGTGCTCCCCCTGCCCGTACCCGAGAATTATTTCTTGGGTCGGGGTCCGGTTGTAGTCGCGGTGGCAAAGAAGCAAGTGTTGGGCTTAACCCTACCTCACCCCTGTCTCCGCCAAGAGCGTGAGTATGGTCGAATGAAGAAAGGGAGCAGCAAGGCCCGTTGCCAGGCGACAATGTTTACATTAAAAGTAACAAGGATTCGTTCCTTGGTATGGGCTTCGCTCATTCACAAAGAACCCGACAAATACCCTTTTTCATTAATACACCCCACACAAGTACAGTTCATACGGAATGCAAACATGAGCAGGGGGATTACAAGTTTTAAATCTAACTAAGGCCTGTAGGCTTTCAAGCTAAAAAAAGATAAGGTGCCCGTAATCCCTTTCTTGTCCCTCTCCTCAGGAAACAAAACAAGAAGGCAAGACGGATGGAGGAGCGCCCAGGCGAGGTATGAGAAGCAGAAGGCGCCAAGAGAGCATGCCGGCGCCTGCCTAGGGGAGGGCTGGTGATGATGGTGCTGGGAGGAGAGCTGGAAGATGAGGCAGCGGTCCATCAATACGCTACGAAGGCGTCGATGCCATCATACTCCGACTTGATGGCCCACCACCCTCCTTCTTTGCCTTCTCCGGCCTTCCTGCGCCAGCCGCCCAAGGAGGCTACCCCAAGAAGTTCAAGGAGCCGACTTCACCGGCAGAAGGGGCCCGGTGCAAATGCCGCTGCTGCCGGCACCGCCCTGGGGCGGCGGGTCCGACACCTAGTCAGACCCATCATCCTCTTGCCTGCTACCCTCGTCGTCATTGCCGCTATCCTCCTCGTCACTCTCGCTCGAGGACGAGTCTTTGTCATTCGAGGAGCTCTCCATGCAGCACTTCAGGCGAGTTTCGAAGCCGCCGAAGACCTTGACGGAGAGGAGGCCATTCTCCATTAGCTTGAAGTAGAGAATGAGCCCCGCCGTCAGGCTATGGATGCGAGCGAAGGTTTTCAACCGCGTCAGAGATACATGACATGAGGGGCTGGGAAATCGAAATCGGCCCATGTGCCGCTATTCCCACAGCCCCTCATATGCAGTCTCAGCTCCTGCGGCGGGTCGAGCTCCATCTCCCGATCCAATGGGGTAGGGAGACGAAGACGACGATGCGCCGACCGGTGCAGCCTGATGAAGAACTCGCGGGGCTAGTCCCTGACATGGACCTCCATTGGCGGAACAACCACTGGCGGAGGCGAGGCCGATGCGCTGCCCCGTCCTCCTCTTCCCCAAGCGCCACGGCGGCCTCAGCCTCGCACCCTCCCCCTTGCCCTCACGACCGGCTCCGCCGCCACGGGCGCCTGGGGAGGGGCAACACATTGTCGAGCGGAGACCCTCGCCGCCACCGTCGAAGTGTCAGCATGCCCTCTCGCCATGGCAGAGGGGAAGAAGAAGCAAAGATGGGAGGAGGCAGATGGCGAAATACTGAAGGGTGCCATCCCTCCTGCTCCCCTCCTGATAAAGGGGCGGGGTCAGGGCTCGACCGCCCCTCTCAGCGTACGTGGCGCAAGGGGCGGGCGTAGTGGGACGCGTGGAACGACGGTTCCAGGATAGAAAGTGTAAATGAGCAGCGGCCCCGCAGTCTTAAAGGGACACGCAAGCCGCCTCTTTACTATTCACTGCAAGATGACGCAAGCGCGCTTCGGTCACCCCACGCACGACCCCCATGTCACGCATTCAAAGCGAATCTTGGGGAAGCACAGCGGACGAAGGGTTACCATGGTCAAAACCGGCCCTGCCTGCCTACGAACCGTTTTGGGCCTAGCCCAACAACGCGTTGCGCTTATGTGTGGCCCAAGCCCTGGGGCTCCTGTCGGTGTACAGAAGTAGGGGTTCTACTTTGCACCCCTCTACCTGTGCACGGGCAGTTGGAGCCATGCCCAAGACCACACCTGGCACCGCAAGGGAAGGAGGCCGAGGCCACAAGGCGGTCAAAGCAATGCCAAGACACGAAGAGCAAGAGGGCGAGGTGGACTCCCCCGGCAAGACCCTTGCCGGGGCAGCCCTCGCAGCCACGGCAAGATCCTTGCCGGGGCGACTTGCTCAATGCAAGCAGAGCGTGCCACCCTTGAGCCCCAGGTTTTACAACACCACCAACCACATTGGGACCAACGCTCGGGAGGCGCCTCCATGATGGCATGCAGATCTTTGTGAAGACAAGGAACACTCCAAGTCAGATGAGGATTAGAAGACGACGAACCTCGGCGAGATCCTTGCCAAGAAAACCCACAAGACCTCCGGCAAGATCCTTGCCGGGGACGACCACGATGCCACTGCAAGATCCTTGCCGGGGCCCTGGCAAGGCCCTTGCCGAGGACATTCGTGGTCCTTGCCGGGGATGACCACGACGCCATGACTCCGCGCCCCGCAACCGTAGTAGGGATTCCCGTGATCTCATAGGTGTCGTTTCCACCGACACTTTCCCTCTTTTATTAATTCATGTAGAACAACATTCCATTCGTCCCAAAAAGACGTAAGAATTTTCTTGATGACCCAATCTAGATAGAATTGCCGCCTGAAACTTTAAGACTCTTTCGATAACGACATGTCACCGAAATTCTGTAATTTTGCAGGGAAAACACTGTATGCTACGATACTAGGTGAAGACACATGCGATCCTATAGAATTTCACTTATTTGGCTATTAGCGTGAAGGTGCGAAGCCAAATTATGAATACCTATAGTTGCATATGGTGCCAAAAAATTAGTAGCATGAGGTGTAGCATATGATGATTGAGGGTAATTGGTCGGATAACTAGTAGTAGCGTGGCCAATTCCCCTATCCACCAGCATGTTTTGATTAACATATTGCAAAATAGTTGCCGATGAATAAACAGGTGAAACACTTTGTTGCATACTATCGGAAGTTCCTATGTGAGGTGTTTCAACTTGATTAACAGAACTCATCATGTTGTTCATCGGCATATGGATTTGTGGGGCTGCCGATGCATGGAAGTTGGTATACGTATGTTCCATGTTGCTAAAATTATATGAGGTAGAAGCATGGAGATTTTGTTGCATCGGCTCTTACACATAATTAGATGCATGATTGATAAGGCTAGGTCTAGTCGATACCTTATGCTCATTATACGATCTAGCAACAACATATGCATTATTTGCATCTATATAAGTGAATTGGGTATTCATGTTACCTTTGTAGATTGCACATCCTACATGACGATCTCTTCGTAGCAAGAATAGGCCGGAGACCGTTCAAAGCTTCGGCCCCAGCGGAGTCACCAAAAGTGTGTTCGCACACGGACACGTCACTGCGTACACTCCACCGGGGGGGGTGATGCACCACAGCTCACGTTGAAGGAGACCCGCCGGAAGCGCGGTATGCAAGACAATCCGGCGGGCGCTTTTGTGGACCTGAAACCCCACACGCCCGGGAGGGACCTTGTCTGGACGCGCGGCGGCTATGGGCTGCCCTAGGTCGTCCTGATCGCCCCTAGGGCCTCGAGGTTCACCGCCCTGCAAACGAAGAACGAGCAAAGAACGAGGAAGAAGAAGAACAAGGGAGAGAGATAAAAGTAAAGGTAAAAAGTGGTAGATGTGTTGTTCGATTATGTGTTGTTCAATCGGCCATCACCCCTTAGGTATATAAGAGGCGGCTGGACTTCCCGTGCAAGGAAAGACTTCAATTCGCATCCAAAACCCTAGTCCAACTCGGATTTATTTGGTCCGAACTTTCCAAGACTGTTCGGTAAAAACTGGCAGCACATTGCGGGTTGCTTTTGGGGTAATAAACGACCCCAGATGAAAACGGGCCCAAAAGCAATCTTGACTGTTTTGACGAGACGAAAAACTTTCATGTTTAATGTTTTTTGATCAAAGACCATCTTGAGTGGGGTTTCGGCTGTTTTCCGAAGTCTGCAGCAGAGAAATTCAAAACCCGGATGGTTGCCCCCGGAGTGTCCGGCCATCTACTATAGCAGCATCTTGTATTGGTTGTAACTTTTGCATACGAAATTCGATTGAGATGTGTTTTATATAAAATTCAACCGTTTCAATGAGACACACAACTTTAATGTTGAAACCTTTTCCATTTTAAGCCATCTTAATTGGGTTTCAAGCCATTCTTTAATCTGGTGTCAACATGAGCTTCTCTGAAGTTGTCATAACTTTTGCATCCAAGCTTCGTTTTAGACCATCTTCATATCCATCTTGATCTTCTCGAAGAGAGCCTTGTCATGGTGACTTTCAATAATAAGTTTGAATTAATCTTGACATAGCTTCAAGCTACTCTTTATAATCATGCCACTTTTGAGCGTCAACACATCCTTCACAGCCAAGGAGGTGGTGAAGATCAAGGCCAAGGGAGTTGCTTCCTTCTACAACTGCAAGACCAAGAAGTGTCACTGCCCCTACTACACCACCAAGCCAAAGCCAAGGGGTGGGTGCTTCAATCACCTTCTTTCTCATGTAGAGGATGTAGCGATTCCGGGGAGGACTACATGATCAGGGGGCAGCATGCCGCCCTCGCAAAGGCCCTGACTCCGGCATGATGTGATTGATGATGTGATGCTGTGAACTGAATCTTTATGTTTATCTATTGGGTTACTTTTTGTTTGTTGAACTGAATGTGGTTGGTTATGGTTTGTTGAACTGAATTTAGTTTTCATTAATTTGGTTATGGTTGGCTATGTTGATGCTAGTAATATGGTTGCTATCTATATTTGTCTGTCCTTAAATTTGCTTGTGGTATATTTGTCTTTCCTGAATCTATGGTTAGTTATGTTTATGATGTTGTGAATCTGGTTGCTATCTATATTAATCAAATCAAATGCATGCTCCAAATTGGATCATGTAAACCTTGGCAAACCTGGACAGTATAAATTCAAGAAAATGCAAAAAAAACAAGTAAAACCTTGGCAAACTATCTATGTTTGTGTAGGAGATCATGTGTGCAAAATTTGAAGAGATTTAGAGGAGGTCAAATAAATTTGAATTTGAGAAATGTGCTCCAAATGAGCTCCCAGGCTAGGGTAAACAGCCCATCTGTAATCAAGTTTTTTTGGACCTACTCTAAATGAGCCAAATGTTTTTTTATTAACACATATTTACTTTCCGTAGTTAGATTCGAAGTCTCACTATTTTTTGAATTAATCTTCATATTTTTATATATTCTTTTGAAAACATATGCTTTAATATAAAAACTATTAAAAATATGTTTGAAATATGAAAATGGAAAACTAAGTTCAGATCCTTCTTATTCACTTTGAAATAAAGCCTTGGTGACTTTTTTGATTTTTTTTAAATTTTTCAAAAACAGAAGGTAACTGAGGGAGTCCTGGACTAGGGGGTGTCCGGATAGCTGAACTATCATCATTGGCCGGACTCCAAGACTATGAAGATACAAGATTGAAGACTTCGTTTTGTGTCCGGATGGGACTTTCCTTGGCGTGGAAGGCAAGCTTGGCGATACGGATATGTAGATCTCCTACCATTGTAATCGACTCTCTGTAACCCTAGCCCTCTCCGGTGTCTATATAAACTGGAGGGTTTTAGTCCGTAGGACGAACAACAATCATACCATAGGCTAGCTTCTAGAGTTTAGCCTCCTTGATCTCATGGTGGAACTACTCTTGTACTACCCATATCATCAATATTAATCAAGCAGGAGTAGGGTTTTACCTCCACCAAGAGGGCCCGAACCTGGGTAAAAACATCGTGTCCCTTGTCTCCTGTTACCATCCGCCTAGACGCACAGTTCGGGATCCCTACCCGAGATACGCCAGTTTTGACACCGACATTGGTGCTTTCATTGAGAGTTCCTCTGTGTCGTCACCTATAGGCCCGATGGCTCCTTTGATCATCAACAACAACGCGGTCCAGGGCAAGACTTTTCTCCCCAGACAGATCTTCGTATTCGGCGGCTTCGCACTACGGGCCAACTCACTTGGCCATCTGGAGCAGATCGAAAGCTACGCCCCTAGCCATCAGGTCAGATTTGGGAGTTTGAACTATACGGCCGACATCCGCGGGGACTTGATCTTCGACGGATTCGAGCCACAGCCGAGCGTGCCGCACTGTCACGATGGGCATGATCTAGCTCTGCTGCCGGACAGTACCCTGGAGGCCGCACAAGAGTCCGCTCTGACCCTTAGCTCGGAGCCGACGCCGCCAATCGAGGAAGAGTGGCTGGACACCACCTCGGGGGCTGCTACCTCTACGGCGATAGAGCCGAATACCGACCCTGTCCCTTGTAAAGCTCGTGACTCCAAGGCGCCGGACTCCTCTCCGGACCCCGAACCTTCCGCGCCCTGCCAATCGAATCCCATTGGGCGCTGATCATGGAGTTCACCGCTGCGGACATCTTTCAGCACTCGCCTTTTGGCGACATCCTGAATTCGCTAAAGTGTCTCTCTTTATCAGGAGAACCCTGGCTGGAATATGGTCAGAATGGTTGGGATGCGGACGATGAAGAAATTCAAAGCCCACCCACCACCCACTTCGTAGCCACTGTCGATGACTTAACCGACATGCTAGACTTCGACTCTGAAGACATCGACGGTATGGACGACGATGCTGGAGACGACCAAGAACCAGCACCCATAGGGCACTGGAAAGCCACCTCGTCATATGACATATACATGGTGGACACCGCAAAGGATGGGAATGGCGATGGACCAGCGGAGGATGACCCCTCCAAAAAACAGCCTAAGCGCCGGCGTCAGCGGTGCCGCTCCAAATCCCTCCACAGCAAGAATGGAGATTCCGGCACCGGAGATAATTACACCCCGGACAGTGCCGAAGACAACCCCCTCCAGCAAGATTTAGCACAGGACGGAGAATCCAGCCCTCGTGAGAGAGCGGCAGACGAAGAGGTAGAGGACGATAATTACATGCCTCCCTCCGGAGACGAGGCGAGCCTCGACGACGATGAATTTGTCATGCCTGAGGATCCCGTCGAACAAGAGCGTTTCAAACGCAGGCTTATGGCCATGGCAAGCAGCCTCAAGAAAAAGCAGCAACAGCTTAGAGCTGACCAAGACTTGCTAGCCGACAAATGAACTGAAGTCCTTGCGGCCGAAGAGTATGAACTTGAACGCCCCTCCAAAAGTTACCCCAAACGCAAGCTGCTGCCCCAATTAGAGGAGGAAGCACATAAACCTACATCACCAGTGCACAATACGGCCGACCGGCCACCTCATGGCCGCAACAGAGAGGCCTCTAGGCCCTCCACTAAAGCCGCACCCCGGCGTCGCTCGAAAAGTACAAGGCCACGGGGGAACGTGCCGGACTTGCGAGACATATTGGAGGATAAGGCAAGGCAAACAAGATCGATCTACGGATCGCGTGGGCGCCCTACGATACGCGACGACAACTGTCACGCCGGATATAGCAACCCCGGCCGGGCCGAACACAGTAGACAAAGCTCATTTGAGCTGCGTCGTGATATAGCCCAATATAGAGGCGCCACACACCCACTATGCTTCACAGATGAAGTAATGGATCATCAAATCGCCGAAGGGTTCAAACCCGTGAACATTGAATCCTATGATGGCACAACAGATCCTGTGGTTTGGATCAAAGACTATCTCCTTCATATCCACATGGCCTGCGGTGATGATCTTCACGCCATCAAATACCTCCCACTCAAGCTTAAAGGACTAGCTCGGCATTGGCTCAACAGCCTGCCAGCAGAATCAATTGGGTGTTGGGAGGACCTGGAAGCTGCATTCCTCGATAACTTCCAGGGCACATATGTGCGACCACCAGATGCCAATGACCTAAGCCACATAATTCAGCAGCCAGACGAATCGGCCAGACAATTCTGGACACGATTCTTAACCAATTAAAATCAAATCATCGACTGTCCGGATGCAGAGGCCCTTGCAGCCTTCAAACACAACATCCGCGACGAATGCCTTGCCCGGCACCTAGGACAGGAAAAGCCAAAATCAATGGCAGCCCTCACATCACTCATGACCCGCTTCTGGGCGGGAGAAGACAGCTGGCTAGCCCGCAGTAACAACCTAACCAAAAACTCTGGTAGTTCGGATACCAAAGACAGTAGTGGCAGGTCGCGTCGCAATAAGCACAAGCGCCGCATTAACGGTGATAATACTGAAGATACGGCAGTCAATGCCGGATTCAGAGGCTCTAAACCCGGACAGCGGAAAAAGCCATTCAAAAGAACTACTCCGGGCCCGTCCAATTTGGACCGGATACTCGATCGCTCGTGCCATATACACGGCACCCCCGAAAAGGCAGCTAATCACACCAACAGAGATTGTTGGGTGTTCAAGCAGGCAGGCAAGTTAATCGCCGAAGGCAACGACAAGGGGCTGCATAGCGATGACGAGGAGGAGACACGGCCGCCGAACAATAAAGGAGAGAAGGGTTTCCTGTAACGCCCCGGATTCGTTGCGCCAGGTGTCTGCCAGTTATTCGCCGTCATTGCCATGTCATTTGCTTGCGTGTTGCACTTTGCCATGTCATCATATGCATTTCATATCATGTCATTATGTGCATTTCATTTTGCATACGTGTTTGTCTCATGCATCCGAGCATTTTCCCCGTTGTCCGTTTTGCAATCCGGCACTCCTATGTCCCCCGGCGTTCCTTTTTGTCTCTCGTTGTGTGCGGGTGTTAAACTTTCTCGGAATGGCCCGAGGTTTGCCAAGCGGCCTTGGTATAGCACCGATAGACCGCCTGTCAAGTTTCGTGCCATTTGGAGGTCGTTTGGTACCCCAACGGTTAACCGGGTAACCGTAAAAGCCTTCTTTTTTTGCAGCCCAACACCCCTTCCAAAGTGGCCCAAAACTCATCTAACTCCCCTCCATGCTCTCGGTCGTTCGATCATGATCGCGTGGCCGAAAACCGCTCCTCCTTTGGACTCTCCTAGCTCCCTCTACCTATATATAGACCCTCCCCTTCCATTTTCGCGGACGAAACCCTAGTTCCGTCCCTTCCGCGCCGCCGGACATGTCCGTCCCGCGCCGGACGTCGTCCGCCCCGCCGCCGCAGCCAATCCAGGGCCGCCACGTCGCCCGCCTCCCACCGCGCGCCGCCGCCGGCCCTGCAGGCCCATCTGGGGCCCGGGTCAACTGGCGCCGCCTCCGTGCCCGACCCCGCCGCCGGCGCCCTCGCCGCCCGACGCCGATGACCTCCTCATCGCCGCCGCCTCGCACTTGCCGGACTTCGCCCCGCCGCCATGCGCCTCGCCTCCCCGGCCCGGGACGCCGCCGCCGCCGCCCTGCGGGCGCCCGAGCCCCGCGCTCGCCGGTCCCCGCCGCCGCATCGTCGCGCGCCTCCAGCGCCGGCGACCCGCGGCCGCCCGCCTCCGCTCCGGCCGGCGCCGCCCCCTCACCGTCGCGCTGACCCCTCCGCCAGGCACCCTGCGCTCGCCTCCCCGCGCCTCCCGGCCATTTCCCTCTGCCCCGCCGCCGTCTGCCGCGGTCGCCGGACCTCGCCGCAGCCCGTCGCGGGTCATCTCCGCCATCTCCAGCGAGAACTCCGGCGGATCTGGATCGGGACCAGATCCACCGGGATTCGAACCAAACGGCGCCCCGTCCCGCCTAGATCTCTCCGTCCCGAACGACCGCGTCCACTTTTCGAGAGGGTAAAAAACTGCTAAGTCCCCGAAATCTGCATATTATCATGCCATGTTCATCGCATTGTATCTCTGCATCCGTAGCTCCGTTTCGTGCGTGTAATATGTCCAATTGTTCGTCTCGACGAGTACTTCATTTCATTCCATTGCATCATTTTCATTTGAGCTCATCTTGATGCCCGAAATGTTGTTTGAAGAGTGCATGTTGATGTTAATCTGCTGAAACTGTTACAACTTGCTCATTTGTCATTTTGGCCATGGTTGATGTGTGCACCCTATGAGGTTGATATCTACATGTGTTTTGATCTATGCCATGCCATCTTTCCAGGGGTGTATGCCATGTATTTTTGTGATCTATGTGGTGACTAGCACAATCATGCAAACTAGGCTTCGTGATATTGCTGATTTTAGTCCCTGTTCTGCTGTTATTTTGATGCCATGTAAACTTGATGCTACAGAGAGATACATGCATATTTTGAGATACTTCAGTAAGTGTGTTTTGAACATATGGTTATTGTATATCCATTCATGCCATTGTTTGCAATTATGGAGTAGTCTAGCATGTCATTTGAGTGCTCTACTTTTGCTTCAAAATGTTTCCTGGCAGATTGTTTACTTGTTATTCAATTTGGCCAAGGTTGCTATATTTGATCCTTGCATGCTATGGACTTGTTCTTGACTTGGTTTGTTTCATAAACATGTCTTCTTGATGATGCTATGCTTATCTTGGCATGCAATGACTTGTGGTGAGTGAATCGAGCTTGTTAAGTAGTGTACTTGTTGTTGCTGTTTTGCTAGACAGATTCTGTAATTTTGTGATGCCATGTTAACATGTTGCTACTAATCATTCTATGCATAATCTGGAGATGTTCTATAAACATGTTTTGATCTACATGTTATGCCCTATTCATCCATGCCCCTGGTTGCATTTATAGCTTGCTGTAGATTGTTCATATCTTGCTCCAAAGTTGCTTGATAATGTTGCTATCAGCCTGTTAACATTAAGTTCACTAGTTCCCATGTGTTTTGCTAGTGTTACATGCATCCTATGAACTTGCTCTTGCCATGCTTAGCTTCATAAACATGTCTTCTTACTGTTGGTTGCCTTTCCATGCCATGTATTGCTCTGTGGTGAGTGGTTCAAGCTCATGAACATGCCTACTTATTGTTGTTCCTGCCATGTATGAATCTGTAATATAACTTGCCATGTTTACATGGGTGCCATCATTTTTTCTCTGCCTTTTTGGCTCATGGTCAGTAAGGGACTTTTGATCTATGCAATTAGTAGATTCAAGCCATGCCTTTGTTTTCCATGATAAGTTCCTGTAACATGTTGTTTATTTGCTCTAAACATTGCAACATGATATTATTTCCTGATAAGTCTGAAACTGTTATTATTTGCAATCTTCCCATGTCCTTTTGAGCATGTTCTAGTGATTTATGGAGATAGCTCAGTGTTCATGTTTTTTTATGCTTTACCTGTACTTCCCATGCCTTTTCTTATTATGTTGGGGTGCTGTAGCATGTTGTTTTGATGCTTGTAAGATGCCTAGTTGCTGTTTTGGACAGATTGTTGCTATAACTTGTATAGTGTGCATGTGTTGAACCGTTGCTCCGTGTTGAGTGTGCTCTATATGAAACTTGCTTGATCTTGCATGTAGTTTCATATTATCATGTTGCATCCTTGTTTTGGTGTGTTTGCTTGATGTTTGAGTGCATTTTGCATCAATGCCATGTTTAACTTGTTTTGCTCATATCTTCTAGGCCGTAGCTCCAAATCTAATGAACTTTATATGTAACTTGACGAGAATTTCGTGTAGATCCTCTTGGTGCTCTTTAACTTGCTGTTTAACAACTTCAACTTAATGTTTATTAAGTTCTGGACCAATTTCGAAATTTGCATATGAGGACTTACCGGAATTGTTATATGTTGTTCCCGGCCTCATTTAAACTTGCCTTGATGTGTTGTTCTTGATTGCATCATCTCTTGCCATGAGTAGCTTCATGTAGCTTGGTCATGCATCATGCTTGTTGTGCATCATGCCTTGTTAATGTGTGGTGTGTTTACCTATGTTGTGTGCTTCTTCTTGGTAGTTCCTGTTTCGTTGCGATCGTGAGGATTCGTTCGTCTACGGTTGGTTCGGCTTCATCCGTTCGTCTTCTTCATGGACTCGTTCTTCTTCCTTGCGGGATTTCAGGCAAGATGACCGCTACCCTGGATCTCACTACTATCATTTCTATGCTAGTTGCTTTGTTCTATCGCTATGCTTCGCTATCTATTACCTGTTTATCAAGCCATCCCATATTGCCATGAACCTCTAACCTTTGACACCTTTCCTATGCAAACCGTTGTTTGGCTATGTTACCGCTTTTGCTCAGCCCGTCTTATAGCGTTGCTAGCTTCAGGTGAAGTTGAAGATTGCTCCTTGGTGGACAGGGTTATGTTGGGATATCACAATATCTCTTATATTATTAATGCATCTATATATTTGGTAAAGGGTGGAAGGCTCGGCCTTATGCCTGGTGTTTTGTTCCACTCTTGCCACCCTAGTTTCCGTCATACCGGTGTTATGTTCCCGGATTTTGCGTTCCTAACGCGGTCGGGTGATTTATGGGACCCCCCTGACAGTTCGCTTTGAATAAAACTTGTCCAGCAAGGCCCAACCTTGGTTTTACCATTTGCCTCACCACCACCTATACCCTTCCCTTGGGTCGGCCAACCCAAGGGTCATCTTTATTTTAGCCCCCCCCCCCCGGGCTAGTGCTTGTCTAAGTGTTGGTCCGAACCGAGCCGCCTGCGGGGCCACCTCGGGGAAACTCGAAGTCTGGTTTTTACTCGTAGCCTGTCTCATCCGGTGTTGCCCTGAGAACGAGATATGTGCAGCTCCTATCGGGATTGTCGGCACATCGGGCGGTCTTGCTGGTCTTGTTTTACCATTGTCGAAATGTCTTGTAAACCGGGATTCCGAGACTGATCGGGTCTTCCTGGGAGAAGGTCTATTCCTTCGTTGATCGCGAGAGCTTGTCATGGGCTAAGTTGGGACACCCCTGCAGGGTATAAACTTTCGAGAGCCGTGCCCGCAGTTATGTGGCAGATGGGAATTTGTTAATGTACGGTTGTAGATAACTTGACACCGGATCCGAATTAAAACGCATCAACCGCGTGTGTAGCCGTGATGGTCTCTTCTCGGCGGAGTCCGGGAAGTGAACATGGTTTCTGTGTTATGTTTGACGTAAGTAGGTGTTCAGGATCACCTCTTGATCATTGCTAGCTTCACGCCCGTTCCTTTGTTTCTCTTCTCGCTCTCATTTGCGTATGTTAGCCACCATATCATGCTTAGTCGCTGTTGCAACCTCACCACTTTACCCCTTCCTTTCCCATTAAGCTTTGCTAGTCTTGATACCCATGGTAATGGGATTGCTGAGTCCTTGTGGCTCCCAGATTACTACAACAATAGTTGCAGGTACAGGTTATGCGATGATCATGACGCGAGAGCGATGTTTGCTTGTTTTGGAGTTCTTCTTCTACTTCTTCTTCGATTAGGGGATAGGTTCCAGGTCGGCAGCCTGGGCTAGCAGGGTGGATATTGTTTGAGTTTCTGTTTGTGTTTCATCCGTAGCCGGATGTTGCTCTTATGTAAGATGCTGTTGTATTCGTGTGGCATTGTATGCCTCTTGTATGTATCCCCATCTATTATGTAATGTTGATGTAATGATATCCACCTTGCAAAAGCGTTTCAATATGCGGGTCTATCCTTGGTGGGACCTTTGAGTTCCTTTTGGATAGGGTCGCATATTGGGCGTGACAAGTTGGTATCAGAGCCTCGACCGACCCTAGGAGCCCCCCTTGATTGATCGTGTAGTTTGGCCATTGTTGAGTCTAGAAGAAAACTGTTTTCGGAGTCTAGTTATATCGGAGAGTAGGAATTCTTTTTACTCCTCAGCCCCTTCGTCGCTCTGGTGAGGAATATTGACGTAGGTGTTTTGAACTACTCCTCTTCCCCTTCAAATTTTTCTTTAGGTTCTCGCGGTTAGTTTTTGATCGTTGTTCCCCAGCTCTTTTATCCGGTGCATTTCTCGTCAAGTCGACTTGAGCCTCTTCATCTTTGAGTTCAATCCTCAGTTGTTTTCTTTCCCACCCGCCCTCCCTTCTTCTTCTCGAATCCGGAGTCCGTAATCGAGTATCCATCCTACTCGTGCGAAGTCTTTGCTTTCTTTCCTCAAGGATTTTAACCGGTGTGCTTCTCTTCAAGATAGTCGTCGGTTCTCCCTTCCAGTTGCCTTTATTTTTCCCGCCCTCCCACCCTCTTCTTCCCGGAGCCTAAGCCTCTTTCGAGCATCAATTACCTTCGTACGGAGCCTCTTCAGTTTTTCCTCAATCATTTCAACCGGTGAATTCTCGTCTCGTTCATCATTCTTCATCTCTTTTCTTCTCCGGTGGACTCAATGCAAGTTTTTCGGTGTTGATCACATTCTTTCCTTCGGTTCAAGTGTTCTCCCAGCTCGTTCGTCTCTCGCCAGTTTATCCTTCTGGTGCTCAAGACATCTCAGGAGATTCGTCTGTGTTCGAATTAATTCGAGGTTGCCACCTTATTCAAGTATTTCAATTGTTCCGGTGCATCATCTTTCTCTTCAACAATCCTTTCCAACGGTGTTTTTCTCTTTGTGGGCCCTAACCCACAGGTCTTTTCCCAGGATCTTATCTGACTCTTCTAATTCCCCGGAGTTATTCTAAATTCTTTTCAAGTGTGACGTAAGTATGGATTCCATCAGTCACATGCTTTCCCCAAGATCTCTTTCAAATTCTTTTCATTGTTGGCTCAACCCCTTCGCTTTTCATTCTTCTGGAGTATCTCAGGAATTTTGGTGGTGTTTCTCGTCGTCTTTTGAAGATCGAAGAAGAGTTCCTCGTAAATTTTGTCCGTTCCCCCGGAGATTTGCGGTGCTAGCTCGATGTTATCCTATCAAATTGTTTCAAGTCATGCAAATTCTTTCCATCCATCCGGAGCATTTCAGGGGTTGCTTTCTCTCTCGATTATCCGGAGGCCATCTTTTCGGAAGATTTCTTCGTTCTAAGTTTTCAGCTTCGGTCGTCTCTATATTATCTCGGTGCTTCATTAAAGTGCTCTTTAATCAGATCGAGTTCTTCCGTTCTCTTGTATCTAAATCCCCTCTTGCGTATTGGTTCCTCTAATTCTTCCCGGTGATTAAGTCAGTCATTTTCGAATTCTTACGGTGGTTCATTCAAGATTCTTTTTCTTTGATTATCATATTAATTCATTCGTTCTTTCGAATCCTACCAGTGGTTCATGAAGACCTTCTCAAGTTTGCGATATGTCACTTCTCAATCCTTTTCTAGAAGAATAAGTAGTATGCAAATCCATTGCTTGTCATCAATTTAATTTGATGAAGGATAAGCATACGATAAATCTTATTCTTATTTCCACCAAATGAGTAATCCCTTCCTTCGGAGTTTGTTCTTGATGAATAAATTCTCAGTTCCAAGTGTTTTTTTTCTTTTCCGGAGTTCAAATTTCCTCGGCCATCTCGTCGGAACCTCCATCTAAATCATCGCAAGGCTCATCTTATTCTTTCATCCTTCATTTCTATCTCATCATCCTTTTTGTTACCGGAGTTCTTCATGGTGGTTCTTCATGATTTAATTCATTCCTCAAGAGTTCATCAAGTACCATTCCATCCTCTCAAGTTCGTTCTAATCCTCCCATCTTCAGCCGGAGTGCTACCTAAATCCTTTCAGTCTTATTCGTTTCTTATCTCGTTCTAACCAGAGTCGTTTCATAGTCTATGTGATGCCGTGAGCTTTCGATTCTTGTAATTCTCGTCGTTCCTCTCTTCTTCTCGGGTACTCTCGATTCTTTGCTTCTTCTCTTGAGTTCTTGTTTCACCTCATCCCTTTTCCCTTCTGTCTCGGTCCTAAGATCTCGGGACGAGATCTCTTGTTAGTGGAGGAGTGTTGTAACGCCCCGGATTCGTTGCGCCAGGTGTCTGCCAGTTATTCGCCGTCATTGCCATGTCATTTGCTTGCGTGTTGAACTTTGCCATGTCATCATATGCATTTCATATCATGTCATTATGTGCATTTCATTTTGCATACATGTTCGTCTCATGCATCCGAGCATTTTCCCCGTTGTCCGTTTTGCAATCCGGCACTCCTATGTCCCCCGGCGTTCCTTTTTGTCTCTCGTTGTGTGCGGGTGTTAAACTTTCTCGGAATGGCCCGAGGTTTGCCAAGCGGCCTTGGTATAGCACCGGTAGACCGCCTGTCAAGTTTCGTGCCATTTGGAGGTCGTTTGGTACCCCAACGGTTAACCGGGTAACCGTAAAAGCCTTCTTTTGTTGCAGCCCAACACCCCTTCCAAAGTGGCCCAAAACCCATCTAACTCCCCTCCATGCTCTCGGTCGTTCGATCATGATCGCGTGGCCGAAAACCGCTCCTCTTTTGGACTCTCCTAGCTCCCTCTACCTATATATAGACCCTCCCCTTCCATTTTCGCGGACGAAACCCTAGTTCCGTCCCTTCCGCACTGCCGGACATGTCCGTCCCGCGCCGAACGTCGTCCGCCCCGCCGCCGCAGCCAATCCAGGGCCGCCACGTCGCCCGCCGCCGCCGCCTCCCACCGCGCGCCGCCGCCGGCCCTGCAGGCCCATCTGGGGCTCGGGTCAACCGGCGCCGCCTCCGTGCCCGACCCCGCCGCCGGCGCCCTCGCCGCCCGACGCCGGTGACCTCCTCATCGCCGCCGCCTCGCCCTCGCCGGACTTCACCCCGCCGCCATGCCCCTCGCCTCCCCGGCCCGGGACGCCGCCGCCGCCGCCCCGCGGGCGCCCGAGCCCCGCGCTCGCCGGTCCCCGCCGCCGCATCGTCGCGCGCCTCCAGCGCGGGCGACCCGCGGCCGCCCGCCTCCGCTCCGGCCGGCGCCGCCCCCTCGCCGTCGCGCCGACCCTGCCTCCAGGCGCCCTGCGCTCGCCTCCCTGTGCCGCCCGGCCGTTTCCCTCCGCCCCGCCGCCGTCTGCCGCGGTCGCCGGACCTCGCCGCAACCCGTCGCCGGTCATCTCCGCCATCTCCGGCGAGAACTCCGGCGGATCTGGATCGGGACCAGATCCACCGGGAGTCAAACCAAATGGCGCCCCGTCCCGCCTGGATCTCTCCGTCCCGAACAACCGCGTCCACTTTTCGAGAGGGTAAAAAACTGCCAAGTCCCCAAAATCTGCATATTATCATGCCATGTTCATCGCATTGTATCTCTGCATCCGTAGCTCCGTTTCGTACGTGTAATATGTCAAATTGTTCGTCTCGACGAGTACTTCATTTCATTCTATTGCATCATTTTCATTTGAGCTCATATTGATACCCGAAATGCTGTTGGAAGAGTGCATGTTGATGTTAATCTGCTGAAACTGTTACAACTTGCTCATTTGTCATTTTTGCCATGGTTGATGTGTGCACCCTATGAGGTTGATGTCTACATGTGTTTTTATCTATGCCATGCCATCTTTCCAGGGGTGTATGCCATGTATTTTTGTGATCTATGTGGTGACTAGCACAATCATGCAAACTAGCTTCGTGATATTGCTGATTTTAGTCCCTGTTCTGCTGTTATTTTGATGCCATGTAAACTTGATGCTACAGAGAGATACATGCATATTTTGAGATACTTCAGTAAGGGTGTTTTGAACATATGGTTATTGTATATCCATTCATGCCCTTGTTTGCAATTATGGAGTAGTCTAGCTTGTCATTTGAGTGCTCTACTTTTTCTTCAAAATGTTTCCTGGCAGATTGTTTACTTGTTATTCAATTTGGCCAAGGTTGCTATATGTGATCCTTGCATGCTATGGACTTGTTCTTGACTTGGTTTGTTTCATAAACATGTCTTCTTGATGATTCTATGCTTATCTTGGCATGAAATGACTTGTGGTGAGTGAATCGAGCTTGTTAAGTAGTGTACTTGCTGTTGCTGTTTTGCTAGACAGATTCTGTAATTTTGTGATGCCATGTTAACATGTTGCTACTAATCATTCTATGCATAATCTGGAGATGTTCTATAAACATGTTTTGATCTACATGTTATGCCCTATTCATCCATGCCCCTGGTTGCATTTATAGCTTGCTGTAGATTGTTCATATCTTGCTCCAAAGTTGCTTGATAATGTTGCTATCAGCCTGTTAACATTAAGTTCACTAGTTCCCATGTGTTTTGCTAGTGTTACATGCATCCTATGAACTTGCTCTTTCCATGCTTAGCTTCATAAACATGTCTTATTACTGTTGGTTGCCTTTCCATGCCATGTATTGCTCTGTGGTGAGTGGTTCAAGCTCATGAACATGCCTACTTATTGTTGTTCCTGCCATGTATGAATCTTGTAATATAACTTGCCATGTTTACATGGGTGCCATCATTTTTTCTCTGCCTTTTTGGCTCATGGTCAGTAAGGGACTTTTGATGTATGCAATTAGTAGATTCAAGCCATGCCTTTGTACGCCATGATAAGTTCCTGTAACATGTTGTTTATTTGCTCTAAACATTGCAACCTGATGTTATTTCCTGATAAGTCTGAAACTGTTATTATTTGCAATCTTCCCATGTCCTTTTGAGCATGTTCTAGTGATTTATGGAGATAGCTCAGTGTTCATGTTTTGTTATGCTTTACCTGTACTTCATGCCCATGCCTTTTCTTATTATGTTGGGTGCTGTAGAATGTTGTTTTGATGCTTGTAAGATGCCTAGTTGCTGTTTTGGACAGATTGTTGCTATAACTTGTATAGTGTGCATGTGTTGAACCGTTGCTCCGTGTTGAGTGTGCTCTATATGAAACTTGTTTGATCTTGCATGTAGTTTCATATTATCATGTTGCATCCTTGTTTTGGTGTGTTTGCTTGATGTTTGAGTGCATTTTGCATCAATGCCATGTTTAACTTGTTTTGCTCATATCTTCTAGGCCGTAGCTCCAAATCTAATGAACTTTATATGTAACTTGACTAGAATTTCGTGTAGATCCTCTTGGTGCTCTTTAACTTGCTGTTTAACAACTTCAACTTAATGTTTATTCAGTTCTGGACCAATTTCGAAATTTGCATATGAGGACTTACCGGAATTGTTATATGTTGTTCCCGGCCTCATTTAAACTTGCCTTGATGTGTTGTTCTTGTTTGCATCATCTCTTGCCATGAGTAGCTTCATGTATCTTGGTCATGCATCATGCTTGTTGTGCATCATGCCTTGTTCATGTGTGGTGTGTTTACCTATGTTGTGTGCTTCTTCTTGGTAGTTCCTGTTTCGTTGCGATCGTGACGATTCGTTTGTCTACGGTTGGTTCGGCTTCATCCGTTCGTCTTCTTCATGGACTCGTTCTTCTTCCTTGCGGGATTTCAGGCAAGATGACCGCTACCCTCGATCTCACTACTATCATTGCTATGCTAGTTGCTTCGTTCTATCGCTATGCTTCGCTACCTATTACCTGTTTATCAAGCCATCCCATATTGTCGTGAACCTCTAACCTTTGACACCTTTCCTATGCAAACGTTGTTTGGCTATGTTACCGCTTTTGCTCAGCCCCTCTTATAGCGTTGCTAGCTGCAGGTGAAGTTGAAGATTGCTCCTTGGTGGATAGGGTTATGTTGGGATATCACAATATCTCTTATATTATTAATGCATCTATATATTTGGTAAAGGGTGGAAAGCTCGGCCTTATGCCTAGTGTTTTGTTCCACTCTTGCCGCCCTAGTTTCCGTCATACCGGTGTTATGTTCCCGGATTTTGCGTTCCTAACGCGGTCGGGTGATTTATGGGACCCCCCCCTGACAGTTCGCTTTGAATAAAACTTGTCCAGCAAGGCCCAACCTTGGTTTTACCATTTGCCTCACCACCACCTATACCCTTCCCTTGGGTCGGCCAACCCAAGGGTCATCTTTATTTTAGCCCCCCCAGGACAGTGGTTGTCTAAGTGTTGGTCCGAACCGAGCCGCCTGCGGGGCCACCTCGGGGAAACTCGAAGTCTGGTTTTTACTCGTAGCCTGTCTCATCCGGTGTTTCCCTGAGAACGAGATATGTGCAGCTCCTATCGGGATTGTCGGTGCATCAGGTGGTCTTGCTGGTCTTGTTTTACCATTGTCGAAATGTCTTGTAAACCGGGATTCCGAGACTGATCGGGTCTTCCTGGGAGAAGGTCTATTCCTTCGTTGATCGCGAGAGCTTGTCATGGGCTAAGTTGGGACACCCCTGCAGGGTATAAACTTTCGAGAGCCGTGCCCGCGGTTATGTGGCAGATGGGAATTTGTTAATGCCCGGTTGTAGATAACTTGACACCAGATCCGAATTAAAACGCATCAACCGCGTGTGTAGCCGTGATGGTCTCTTCTCAGCGGAGTCCGGGAAGTGAACACGGTTTCTGTGTTATGTTTGACGTAAGTAGGTGTTCAGGATCACCTCTTGATCATTGCTAGCTTCACGCCCGTTCCTTTGTTTCTCTTCTCGCTCTCATTTGCGTATGTTAGCCACCATATCATGCTTAGTCGCTGCTGCAACCTCACCACTTTACCCCTTCCTTTCCCATTGAGCTTTGCTAGTCTTGATACCGATGGTAATGGGATTGCTGAGTCCTCGTGGCTCACAGATTACTACAACAACAGTTGCAGGTACAGGTTATGCGATGATCATGACGCGAGAGCGATGCTTGCTTGTTTTGGAGTTCTTCTTCTACTTCTTCTTCGATCAGGGGATAGGTTCCAGGTCGGCAGCCTGGGCTAGCAGGGTGGATATTGTTTGAGTTTCTGTTTGTGTTTCATCCGTAGCCGGATGTTGCTCTTATGTAAGATGTTGTTGTATTCGTGTGGCATTGTATGCCTCTTGTATGTATCCCCATCTATTATGTAATGTTGATGTAATGATATCCATCATGCAAAGGCGTTTCAATATGCGGGTCTATCCTTGGTGGGACCTTCGAGTTCCTTTTGGATAGGGTCGCATATTGGGCGTGACATTTCCCCCCACAAGTGCAGACGGTGAGCATGATATACGCAACCCACATACCCAAAAGGGAGCGGAAGCGTGCGCTCAGGGACGTATACGCGATGGAGCCAGTCGCCCCAAAGTTCAATCTGTGGTCCTCCTGCCCGATCACTTTTGATCGAAGGGACCACCCCACCAGTATCCGCCATGGCGGATTCGCTGCTTTGGTTTTTAGACCCAATCGCGATGGATTTCACCTCACTAGAGTCCTGATGGACGGCGGCAGCGGCCTGAACCTGCTTTATTAGGATACAGTGCGCAAGATGGGCATAGACCCCTCAAGGATTAAACCCACAAAGACGACCTTCAAAGGCGTCATACCAGGTGTAGAGGCCAATTGTATAGTCTTAGTTACACTTGAAGTGGTCTTCGGATCCCCGGATAACTTCTGAAGCGAGGAGTTAATCTTCGACATAGTCCCGTTCCGCAGCGGCTATCATGCACTGCTCGGACGAACCGCATTTGCAAAGTTCAATGCGGTGCCGCACTACGCATACCTCAAGCTCAAGATGCCAGGCCCTCGAGGAGTCATCACGGTCAACGGAAACACCGAACGCTCTCTCCGAATGGAAGAGCACACAACGGCTCTCGCAGCGGAAGTACAGAGTAGCCTCTTAAGGCAATTCTTGAGTCCGGCTGTTAAGCGACCAGACACCGTCAAGCGCGCCCGGAGCAACCTAAAACAAGACCACCTGGCACGTTCGGAGCATGCGTAGCAATGCGGCCCCAACCCCAGCCCTTGCGAAATCGCGGGACCAGTACCACACGTACATCACTATGCTCTGGAGATACCATGGGCATAAGGGGAGGGGCACGACCACGGCATGCCCAGAGTGCGGATCAACCACACCAGGGGCTCCCAAAATTTTCAATTCTTCTTTTTTTTTCTCAGGACTCCATTTTCCAGAAGCCCTGTCCGGCAGTAGGTCTGCCGAACTCACGATGCAACAGCCCGGGAAGCAGAAAAGCTACGACGAGTATCCAGGTGGTCTCCATTACGAGCATTATACATGTTTTACATACCATTCCGCAGCCTACCCCTAGAGGGGGACATGTTAAATAATCCCACCCCTTACTTATCGCACTATTTGTATCGTTCTGCCTCCATTGCAGTATTTTCTGAATAAACAATGCGTCGCTTTTCGCCTATCATTGCATTCCTTTTTATATATGTTCACTTATGACATGTCGCACCCGTACGCCTTGGTACGGCCAAACACACCAGGGGCTTAAGTTCCCCAAAGTATGGTGTGATAAGTCCGAACACTTTCACAAGTGCGGCACCCCGAACTTCTAGCATTATATGCATCGGCTCCGAATCATGTCTTGGGTCAATAGTTGGGTTTGCCTGGCTCCCATGTTTTGGTACCTTTCGTTCCATTATATCGGCTAAGGTAGCACTGGGAGAACCACTGCGATTGTGCCCCATTTGAGCTGGGTCGAGCACCTCAGTGGAGAAAGCTAAAACTGACCGTCATGATAAGGCGAGAGCTGGTCGCTGTTCGAGAGGTCTTTTCGAGTCCCTAAAGACTTATGCCGCTTAGAGCGAGGAACCGGCTTTGTCCGGCCCCAGGCATGGATAGCGCCCCGAATTCGGTCTTCCGGACACTAGGGGCTTCGCCGAAATTTAAAATTATAGAATTATATGGCTAAGTGAGAGTGTTCAAGCATTATAAGTCCGGTTGCCTCGTTCGTTGTGTTGAGCGCCTCCCTAGAAGGACCCAAAAATGGGAACAAGAGCGCTCAAGTTTATCCCGAACACCCCAGCACTCGTGGCATGGGGGCCGAAGCCAACGACTTGCCATCTCTCAGATTTGATACACGGCCGCACATAAGGTAATATTTTAAGTTAACAAGCGTTGCTTAGCGCATATGAACAAAGTTTTCAGCGCACAGGATAACAAAATGCGAGTCTACTCAAAAATTACATCTTTGGAGCATTCACCCGCAATAATGCGGGCACCCTTCAGGACACCCTTATAATACATCTCGGGCGTGCGATACTCCTTGCCCGGCAGTGGCACGTCCGTCACAAGCTTCTCGGCGTCCATCTTGCCCCAATGCACCTTAGCGCGGGCAAGGGCCCGACGGGCACCTTCAATACAGGCGGAGTGCTTCATGACGTCAACCCATGGACAGGCGTCCACCAGCCGCCACACCAGACCAAAGTAGCTCCCAGGCATGGCTTCTCTGGGCCACAACCGAACTATGAGGCCCTTCATGGCCTGTTCGGCCACCTTGTGGAGCTCGACCAGCTGCTTCAGCCGGTCTCTCATGGGCACCGGATGTCCGGCCTTAGCATACTGAGACCAGAACACCTTTTCCGTCGAGCTCCCCTCCTCGGCTGTGTAGAACGCGGCAGCGTTGGACACGCTACGGGGCAGATCTGCGAACGCTCCTGGAGAGCTCCAAATTCGGGTAAGTAACAAGTAATTCACTTTCACATGCTTGCTTTGCATGAAAAATGCCTTACCCGCCGCTATCTTCTTTACTGCCTCGATTTCCTGGAGGGCCTTTTGGTCTTCGGCCTTAGCAGCTTTGGCACTCTTAAAAGTCAACGCAAGCTCGGACTCTCGAGTCTTCGAGTCATGCTCCAAACTCTCGTGTTTTCCACGAGAGCCTGGAGCTCTTGCCGCACCTCCGCCACCCGCGCCTCCTGCTTCTCTTGCTCAGTGCGTTCCGCAGCCAAATTGCATTCGGCCGCGGACACCGCCTCCTTCAGGGTCGCCACCTCGTTCGTAGCCCCTGCAATACCCATGTTACTCCTGTCATTTTTCGCAACCAAATCCTTTTCTATAAGGTACAACTTTAGTAAGGTGTTACTTACCTTCCTTGTCCTCGAGCTGCTTCTTGGCACGGCCCAGCTCGCTCTCGGACTGCTCGAGGCTCTGCTTCAAGGCAGTGATCTCTGCAGTCAGTGCGGGAGAGGTTAGCAGTGCAGCCTACATTCCCATATTGACACATTTGTGTTAGACTCCTGCGTATATCTTTTTAGATCCTCAGTCCGGCTTTTCTTTCCGAACACCGAACTGAGCATCAGGGGCTACTGTCTATGCGGTACTATTTTACAATCCTTACCTCAAAGCCTGTTAGAAGGCTGCCGCAGGCTTGGGTCAGCTCGCTCTTGGCGGACTGAACTTTCAGAATCACCGCACTCATAACAGTGCGGTGTTCCTCCTTGATGGAAGCGCTGTTGAGCGCCTCCAGCAAGTTATCCGGCGCCTACGGTTGGACGGAGGTCACCGACGTCGCTGTCTCACCCTTCTTACGAAGGGGCCGGCCGCCGGACTCCGGAACCACCAAAGGTTCCGGCACGGAGTCCGGCCCAAAGGCCGGGAGGTTTCCCTGCGGCACCTCTGGGGCCTCCTCCTTCTGGCCGGTCCCCTTCTAGGACCCCGCCTCGGCAACGTCTGCGTCATGAGGGGAGGAGGCGGTCGGAAGTGAAGTGCTATTCACATCCGACGGACCCAGGGACCCGCTCGACGAAGCGGGGAGATCATCCTTGGGTGGGCTACATGATTGTGTTCGGCATTAGAAGACACTATGCGACAAAAGGAAAATCATAAGCTATTTTGGGATCCGGACACTTACGATCTCGCCAGGGGCTTGGCCCTCGAAGGCCACTCCTCCTTGCCGTCGCCGGCATTGGTGGAACTGTCCGGAGGAAGGGTCCTTCTCTTCTTGGACCCTTCGGCCTCCCCCGTTGGGGAAGCCTTCCTCTTCTTCTCTCCCCCCGCTGGGGGAGAGGCCTCTTTCTTCTCCTCGTCCTCATGGGAGGAGTCCGCCTCGGAGTCATCGGACGATGAGTCCAATAACATCTGGCGCCGGGAACTCCTCCGAGTTCCCGTGGCCTTCTTCTTGGCCTTCTTCTCCGGCACCACGTAAGGTGCCGGAGCCAGCAGTCCCGTCAAATGGGCATCCGCTGGGTCTTCGGGCAGGGGAGCCGGGCAGTTGACCTGCCCGGACATCTTCTGCCAAGCCTATCAAAGGTAACGGGAGTTTTAGATCCCGCATAGAGTCAAACTATGGAAAGCAAGTGTCCCATAAAGGATAAAATAGCTTACCTCGCCGGCTTGACGCTGCGAGCTGAATCCGCGATCTTCGGTTGCGGATGGGGGAGCCTCGGCGCCGTTGAACAGCACCCTCCAGGCGTCTTCGTACGTAGTGTCGAAGAGCTTGCTCAAGGTTGGGTGCCGTGCCGGATCAAACTCCCACAAATTGAAAGCCCGCTGTTGGCACGGGAGAATCCGGCGGATGAGCATGACCTGGATTACGTTGACAAGCTTGAGCTTCTTGTTCACCAGGGTTTGGACATAGGATTGAAGTCCGGTCAGCTCCTCCGAATCACCCCACGTCAGGTCCTTCTCTTTCCAGGAGGTGAGCCGTGTGGGGATCCCAGATCTAAATTCGGGGGCCGCCGCCCATTTAGGGTCGCGCGGCTCGGTGATGTAGAACCACCCCAATTGCCACCCTTTGATGGTTTCCACGAAGGCGCCCTCGAGCCATGTAATGTTGGGCATCTTTCCCACCATGGCGCCTCCGCACTCCGCTTGGCAGCTGCCCACCACCTTCAGCTTGACATTGAAAGTCTTCAGCCATAAGCCAAAGTGGGGCTGGATGCAGAGGAAGGCCTCGCACACGATGATGAACACCAAGATGTTGAGGATGAAATTCGGGGCCAGATCATGGAAATCTAGGCCGTAGTAGAACATGAGCCCCTGGACAAATGGGTGGAGTGGGAAGCCCAGTCCGCGGAGGAAATGGGGAAGGAACACCACCCTCTCATGGGGCCTGGGGGTGGGGATGAGCTGCCCCTCGTTGGGGAGTCGGTGCGCGATATCGCTGGACAAGTATCCGGCCTTGCGCAGCCTCTTGATGTGCCCCTCCATGACGGAGGAGGCCATCCACTTGCCTCCCGCTCGGGACATGGTTGGAGGAGGTTGAGGTGAGATGTGCGGACTTGGGCGCTGGAGCTCGAGTGCGTGGAGATGGATAAGCAAAGGAGGAAGAAGGCGTAGGTGAAAAGGTGGATCCCTATCCCTTTATATATGAGCGGACGAAACTATGCGTCCCCACCAGCCAAGTAAAACTCGCTTATCTCCCAAGCGCCACAATCAATGGCGCGGTTAGGTTACCCATGCCCATATTGATGAGAATCCCGGAATAAGGGGACACGATCTCTGCTTTGACAAGACGTGCCAAGGAAACTGCTTCGCTAAACGCGCTGAGGTGGAACAATAAAAACAATTCGAATAAAGGCTTGGCCATGGTGTGACGTCATGCCGCGAAATATGTCAGCAGATTGAACTTGTGTAAATATTATTCTCTCTACGGTGGTATGTGGAATTTATTTTGCAGAGCCGGACACTATCCTAGTGTTAAAAATCTTCTGTGAATTATTCGGAGGAGGAACCCGCCTTGCAATGCCTAAGACAATATGCGCGCCGGACTCATCGTCATTGAAGCCTGGTTCAGGGGCTACTGAGGGAGTCCTGGACTAGGGGGTGTCCGGATAGCCGAACTATCATCATTGGCCGGACTCCAAGACTATGAAGATACAAGATTGAAGACTTCGTCCCGTGTCCGGGTGAGACTTTCCTTGGCGTGGAAGCCAAGCTTGGCGATACGGATATGTAGATCTCCTACCATTGTAACCGACTCTGTGTAACCCTAGCCCTCTCCGGTGTCTATATAAACCAGAGGGTTTTAGTCCGTAGGACGAACAACAATCATACCATAGGCTAGCTTCTAGGGTTTAGCCTCCTTGATCTCGTGGTGGATCTACTCTTGTACTACCCATACCATCAATATTAATCAAGCAGGAGTAGGGTTTTAACCGAGAGGGCCCGAACCTGGGTAAAAACATCGTGTCCCTTGTCTCCTGTTACCATCCGCCTAGACGCACAGTTCGGGACCCCCTGCCCGAGATCCGCCGGTTTTGACACCAACAGTAACCCTACCTCCTCTCCTTGAACTCTATGAAATCATGTACGTGATAGCTCATATGTGTGAAGGTTTTCTCATGAAAATGACCATAGATCAAGTTTACGATTTTTGGTTGGTAACATGTCACATAAGACAACATTGTGTGCAGATTTTATATTTTTTTGATTTTTTAAAATTAATGGTGCTCATTTGACCTCGATCGTGCCAGCTAGGTTTTTTTCATGAAAATGACCATAGACCAAGTTTAGTGTTTTTTTCCTTGTTAGTTTGTCTTATAAAACGACGAACGGCAAAGGTTTCATATTTTTCGATTTTTTTTTAAAATTAGTGATGGTCAGTCAAAGCCTTCGAAAGCCCGTTGACCAGCTCAAAACCCCTCTAAACCCCACGGGGCTTCGCCTAACCCTACACTAATAGGGAAAAGCCTAGCAGCAGCGCGGGTTCTATGTATATCAGTAGCGCGTGGTCCGGCGCTACAGCTAACCCGTAGCAGCAGCGCGTGCACGCCCGCGCTACTGCTATACAAGTGTAGCAGCAACATGCTGCATGGAAGCTCGCTACTGCTAAAAGCTCTTGCGTGCTTTGCCTGGATGCGCTACTGCTACTGTCACGCTGCTGCTAACATTTCTCCACTCGCTACTGCTAATTTAGTAGTTTTTGATGTTTTTTTTCATAGTTGTTTTGTATTTGAACAGGCTTTATACAAGAATCTTTAGCACATACAAATGTCATCATGATACACATACAAATGGCTACGAGAACACGAATGTAATCATAGCATATATATACAAATAGTCTCATCAAAATCATCATCCAACACAAAGTGGTATCTCGTCATCATCTCGAAAATAGCAATACATGCAAGTCTCAAATACTTGCAACTACAATGCCATCCATCTAAACAATGATATACGCGAGAAGAGCTATCACTATGAGTGAGAGCAGAATTATGCAGTAACTGAGGCGGCGTTTACGAGTCCTCTCTCGCGCTAGCGTGAACCTCAAGTAACTATCTTCTCCTTCTTGTCTGCTTTTGAAGCCTTTATGGCTGGCGCCCGAGACCCCATTCACTTGCGCCTGACACTCAGGCCACTCGTTGTACACCCTCGGAACCTTCCCTTTGTACATGACATAGCACTACCATCTCGCCATCAAGAAGCTAGGTACCTGTTAGAGATGCATCTTCATCAAGAGGATGTACAATCATATGCAACAAAATATACTAAAGCAACACGAAAAAGAAAGGGTTAGCAACTGGATGCAACATACAACATGCAAACTAATTAACTAGAGGTACGCAGGTCATCGTACCCAAACTAACAAAGTAGCTTACGCAAGTTCGGCAGGGACCGTGGACATCACAAAGTTTCATCGCTACAGAAAGTATACAAGTTCAACCAACACATATCATCATCATCGGCATCATAAATCACCAGAAGTTCCATCCTTCCATATCATCGAGGATGGACCCTAGCTTCTTGAATGTCGTGAGGTCATGATGTTGCATGCCTATGCAAGTTCGGACGTCAGCTCGCGATATAGGTGTCGGTGTCGAAACCGGTTGATCTCGGGTAGGGGGTCCCGATCTGTGCGTCTTAGGCTGATGGTAACAGGAAGCAAGGGACACAATGTTTACCCAGGTTCAGGCCCTCTCGATGGAGGTAAAACCCTACTTCCTGCTTGATTAATATTGATGATATGAGTAGTACAAGAGTAGATCTACCACGAGATCGTAGAGGCTAACCCTAGAAGCTAGCCTATGATGGTTATGATTGTGATCGTGATCGGCCTTCTAAGGACCAACCTCTCTAGTTTATATAGACACCGGAGAGGGCTAGGGTTTACATGGAGTCGGTTACAAGGAAGGAAACATAATATCCAGGTCGCCAAGCTTGTCTTCCACGCCAAGGAGAGTCCCATCCAGACATGGGACGGAGTCTTATGTCTTGTATCTTCACGGACCAACAGTCCGGCCAAAGTATATAGTCCGGCTGTCCGGATACCCCCTAATCCAGGACTCCCTCAGTAGCCCCTGAACCAGGCTTCAATGACGATGAGTCCGGCGTGCAGTCTTGTCTTCGGCATTGCAAGGTGGGTTCCATCTCCGAATACTCCAAAGTACCTGTTGCAACGAATAGTGTCTGGCTTCCCATCAATGTTGTACTCCTCGCCTTCAGTGCCTCAATAATGACCATCTCCACGTGTCGAGCGAATGCAAGGAGCCGAGGCATTTTTGCATTTGCCACCCTCGATCCTTCGGGTTAACTGTCTATTTGAAGAGACGGGGATTCTCAGATCCAAACCTCACTTTCCCCCCTCGAGCAAGCATCCAACAGAGCGCTCCGGAAAAACCATTCCAACATGGCCGGTCGTCGCAACTCTTCTTCTCGCTCTCCTCGCTCCAAGCCGGGGGACTGGGAAGAATGTTCAGTTCCTCATAGCCGTTTGATAGAGTTACAAACCCAAGGGTTTCTCCCACCGTTGTTCATGGTCCCCGTCCGAGCCGGAATAGCCACCTATAACGACGGGGAGTAAGCAGAGGGATCTCCTAATCCACCTCCAGAGGAGCGAATATGCCTCATCTCGCATCTACTAAGGGGCGTCGGGTTTCCTATCAACCCGTCTCTTCGCGGGCTCCTGGAGTTCTACGGCCTCCAGTTGCATAACTTCACCCCTGCCTCAATGCTACATATAACAAGATATGTTGCCCTTTGTGAGCTATTTCTAGGATGCGAGGCTCACCTCGGGTTATGGAAGAAGCTATTCTACCTCGTCCCTCGCAACCAGGGAGAATCCCTATGTCAAGTGGGCGGAGCCGAAGTATGGTGCATTGCCAAGACCGGATACCTATCCGGCACTCCCAAGAAGGCACTAGAAAACTAGCCTTCGGAATGGTTTTACGTTGATGACGTTTCCCTTCCGGATCCAGTCCGGACAGGTCTCCCCAAGTTCAGTAACGCCCCGCCGAGGGCACATCACCCTCGGGGCCACCTAGAGGAGGATACTAGATAAATACACTTCCTGATGAGCAGGATTAAGTTACTGGCCAAATCCGGACTGACGATAGTCGAGGTAATGGCAATATGCATAATGCAGGGAGTGCAACCGATTCAATATCGGGGGAAGCCCATGTGGCACTACAACGGGGAAGATGATGCCACCCGCTGTGGCCGTAAGGGTCCAGACTCCGCCACTGCCCAGGCGAGGATATTATCCGACCTGTATAAAGGAGAAGAACAAGAATTCCTTCAAATTAAACCGTGGGATGGGTTTCCTATGTACAACCCCCAAGCTGGGTAAGTCGTTATTCTTTTTCCCGCCTCACTTATTGTGGCATTCTTCGCTAAGACTATCTGCCTCAATATTTTCGAGCAGGAACTGAGGAGGGCCGTAGAAGGAATCTCCAGCCCTTCCCCGCAGCCAGAAGACCCAGAAGGGCCCTCGATCCAGGACTCGAAGAGGATCCGGATATTACTGTGGAGCTCGTCAACGGGATATTTTATCAGGCGAGCTGCGATGGCGCCTTAGTGGCTATTATTGCCGACTATCCCAGACTGCTACCTACGTCGCGTGTAAGCCAAGCCGAAAACTCTATCCTCCGAAGAGGACTACTTTCTGATGTCATGCCTTACCCCTGAAGTGTCGTGTTTTTGCAGAGAAAACGGTCGGAGCGCGGGGCTGAGCCCCTAGGGACCCGTCGGCAACGGGCGTCCGGATCGGGCATGCTCAAGAGGAAGGCGGTTAGGGTCGAAATGCCGCTACAGAGGTAAGGCAAAAACCTGTTATGCGATTATTCTATTTGAAGTGTAACAGCGCCCTTCGTATCATGGCAGGAAGAGGAGTAGCCGGACTATATCCGGGGATCCTGCCCATCACGCCTCCACCAGCCGGATTCCAGAACCGGCTTTGAGAGAGGAGACGGACGTGGGGCCGATGCTGAAGGAAAAATGCCCTAGAGGCAATAATATAGTTATTATTTATTTCCTCATATCATGATAAATGTTTATTATTCATGCTAGAATTGTATTAACCGGAAACATGATACATGTGTGAATACATAGACAAACTTAATGTCACTAGTATGCCTCTACTAGACTAGCTTATTAATCAAAGATGGTTATGTTTCCTAACCATAGACATGTGTTGTCATTTGATTAACGGGATCAAATCATTAGGAGAATGATGTGATTGACCTGACCCATTTCGTTAGCTTAGCATTTGAACGTTTAGTATGTTGCTATTGCTTTCTTCATGACTTATACAAAGTTCCTACAACTATGAGATTATGCAACTCCCGTTTACCAGAGAAACACTTTGTGTGCTACCAAACGTCACAACGTAACTAGGTGATTATAAAGGATATCTACAGGTGTCTCCAATGGTACATGTTGAGTTGGCGTATTTCGAGATTAGGTTTTGTCACTCCGATTGTCGGAGAGGTATCTCTGGGCCCTCTCGGTAATGCACATCACTATAAGCCTTGCAAGCAATGTGGCCAATGAGTTGGTTACGGAATGATGCATTACGTAACGAGTAAAGAGACTTGCCGGTAACGAGATTGAACTAGGTATTGGATACCGACGATCGAATCTCGGGTAAGTAACATACCGATGACAAAGGGAACAACGTATGTTGTTATGCGGTTTGACCGATAAAGATCTTCGTAGAATATGTAGGAGCCAATATGAGCATCCAGGTTCCGCTATTGGTTGTTGACCAGAAACAGTTCTAGGTCATGTCTACATAGTTCTCGAACCCGTAGGGTCCGCACGCTTAACGTTACGATGATAGTTTTATTATGAGTATATAAGTTTTGATGTACCAAAGGTTGTTCAGAGTCCCGGATGTGATCACGGACATGACGAGGAGTCTCGAAATGGTCGAGACATAAAGATTGATATATTGGAAGCCTATATTTGGATATCGGAATCTTTCCGGGTGAAATCGAGATTTTACCGGAGTATCGGGGGGTTACTGGAACCCCCCGGGGGTTATTGGGCCTACATGGGCCCTGAGGGAGAAGAGGAGGGCCGGCTAGGGCAGGCCGCGCGCCCCCTCCCCCTAGTCCGAATAGGACAAGGAAGGGGGGCGGCGCCCCCCTTTCCTCTTTCCCCCTTTCCCCTTCCTTCTCCAACAAGGCAAGAGGAGGGAGTCCTACTCCCGGTGGGAGTAGGACTCCTCCAGGCGCACCCCTAGGGCCGGCCGCACCTCCCCCTCCCTCCTTTATATACGGGGGCAGGGGGCACCCCATGACAACAACAATACATCTCTTGATCTCTTAGCCGTGTACGGTGCCCCCCTCCACCATAGTCCTCCTTGATAATATTGTAGCGGTGCTTAGGTGAAGCCCTGCGACGGTAGAACATCAAGATCGTCACCACGCCATCGTGCTGACGGAACTCTCCCTCGACACTCGGCTGGATCAGAGTTCGAGGGACGTCATCGAGCTATACGTGTGCTAGGACTCGGAGGTGTCGTAGTTTCGGTGCTTGATCGGTCGGGCCGTGAAGACGTACGACTACATCAACCGCGTTGTTCTAACGCTTCCACTTTCGGTCTAAGAGGGTACGTGGACAACACTCTCCCCTTGCTATGCATCACCATGATCCTTGCGTGTGTGTAGGAAATTTTTTGAAATTACTACGTTCCCCAACAGTGGCATCCAAGCCTGGTTTTATGCGTAGAGTCATATGCATGAGTAGAACACAAGTGAGTTGTGGGCGTTACAAGTCATACTGCTTACCAGCATGTCATACTTTGGTTCAGCAGTATTGTGAGATGAAGTGGCCCGGACCGACATTACGCGTACCCTTACGCGAGACTGGTTTCACCGCTACGAGCACTCGTTGCTTAAAGGTGACTGGCGGGTGTCTGTCTCTCTCACTTTAGTTGAACCGAGTGTGGCTACACCCGGTCCTTGTGAAGGTTAAAACAGCACTAACTTGACGAACTATCATTGTGGTTTTGATGCGTAGGTAAGAACTGTTCTTGCTAAGCCCGTAGCAGCCACGTAAAATTTGCAACAACAAAGTAGAGGACGTCTAACTTGTTTTTGCAGGGCATGTTGTGATGTGATATGGTCAAGACGTGATGCTATATTTTATTGTATGAGATGATCATGTTTTGTAACCAAAGTTATCGGCAACTGGTAGGAGCCATATGGTTGTCGCTTTTGTATGAAAATGCAAATGCCCTGTAATTGCTTTACTTTATCACTAAGAGGTAGCGATAGTCGTAGAAGCAATAGATGGCGTAAACGACAACGATGCTACGATGGAGATCAAGGTGTCGCGCCGGTGACAATGGTGATCACAACGGTGCTTCGGAGATGGAGATCACAAGCACAAGATGATGATGGCCATATCATATCACTTATATTGATTGCATGTGATGTTTATCCTTTATGCATCTTTTCTTGCTTTGATTGACGGTAGCATTTTAAGATGATCTCTCACTTAATTATCAAGAAGTGTTCTCCCAGAGTATGCACCGTTGCAAAAGTTCTTCGTGCTGAGACACCACGTGATGATCGGGTGTGATAGGCTCTACGTTCAAATACAACGGGTCCAAAACAGTTGCACACACGGAATACTCAGGTTAAACTTGACGAGCCTAGCATATACAGATATGGCCTCGGAACACGGAGACCGAAAGGTCAAACGTGAATCATATAGTAGATATGATCAACATAGTGATGTTCACCATTGAAACTACTCCATCTCATGTGATGATCGGAGATGGTTAAGTTGATTTGGGTCACGTGATCACTTAGATGACTAGAGAGATTTCTGTCTAAGTGGGAGTTCTTAAGTAATATGATTAATTGAACTTAAATTTATCATGAACTTAGTACCTGATAGTATTTTGCTTGTCTATGTTTGTTGTAGATAGATGGCTCGTGCTGTTGCTCCGCTGAATTTTAATGCGTTCCTTGAGAAAGCCAAGTTCAAAGATAATGGTAGCAATTACACAGACTGGGTCCGTAACCTGAGGATTATCCTCATTGCTGCACAGAAGAATTACGTCATGGAAGCACCGCTGGGTGCCAGGCCTGATGCTGGTGCAACTGACGACGTTAAGAACGTCTGGCAGAGCAAAGCTGATGACTACTCGATAGTTCAGTGTGCCATGCTTTACGGCTTGGAACCGGGTCTTCAACAATGTTTTGAACCTCATGGAGCATATGAGATGTTCCAGGAGTTGAAGTTAATATTTCAAGCAAATGCCCGGGTTGAGAGATATGAAGTCTCCAATAAGTTCTATAGATGTAAGATGGAGGAGAATAGTTCTGTTAGTGAACACATACTCAAAATGTCTGGGTATAATAACCACTTGATTCAACTGGGAGTTAATCTTCCTGATGATAGTGTCATTGACAGAATTCTTCAATCACTGCCACCAAGCAACAAGAGCTTCATGATGAACTATAATATGCAAGGGATGGACAAGACTATTCCCGAGCTCTTCGCAATGCTAAAGGCTGCGGAGGTAGAAATCAAGAAGGATCATCAAGTGTTGATGGTCAATAAGACCACCAGTTTCAAGAAAAAGGGCAAAGGGAAGAAGAAGGGGAACTTCAAGAAGAACAGCAAACAAGTTGCTGCTCAAGAGAAGAAACCCAAGTCTGGACCTAAGCCTAAGACTGAGTGCTTCTACTGCAAGCAAACTGGACAGTGGAAGCGGAACTGCCCCAAATATTTGGCGGATAGGAAGGATGGCAAAGTGAACAAAGGTATATGTGATATACATATCATTGATGTGTACCTTACTAATGCTCGCAGTAGCACCTGGGTATTTGATACTGGTTCTGTTGCTAATATTTGCAACTCGAAACAGGGACTATGGATTAAGCGAAGATTGTCTAAGGACGAGGTGACGATGCGCGTGGGAAATGATTCCAAAGTCGATGTGATCGCGGTCGGCACGCTACCTCTACATCTACCATCGGGATTAGTTTTAGACCTAAATAATTGTTATTTGGTGCCAGCGTTGAGCATGAACATTATATCTGGATCTTGTTTGATGCGAGACGGTTATTCATTTAAATCAGAGAATAATGGTTATTCTATTTATATGAGTAATATCTTTTATGGTCATGCATCCTTGAAGAGTGGTCTATTTTTATTGAATCTCGAAAGTAGTGATACACATATCCATAATGTTGAAGCGAAAAGATGCAGAGTTGATAATGATAGTGCAACTTATTTGTGGCACTACCATTTAGGTCATATCGGTGTAAAGCGCATGAAGAAACTCCATACTGATGGACTTCTGGAATCACTTTATTATGAATCACTTGGTACTTGCGAACCGTGCCTCATGGGCAAGATGACTAAAACGCCATTCTTCGGAACTATGGAGCGAGCAACTAATTTATTGGAAATCATACATACTGATGTATGTGGTCCAATGAGTATTGAAGCTCGCGGCGGGTATCGTTATTTTCTCACCTTCACAGATGATTTGAGCAGATATGGGTATATCTACTTAATGAAACACAAGTCTGAGACATTTGAAAAGTTCAAAGAATTTCAGAGTGAAGTGAAAAATCATCGCAACAAAAAAAATAAAATTTCTAAGATCTGATCGTGGAGGAGAATATTTGAGTTACGAGTTTGGTCTACATTTGAAACAATGCGGAATAGTTTCGCAACTCACGCCACCCGGAACACCACAACGAAATGGTGTGTCCGAATGTCGTAATCGTACTTTATTAGATATGGTGCGATCTATGATGTCTCTTACTGATTTACCGCTATCGTTTTGGGGTTATACTTTAGAGACGGCCACATTCACGTTAAATAGGGCACCATCAAAATCCATTGAGACGACGCCTTATGAATTGTGGTTTGGCAAGAAACCAAAGTTGTCGTTTCTTAAAGTTTGGGGCTGCGATGCTTATGCGAAGAAACTTCAACCAGATAAGCTCGAACCCAAATCGGAGAAATGTGTCTTCATAGGATACCCCAAAGAGACCACCTTCTATCACAGATCTAAAGGCAAGATTTTTGTTGCTAAATTTGGACCCTTTCTAGAGAAGGAGTTTCTCTCGAAAGAAGTGAGTGGGAGGAAAGTAGAACTTGATGAGGTAACTGTACCTGCTCCCTTATTGGAAAGTAGTTCATCACAAGAACTAGTTCCTGTGACAACTACACCAATCAGTGAGGAAGCTAATGGTATTGATCATGAAACTTCAGATCAAGTTACTACCGAACCTCATAGGTCTACCAGAGTAAGATCCACACCAGAGTGGTACGGTAATACTATTCTGGAAGTCATGTTACTTGACCATGGCGAACCTATGAACTATGAGGAAGCGATGATGAGCCCAGATTTCGCAAAATGGCTTGAGGCCATGAAATCTAAGATGGGATCCATGTATGAGAACAAAGTATGGACTTTGGTTGACTTGCCCGATGATCGGCAAGCCATCGAGAATAAATGGATCTTTAAGAAGAAGACTGACGCTGATGGTAATGTAACTGTCTACAAAGCTCGACTTGTTGCGAAAGGTTTTCGACAAGTTCAAGGGGTTGACTACGATGAGACTTTCTCATCCGTAGCGATGCTTAAGTCTGTCCGAATCATGTTAGCAATTGCCGCATTTTATGATTATGAAAGTTGGCAAATGGATGTTAAAACTATGTTCCTGAATGGATTTCTTGAAGAAGAGTTGTATATGATGCAACCAGAAGGTTTTCTCGATCCAAAAGGTGCTAACAAAGTGTGCAAGCTCCAGCGATCCATTTATGGACTGGTGCAAGCATCTCGGAGTTGGAATAAACGCTTTGATAGTGTGATCAAAGCATATGGTTTTATACAGACTTTTGGAGAAGCCTGTATTTACAAGAAAGTGAGTGGGAGCTCTGTAGCATTTCTGATATTATATGTAGATGACATATTGTTAATTGGAAATGATATAGAATTTCTGGATAGCATAAAGGGATACTTGAATAAAAGTTTTTCAATGAAAGACCTCGATGAAGCTGCTTACATATTGGGCATCAAGATCTATAGAGATAGATCAAGACGCTTAATTGGACTTTCCCAAAGCACATACCTTGATAAAGTTTTGAAAAGTTCAAAATGGATCAGGCAAAGAAAGGGTTCTTGCCTGTATTACAAGGTGTGAAGTTGACTCAGACTCAATGCCTGACCACAGCAGAAGATAGAGAGGAAATGAAAGATGTTCCCTATGCTTCAGCCATAGGCTCTATCATACATGCAATGTTGTGTACCAGACCTAACGTATGCTTAGCAATAAGCTTGGCAGGTAGGTACCAAAGTAATTCGGGAGTGGATCACTGGACAACGGTCAAGAACATCCTGAAATACCTGAAAAGGACTAAGGATATGTTTCTCGTTTATGGAGGTGACAAAGAGCTAATCGTAAATGGTTACATCGATGCAAGCTTTGACACTGATCCGGATGATTCTAAATCGCAAACCGGATACGTGTTTTAATTAAACGGTGGAGCTGTAAGTTGGTGCAGTTCTAAACAAAGCATTGTGGCGGGATCTGCATGCGAAGCGGAGTACATAGCTGCTTCGGAAGCAGCAAATGAAGGAGTCTAGATGAAGGAGTTCATTTCCGATCTAGGTGTCATACCTAGTGCATCGGGACCAATGAAGATCTTCTGTGACAATACTGGTGCAATTGCCTTGGCAAAGGAATCCAGATTTCACAAGAGGACCAAGCACATCAAGAGACGCTTCAATTCCATCCGGGACCTAGTCCTGGTGGGAGACATAAAGATTTGCAAGATACATACGGATCTGAATGTTGCAGACCTGTTGACTAAGCCTCTTCCACAAGCAAAACATGATCAGCACCAAGACTCCATGGGTGTTAGAATCATTACTGTGTAATCTAGATTACTGACTCTAGTGCAAGTGGGAGACTGAAGGAAATATGCCCTAGAGGCAATAATAAAGTTATTATTTATTTCCTCATATCATGATAAATGTTTATTATTCATGCTAGAATTGTATTAACCGGAAACATGATACATGTGTGAATACATAGACAAACTTAATGTCACTAGTATGCCTCTACTTGACTAGCTCATTAATCAAAGATGGTTATGTTTCCTAACCATAGACATGTGTTGTCATTTGATTAACGGGATCACATCATTAGGAGAATGATGTGATTTACCTGACCCATTCCGTTAGCTTAGCATTTGATCGTTTAGTATGTTGCTATTGCTTTCTTCATGACTTATACAAAGTTCCTACAACTATGAGATTATGCAACTCCCGTTTACCGGAGGAACACTTTGGGTGCTACCAAACATCACAACGTAACTGGGTGATTATAAAGGAGCTCTACAGGTGTCTCCAATGGTACATGTTGAGTTGGCGTATTTCGAGATTAGGTTTTGTCACTCCGATTATCGGAGAGGTATCTCTGGGACCTCTCGGTAATAAACATCACTATAAGCCTTGCAAGCAATGTGACCAATGAGTTGGTTACGGATTGATGCATTACGTAACGAGTAAAGAGACTTGCCGGTAACGAGATTGAACTAGGTATTGGATACCGACGATCGAATCTCGGGCAAGTAACATACCATGACAAAGGGAACAACATATGTTGTTATGCGGTTTGACCGATAAAGATCTTCGTAGAATATGTAGGAGCCAATATGAGCATCCAGGTTCCGCTATTGGTTATTGACCAGAAACAGTTCTAGGTCATGTCTACATAGTTCTCGAACCCGTAGGGTCCGCACGCTTAACATTACGATGACAGTTTTATTATGAGTTTATAAGTTTTGATGTACCAAAGGTTGTTCAGAGTCCCGGATGTGATCACGGACATGACAAGGAGTCTCGAAATGGTCGAGACATAAAGATTGATATATTGGAAGCCTATATTTGGATATCGGAATCGTTCCGGGTGAAATCGGGATTTTACCGGAGTACCGGGGGGTTACCGGACCCCCCCTAAGGGTTATTGGGCCTACATGGGCCCTGAGGGAGAAGAGGAGGGCCGGCCAAGGCAGGCCGCGCGCCCCCACCCTCCCTAGTCCGAATAGGATAAGGAAGGGGGGGCGCCCCCCTTTCCTCTTTCCCCCTTCCCCCTTCCTTTTCCAACAAGGAAAGAGGGGGGAGTCCTACTCCTGGTGGGAGTAGGACTCCTCCAGGCGCACCCCTAGGGCCGGCCGCACCTCCCCCTCCCTCCTTTATATACGGGGGCAGGGGGCACCCCATGACAACAACAATAGATCTCTTGATCTCTTAGCCGTGTGCGGTGCCCCCCTCCACCATAGTCCTCCTCGATAATATTCTAGCGGTGCTTAGGTGAAGCCCTGCGACGGTAGGACATCAAGATCGTCACCATGCCATCGTGCTGACGGAACTCTCCCTCGACACTCGGCTGGATCGGAGTTCGAGGGGGGTCATCGAGCTGAACGTGTGCTAGAACTCGGAGGTGTCGTAGTTTCGGTGCTTGATCGGTCGGGCCGTGAAGACGTACGACTACATCAACCGCGTTGTTCTAACGCTTCCGCTTTCGGTCTACGATGGTACGTGGACAACACTCTCCCCTCTTGTTGCTATGCATGACCATGATCCTTGCGTGTGCGTAGGAAATTTTTTGAAATTACTACGTTCCCCAACAGATGCCGCATAGTTCTCCGACAGAGGACGTGGATATGCTCTCTGCCACGAATTACGAAGTAGAGAGCGCCATGAATCACCGGCGCCAACGGGCCGTACTTTGCAACAGCATATTTTCCGAAGAGGCATTTAATGCTTTCAATTCGGGAGACGCATACTTCCGAGCTGCTCAAGGCGGGCTTGCCTGAGCGACGGACCAGTATACCAAAGATATACGGGTAAGAAAATTTGATAAGCATGTATAGCAGTAGCCCCTGAGACTTGAAACAGTTGGAACAACTGTTTTAAGGATCAATTTATGCACAGGTCCTTGTAGATAAGAATGAGCAATTGTCTCGGGAGCTGGAGGAGTGCAAGGCCCAGCTGAGGGCCATGGTTGCCAAGTTAGAGGAATCCCAGAAGGCCTCATCTGGTAACATTTGTCTCAATTGTACGAAGCTGCACCAATTAATAAGTGGATGGTATGACAAGTCTAATAGAAAATTCTGCAGACAATCCTGGGGTGAATCCGGAGGGCGTAAGAGATGACGAGTCGCATCTCAAAGGGCAGCTAAAGGCTGGCGAGTGTGTTCTTATGCAAGTTAGGTAGGAGAAGAACAATCTTCAAGATGCCAATGTCCAGCTGGACGTGGAATTAAAAGACGTCCGCGCTCAGCTGGCGGACTCCGTGAAGGAGAACAGGAGGCTTCGACGCGGCATTTATGGTAAGTGCCTAAACGATCTATAGTACTGCTCGGCGAGGAAGCATATTGAAAGAATTTTATTTGCAGGAATGTTAACGGGCCGCCCTGAGGAGGAGATGCCCTTGTCTGCAGGCGATTTACTGCAAGACCTCTCACAACTGCACGAGCGAGCTCGGTAGGTGATGCAGGGCGTTGCTTAGGCCTTGTGGCCATCAAGCTTCCTGCCGAATGGCATGGGGGAGCTTGTGGATATGCTTCAAGGGGCACGGAGGCGCTTCCGATTGTGGAAGATGTCAGCCTGCCGGCAAGGTGCAAGATAAGTCTGGGCTATGGTGAAGACGCACTACACCAAGTTGGACCCGAACCATATGGCAGAAGTCGGACCGGCAGGGCCAGATGGGCAAGAAATTCTCATGAGGTGTATAACCAGGTAGCGTTAGCCGCAAAGTATTCCCAACAGGATTGCAAGCTAGATAGCTTGTTGGATGGTATAGAGGAGGAATATAGTCAGTCCAAGTGACTGTGTAATTCAATGGACATAAGTAGTCCCTAGCCAGATAAAAATCATTTGTCATGGCGGACCTTTTTGCTTCAGCCCCCGGATCCTATAGTCCGGGGTGTGTCCGAATACCCGCTCAGTTATACAGAACCAGGGTATGCATGAAAACCAGGCGTAGGGGTCATAACTGCTTGAACAGACAAGTACCCAACTAGGTATGTTATATTACATGGATAGTAAGAAACATCTTCCAGGGAGAATAGTTCCGTTAGGAGTTCCTTTCCCTGGGTACGCATGTGACGATGCACATGTCTGGACTGCGAAACAGGACGCAGGATACAAAACTTCTGGGGATTTACATTGTAATAAATGAATACATCTTTTGTTCACTGACCAAATATTCCCTTAAGGACGCTAGGTTTCGGCTTCACCCAGTCTAAGGTACACATCCGGCTGAACCGGCAGTAACAATCGCAGAGGTGCTCCCCTTATGCCCTAGCCGAATTAACGGGAACGTAGGGCATAAACACAAGAGCCGGGCAACCCAGCTTGGCCACATCTTAAGTCATATCGATGCATATAATGGTGAAGAAAAGGCACATATGGAAAAAGAACGCATATGTGATGGGCAAAAAGCCATTAAAGTAATTATATTTAGCTTCCGTATAGGAAGCCCCCAAGTATTGCTTACACACATAGTGCGGCCGGAGTGATCCGGGCATCCGTACTGTATTAAATACTTTGTGTGAAGAGGGAAAAAGGTCAAGAAAGGAAAAGGGAGGGAGCATAATTAGAAAGGGAGGGGTTAAGGAGACGAACACTGAGTCCGGCGCTAGGCATAGAATCTCCGGAGTCTGGAAGCGTTCCACGGGTTCGGCTCGAGTATGTTATCGGATGCATTACGTAAGCGGTATGCTCCTCCAGTGAGCAACTCTATCAATGACGAAGGGACCTTCCCACATAGGTTTGAGCTTGTCCTTCTTCTTCTCCGGTAGGCGTAGAACGAGTTCGCCAATATTATAAGTTTTGGCCCGCACTTCTCTTCTTTGGTACCGTCGAGCCTGCTGCTGATAGAATGCGGAGCAGGATTTTGCGACGTCGCGCTCCTCCTCAAGGGCATCCAAGCTATCCTGCTGATCTAACCGGCTTCCTTCTCTTTGTACATGCGTACGCGAGGCGAATCATGTATTATGTCGCAGGGTAGTACTGCTTCCGCGCCGTACACCATAAAAAATGGTGTATATTCGGTGGTGCGATTCGGCATGGTCTGCAGCCCCCAGAGTACGGAGTCGAGTTCTTAGACCCAGTGCGTGTCCGACTCTATCAAGGATTGCACTAGTCTGGGTTTGATGCCGCTCATGATGAGACCATTTGCCCGTTCGACCTGGCCGTTTGTTTGGGGATGGTAGACGGAAGCGTAGTCGAGCTTAATGCCCATTTTGCCGCACCAAGTTTTCACTTCACCGGCTATGAAATTTGAGCCATTATCAGTGATGATGCTGTGGGGGACGCCGTATCGGTGTACGACCCTGGATATGAAGTCTATTACTGGTCTGGATTCGGCCGTTTTGACTGGTTTGGCTTCTATCCATTTGGTGAACTTGTCCACCATGACCAATAAGTATTTTTTCTTATGGCTTCCCCCTTTAAGAGGTCCGACCATATCCAGCCCCCAGACTGCGAAGGGCCAAGTTATTGGGATTGTTTGGACAGCGGTAGGGGGCATATGACTCTGATTTGCAAAGAGCTGGCAACCGACGCAGTGTTGGACAAGGTCCTGTGCGTCTTCCCGGGCCTTCGGCCAATAGAAGCCTATATGAAAGGCCTTGCTAACTAGTGCTCGAGCCGCGGCATGATGCCCGCCCAGTCCGGCATGGATTTCAGCCAAGAGCTGCCGCCCTTCCTCTTCGGAGATGCACCTTTGGAGCACTCCGGTCGCACTTTTCTTATAGAGTTCCCACTCATGGACTTTGTAAGCTTTAGAACGCCAAACAATGCAACGTGCTTCATTTTGGTATTCGGGGAGCTCCGGCCTATTTAGGTAGGCCGAGAAAGGCTCAGTCCATGGGGCAATTACAGCCATGATTTTGTGGGCCGAAGATGTTATTTCGGTGGTGGAGCCTCCGATTATGTGTGACTAGTCATCAACCCCGTGCATCTGCATGGGCTAGTACCCTTAATTAAGCATTAAATATTAAAATTAGTAACAATAGGTGATACATTTATTGTACAAAATCAAAGACTTACATTAGAAAATCAAATATGGCATGTTGGTATTTTGAAACCGGGCCACCTCTTCAACGATTTATGATATCACACGATGTTAACCAATTGGATAAATATTTTCTCTTTAACCCTAATTTGCACTGTTGGTCCATATGTAATGCCTATTGTATTTATCTTTGTTTAACAATTATGTCTATCAATTTTATGAACTTGTCACAGGATGAAAGAGTCATCCGAACAGGCAGGTTTACAACACATTATAATTTTAGATGCCAATTTATAATTAGCAATGTTGTGTTAACTAAAAAAGTATGCATGAAAAGGTAATCAAATTATTCTAAAGAGAAAGGATAGAACAGTGACATGCTAAGGCTCTACAGTTTCATATTTCACATACAGTATGTGCGCGTGCCCAAACAATTAGTAACATTGGTGTCTTCATATATTCAAATGGTAGCAAAAGACAGAACGGCCATGTTTGAGATGAGGTCTAGCGCTCATAGGGAGACTATTATAGTCGGTACGCCTAGCAATGTTGTAGCATATTCTTGTTATTCATCTCTGCATGCCATGATTTCACAGTTCAAAATGCAGTTACATCAAAACAGCGATTTGATTAGTATCTCGTGTACGCAGAATCTGAAAACAACATGCTTAGTTGATGTATCATCTACTCAATCTACTCAAGATCCATAAATATCATAGGGAGCATGTCAATCATCATAGCATCCATATTCGTACCCATCACTAATCACATTCATGCGGATCATATAACTAATGAGATTAGGTGTGGTCGTAAGAACAAAACTGAGGGTTGTTTGGATCTAGGCAAATTTTCCAGTCCCTTGCATGCAGTGGCGTGGATGGTTGCAAGTCTCGTCGAAACTGAAAAAGTGGCTACCATAAGTGTCCAACGATAATATGTAGAAGTGAACTGATGGGAGCGTTCTAGGCGAGACAAAGACCATGGCATGACGCTGGCTTATTGCGATTATGGCAGAGACATAAGATTTTGCATATTGAACAGAGACATCGTTGCAATAATGGTACAACAGGACGATTTAAGTTTATGAGGTGCAGATCGGTCTGTCTATAATTTATTTTTCTTAGCTTTAGATTTGACAGGACGTCTATGATTTTTTTTGCTTGATATACACACCATGTATTGTTACAACTCTAATCACGTTCACTTATTGATCTGAACCGTGTATTTAATATATAAATATTTAATTTATGTTTTTTCTGATAATTAACGTGGAGACTCCGTTGACTCTTTTTCTTTTTTTGAAACTCGTTGATATTTTTATTTCAGCAATCAGCCTCTCTTTTTTTACGTATTTCAGCAAACAGTCTGATCGTGGATTCTAAGTTAAAAAACTCATCGTTGCTTCTTTTCCCTTTTTATCGTTGGTATTTTTTAGACATTTTATTGTTGGAGATTTTAACGGGGACGGGGCCTTCTTAATTTGTGGGATCGGGTAGAGACTTTCCTTATCTGTTTGCTTACGTGAGGATTTCCTTGTTTCTTTACATTAATATTGGACGTGTCACGTGCACTTTTGATAGCACTGGATCATCTATGTTATGGAAGCTTTCCTTCTCTCTCGGTCACAACTTTTACAATCTAACGTTTTCTTTCCTTTTTTGACAGCACGTCTATGTTTGATCTACACATTGTATATGCTTATGACTCTAATCACGTTCACTTGTTGATCTGAACCGTAGATTTAAATTATATAAAGATTTAGTTTATGTATTTTTCTGGAAACTAACGGGGAGTCTCCATCGGTATTTTTATTTCATGGGCAATCAGCCGGATCATGGCTTCTTTTTCCCTATTATCATTTATTTTGACATTATATCATTAGAGATTTTAATGGGGGCTTTCCTTCTTCAATCATGAGAAGCTTTCCTTCTTAATTTATGGCAACGTGTGGAGGCTTTCCTTGTGTGTGTTTTTTTCGCGCTAGGATTTCCTTAATTTTTTTTTCTTACGTGAGATTTTCCATGTTTTGTTTCCCTAATGTTAGACGTGTCACATGGGCTTCTTATATGACTGAACGTTGGGCAAGTTTTCTTTATTTCCTTATTTTTTTTTCTTACGTGAGACTTTCCATGTTTTGATTTCCTAATGTTAGACGTGTCACGTGTCACATGCACTTTTTATATGACTGAACATTATGCAAGTTTTCTTTTTATCCTGACCGTAAAATTTATAATCTAACGGTTTAATTAATTTTGATGATGTGGATTAATGAGGGATCATGAATGGTGCCTCCAATTAGTAAATATAAGATAGTTCCGAATCTGGGGGTGTATTCGGATATCTGCTAGTATTTCTGGACTCCCCTTCCCATACCACGGATGGCTTGAACAGCCTTTCCAGGAATATGTTAGGCGGGACAGGGTCGCGTTTAGCGCTGATGCGGGCGAGGATATCCGCCGCTTGATTGTTTTCACGAGCCACATGGTGGAATTCGAGCCCCTCGAACCGAGCTGACATTTTGAGGACGGCATTATGGTAGGCCGCCATTTTCGGATCCTTGGCATCAAAGTCTCCATTTATTTGTGATATTGCGAGGTTTGAATCCCTGCGCACTTCTAGGCGTTGAATGCCCATAGAGACTGCCATCCGAAGACCGTGCAACAGAGCCTCGTATTCGGCTGCATTGTTGGAGTCTGTGTATAATATTTGGAGGACATACTGGATCGTGTCTCCGGTGGGAGACGTTAGGACTACACCTGCTCCCAATCCGGCCAGCATTTTAGAGCCGTCGAAGTGCATGATCCAGTTAGAGTACGCGCCGTACTCTTTAGGGAGTTCGGCTTTTGTCCATTCGGCGACAAAGTCAGCTAGTACTTGCGACTTGATGGCCCGCTGTGGTTTTTATGTTATGTCGAACGAGAGGAGCTCGATGGCCCATTTAGCGATCCGGCCCGTAGCGTTGCGGTTATTTATTATGTCGTTGAGTGATACTTCGGAGGCCACTGTAGTCGAACACTCTTGAAAGTAGTGTCATAGCTTTCGGGATGCCATGAAGACCGCGTATGCTATTTTTTGATAGTGTGGGTATCGGGATTTGCATGGGGTGAGGACTGTGGACACGTAATAAACTGGCTTCTGGAGCGGAATTTGTATCCGTCAACCTCTCGTTCGACCACGAGCACTGCGCTCACAACTTGGTGTGTTGCAGCTATGTACAGCAGCATAGGTTCGCCAATATTTCGTGCTGTTAGGACAGGATTACTGGCCAATAAGGTCTTTATTTCGTCTAGTCTGGCCGCGGCTGCATCCGTCCACACGAAGTGTTCGGTGCGCCGAAGAAGGAGGTAAAGGGGTAATGCCTTTTCTCCTAACCTGGAGATAAAGCGGCTTAAAGCAGCCACGCATCCAGCTAGTTTCTGGATGTGCTTGAGGTCTGTTGGTATAGCCAACTGCGACAGAGCTCGGATTTTTGCCGGATTCGCTTCAATTCCTCTATTGGAAACAATGAAGCCCAACAGCTTCCCGGAGGGGACACCAAAAACGCATTTTTCCGGGTTCAGCTTGATGTCGTATGTTCGGAGGTTATCGAACGTAAGCCTCAAGTCGTCTATTAGGGTTTCGACGTGTCTTGTTTTTATGACCACGTCGTCCACGTATGCCTTCACTGTTTTGCCGATTTGCTTTTCCAGGCATGTTTGAATCATGTGTTGATAGGTCGCGCCGGCATTTTTAAGCCCGAAAGGCGTAGTGTTGAAGCAGAAAGGACCATATGGCGTTATGAAAGCTATTGCAGCTTGGTCGGACTCTGCCATCTTTATTTGATGGTATCCAGAGTATGCGTCGAGGAAACATAGCGAGTCCTGTCCTGCTGTGGCGTCGATGATTTGATCAATGTGAGAGAGGGGAATGGGATCCTTGGGGCAAGCCTTGTTGAGGTCTTTGGAGTCGACGCATAGGCGCCAGGATTTGACCTTCTTTGGTACCATTACCAGATTTGCTAGCCAATCTGGATGTTTGATATCTCTGATGAATCTGACCTCGAGTAGCTTGGCTAGCTCCTCCCCCATGGCTTGCCGTTTGGGCTCCGAAAACCGCCTTAGAGTCTCCTTGACAGGTTTGTATCCTTTTAGTATATTGAGGCTGTGTTCGGCCATTCTGCGTGGGATGCCCGGCATGTCCAATGGGTGCCAGGCGAAAATGTCCCAATTCTCGCGTAAGAAGTCTCGCAATGCAGCGTCCATTGTGGGGCTCAACTGTGTCCCGATGGAAGCTGTCTTCGTGGGGTCCGTTGGATGGACTTGGAATTTGACTATCTCGTCTGCGGGTTTAAATGAGGTGGACTTGGGTCGCTTGTCGAGTATCACATCGTCCCTGTCCACGGTGGCACGCAGTGTTGTTAGTTCTTTGGCTGCTAGGGCTTCGGATAATGCTTCCAGGGCTAGTGCTGCGGTTTTGTTTTCGGCACGAAGTGCGACGTCCGGATCACTGCCTAGAGTGATGATTCCATTGGGTCTAGGCATTTTAAGCTTCATGTACCCATAATGGGGTATAGCTTGAAAGCTTGTAAACGCGTCCCGCCCTAAAAGGGTGTGGTATCCGCTGCTGAAAGGAGCCACTTGGAATGTGATTTCTTCGGACGTATAATTCTCCGGGGTGTCGAATACCACATCGAGTGTGATTTTTCCTGCACACCGCGCTTCCCGACTAGGGATAATTCCCCTGAAGGTTGTGTCGCTTTGTTCAATGCGGCTTTTACCAATTTCCATCTTGTTGAGTGTTTCTTCGTAGATCAAGTTTAATCCGCTTCCGCCGTCCATGAGTACTTTAGTGAGCCGAAAGCCATCCACAATTGGGCTAAGGACCAGAGTGGCTGGTACCCGGGCGGTCTGGAATCGAGGTTCGTCACTGGCATTGAAAGTTATGGCAGTGTCATTCCACGGATTTATTTTTGCCACATGCCAGATTTCAACGGAGCTTCAATGAGCTCGCTTGTGCCTATTGTTTGAGGCGAAAGTCTCGAAGACTATTAGTATCGTATTGTGTTCTTTGGCGGGATGTTGTTCTGCTTTATGGCTTACAAGAAGATCTTCGCCACTTTTTGCTACCTGCCGGCGTATCCAACATGCCCTAAGGCTATGGGTTGGTGTTGTGTCCAGCGTACTGTGGAGTTTACATGGCCCATTAAGCCATTCTTCCAATACGGTTCCACGCCCTGGGGTGGGCTTTGGCTTCGTGGGGATTGGATCGGCCGATTTACGAGAGTTCGCCCGTTTAGCTCGGACAAAGGTTTTGGTGAGAGCCGGACTATCCCAAATTTCCGTTTGGGTTTTCCAGGCACTTTCCATTGCACAGTACTTCCGTACTATGGTTGCCAAGTCAGCAAAGTGCACTATGTCATGGCGACTAATGGCATTAAGGATTCCTTCGTTCGTACAGTTTTTGAGAAAAGTGAGACTGCATCCTCCTCACGACAGTCCTCGACCTTGTTTAGCACAAGGAGGAATCTGGCCCAGTAGCGATGTACTGTCTCATGGGGCTCTTGTCTGATATGGGAGAGACGGTTTAAGTACGGGTGGGTGTTCGTAGCTGAATCCGGATTCTGATCCAATCTATCGCCTAGGGGCAGGGGAGCTTCCGAGTTCGACAGCTCGGGATCCGGGGTGCTGCCCAATTTTTCCGGCCCGCTACCCGATCCTAAGTCCGGGATCTTGGTCATGTTTTCCCTTGAGCGGGTGTCCGGCTCAGGGAGCTCGGTGATCCTGACATAATTCGTCCTCAAAATAGAGGGGAAATCCGTATGTGGCTCCTCCAATACCGCTATCTCATGGATGGCCTGTGGGGATTTAATGTCCCTTGGTCGGGTTTAAGCCCGATCCGGACATAGTCTGTAGCGACTCCCAAAGCGGCGATGCGATCCAAGAGCTCATTAAGAAAGGAGAGCTCTATCGGATCCATCTGTTCGGCGAGTTCCGAATTGACACGAAGGTTATGCGTGATGACCCGAGAGGTCATCGTCGGCACGACAGCCAATGGGGCAGCCATGATGAAGCCGCCGAGTCGGAGAGTTTCGCCTACAGCCAGCGCTCCCCCAGAGGTAATGTTGTCCTTGACAACGAGGCGAGCCATCGAGCCTTGCAGCGACGACACAGAGGAACTCTCAATGAAAGCACCAATGTCGGTGTCAAAACCGGCGGATCTCGGGTAGGGGGTCCCGATCTATGCGTCTTAGGCTGATGGTAAAAGGAAGCAAGGGGCACAATGTTTACCCAGGTTCGGGACCTCTCGATGGAGGTAAAACCCTACTTCCTGCTTGATTAATATTGATGATATGAGTAGTACAAGAGTAGATCTACCACGAGATCGTAGAGGCTAACCCTATAAGCTAACCTATGATGGTTATGATTGTGATCGTGATCAGCCTTCTAAGGACCAACCTCTCCAGTTTATATAGACACCGGAGAGGGCTAGGGTTTACACGGAGTTGGTTACAAGGAAGGAAACATAATATCTGGATCGCCAAGCTTGTCTTCCATGCCAAGGAGAGGCCCATCCGGACACGGGACGGAGTCTTGAGTCTTGTATCTTCACGCCCCAATAGTCCGACCAAAGTATATAGTCCGGCTATTCGGATACCCCCTAATCCAGGACTCCCTCAATAGGGGCGTGGTGGAACATCCCCTTCTCATCGACGACTTCTTTCATGATGATCGTCGCAATATCCCTTTGGATGCGAAAGAAGTCATCTCTAAGTTTATAATCCGCTTCTCCATGAGATTCCACGCACTTGTGGATATGATCATCATTTCTACTTGTCATGCGAAGCTTTTGGTGATCCATGCTGAACTCAATCATGAGATGGAGGATGTAGAATCCATCTTTCTTGCTTGGTTTTGGGACATGGATGCAGCAGAAGTTAGTTTTATGCACGAAACCCATCTTCTTGTTCCTTTGTTTCCTGATCTGCACGTGGCCACCTCTAATGCTGAAGCCTTGGAGAGCATCATCTAGAATATTCATTATGTGGGTGTAGTCCTTCTTCTCGTAGTCTCTGAAAGGGTCGAATACATGGCATGGGAGACTCGCGGGTAAAGAATGATAAGGACGGCGGGCCCGTTGTTGCGGGGAAAAGACACCTCAAATTATTCTCCATATGAGCAAGAAGGAATGATTCAAATGTACGAAATGGTTGTCCGGAATTGACTTACTTTGGATGATAAGGCAGGAGGACAATTTCCTGGTCCTTATTCTATACCATGAAGTTCTGGAGGTAGTCCCTAGTAGTTTCATGCTCAAAGTCGCCGAGACTCAAGAAAGACTCGTGCATGTAGTACGGATCCGCCACACAGATTTGCAAGACTTCTTCTCTCTTCATGATGGAGCTCATATGTAGCGCAAAAAGGCGGACGATTGAAAATCGAGCTGCCTTGTCAGAAACATCTCAAAGATATAGTCAAACCACTGGAAGAACACCTCCGTGGGCCGTGTGTCGATGTAGCACTTCCCCTCAGGCACACGAGCCGCGTATGTCGGATATCATGGATCCTTCGAGGCTAGTAGGCTTTTCTCAGTCGACAGCACATGGTCGTGCAGTCTCCTAAGATCCCCTGATAGTGCCTCCAGCGGTTTCGGCGGTAGCATTGGCTTGCCCATGAGATGGAACATGGACGCACCTTTCACGGGTACACGCTCTTCAGAATCCATCGTCTGGCTGCTATGTGCTCTCGCTTGTTTGGAGGAAGCTATCTTCCCCGATCTCTTCCTCTCCTTTTTCTTAGGCACACCTTCCAGACCCTTCCTTAACCCCTGCCCCAGTGTTGCCGGGCTAAGCATTGTACGACCCATGGCTAGTTGAGCCTTTGTTGAGGCGACATCTTCAGGTGTGTCCTGTGAGAATTTCATGAAGAGAGACTTCTTGCAATCCCTGCTACGACCTTCCTGCCCGGGCAGATCATCCATATCCTCATTAGCATGCTGATAGCCCGATTCGTCATATGGTTGACTCATCACATCTAAGTCACACTCATATGCGTTTCTCATTTCCCAGCAACTCCCAGCACTCGATATGCCTACTATCTAGCACAAATAATGCCAAAATTCACGAAAAATTTCGGCATGATCCTTGCTAAAAAAATGGACATATCGAGCGCTCAAAATTCACCGGAACAGAAATGAATCAACATTCCAGCGTAACATAGGCCACTCGGATCATTTACCCTGCACATAATCATCATGTCCAAATGACATGTCCAAATTCCAAATATGACATGTCCAAAACATCACATGTCCACATATCACATGTCCACTTCAAATTTGCATATAAAAGGAAGAAAAATATAGAACTTGAAGAAGAAGAAACATAGCTAAATTCATAAACTAAATATATAACCTAATTAACCATATGCCCTAACTAAAACCTAAGTAAATTAACCAAAGAACCTAGCTACCAGAGAGAGGAGGAGCGATGGGGGGCTTACAGAGGGTGTAGGCCCGACGACGGCCGAGGTTGGGAGGGGTCGGGGTCGGGGTTGAGCGCTGGTGCCGGAGCTGGGGTCGGGGTCGGGGCCGGTCCATGGGCGAGCGCCGGGGCCGGAGCCGGGGTCGGGGTCGGGGGCGGGGGCGAGCGCAGGGGCGCGGCATGGCAGGGCTCCAGCGGCGCGATAGGGGAACAGAGAGTGTGGGGATTTGAGGGAAAAGAAGCGTGATGAAGTGAGGAGTGTGGATTTGGGGGGTTAAGTGGGAATAGCAGTAGCACATTTAGACAAAACGCGCAATAGCTACTCCAGGTAGCTATAGCAGTTTTATGTAGAAACCGCTACTGCTATCTTGACTAGTTGTATCTCTTTTCTCAGAAAAGCGCTCCTGCTATAACCAGTACCTATATAGCAGTTTTCCTGTTTGTTTCCTTCTATTTTCTTTTCCTTTATTTTCTCTCACTTTTTTTCCGAGAGTAGTGAACGAAGGGAAGGTGATATATATTGCATCATTTGACGGTTAAGTATGTATACAAAATTGGAACATATATATTACATCATTGGACCCATGCATAATACTCCCTCCGTTCCTTTATATAAGGTGTATTTATTTTTTGATAAAATTCCATAATGTATGGTGCATTTGTTCTATTTCCTCGTAATTCCGATGTTGGCCCTTCAGAAAAAGGAAAGTATCTCTCCCCTGATTGCTTGTATCTCTCCTTGTAGAGAAAGAAAATGAAACTATCTCTCTCCCGATTGCGTGTATCTCTTTCTTTCCTAGCCTAAATGATTTACTTGCCACTAATCTACGAATTAGACAAGGGTAATTTTGTCCTAAGTAGTCCATAATTCTGTGCCTCGGTTAACGTGCTGAAAATAATACACCTTAGATAAAGGAATGGAGGGAGTAATGGCCAAGTGTGTTTACAAAATAGGAACATATATATTACATCATTTGACCGATAACATACGGTTCCTCAGTGTTGATGTTTTCTTTTTGAGTCATCTTCTTTCCCTTCTTGTTCGTTGAACAATTATTGAGCCCCTCATTGTGACTTTTCCTTTTTCATGGAGTATGATTTTTCTTAGGTAATGTTGTATTGATTCTTATTTTGACGTATACTTCATCATCATCGTCATCTTCCCTCATTGGGTTGTCGTACTGATCGTAGTCTTCCTCGTTGGTGAGTCTATCCATTCCAATGATGTTCCTTTTGCCTCTCCTCACGAAAACACGGCTGGGATTGCACGGGTCGGTTATGAAGAAGCATTGTGTCACGTGCTTAGCATGTACCCATAGCTCATTTTTTGCGATAGCGTTCACGGTAGCGCTCTTGGCGTCGGGTATAGTCATGGTAGTGAAATTCCGGTTTTCTCTTTCGACATTCTTAGCCCATCTAACAAGGAACATCGTCGTGTTATGTAGTCTAGAGTAGTCAAGCTCCCAGATCTCCTCGACCCTTTCGTAAAATCTTTCAGTTGCGTTGTTGTCGCTGCCGGTCATGCATTCCATCGTCACTCCTGAGTTCTGATCATCACTGTCCATATCTTTAGCCTCCGTGTAGAACGTGTATCCGTTGATATCCTATGCCTGATAGGTTACGAGGTCGGGCGAGGGGCCATGTGCTAAGGCGTATATGAGCAATCCGTCCTTAGAGCCCTCCTCCAGGGGATTAGCAATAATATGCTCTTTGAACCAATGCAGGAAAGTGGAGTTGTGCTCTCTGGTAACTTCGGCGTCCGTCCTGCATACCCCCGGTCACGATACTTCTTTGCGATAATTTCTTTATGCAGTGCCACGAAAGGATCTACCTCGTCTAGGTGTTGTAGCACTACCAAGTTTGCTTTGTCAAAGTCGCTGCATCGATCTAAGTATGCCACGTGCAGTTCCATGCGACCGTTGGAGTGACCTTCTCCTTCGAGCCTCCCATCGTGCTTGTTAACTGGCAAACCAACACTAACACTAGGCGGCTGGTCTGCGCCATATAGAAAATTCTCACAGAAAGAGATGCACTCTTGTGTTAGATAGCCCTGGACGATGCTTCCATCCGGACGGGACATGTTACGAACGAATCCTTTGATGATCCCATTCATCATGTCAAACGACATCATGTTGTGCAGGAATGACGGCCCCAGGTCTATTATGTCGTCCACAATATGGACACATAGATGCACCATCACGTCAAAGAACGCGGGCGGGAAGTACATCTCAAGCTCATTCAGTATCACAACGATCTCTTCCTATAGCCTTCGGAGCTGCTTCACACCGATCAACTTTCGAGATATGACGTTAAAAAAGTTGTAGAGACCAATAAGCGTGTCACGGACGTGCTTGTCCATTATCCCTCTATGGGCAACAGGTAGTATCTGCATCATCATCATCACATGACAGTCATGGGACTTCATCCCGCTGAACCTTTTCTTGTCTGTGTCTAGATATCTGCTTATCTTGCCACAGTAACCGGAACTAACTTTGACTCTGGTAAGGCACTTAAAGAATTGATCGATCTCAGCCTGACTTAAGGTGAAGCAATAAGGTGGGCAATAACCTTCTTTCTTTACTTTCTTGCCCTTCTTCTCCTGCGCCTCTGTCTACATCTCTGTCTCGTCTGACTTTTTAGGGGCGGCATGTGCATATCTTCCCTGATATTCAAATCTTGCAAGTCTTTTCTTGCCTTCGTCCCATCCTTGGTCTTATCCGGCATGTTCATCAGTGTCGCAAGCAACCTCTCAAGGACATTTCTACAGATATGCATTTGATCAAGGCAATGAGGTGTATCGAGTTTGTGCCAGTACTCCAAGTCCCAGAATACAGACCTCGTCTTCCATACCTTCAGCAGCGGCTCCGGCGCCTTTTTCATCGTGTTTCCTGGCGTGGGGCACTCCTTCCAGTTTTTCAATAGCTCATCAATTTCGGCGCCGCTCCGCTTGCGTGGAGGTCCTCGATGCTCAGTGTGACCATTGAATAGATCTCCATGGTTTCTCCATGGGTCGTCCTATTCGAGCCATCTTCGAGGCCCCATGTACATGATTTTCCCAGACCCGCCATATTTCCTTGACGTTAGCTGCTGAGACATCGTATCATCCATGCACCGCATGCATTCGCAATATCCATGGCACACCTAGCCTGCGACATATCCATAACCGAGATAGTCGTGCACCGTTGTGATCAGCGCGACTCTCATGTAGAAATACTCGCCTTTGCTGGCGTCCCATGTCTTGGCCGGTGTTTTCCAAAACCTTTCTAACTCCTCTTGAAGTAGCCCCAGATACAAATTAATATTGTTTCTTGGTTGTTTTGGCCCTTGAACCAGCATGATCATGTGAATGTACTTCGACTTCATGCGCAACCAGGGGGAGGTTGTACATCCATACAAACACGGGCCATGTGCTATGGTTGGTGTTCTGGTGGCCAAACAGATTCATGCCATCGGTACATGCGCCGAGCACGATGTTCCGTGCATCACATTTGGAATAACGATAGAAGCTGTTCAACGCTCTCCATTGGCTTCCATCCTTGACGTGTCTAAGCTTCGGATCATATCCATCGTCGGCTTCTTTCTCTCTGCGTGCCAGCGCATTAGCTTTGCTTCCTTGGGATCTACGAAATACCGCTGGAGACAGGGAGTGATCGGTAAGTACCATACAACTTTCTGGGGACATTTCTTCCTGGCCTTCTTGTATCGAGAAGCATTGCACACCGGACAGCTTGTTTTTTCCCAGTGCTCCTTATGATAAATTATGCAATCGTTGATGCATGCATGGTATCTAACGTGCGGCAAATCAAGAGGGCACATGATCTTCTTGGCCTCATCAACACTAGTAGGACATAGATTCCCCGCGGGAAGAACATCCTTTAGGTACTTGAGATGCTCATCGAGGCTAGTGTCGGTCCATTTGTTTTTAGCCTTCGTCTTCAAGAGTTGGAGCGTGAAACTCAAGCGGGTCACCTCAGGATTGCAACCATCATACAATGGAGTGTTCGAGTCTACCACCAGTTGCTCAAACTTAGCCTCCTCTCTAGAAGCAGCTCCCTCAGTACTCATCTCCTTGTGAAGCAGTGCTTGAACATGAGGGTCCCGCACGATTGAACTTAGTACCGACGAACTCTGCTGTGTGGAGTCCATGTTCTCTCCGTCACCATGTCCAGCCCCTTCTCCTCCGCCATATCCGGCCCCTTCTCCGCCGCCATGTCCGGCCTCTTCCCCGCCGCCATTATCGATCATATCTTCATCTTGCCACATGTCGTCATTGCCTGCCCTGTCGGCATCCTCAACATCGTCATCCTCATCTTCAATTATCCATGGAGTATAGCCATCCATGAAACCAGCCATGAGTAGGTGCGCTTCGACACGACCATCGTCATAGGGGTCGAGCCAAACTATTCCTTTGCATTTTCAACAAGGACATAAAACCTCTGTCTGGTTATTTTCTTTCATATCCTGCACTGCCGACCGCAACCACCTGTCCACCATTGTTCCACTGACCATCACGAACGTCTGCACGGTAATAATAAATAAATTGATCATAAAAATGCGTGCATGCATCAAAGTCATACAAAAATTTGGCATGACCTTCCCTAAAAATAGGACATATAGATCTAGAGTTTGCCCAGAATTCACCAAAACGGAAATAAATCGACATTTCGGCAAAACATAGGCAACTCAAAAGCACAATTTGGCGTTAACTCATGACACACACACAATTTCTATCATATCGCCCAATTATCATATCACACACACATACACATATTTCCATTTTGCAAAAGCATGAAATTTTAATCACCTCTATCTCGAGATCGAGCACACAGTGGAGTTGATGATGTAGGGAGATCAAAAGTGCACAAAGCTCTTCTTGACAAAGATAGATCTAGTTAGGGGACAAATAGGTCACTTAACTAAATGCTACATCTACCTAGCTAGCTAATTTGGGAGGAGACAACTTCAACTAGTGGAGGGGGAAGGAAAAAAGAGAAAGGAGATGCATTAATGGAGGTGGTGTAGTTAGCTAGGAGTAATGAAGAGTGAAAAAGGTAGGTAGAAGAGGGAGAGTAATGGGGGGAGAAGTGTTGAGGAAGAAGAAGAGTGAGAGAGGGAGGATGTGGGAGGTAGGGGAAAGGGAAGAGAGGAGATGGGGGAGGGGAGGATGGGTGGAAAAAGGAGGTCGTGTGTTGCGTCTTAGCAGTAGCGGGGGAGGAAAAACATGCTACTGATAAGAGCGTAGCAGCAGCGCGCTTTTCTCACGCGCGCTACTGCTAAGCGGGGCCAACCGTGTGGCCAATTTCAAAATTAGCAGCAGCGACAGGAGTAAAAAGCGCGCTACAACTATTGCATTAGCAGTAGCGCATGTTGTGGCACCGCGCCACTGCTAAACTTAGGTTGGTGGGTACTGTCGGTCGATTTTTGTAGCAGCGCGGTTTAGCCTGCACGCGCTACTACTAAATTTGTATCAGTAGCGAGTTTTTCGTACCCGCGCTACTGCTAATTAGCAGTAGCGCTTCTTTTTGTGCCGCGCTGCTGCTAAGACTCTGTGTATAAGGTTTTCCCTAGTAGTGCTAGCTCCCAACGTTAGTCGTCCGATCATACCCTCGCGCCAAGCGACAGCCCTTAGATCTGGTCTTCTAGAAGGAATTAGGTGGGCTGGCTGCGTGCAGGCTCTACACCGTTGGATCACAAGGATGGCTCCGCATTGTTGGATCATGGGGAGATCCGCGAGAGGTGATCCTATTGGTTGTGCTAGGCTTCTCGCCCACCACCGACTCCACGAAAAAACGTTGTTATTGGGCCCAAAAGGAAACCACGCTCTGGTTGGGCCGTCGAATTGCGTCGTTTTTTTGCATCGTTTGCTCTGTTTTTTGTGAACGTGCTGGCTCTATATTTTTGCATCGTTGAAATTCATTGACATTGCGTAGCAAAATTTAGTTCTTTTTGTTCTATACAAATGCAAAATGACCAAATTTTTAAGGGCCAAATTTATTTTTATCATGCAAAATGGCCACAAACTATTCAAAAATTGTCTCTTTTTGTTCATACAATATATATGACCACGATTCCCATGCATGCAATTAGCTTATTTTTCTTCTTATTTTAAAACCACCATTTACCACGCGTGCACACTCCCGATGCTGCGGTGGGTTTGAAAACGGGCTACTTCACATTTGACCCCGTTATTGCCATGGTCAAATAACACGTAGCACTATGGCTATTTAAGCCACCCTCTGCCTCTGCCATCCCTCATCCATCTCCCATCCTCTCTGCCATCTGCCCTTCTTGCTCTTCGACCACTTCTCCTTCTTCTAGCACATCCTCAGCCATGCAGTACACTGGACTAACCTACCACTTCCCACCCACCATGCCAGAGAGGCTCTACCCTCCTGGCATGTATGTTGAGCGCACACTACGTGTGTGGGCGATATCAAGGTGGAGGACCGCAAGGAACTTCACCGAGTTCTTCCTCACGTCCGGCTACCATCACCTCCTGCAGGGATCTCCAAGGATGTTCCGTGTCGAGGAGGTCATCCAAAATGGGGTGGTGGTTGCTCTCCTTTCCCACTTCACCAACACATTCGACGCCTTACACCTCCTCGGCCGGGTGTTTTGGTGTGGCTGTGAGTTCATCGCTTTCACCACCCACAGCATGTTCACGGAGTACACCAACATCTTCCCCACCGCGTCGCGCATGCACACTCTTCCGTACCCCATCGACAACGCCCCAGAGGAGCAGTGAAGGGTGCCCGGAGGAGGAGCGAGGTGGAGAAGGCGGCGTCTAGGGTTCTAAACCCTATATCTATTTTTCTTTTTTTTTGAGTCTATGTTATGTTAAGTTGTAATTGAACTAAGTTGGAGATGCTTTGGTCTTGTTGGCCCTTTTATTAAGTTCTATTATTAAGTTTTCTATCTATTATATTGTGAAGTTCTTCCTAGTTTCAACTATGTGATCGTGTTATGGGCTTGTTGGCCCTATCAACATCTTTGTTGATTGTTTTCTTAGAGAGCTCACTTTGTTAGTAACCACCGAGTGCATGCAGTCACAACGAACCCTTCTTTTTTACACAAGCCACAAATATGTAGACACCTAGCTAGTGCATGCAGCCATAACATATTTGTTCGATTTATTTGTCGTAGCTAAACGGGTGCAGATGCGAGTGTATCGAAAAGTCTGCAACTGATCGTAAAAAATCATGCTCTAAATCGAGGAGACAAGTGTGCGAGAAGAGAGGAACCAGTGGTAGCGACTGTCGCTGCATCCGTGGCGGCTGGCGTGCACGAAAGTGGCTCGGTCAGTGCAACGTGGTGGCACGCATCAGCACATGCAGGCTCGGTTGGCGCATCGGTCAGCGCATGTAGGCTCGGTCGGCGCATTATGGCGGTGCGCATCGACGCATGTAGGCAGGCTTGTTGGGTGCATGCATAGTAGGCTTCTGTCGTGGCGGCACGCAGGCATTTAATGCAAGGGACGGCCCAACGAAACTATGGCCCAACGGTCGAACAGCGACACCGCCCAACGCGGCCCCACTCGTTAGAGTTAACGGTCAAAGCACTAACCCGACGGAGACGTCCATTGTGACCTCTTCTGAGGGTTTCGGGCAAGGGAGTGGGGAAAACTAAGCAAAAGTTAAGAGGGTGGGGATGAATGAGTAGAGCTAAGGAACCAGGGGCACAGATGTAAAAAAAACCTTTTCATTGGCTAGGAGGTGTCGTGCGGGGTAGCTATTTGAGTACGAGAGGTGTGCGATGAGACCCCTATGCATGCTCATCGGGAGGAGAGCCCTTTGACCTCTATCCACCACCCACCTCCCTCTCAACGTCTCCACTAATGGCGCCCGAGCCCTTATTTCACGTTGTGGCTATGTCTCACTCAACTGAGATTTAAGAGAGAGAAAAGAAAATCTGAAATGAAAGTTTTGCGCTCATCTTGATGTAAGATCCGACGAACCTATATAGCATCAACTGTGACTTATAGCAAGATTGATGAATATAAGGATGATGACAGTGGATAATAATTATCTTACATATTTAGGAAGATAATGCAAAAAGCCACATGCGGCAACGCTTGAAATAGACAAGGCCAAAAGAAGAAGGAAGACAACGATCTGGCTCGTTGATCTCTACTTTCTTGATGTGTTGTTGCTGGCCGCGGGAACTAGTCTCTGTGGCGAGCGGCGATGAGATCTTTTGTGTCCTCAAGACACTCCTTGAGAGCATCCATGGATTCCTCCACCAGCCTTTGGTGCTTGATGCGGAGCATGTCATTCTCGTCAATCAGTTTCTTGACGATGACGTCGGTCCTCTTCAACAAGGCAGTGGTCTCCTATTGCTGCACCACACTTCCAATGATCTCGCCCTCAGCATGTCGTGCTCGGCCATGAGCTTCTCATTGCGCTCCCTTAGTTGTCGGATGATGCCGGTAGCCTGTTCAGACGAGGCTTTCATGTCGTCCTGCAACCTTGCGCTAGCCGGAGATCTGATCCATCTGGCTATGGACGATTGCATGCATGCACTTGTAAGAGTCCTTGCCTGCCCGTGAGACATTTTCCCAGGCCGCCGCGGTGCGGGAGGACATCTTTGCTGCATTCGCGGTGCGGCGGGACATCTCTGCTGCTTCCGCGGTGCGGCCGAACTACTCTACTGCATTGACAGTGCAGCGGGACCTCCATTGCTGCTTCAGTGGCGCGGCGGGAACTCTGTGCTGCTACGACAACGCGGCGGTACACGTCAGGACATCTCTCGTTCTTCTGCTTCCATACTCGCCTCTCCCTGGTGGCAATCTCTCAACCCAGAACTCACGCTGGCCATGCCAGACGCAAGGGAAGATGATAAATGACTTGTTTTTTTTGTGAATGAGGAGTTGAGGAGGAATGTGCAGTCATCTTGGAGTACTAGTAATTTATAACCGAGTACTAATACGCTCCTAAGTGGGAAACCATTTAGGTTTTGATCGGTGTGAACATGACCGCAATTAAATATAGCGTGGTAGTAATTTGGAATGTGACAGGACGCAGGCTTAAAATTTATTGACGGTTCTATACTTTCTAAATGTGGCACTATTCCCGGACGACACAACGTGGGCACGCTTTCTTGGCCTCGTACGTGGCGTTTGCACCATAGGGTGCACCACAATAGGCAATGTCAGCACACATCTTGTTCCAACAACCGTGCGCGCTCGTTATTGCCATTGTGCACACTTCTTTTAAATAGAATGTGTGCCCGTCTAGCGCGCACACGTTGATCTGTCTAACTGTTTCTGTTTGTTGTGTCTAATCGCAAATAGTTCATCCATGTGAAGTATATGCCATCAATCATTGACACTTTGATCTGGGCATCTGGCTAATCCTTTCTGTTATGTTGCCTAATTGAACACAGTTAATCCTTCTGAAGTGTATGCCCTCAATCGCACACACCTTTATCTAGCTGCTTGTTTCTGTTATTCCGCCTTATCACAAACAGTTAATCTGAGTGAACTATATGCCGTATATCGCACATGCCTTCATCTGGCTGCCCGATTCTGTTCTTCTTCCTCATCGCAAACCGTTAATTGAACTGAACCGTATGCCCTGCATCGCACATGCAACTAAAATCGGAACTGTGTTTGATGGCTCGGCCATCGCAAACGTTTTGCATCTTTTTTGACAATTTTTTTACATCACCGTTTGTGACTAATGCATCGCACACAGTTTCATCAAAGGGTCTCTGATCGTAGTGTCGTCTTAGCAGCATCCTGCATTAGTGGAAATAGCAATAAGTGAATGTTGTTGAGGACATTAAAAACTCAAATATATATAGTCAATGAAGAACACCAGTCAAAAAGTTTGAACAAATTGCAAACTTTAGGAATTTGAAAATTGAAGAATTTGCAAAATGACAAAAAAAAACAAATTTGAAGATTTTCAACTTAGGTTGGTGGGGTAACTGATACGTCCATTTTGCATCATGCTTTTATATCGATATTTATTGCATTATGGGATGTTACTACACATTATGTCTCAATACTTATGGCTATTCTCTCTTATTTTACAAGGTTTATCATGAAGAGGGAGAATGCGGCAGCTGGGATTCTGGCTGGAAAAGGAGCAAATACTGGAAACCTATTCTGCACAGCTCCAAAAATACTGAAACTCCACGGAAGTCACTTTTGGAATTAATAAGAATTATTGAGTGAAGAAAATACCAGAGGTGGCCCACACCCTTGCCAGGAGGGTGGGGGCGCCCCCCTACTAGGCGCGCCCCCTGTCTCCTGGGCCCCCTGGTGGCCCTCCAGTGCCATCTTCTACTATATGAAGGCATTTACCCTGGAAAAAAACCATAAGCAAGCTCACGGGACAAAACTCCACTGCCACGAGGTGGAACCTTGGCGGAACCAATCTAGGGCTCCGGCGGAGCTGGTCTGCCGGGGAAACTTCCCTCCGGGAGGGGGAAATCATCACCATCGTCATCACCAACGATCCTCTCATCGGGAGGGGTCAATCTCCATCAACATCTTCACCAGCACCATCTCCTCTCAAAACCCTAGTTCATCTCTTGTATCCAGTTTTGTATCAAAACCACAAATTGGTACCTGTGGGTTGCTAGTAGTGTTGATTACTACTTGTAGTTGATGCTAATTGGTTTACTTGGTGGAAGATCGTTCAGATCCTTAATGCATATTAATACTCCTCTGATCATGAACATGAATATGCTTTATGAGTAGTTACGTTTGTTCCTGAGGACATGGGTGAAGTCTTGCTATTAGTAGTCATGTGAATTTGGTATTCGTTCGATATTTTGATGAGATGTATGTTGTCTCTCCTCTAGTGGTGTGAACGTCGACTACATGACACTTCACCATTATTTGGGCCTAGAGGAAGGCATTGGGAAGTAATAAGTAGATGATGGGTTGCTAGAGTGACAGAAGCTTAAACCCTAGTTTATGTGTTGCTTCGTAAGGGGCTGATTTGGATCCACTAGTTTCATGCTATGGTTAGGTTTACCTTAATACTTCTTTTGTAGTTGTGGATGCCTGCAATAGGGGTTAATCATAAGTGGTATGCTTGTCCAAGAAAGGGCAGTACCCAAGCACCGGTCCACCCACATATCAAATTATCAAAGTACCGAACGCGAATCATATGAGCATGATGAAAACTAGCTTGACGATAATTCCCATGTGTCCTCGGGAGCGCTTTTCTTATTATAAGAAATTGTCCAGGCTTGTCCTTTGATACAAAAAGGATTAGGCCACATTGCTGCACTTTATTTACTTTCATTGCTTGTAACTCGTTACAAATTATCTTATCACAAAACTACCTGTTACCTACAATTTCAGTGCTTGCAGAGAATACCTTACTGAAAACCGCTTGTCATTTCCTTCTGCTCCTCGTTGGGTTCGACACTCTTACTTATCTAAAGGACTACGATAGATCCCCTATACTTGTTTGTGATCAAGACTCTTTTCTGGCGTCGTTGCCGGGGAGTGAAGCGACTTTGGTGAGTGGAACTTGGTAAGGAAACATTTATATAGCATGCTGAAATTTTCTGTCACTCGTTACTATGGAAACTAATCCTTTGAGGGGCTTTTTTGGAGTATCTTCGCCCCGACCAGTAGAGCAAAGAGTTGCTCCTCAACCTACTGAACCTACTGAAAATATTTACTTTGAGATTCCTTCGGGTATGATAGAGAAACTGCTAGCTAATCCCTTTGCAGGAGATGGAACATTGCATCCCGATTTACACCTTATCTTTGTGGATGAAGTTTGTGGATTATTTAAGCTTGCAGGTATTCTGGATGATGTTGTTAATAAGAAGGTCTTCCCTTTATCTTTGATGGGAGATGCATTGACATGGTATAGGCTATGTGATGATACGGGATCTTGGAACTATAAACGATTGAAGTTGGAATTTCACCAGAAGTTCTATCCTATGCATCTTGTTCATTGTGATCATAATTACATATATAATTTCTGGCCTCGCGAAGGAGAAAGCATCGCTCAAGCTTGGGGGAGGCTTAAGTCAATGTTATATTCATGCCCCAATCATGAGCTCTCAAGAGAAATGATTATTCAAAAAATTTATGCTCGGCTTTCTCTCAATGATCGCACCATGCTCGATACTTCCTGTGTTGGTTCTTATATGTTGAAGAATACTGAATTCAAGTGGATTTATTGGAAACAATTAAACGCAACTCTGAAGATTGGGGTTCCGACGATGGTAAGGAGTCAGGTATGACACCTAAGTTTGATTGTGTTAAATCTTTTATGGATACTGATGCTTTTTGTGGATTTGGAGCTAAATATGGACTTGACTCAGAGATAGTAGCTGCTTTTTGTGAATCTTTTGCTACTCACGTTGATCTCCCTAAGGAAAAGTGGTTTAAATATAATCCTCCCACTGAAGTAAAAGTAGTTGCTCCTATTACAGTTGAAAAAAATACAATCACATATAATGATCCTATTGTTCCTACTACTTATGTTGAGAAACCTCCTTTTCCTGTTAGGATAAAGGATCATGATAAAGCTTCAACTGTTGTTCGTAAGAGTAATACTAGAACATATACACCCCCTGAGCAAATTAAATTTGAACCTAGTATTGCTATGGTTAAAGATCTCTTGGATGATAATATATATGGGAATGTTATTTACTTCTGTGAACAGGCTGCTAATATTGCTAGACCAGATGCTAAGATACATAGACCTGTTGTAGGCATGCATGTTATTTCTGTTAAAATAGGAGATCATTGTTATCATGGCTTATGTGACATGGGTGCTAGTGCTAGTGAAATACCTTTTTCCTTATATGAAGAAATTATGCATGATATTGCACCCGCTGAAATAGAAGGTATTGATGTTACAATTAAGCTTGCCAATGGAGATACTATTAAGCCAGTTGTGATTGTTAGAGATGTTGAAGTCTTGTGTGGGAAAGTTAAATATCCTGCTGATTTTCTTGTTCTAGGTTCCCCACAAGATGACTTTTGTCCCATTATATTTGGTAGACACTTCTTGAATACTGTTAATACTAGGATTGATTGTGAAAAGGATATTGTTACAATTGGCTTAGGGGATATGTCTCATGAGTTTAATTTTGCTAAGTTTCATAGACAACCCCATGATAAAGAATCACCTAGTAAGGATGAGATTATTGGTCTTGCCTCTATTGCCGTGCCTCCTACTGATCCATTAGAACAATATTTGCTAGACCATGAAAATGATATGTTTATGGATGAAAGAAGGGAAATAGATAAAGTATTCCTTCAACAGGGTCCTATTCTGAAACACAACCTACATGTTGAAATCCTAGGGGATCCTCCTCCACCCAAGGGTGATCCCGTGTTTGAGCTCAAACCTTTACCTGATAATTTTAAATATGCTTATCTTGATGAAAAGAAGATATATCCTGTTATTATCAGTGCTAACCTTTTAGAGCAAGAAGAGGAAAGATTATTGAAAACTTTGAAGAAGCACTGTGCTGCTATTGGATATACTTCGGATGATCTTAAGGGCATTAGTCCCACTTTATGCCAACACAAAATAAAAGTTGAGAAAGATGCCAAACCAGTTAGAGATCCTCAACGACGGTTAAATCCTAAGATGAAAGAAGTGGTAAGAAAGGAGATACTAAAGCTCCTTGAGGCAGGTATAATTTATCCCGTTGCTGATAGTGATTGGGTAAGTCCTGTCCATTGCGTTCCTAAGAAGGGAGGTATTACTGTTGTTCCTAATGATAAAGATGAATTGATCCCGCAAAGAATCATTACATGTTATAGGATGGTAATTTATTTCCATAAATTAAATTAAGCTACTAAGAAAGATCATTACCCTTTACCTTTTATTGATCAAATGCTAGAAAGACTATCCAAACATACACATTTCTGCTTTCTAGATGGTTATTCTGGTTTCCCCCAAATACCTGTGTCAGCGGAGGATCAATCAAAAACTACTTTTACTTGCCCTTTCGGTACTTTTGCTTATAGACGTATGCCTTTTGGTTTATGTAATACACCTGCTACCTTTCAAAGATGCATGATGGCTATATTCTCTGACTTTTGTGAAAAGATTTGTGAGGTATTCATGGATGACTTCTCCGTTTATGGATCCTCTTTTGATGATTGCTTGAGCAGCCTTGATCGAGTTTTGCAGAGATGTGAAGACACTAGTCTCGTCTTGAACTGGGAAAAGTGCCACTTTATGGTTAATGAAGGCATTGTCTTGGGGCATAAAATTTCTGAAAGAGGTATTGAAGTTGATAAAGCTAAAGTTGATGCTATTGAAAAGATGCCATGTCCCAAGGACATTAAAGGTATAAGAAGTTTCCTTGGTCATGTCGGGTTTTATAGGAGGTTCGTTAAGGACTTTTCTAAAATCTCTAGGCCTCTGACTAATTTATTGCAAAAAGATATTCCTTTTGTCTTTGATGATGATTGTGTAGAAGCATTTGAAATACTTAAGAACGCTTTGATCACTGCCCCTATTGTTTAGCCACCTGATTGGAATTTACCCTTTGAAATTATGTGTGATGCTAGTGATTATGCTGTAGGTGCTGTTCTAGGGCAAAGAGTTGATAAGAAATTGAATGTTATCCAGTATGGTAGTAAAACTCTTGATACTTCCCAGAGAAACTATGCTACTACTGAAAAAGAATTCTTAGCAGTTGTATTCGCTTGTGATATTCAGACCTTATATTGTTGATTCTAAAGTTACTATTCACACTGATCATGCTGCTATTAAATATCTTATGGAAAAGAAAGATGCTAAGCCTAGACTTATTAGATGGGTTCTCTTGCTCCAAGAATTTGATTTGCATATTATTGGTAGAAAGGGAGCTGAGAACCCCGTTGCAGACAACTTATCTAGGTTAGAGAATGTTCTTGATGACCCACTACCTATTGATGATAGCTTTCCTGATGAACAATTAACGGTCATTAATGCTTCTCGTACTGCTCCATGGTATGCTGATTATGCTAATTATATTGTTGCGAAATTTATACCACCTAGTTTCACATACCAGCAAAAGAAAAGGTTCTTTTATGATTTAAGACATTACTTCTGGGATGACCCACACCTTTATAAAGAAGGAGTAGATGGTGTTATTAGACGTTGTGTACCTGAGTATGAACAGGAACAGATCCTACGCAAGTGTCACTCTGAACCTTATGGAGGACACCACGCTGGAGACAGAACTACACATAAGGTATTGCATTCCGGTTTTTATTGGCCTACTCTCTTCAAAGATGCTCGTAAGTTTTTCTTGTCTTGTGATGAATGTCAAAGAATAGGTAATATTAGTAAACGTTAAGAAATGCCTATGAACTATTCTCTTGTTATTGAACCATTTGATGTTTGGGGCTTTGATTATATGGGACCTTTTCCTGCCTCTAATGGATATACACATATTTTAGTTGCTATTGATTATCTTACTAAGTGGGTAGAAGCTATTCCAACTAGTAGTGCTGATCATAACACCTCTATTAAGATGCTCAAGGAAGTTATTTTTCTGAGGTTTGGAGTCCCTAGATATCTCATGACTGATGGTAGTTCACATTTTATTCATGGTGCTTTTCGTAAAATGCTTGCTAAGTATGATGTTAATCATAGAATTGCATCTCCTTACCACCCACAGTCTAGTGGTCAAGTAGAGTTGAGCAATAGAGAGCTCAAATTAATTTCGCAAAAGACTGTCAATAGATCTAGGAAGAATTGGTCCAAGAAACTTGATGATGCATTATGGGATTATAGAACTGCATATAAAAATCCTATGGGTATGTTTCCGTATAAGATGGTTTATGGAAAGCATGTCACTTACCTCTAGAACTTGAAAATAAACCATATTGGGGTATTAAAGAGCTCAATTATGACTTCAAACTTGCCGGTGAGAAGAGGTTGTTTGAAATTAGCTCACTTGATGAATGGAGAACCCAAGCCTATGAGAATGCCAAGCTGTTCAACGAAAAAGTTAAAAGATGGCATGAAAAAAGGATACAAAAGCGTGAGTTTAACGTAGGTGATTATGTGTTGCTATTAAACTCTCGTTTAAGGTTTTTTGCAGGAAAACTTCTCTCTAAGTGGGAAGGTCCTTACGTTATCGAGAAGGTCTATCGTTCCGGTGCCACAAAAATCAACAACTTCGAAGGCACAAGTCTGAGGGTGGTGAACGGTCAAAGAATCAAACATTATATCTCAGGTAATCCTATAAATGTTGAAACTAATATTATTGAGACTGCAACCCCGGAGGAATACATAAGGGACACTTTCCACAACATTTCAGACTCCGAAAAGGAATAGGTATGTGGTACGGTAAGTAAACTGACTCCAAAACAATTCTAATGGCAATTTTTCTCCGTTTTGGAATATTTAAGAATTTTGGAAAGCAAGAAGTAATCCGGGAAGGACATGAGGCCTCCACGAGGGTGGAGGGCGCGCCCACCCTTACTGGGCGCGCCCCCTGTCTCATGGACACCTCGTGTGCCTCTCGGACTCTGTTTTCTTGCACGTTACTTCTCTTGGTCGGTAAAAATTCATTATATAATCTCACGAAGGTCTTGACCACCGTATCACGCAAAAATCCTCTGTTTTCATTTCGAGCTGTTTTTCTGGCAGATCTAGAGCACCATGATGTCTCCAAGCGCTCCCAAGGACAAGTTTTTCGAGAGGGTTATCAACCCCTATCTTGCGGAGGTGCTGCAACACCCTCAAACCATTGAGATGCGTGAGGGGGTGCTGCACATCCGCGATGTGGAGGGACCAAGGCGTACCGGAAGCGTGGAGACAAAGCTCGAAGCCATGGAGCAACAAGTTTTCAAGTGCCAAGGGATGGTGGAGCAAGGACTCAATGCCAACCAGATGATGATCGCAGAGTTCACCAACAACCACAAGCTGGATGCCAAGATCATTGGGGAGACTATCTTCAAGCTTCAAGAGAAAATCGAGCACCTCCAAGCCCAGATCTATGACCTGCAAAACCGAAACTATGAGTATGAATATAGATTCAAGAGGATGAGTTTGGCTGCAGATTTGAGGATCCGGAGACTCAATCATCCTTCTATGATGGTGAGCCTATGCCTTGGAAGATGGACGATAAGCCTACATCATCAACAACTCCTTCTTCACCACCTCTGAGGACATAATCACATGGGCATGGGCACTCCCCTTGGAAACTGCCAAGCTTGGGGGAGGTGCCCCGGTATCGTATCACCATCACACTCCTATCTTTACCATTTTACTTAGTTTGATCCTTTTAGTAATATCTTGATCTAGTAGATTAAAGCTTTGGTATGAAGTAGTTTTCAGTTTTGCTTTGTGATCTCTTTATGTAATCGAGTCCGTGAGCTATATAATAAAGATTAGTGTTGAGTCAAGGGCTTTGCTATCTTGCTATGATCTTGAGAAAATAGAAAGAATAAAAAGAATAAAAGAGTTCATATTGATCTTATCGATAGTAATGACTTCATATATAAAGAGTATGAGGCATAAAAGTTGTTGAGAGTTGACAAACATAGTTTTGGTCGTCATTGCAATTAATAGGAAGTAATAAAGAAAGAGAGGTTTTCACATATAAATATACTATCTTGGACATCTTTTATGATTGTGAGCACTCATTAAGTATGACATGCTAAAGAGTTGATGTTGGACAAGGAAGACAACGTAATGGGTTATGTTTTCTCACATCTCAGTTAAAGTATATTGTCATGGATCTTCCCAACATGTTGAGCTTGCCTTTCCCCCTCATGCTAGCCAAAAATTCCTAGCACCAGGTAGAGATACTACTTGTGCTTCCAAATATCCTTAAACCCAGTCTTTGCCATGAGAGTCCACCATACCTACCTATGGATTGAGTAAGATCCTTCAAGTAAGTTGTCATGTTGCAAGCAATAAAAACTGCTCTTTAAATATGTATGACTTATTAGTGCGGAGAAAATAAGCTTTATACGATGGTGTGATATGGAAGTAATAAAAGCGACAGACTGCATAATAAAGGTTCATATCACAAGTGGCAATATAAAGTGATGGTCTTTTGCATTAAGATTTTGTGCATCCAACCCTAAAAGCACATGACAACCTCTACTTCCCTCTGCGAAGGGCCTATCTTTTACTTTACGTCCTTTACTTTATGCAAGAGTCAAGGTGATTTTCACCTTTCCCTTTTCATTTTATCCTTTGGCAAGCACCTCGTGTTGGTAAGATCCTGATATATATATATATATATATATATATATATATATATATATATCCAATTGGATGTAAGTTAGCATGAACTATTATTGTTGACATCGCCCAAAGGTGAATACGTTGGGAGGCGAAACTATAAGCCCCTATCTTTCTCAGTGTCCGGCTGAAACTCCATAACCATATGTATTGCATGAGTGTTAACAATTGTAGAAGACTATATGGTAGTTGAGTATGTGGACTTGCTGAAAAGCTCTATTCTTGACACTTTATGATGTTATGATAAATTGCAACTGTTTAAGTGTCTGAGGTTATAGTTTGTTAGTTCTCAATGAAGTTTATGATCCATACTTGATATTGTGAATAGATTGTTACTTGAGCATGAGAAATCATATGACAAAATCTATATATGTTGCTGTTATAAGAATGACCATGATGCCCTCATGTCCATATTTTATTTTTATCGACACCTCTATCTCTAAACATGTGGACATATTTATTGATTTCGGCTTCCACTTGAGGACAAGCGAGGTCTAAGCTTGGGGGAGTTGATACGTCCATTTTGCATCATGCTTTTATATCGATATTTATTGCATTATGGGTTGTTATTAGACATTATGTCTCAGTACTTGTGGTTATTCTCTCTTATTTTACAAGGTTTATCATGAAGAGGGAGAATGCCGGCAGCTGGGATTCTGGCTGGAAAAGGAGAAAATATTGGAAACCTATTCTGCACAGCTCCAAAAATCATGAAACTCCGTGGAAGTCACTTTTGGAATTAATAAGAATTATTGAGCGAAGAAAACACCTTTGGGGGCCCACACCCTGGCCAAGAGGGTGGGGGCACCCCCCCCCCTATTGGGCACGCCCCTGTCTCCTGGGGCCCCTGGTGGTCCTCCGGTGCCCATCTTCTGCTATATGAAGGCTTTTACCCTGGAAAAAAACCATAAGCAACCTCACGGTACGAAACTCCGCCGCCACGAGGCGGAACCTTGGCAGAACCAATCTAGGGCTCCGGTGGAGCTGTTCTGTCGAGGAAACTTCCCTCCGGGAGGGGGAAATCATCACCAACGATCCTCTCATTGGGAGGGGGTCAATCCCCATCAACATCTTCACCAGCACCATCTCCTCTCAAAACCCTAGTTCATTTCTTGTATCCAATCTTGTACCAAAACCACAAATTGGTACCTGTGGGTTGCTAGTAGTGTTGATTACTACTTGTAGTTGATGCTAATTAGTTTACTTGGTGGAAGATCATATTTTCAGATCCTTAATGAATATGCTTTGTGAGTAGTTACGTTTGTTCCTAAGGACATGGGAGAAGTCTTGCTATTAGTAGCTAGTCATGTGAATTTGGTATTCGGACAATATTTTGATGAGATGTATGTTGTCTCTCCTCTAGTGGTGTTATGTGAACGTCGACTACATGACACTTCACCATTATTTGGGCCTAGAGGAAGGCATTGGGAAGTAATAAGTAGATGATGGGTTGCTAGAGTGATAGAGGCTTAAACCCTAATTTATGCGTTGCTTCGTAAGGAGCTGATTTGGATCCACTAGTTTTATGCTATGGTTAGGCTTACCTTAATACTTCTTTTGTAGTTGCGGATGCTTGCAATAGGGGTTAATAATAAGTGGGATGCTTGTCCAAGAAAGGGCAGTACCCAAGCACCGGTCCACCCACATATCAAATTATCAAAGTACCGAACGCGAATCATATGAGCGTGATGAAAACTAGCTTGACGATAATTCCCATGTGTCCTCGGGAGCTCTTTTGTCATTATAAGAAATTGTCCAGGCTTGTCCTTTGCTACAAAAAGGATTGGGCCACATTGCTGAACTTTATTTACTTTCATTGCTTGTTACTTGTTATAAATTATCTTATCACAAAACTACCTGTTACCTACAATTTCAGTGCTTGCAGAGAATACCTTACTGAAAACCGCTTGTCATTTCCTTCTGCTCCACGTTGGGTTCGACACTCTTACTTATCGAAAGGACTACGATAGATCCCCTATACTTGTGGGTCTTCAGTAACCCAGGGTATAAGGATGATGATTTCAGACGCCGCGTACAATTGTCATAGGGTTCTGAAAATCAAATTTCTAGAGGGTTAGTCTTCATTGATTAAAGAAAAATTTTACTTCGTGTGTTGCACATCAAAGTCATCAATTTTGCGTAAGTGTTGGGATGTGTGTGTCCTTTCAAAGAACATTCAAAGATTCCAAGATATTTAGCTCATGCCGCAACTTGCAAAATCTTTTTTAATCCAAGGGCTTTGTGAAGATATCTGCCAGTTGTTCTTCAGTCTTCATGTGGTTGATGTAGATGTCGCCCTTCAAGACATGATCATGAACAAAATGATGCCGAATCTGGATGTGCTTGTCTTCGAGTGCTGAACTGGGTTATGAGCAATCTTGATGGCACTCTCGTTGTCGCAGAAGAGAGGCATGTTCCTCACATTGATGCCATAATCCTTGAGGGTTTGCTTCATCCACAGCAATTGAGCACTGCAAGAACCAGCAATAATGTACTCAGCTTTAGCGGTAGAGAGTGATACGTAGTTCTTCTTCTTCGAGGACCAACATACTAAGGATCGTCTGAGGAAATGGCATGTGCCTAATGTTGACTTGCGATCCAACCGATCACCAGCATAGTCAGAGTCGGAATATCTAATGAGATCAAAATCTGAGCCCTTGGGATACCATAATCCAAGTGTAGGAGTGTGAGCTAGATATCGAAGAATACGTCTCACAGGCTTGTGGTGTGATTCCTTTGGTGTAGCTTGAAAACGGGCACACATGCAAATACTAAGAATAATATCTGGCATGGATGCACATAGGTACAATAAAGAGCCAATCATGGAGCGGTATACATTTTGACCGAAGTCTTTACCATTTTCATCAGTGCATAGATGGCCATTTGTGGGCATGGGGATTTTGACAATTTTGCAATCTTGCATGTCGAATTTCCTCAGTACATCTTTGAGGTACTTCTCTTGAGATATGAAGATGCCATTGTGTTGTTGATGAATTTGAAGACCTAAGAAGAATTTCAATTCTTCAATCATAGACATTTGATATTCCTCACTCATCATAGAGACAAATTTGTCACTGTAACTTTGTTAGTACAGTCAAAGATAATATCATCGACATAAATTTGGCACAATAATAATTCATCATCATAAGTTTCTGTGAAAAGAGTTGGGTTAAGTGAACCGGGTTTGAAGCCTTTCTTCATGAGGAATTCCTTTAGTGTATCTTACCACGCCCGAGGGGCCTGCTTGAGGTGATAGAGGGCCTTACTGAGTCTGAAGACTTTATTAGGATGCTTATGATCTTCAAAACCCGGGGGTTGAGCAACATATACTTCTTCCTCAAGCTTACCACTGAGGAATGCACTTTTCGCATCCATTTGATATAATATTATATTATGATGGTTAGCATAAGTAAGCAATATGTGAATAGCTTCAAGTCTAGCAACAGGTGCAAAAGTTTCATCGAAGTCAATTCCTTCAACCTGTGTGTAGCCCTGAGCTACAAGACGAGCCTTATTCCTCACCACTTGGTCATTTTTGTATTGCTTGTTGCGGTAGATCCACTTGGTACCTATGATATTGTGCTTGTGAGGATCTAGTCGCTTGACAAGCTCCCACACATTGTTGAGGTCGAATTGGTGCAATTCCTCTTGCATAGCTTGAATCCAATCAGGCTCCACAAATGCCTCATCAACTTTGGTGGGCTCTGTGATGGAGACAAAAGCGAAGTGCCCACAAAAGTTAGACAAATGTGAAGCTTTTGAGCATGTGAGAGGACCTGGTGCATTGATGTCGTCGAGGATTTTGTCAATCTGCACTTCATTTGCCACGCGAGGATAAGCGGGTTGACGACTTTGATTGGGCTGAGCATTTTCTTCAGATGCACTAGCATGATTTTCTTCATGGTCTGTAATAACTTCTTCAGCAGGTTCTTGAGTGGGTATGACATCCTCAGTAGCCTTGAGCTTAATGGATTCTTCTGGAGGTACTTCATCTAGCACAGGAGGTAGGTGCTCTCTTTGCGAGCCATTAGTCTCATCGAACTGCACATCTACAGTTTCAACAACCTTGTGGTGATAGGTGTTGAAGACTTTGTAGGTGCGCGAGTTCTTTTCGTAACCAAGCATAAAACCCTCAGGTGCTTTCGGTGCAAATTTAGAGGTGTGATGAGCATATCTAATCCAACATTTAGCACCAGATACTTTGAAATAACTCACATTGGTTTTCTTGTCAATGAGGAGTTCATATGAAGTTTTCTTGAAGAATTTGTGAAGATATACCATGTTGATGATGTGGCACGCAGTATCAATAGCCTTAGGCTAGAAGTGACGAGGCGTCTTGTATTCATCAAGCATAGTGCAGGCCATCTCAACAAGAGTCTTGTTCTTGCGCTCCACGACGCCATTCTGCTGAGAAGTGTATGGGGCAGATAGCTCATGAGTAATACCAAGTTCATCAAGATGATCATCAAGACTAGTGTTCTTGAACTCGGTCCCATTGTCACTCCGAATATGCTTGATCTTCACACCAAAATTCCTCAAGGCCCTTGAGAAAAATTGTTTGAAGACTTCCTGCACTTCAGTTTTGTAAGTGATGATATGCATCCAGGTGTAACGAGAATAATCATCAACAATAACAAAGCCATATAGAGATGTTGCATCTGTTAGTGGGGCATAATGAGTGGGGCAAAAGAGGTCCATGTGAAGCAATTCAAAAGAATGAGAGATAGTCATGATAGTCTTTGAGGAATTTGACACCCCCGATGCCAATGACGTGCTTCTTCTTCCTAGTGTGTGCAGGTTCCTCATGCCAGCATGACCAAGTCGTCGATGCCATAGCCAGCCTTCTGAAGCTTTTGCAAGTAGACATGTGGTAGGTTGTGGTCCTCTAGAGAAATCAACAATATACAAGTCTCCTCTCCTAAAGCCGTCAAAGACTTTGGAGTTGTCAGATTCCATGAGTACTATGCAGCGATATTTGCCAAAGACGACAACCATATCAAGATCACAAAGCATTGAGACAGACATGAGGTTGAATCCGAGGGACTGGACAAGCATAACTTTGTCCTTGTGTCAATCCTTTGAGATTGCAACCCTACCTAGACCTAATACTTGCTTTTTTCCTTTGTCAGCATAGGTAATATGCTTAAGATGTGATGGAGATAGAGCAGAGTCCATTAGTAAGTTATTGTCACTAGTCATGTGATTTGTACATGTATTTTTGAGGACTCACTCAGTTGATTTGAGAGATTCATCCTGCAGATGAATTAGTGCATGATACGAACTCATATACTTCATAGTGAAGAATATGACATCAGATTCATCAGATAGAATTTCATCAAGCAACACAATAGATACATCGGTATAAAGACGTGAGAAATGAGTAATTCATTTCTTCATGATTAGCTTGTGTCCTTTCAAGCATTCTCAAGTCGCCAACAAATTCTTCAGACGTTCAATTTCATCTGGAGACATGACCCTGCATAAGAGATTGCTTCTTTTTTTTCACCACCCACATCTGGAGGGGTGGCAAAGAGTTCATCATTCTGCGAGCTCCATAGGAGAAAGGTGGCATTGAATCCAGTGCACTTTGTTTCACAGAAGAGGGGTTAGAGTATGCATATGAATAAGCAGAGAAATTCTTCGAGGACTTATGAACATAATGATTTGGATAATAATGCACATATTCATGACCCTTAGACTTTCCTTGCGAAACAGATGCGTTAGCACGACGATGGTCATATGAGGACTTGGATCCGTATGAGGAATTTGATCCACATGAAGACTTTGGTCCATATGAAGAAGTTGATCTGGGCTTCCTGTTCTTCACAAGTGGTGTCATGAGGACATTCACCTAAAGACTTTCAAGGCACCTTTTGGGAACCCAGATTTTCTTCATAGGGGAACCATTCCTGCAGTTAGTTCCAACATATCTGGCAAATACTTCACCATTCTGATTTTTGAACAGTTTATAATTGGAGTCAAATGACTCATCAGATGAACATGAAGATTCACAAGTAAAGCTAGATAAAGTAGAAGGATCTACAGGAGGCCCTTTTGCAGCAACCCATGCCATTCGTACGCGTCGGTGCTATACAAACAGTTTTAACCCCTTTCCGCGACGACATTTGGAACCGTCACCTAGTGAGTGTGGGTGATAGGGGGGTTCTTCCCACACGACCCAGAAACCATCGGGGATATGCCCTCCTGGCACACACACACTCGGCAAAATGAGGTCGTGTGCAACCGGCGAGCGAGCAAATACGATTATACGTAAAGTGGTGCTCAAAAAATACAATTATATAGGCGAAATCATTTCCGGTCGCAAGTACATCCCACACAGTCAGTGCCCGCTAAACGTTTCCGTCCGTATATACATCCCACATAGTCATTGTAAGGAAAACATTTCCATTCGTAGGTACATCACACACAATTTTCCCCATTAAATCATTTGTGATGGCCTTCCCATCACACACAATTTTAATAATTTTATCGTTTGCTTTATTGAATGCATCACACACGATGCATAGAAGAAACTATGTGGGAAAGGCTATCCATCACATATAGCTTTTATGCGGTAAATGTTTGCGCAATGTGGCCTAATGCAAACAGTTTTGAAGAGAATGTCGTGTGTGATTGCTCATCGATCCAACACAGTTTATTCCTAGAAACTGTGTGCGTTGCCTTACACTACAAAAAGAATACACTTCCGTGATGATACGTGTTTGTCACAGTAGGTCACGTTTTTTGTCATGCATGTACATCCATGACGATTTTATGACAGAATCAAGATAGTCATACCTGTGCTGTCGTAGAAGTGTTCCATGACATTACCAAAATTATCAACACAGAAGTGTCCACTTCCATGACGATAAATTGCGCGTCACAGAAGTGCTTTCGTCAAGGGTGACCGACACGTGGCATCCACCGTAACGGAACGCCGTTAAGCTATCGAGTTGAGTTTTGGATCTGATAATCCGTTAACATCCCCGACCAATGGGGCTTTTCCACGTGTAAAGTCATCATTGGCTGGCGGAAACACGTGTCGGCTCATCGTTGGGACAGATGTCATCCACTCATTGGACAGAAGGCGCCTATGATACGTCGACACGTGGCATGGCCCAACAGAGGCCCATTCCTGTGAAAAGGCCGGCCCGTTTGACTTGGTCAAAAGGTGGCGGGCCGGCCCATGGAAAGCCTGTTAACAGCATGTTCGCATATAGCCCATTTACAACCCGCTAACCCAAGGCCCGTTATGCCATGTCCGAATTAGGCCTAGTAGCGTCATCTGGGCCATCCAATATGATTCCAGCCCATTTTCACTTCTGGCCCATGTATGGCCCATGACGTCTTTCGGCCCATATGAGGCCATATGTAACTTTTGGCCTATTAACGGCCCGTGGTGAAACTGGCCCGTAATGAACAGTGTATCACTTTATACCCATTAACGGCCCGTGGTGAAACTGGCCCGTAATGAACAATGTATCACTTTATACCCATTAACGGCCCATTATTCCGTTGGGACGTTTCCAGCCCATGTTATCTTTCGGCCTTCTCAGAGCCCATTTATTCTTGGGCTCATTTCCAGCATTCGTTTAATTATGGCACGTTACTGTCATTTTCTGCTTGTGGGCCAAATTCAGCCCGTGGTTACAGTCGGCCCGTTTGTGGTCCGTTAATACGTTGGGACGTTTTCATAGCGTCATCAAATACGGCCTATTAACGATGGCCCGTTATGGTCGGCCCATGAACGGACAATTCCAACTCTAGCCCGTTTACGACCATAATGTGGCCTGTTATTGGCCCATGTTTGGCCAATCGATCATACGGCCCGTATGATACGGCCCGTAGAAGGCCCATTGTTTCTACGGCCCGTGGAAGGCCCATTGTTTCTACGGCCCATAGAAGGCCTACTGTTTCTACGGCCCATAGAAGGCCACTGTTTCTACGGCCCGTAGGAGGCCCAGTGTCACTACAGTAAATATTAGCCCATGGTTATTATGGCCTAGTTTTTAAAAAATAGGTTATTGCAGCCACTAGCAAATCGTGGAAAAAGAACTACACTGACTACAAGCAAACAAATAAACAAGACAACAAGGAAATAAATAAGCAAGCAACTTATGCTAGGCTATCACGGCTATTACACATATTACATCCACTGGGCATCAAAGTTCGCCATCAGTGCAAATATAGGGAACACAGCAGCATATAAACGCCACAGCAAAACAAGTCCAGAACTGAAACCACTTCAGAAGATCTCAAGAAACAATATCCTGGGTACCCATAATGCTAGCAAGATGCTTAGCAAGCTTATTAACTTTCTCTTGTTTGGTGCTTAAGTCCTCCAGCGCTTGCTGTTGCACCAGAAAGTATGCATCTGAATTCTACAGGGACTTCCTCAGTCCTTTGGCTTCCTATCACATAACACCTGATCGATGTCTTTCAACTTGAAGTTGAGACTCAAGAAGTCGAACTGATTCAGGCAACGAGTTCGAAGAGCTGGTGCCAGCAGTGGTAGCCAGTAACTCAAACACTACATCAAGATAGGACTTTGGGGTTGTCTCAGTGTCTTCAATATAGTTTTTATCAGCTTTCTTGGTGACCAACAGGGATGTCTCACTATCTTGAACCTTATCTGCATTACTTCATTTACCATTGCATAATAGGGTACTCTTCTCCAATATTTTATCCGCGTTCTAAAAGAGAAACAAACAAACACATCTCAGGTTTACAATGTAGTATATGAAACTCATTTTGGTAAACCAGTTCAGTAGTAAGGTGGACAGGATGACAGCATGAAACAAACATATATCTATGTAGTATGGTCACTGTATGGTCTATATCATTCTAGTTTATGTTGCCAAATCAAGATAGATATAGTTTGAATCATATCTATTTAAGACAAAGCAGCATAGACAGAATATAAGTGTGGGAAACTACACAGCAATAACAACACTTGTAATGTGCATGGCATGAGAACATAACTGTTTATTCAATTGAAACTGAAATCAACATAGAGCAAGTTACAACAGCAAACAGCCAAACACGTTGAAGAAACAGGTTTAAAACATACCTGTTGCACCATTGGAGTTTCAATTGCATCCTTCAAATTTGAAATTGATTGGTATCAGTAAATACAGTGATGCAAGAGCAAAGTAGTATGAACCATATCTACCAAACCTGACCTAAGAACAATTCTTCTTCTGCTTTAAGCGTTGACTTCGGGTTCGGAGTGGTGGTCCTTGTGATTTGGGCACTGCAGTTGCCTTACTAACTGCTCGTGTTTGGGTGCTCTATGGTGGAGACGGTGCTGTGTCAACGGGAACTGGGTGTCTATCTGTTGGGGTTGGGGTTAGAAGGGGTGTAGCTGGTTCTCTGTCCAACTGGGTAGGGGTACAATCTGCATGAGTGTGGGTTATGTGTGGTGGGGCTGGTTCTTGGGCAAGTACAACCGTGGTTCTATCTGCATCGACAGGTAGCACGATCTTTTCTGAAGACTTTGTTTTTACTCCCACAGATACTGCCATCACTCCCTCCAATTGAAATGGCTGATAAACAAGAAAAGTAATTGAATGTACAGACACTGTAAGATAGACAGGTGCAATGGATAGTAGGGAAGAAAACAGGGCATGAAATAATTCACATTTATGTTGTGTAAGCAAACAGAATAGCAGGACATAATTTCACATATATGATGGCTAATTAAATAGGATAGTATGACACAATTTCACATGTATGATGGCTAACTAAACAGGATAAAATGGCATACTTCAAAATATGATGACTATGTAAACAGGATGACATGATATAACTATACAATGTGTCTATTAAAGTGGTTGGTATGCCATAAATCACAAACATGCCGTCGATGGAAACATGATGGCATGATATAATTCACGGATAGAATGACATAATTTAAAATATGATGACTATTTAAACATGATGAGATGATATAACTATATTTTGTCTTTAGAAAATGGGTTGGCATGCCATAATTCAGATACATGTTGTCTATGTAAACATCATGGCATGACATAATTCAAATATATGATTTATATACTAAGGAAGTGAGCAGAGGGCAATCGCATATATGATGTGTCAACTAAGGAGATGGCATTCAATATTGTGTATATGATGTAAAAACTAAGCATTGCAATACAACATATGCATTATATGAGTAATATAACCCTGCCAAGTTTGAGCATACACCTCAGGGGGATAATAGGACAGGTCATCTGCCTCTGAATCCTCCTCTGAAGAGCTATCTGTAACCAGCAAGATATCTGCTTCAGCAGGTAGCATTGTCTACTCTGAAGACCTTGTTTTCACTCCAGATTTCTCCATCACCAATTCAAATGGCTGATGCACAGGCAGAGCAGTTGAATATACAAACATTGTCGACAAACGCAATGAGAAATACAAAAAAAGGACGGCATGATATAATTCACATATATGACGCTTGCCTAAACAGCATGGCATTGCATAATTTACATACATAATGCCTTGCAACAAGATAACATTGCATAATTCACATATATAATGTCTTGCAACAAGATGGCATTGCATAATTCACATATATGGTAATTAGACACTAAACAGGTGGCATTCACACAAAGCATGTCGAAACTAAGCAAATGACATAGCAATGCAAGATACCATATGCACGATATGAGCAACATAACCCTGCCAAGTTAGGGCATGCACCTCGGGGGGGGGGGGAGAGGAATATGACTGGTCATCTGTCCCTGAATCCTCCTCTGAGGAGCTATCGGTAACCAGCAAGACATGCGCTTCATCAGATAGCATTGTGCTCTGAAGACCTTGTTTCCTCTCCAGATTTTTCCATGACCATGCCGAATGGCTGATGCACAGGAAGAGTAATTGAATGTACTAAAATTGTTGACAAATTTAACACGTAATAAAAAAATGATGGCATGATATAATTCACATATAAGATGACTGGCTAACCAGGGTGGCATTGCAAAAATCACATATATGATGCCTGGCTAGACAAGATGGCATTGCATGATTCACATATACGATAAAGAAACTAAACAGATGGCATTGACACAAAGCATGTGTAAACTAAGTAGATGACATCTTTAATGTATACAGTAAGCAATGCAAGGCACCATATGCATGATATCACCAACATCAGCATGCCAAGTTAGAGCGAAGACCTCATGGGGTAAATAGGAGTGGTCTTCTCCTTCTCGGAACAGTTATCTTCCTCTTGATTACGATCCAAAATGGGTGGAGGGGGGCTGCCTTTGCGCCCAACATGAAACGACATCTGTATGAAATTTTATTGCCACGCAAGGCTCGTCTCTTTTGCTCTACATGATCAGTTCCATTGTGTACAATAACTGGCATGCATAGGAATAAAACATAGTGAGATTATGTAAGGAGTGCGTGCACAAATCCAGAGTGATGGTAGCAAACTGTGGATAGACCCAAAACCAATGATAGCAGGCAGATAATAGCTTTAGTTAAAAAATACAGATAATGGCTCCTTTAATGTTTGTTTGCACCCAACATGAAACTCATAGTAGACACCAAAGATTAACCAGATGGTAGACAGATAGTACTGATTGCTGCCCCAATATGTACCCCACAACCATTTAAAAACTCAAGTTTCAGCATTAGTTTGGACCTGACTCGGAGTCTAATAGGTGAACACGACGATAATGTAGCATGTCATCATATTAAGCGACACATAACGTAAGCAGACACGGAAGAGTGTGACCTCTCTTGCGGACCCGTGTAGTCCTCAAGGTCATCTGCTCAGTTGATGATGGTAATGCAGTTGTCGTGGCTGTCGACGGTGGGGAAGAAGATCTGAGGCGGCGAAAGACAGTCTGGAGAGCGGATCCCTGCTGTGGTGAACCCTTCCGTCGTTGGAGCAGCTGAGCTGGGGTGGAACACAGTGCCGTAGGAGCATGACAAACCACATAAGGTTTTCTTTGACACATATTTGTAACAGAAGTAATTGAGTAAGGGCTTGTTTGAATTTGAGGATTCTAACAATGCAGGGGTAGGAAATAGATAGGAATAGGATAGGAATGCACATGCAAAACAGAGAATTTAAAAACACAGGATTTCTGCCAATCTGGGTGTTTGATTCACAACAATTGCAAGATCACAGGATGCAAAAAAGCATGGTGAGATTAAGTCAAACCACAAGAAAATGTATGGTTATAATGCTATTATGCTACTATCTCTCAGTCTTGTGCTTGATGAATAGGAATATGAAAAGGAGGAGAAGTGGAAATTAGAATTCCTACGGTTTTTCTTTCAAGGAGACACTAAAGGAACAAATCCTACAGTTTTCCTTTGCTCCATTCCTTTGCACCAAATTCATGAAAAGTAGTACCATAGGAAACTTTCCAATTCTTATGTTTTTCATTCACTTTTCCTTTCAAGCACTGGCAATTCTTGTAGGAAGGCTTGAGCAAGGAAAATCCTACACTAAAAAAATGTTTTTGTGCTACTTCTATTACTTTGGACCCAGGCCACTGCCATACTAGCTCAACTCCCAGGCCCATCGACAAATGCATAGCTCAAACGCGTAGAGATAAATAATGATGGTGTTCAAGAGTCCATCACGGATAGCTAAGTTGCCTGGTACCTCACTGCTTGTCATATAGTAGGATAAAATAATCGTATTTCCCGTTACTACGAGTGCTCAGTGGATAATATATATAACATCTAGAGTAAAAAAGAGATTCAAAAAGTGTACAACCTCTTTGGCGAAGCCATGTCGATCTTAGGGTGATTTGGTTGGCCGGTGAGGATGCTCCGGCTGACTTTGCTGACGGAGGAGGGGAAGAAGATCTTAGGCGTTTGGAGATGGAGCCCGAGGTACTGCTCCGCTGTGATGGAGGGTTTCGTTGTTGGAGCAGCTCCAGTGAGTTGTACGACACCGAGGCTGAAGCAGGACAAGAGAGACAACGAACAACGTTAACCTGAATGGAATTCTAATAGCATCTCCAAGACATGACGTAAAATACATAACCACAAAGTGCTAGATGTAAAATACATCAGCCGCTCATCTCTGAACTTAACTGTCAAAACTGAACTTTACTGTCGAAACTGAACTTAACTATCGAAACTGAACTTAACTGTCAAAACTGAATTTTGTTGTCGAAACTGAACGCACTAGCAAGGTGAGGCTACACGTCGGTCGACTGACTTTTTCATCTCTAGTCAGTCGATTTTGCAGCCGTTGGATATGAAATCAAGGGCCTGCGGTTCATCTTCAACCTCCACCCCCCTGAGCCGCCAGCCACCACCGGCCAAACAGCAGCCCCCAGCCGCCCGCGGCCGGCGGTGCGCCGCCCCGCCTGCCCCGAAAACACTCCCCACTGCCGGTCCGCCGCCGCCCCGGCCATCCCTCTAGGCCCCCCCCCCCCCGTGCCAAGCTTTTTCTCCGGCGATCTCCTCGCCATCGCCCCGCCAACGCCCCGCCACCGCCGGCGACCACCGCCCCCATCCTGAAACCTAAGATAGATAGTGGGGTACCTCTCCGGCGAGCCCCCCTCCCCGCTGCGGCTGGTTCTTCCTTCACCCCAGCGAGCCCACCCCCTAAAAATCGACTGACCCAAAAGTCGATTTAGTCGACTGAAGTATAGCCAAATCGGAGCAGCATCGCAAGCAAGAGCAAGAGCGAGAGCAGCAGCGCGAGCAAGAGCAATAGCAAGAGCAGACCAGGTAGGGGACCGAGAGCAAGAGCAAAGCAGCAGCGCGAGCGAGAGCTAAAGCAGTAGCAGCTCCTACTGATGTGGACGTTGCCGCCGAGGAGGAAGTGGCTGGCGATGCCACCGTGGATGGAGCCGTGCCGTGTCGGCTCGGGACCGAGTGCCGGCAGCACCGTGAGATCGAATCAAGAAGGAAATGCGGCGATTAGTGTACAACCTCTTTGGTGGCGCCAATTAGGCCATAGCTTCATCCGAGGAAACGGTGATGATGATGCTCTTCCGGTGGTGCAAGTGAAGACGGCGGTGTGGGAATGGAGGTGGCGCGAAAGATGAGGGGAACATCGGGGCAGCTCCTTGGAGGTGGAGGACGGGGTGGCTGAACCAGCGGGATGATGAGATCGACGGTGGATCCTCAACCGGTACGATGGATGAGGGACGTCGAGGTGTTGCTGTGGACGACGTCGTCAGGAAAGAGGCTCCGGCTGGGTGGTGGACAGAGCAGGGTGTGGGGTTTCATCGCGGGTTTTCACAGCCTCGGTGTACGAATGGGTGCGCGGATGGGATGGCAGTGGGGAACCATGGCTTAGATACGCGCTTGTCCGAAATGTGGGGTAAGTTACGAAAGTACCCCCACCGTTTTGAGGCGGTTCTTTCGGTTCAGGGGTACCACGGACATTTCGCGTGTCGGGATTTCACAGGAGGTGGAAGTTTTTGCGCGCGTTGTAATTTCAGAATAGCAAGGCGCGGGTTGAGATGGAGGGAGTTGTCGGAACACAACGAGACAAAGATATATCTTAAATATTTCGGGCTAACAAGGCGCAGGTTGAAGAGGCGGGAGTTTCGCAGCATGAAAGACAGAGACGCTAGCTTGAATTTTCGGCATAACAAGGCGTGGCTTGAAATTTCGGAAGAACAAGCTTAATGTGTACCCAAAAAAAGACAATTTGCACCTCAACACGCACAACACACACACAAACACCATTTAGACTAGAGTAAGGTACATGTGCATTGCACGCATGAGATTTGGCAACCAAATTATGCATAAATACCACATTATAACATGCAAGCTTTGAGTCATATATGCATGATGTAGATGTTCATTTAATTCTTATAGTTCATTTCATTCAAAATCATCTAGTTTTTATAAGAAAGCTAATCTATTTTAAGATTCATGGAATTGTGCGTTGTAAGACATAAAGTAAAAACAAATAATGGCAAATCATGTAGAAAAACATTTGGGCAATTCTGATACGGAAGATTCTAGAACAAATAAGAAGTGCTTGTATTTTGATGTTTGTGCATTATGCTAAGTTCAACCATGGAGTCTTCTAGATTATACATGTGGCGAAATCTGGTGGAATCTAGATGATATCCAACGGCCAATAGTGCTCAAATTTGCCATCTTTGGACCATCAGATTCGCCTCATTCAACGACCATCTTTCAAAGTTAAAGTTACCCATACACAATATAAAAAAATATGAAATATAATATATATAGGGGTATAGATATAGATATGTGATGCGAAAGCCTCCCATCATCTCCAATTAGAATAGTGTGTCCATGCATGGATGCGACGTGGCCAAATGATGTCTGCCATCGGTATCTCAAATTCAAATCAGTCTGACCTTGTTCAATGTGTATACATTACAACATGCTCATTTCCAAACCACACCGCGCAGATCTCCATTATATTCATGCATGCATGGGTTTCAAACATCAGTATCTCTTATTCAAATATTTGAATTCAACTTTACATTGATTATGACCTCACCTATTCTTTTACACCCACACAGTAGTCTTCCCTTTATAATTGTACCACTAACTTTCTCTCGTGCATGCATGCACACACACTACCAGTTGGCATTATCCATCGCACGCATGCAATCTTTTTCTTCAAGTTGGTCTCCCATGAAGGCACACACCCACACACATCCCCCTCTCCATCATATCGGGCATTCTTTATCTCTCACGTGTGCATGCGCAACGATCGATGTTCCTCTATGTATGTGTGTATATAGCTAGGTCTTTCATAGTTTTCCACACAAACCGATCAATCGATATATCCAGTGAGGTCTCACCCTCTTTCCCACGTCCACATCGATCAATCTATACCTCTCTATATAGGATTAACATATAGAGCTAATACACCCACATTAATTATATATCCAACGTCCCCCTCTCATCATCCATGCCTTCCGCTTCATCTCTCAGACGCGTGCACAATGGCGAAGATAGGGGCAGTAAGGGCCCTTCCCCCCCCCCCCTAACATCACTATATATCAAGGCTAATATGAATGTGATCATTAGACAATTGCTGCTAAAAAAGGTTTAATTTCATGAATTGACCCTCCTCGTAAAGGATTAGCAACGCTTGGCCCCCTAGCTCATTTATTTTTCATGGCTCCACCACTACGTGCAACAGCGCACGTGTTCACCCCCTCTCTCTAAATATTGATCTCGCACTTGTGCATTCCTTCATATTATCCCTCCACTCGGCCCCTCGCACCATCTTCTAGCCCCCCACCGGATTTTGCCACATGTACAATCTAGCAGACTCCATGGTTGAACTTAAGCATAATGCACAAACCTCAAAACAATAGTGGTTCTCTTTTGTTCTAGAATCTTCCGTATCATAACTGCCCAAAGTTTTTTTCTAGTTGAATTGTCATTATTTGTTTTTACTTTATGCTTTACAACGCACAATTCCATGAATCATAAAATAGATTAAGGGCTTCTTTGATTCAAAGGATTCTCAAAGGAATTTTGGAGGATTCTAATCATTAGGAATTTTTCCTATCTTGGTTGTTTGATTTGTAGGATTGTAAACCATAGGAATTTTTCCATATGATTCATTTGCACTAGATTTCATAGGAAACATCCCATCCACTCAAACCTCTTTGAAAGAATTCTTTGTTTTTTCCATGCACAATCAAACACTCGTACAATCCTGTAGGATTCAAGACGACATTCCACTATAATCCCATGTTTTTCCTATTCCCGCGTTCTTAACTTTTTTATAAAAACTAAGAGGGTGCTTGGATCCAAGGGACTTATTTTAGTCTGACTAAAAATAGTCTCTTTAAGAGACTAAAGTTCCAAGCACCCCTGACTAAAGAGGGGCTAAAACTAGTCTTGAGACTAAAAAAAATTTAGTCAGGGGTACCCCTACTAAAATGTGGATTAGTCCTCTCTCTCCTCATTTAACTCCTCTCCTTTAGCACGGGCGAGTTCTGGATTGGAGGGCTTGGAGGATAATAAATGCTCATTAACTTGATTTTAGTCTCCTTGGTATTTGGATCCAAGCATGGATGAGGCTAGCATGTTTTAGTCTCACTACTTTTAGTCATGGGACTAAAACGTATCCAAGCACCCTCTAATTGATTTTGAATGAGATGAACTATAAGAATTAAACGAAGGGCTACATCAGGCATATATGACTCAGAGCTTACGTGCCATAGTGTGGTATTTATTCATAATTTGGTTGCAAAATCTGATGCGTGCAATGCACGTGTACCTTACTAGTACTTCGAGTATGTGCAAAACTCGTAAATTAGAATACCAATGGCACGCTACACAGTGTCCCTCTTAAAGTTCATGAAGCCACTTGGCACATGTGGAGGCGTTGTCGCGACCTCCTTGCGTGGATTGATCACAGTGACGTGCTGCTGCTTCCAGAAGAATGTACTCGTCCTCCCTGAGCCATACTGGCGGTACATGCATGAAGCGAAGATGTGCACGCACACCACGCACGCACTCATTCCCTTGCACGCACACGCGGGTACACGGGCGGACGCAATTTTGTACCAAGATCCACCCCATGTGATAATTTGACGCGTGTAAAGTCGTTCACTTCATTGATGGTCAATTAATACAGCGCATGCAAATTGAGTGGACGTGAGGGCGGAAGAAAGACATTATTACTCCACTGCGCGCATGCGAGTAGTTAAATCGTGGGTTGCTAGTAGTACTTCCATTGGTCTCCTTCGTATTTTGTGCCAATTTTTGACAGTAACATAATATTTATGCATTTGAGCAGTGTAGAACTTGAAATTTATGTTCTGCTAAACTCATCGGGAGCTGTTTCGGGCCTCGAAACCAAAACCATCAATTAATCTTTACCTTGTTCCCGTCACATTCGAAAGCCTGCTCACACCTACTAGTACGTACCATACCTGAACGTGTTCCCACTATGCAGGTATTAGTACTAGTGCTAGTACTTAGGTTATAAAAAGGGGAACTACCTAACCAAAAATTACTCTACCTTTCCTCATCATAAGTGCTTCTTCTTCGTCCGTCGTTGCCATGGCCGGTGAGCAGAGCTCTAGGTCGAGAACTACTCGTAACAAGGAAGCGGCAACCAAGGGTGCAGAAAAAAAGAGGGCTTGCCGCCACACAGAGACCTTGAAAGATCTCTCACGGGCAGGCGATGGCTCCCAGGAGCGCCCTAGCCGCGGAGGCGAACATGCCGAGCCGGCGGAGCTGGAGTCGTTATCCCTCAACGGCATGCCCGATCAGCTCAATAAGCACCTCAATAAGCAGAAGGAGTTCATCCAAGGCTTGATGGAGTTGCTGAACGAGAGCCTCGACGACATGCCCGCTGAGCTCAATCAGCAGGGGGAGTTGACCGCCGGCTTGGTGATGCTGCTGAAGAAGAGCATTGCCTCAGAGAAGAAGGCGACCGATGAAATCCTGCGACTTCAGGAAGACAAGGCGAAGCTCTGCCACGAGATTGACCTGTTGAAGGAGAAGAACGTCGGCTGGAAGAAGCTGCATGATAATAGTAGTTCCTCGATGAAGATGCTACAGGCCCTCGTAATGGAACAGAAGGAGGAGTTGGTGAAGCACCGCATCGAGCATCCGGCTGCTGTCAAGGTACGTAATGCGGCCGTGGAACAGATGATGAAGGCTCGCGTCGAGAAATCCCGCGTCATGGACAGAATGAAGCAGATGGCGGAGGATACACGCAAGGAGATGGAGGTCGTGGAGGCGATGAAGAAGTAGTTACGACTCCACGGCGAATTAGATCATTTGGGGTGATAATCTTCCTTCTTCTTTTGCTGTTGTGTTTCATCTTTTGCTTCGGGTCTTTCACCGCACGTGTCATGTTCTCTGTGAGGCATGAATAGAACAATGTTTTTTTGAGGGAATGAATAGAACAATGCTAACAATGAGATGACTAGCAAATTAGATCATTTTTATCGCCATATGGCACTGGGCTGCCGTGTTTCGTGCTCCTCCATTGCAGTACTACTCCAGTGGAAAACTTGAGTATACCGCACGGTTCTTTGCTCCTCCTCGATCAGGTCGTCGGTGCATTTATACGAGCAGTCAAATCACAAGGCCCCGCCTTCCAGCAGTAATGAGTCGTCAAATCGCAAAGGCCCTTGCCTCTCGTGAAACCGACCAAGCTAGACTGCCCCGCGCTCTAGCCTTTTAAAAAATGTATACTTTTGTACAGCAGTAGTATCGATGGATTGCGCCATGGAGCAAAACTTGAAATTAAAAAAAAGGTGGTACATATAGAGAGCACTCGTCGCCAAAGGTGGTGCATATAGTACTATTAAAAAGGCTAGTCACAATAATGGTGTCCAGCACAACCCACCCCTCAAATAAAACTAAGCACCCTGGAATTCTTTGACAAAACTAAGCACCCTGAAATTCTTTGACAACTAAATTGCTGGCTATATGATGTTGGCCATATATATTGTACGTATATAATGTGAAGAAACGAGTGGTAGTACTATACCAACTATAAGATGAAATGTAAGAAATACTAGTATGTACGTACTGAAGAGTTAAAGTAACAAGAAGAAACATAACATAGTTCTGCTGGGGGCTCAGCACAACACACCCCTCAAATTAAATTAAGCACACCTGAAATTAAACTTTGCAACTATTCTGGTAGACACTGCACTAGAACCACCATGAGCAACGACACTGCCACCTTACTCGGAGTCCTCGTCCACGTCCTCGACTTCGTCCTTGTCCCTCTTCCTCTTGGCCGATACTTCCTTGCTTGAACCGCCAACTTGGCTGTTGCTCTTCATCCAACCCTTGTAGATACTGAAACAAAGGTAGCCATCCATTGCAGCATAGTGGATGTGGTCTATATCTAGTACATTCCGCTGTCATGCATGACGATGAAACGTGTATGGAGGTTTCTCCAGTTTACCGTACGAAGGATGAACCATGGCTCCTGCCAGGGTCAGCATTGAAGGCTGACGAGAGGACACCAGCCGATTCTTTTGTAGGTCTAAGGTGTTGCCTACAACGAGGCCTATCCGATGCATGACTTCTTTGTCGTTACCAAAGTCTACAATAACAAATTTGACTAGGTTGCTCTTGAGGAAGTCCTTAAAATCCTGGCACTCAACGTCGGCATGGCATATGTGGTAAACCAAGCATAAGTCATGCACGCAAACCTAGATCACGGTGGGCTTCTTCCTCTCTTCGTCCTTTAGATCCTTCTCTCGTCCCAGGACTGTGGTGTACTCAACATCTAGCCCAGCGACCCACTCATCATCTGAGTCTTCAAACATGTGTCTGAAGCGAGAAAGGCATCCTTTCACCGTCGCGGAAGAACGGGTGTAGATGACGTCAAACTCATCGCCGGTGATGGTTCTAACCTTGTACTCACCGCCGATCGGGGAGATTTGGGACGCCATGGATTTGGGAGGAGGGTTAGGATTAGTGGAACTGCCGTAATGTGCATGGACGGGACGACTAGGAGCGAACCGCCGTAGTATTAAAGGACGTGCGGGGACGAGTAGGAGCGAACTGCCAGCGTGCGAACGGAAGGGAAGTGGCTTTCCATTCTCCCATGATACGGGCTTTCGAGAGCCCTTGGATCTGAGATCGAACGGTTGCATGGCGTGATTCTAGACCTATGGGTGAATATCCTATCCTGGAGGGTTATTCTGCAAATTTTCAACAACTTAGCATGCGACCTTTTGATCTCAGATCCAAGGGCTGCCAGCAGCCCGTATCATGGTCGCGCCTACCACGACCATCGCGTCGCTCGCGCGGTCGCGCCCTTGGAGATTTGACACGGTGCGTTAGGCTATCTGATGTTGGCATGTCATACATAGTCATCACTTAGTCACTCATACTACAACAAGGTTTTGGCTATAAGGTTGGCTATAAGTGTTTTTTTACTTCCCTCTATCTCTTTCTTCGTACTCCCTCCGTTCCATAAAATAAGAACGTTTTTTACACTAGTGTAGTGCCAAAAACGTTCTTATATTATGGGACACAGGGAGTACTAGTATTTATTGCATTTGCCAAGGAGTGACCTCTTCCAATGAAATGGTGTTGCTAAGTTTGCTTCATTTAATTAGCTATAGACTCAAAATTGTCTTTTCACCTAGGTACACGCGCTTAGAACCATTTCTTCCCTGGGTCACCAAACTAGTCTCTCTCTCTTCTTGATTAACTTGCCACATCAGACTTTATGCCTATGTGGCAAGCTTAAGCACCTGTAGGAGCAAGTAAGTACTCCCTCCTTCCATCTATATAGGGCCTAATGTGTTTTTAAGACCGCCTTTGACTATTGACAAGATTAATAGTACATGACATGCACAATTGAAAGTTATATCATTGAAAGCTCCTTTCACACACGAATTTAACGGTGTGCTTTGTGTAAGTTGCATGTCATATATTATTGCTCTAATATTTGGTCAAAGTTAGCCTCGAAAAATGCATTAGGCCCTATATAGATGGAAGGAGGGAGTACAATAGTGCGATTTACATGGCATTTTTGCATATGTGGAGGAAAGAGAGGCAAGGCAAAAGTGGAGAAGTGGGCTCTCATGCAAGAGCCAAACTCTACTACATGGTGGAGCATTGGGAGAGGCACCTGTATGGAGGTGGTCAGGAATCGGGAGACTCACGACGGTCGTAGCGCCGCAGTTAAAATGATAATGGCAAGTCAAATCACGGGGCCCCACCTATCCAGCAGTAACTCGCTGTCAAATCACACAGCCCTACATTTGCAGCAGCCTACTCCCTCGTATTCTCGCGTCTCTGTCGAACCGACTAGGCGGAACTTCCCCGCCGCCTACCGCGCAGGAAAAGCCCTGCCCTTGACTTTTAAATAGTATACAGTATACTAATTTTGTATCCATGGATTGCGCCCGCACCATGGAGCAAAGCATCTAGAAAATGGCGGTACACATGTACGGAGTATACAACACGCCCGTCGTGTTCGCGTTGCACCCCAGACGGTCGGTCGGTCTGGCACGCTGCTCTCCGAATGGAACGCGCGTCATATTGCGTTCGCACACACATGTGGGACGGCAATTGAGAACCGACCATAGGCACACTCCCCAGCCCCGCAAGTCGGGTGACTTAATAGAAGAGGGAGACGAGCGATAGTACTAGAGAAGTGTTGTACTGCGTTGGTGCCTAGACGATCCCTGCAAGACACGGAAGATCAGTTCGTCCATGCATGTGACCAGACTCCAGCAGTCACGCCTGGATTGGCTATCATCTACATATCGTGCAGGCTGTGTTGTACATGGCTGTAGTTGTGGTGAGAAATCTAAAAAAAGGTTTATTGTCATCTCGCAAAATTAGGTGTCATGTGCTTCGGATCACTACGAGGGTTAAACAGCGACAACTTGGGCTAGTCATTGGGGGCACATGCACAAACAGTGACTACTCGGCTCCCATCTAGGTCAAGCCGGCTATGTTAAATTAGGACATCTATCGACGGACCCCTTTTCTACGAGTTTATCTTTAATTTGAGCTTTGTTCCTCGTCTAGTTTGTCTGTCGGGATTCATGTTGTCTCCTTTGCGCAGTGAGGTTATGATTTCTTGTCATGTGGAATTTTTTAGTGTTATATGTTATAATCCGGCGCTTCAGATCAAAATGACGACAACTGCGCCTCCGGGCCACGTGCATGAAAACTTCTCGACAGTCATTGACGAGGTCAAGCCGGCTCCGGTAGACAAAAGAAACCTAGTACTACTCCACTATATAGGCAGGAGCCTCCGCGCTTGCTTGCTAGTGTTGCTCTCTTCACACTGTCTCGGCCTCTCCAGATCTAAACACGACAGCGGTGGACACACTCTCTCTCTCTCTGCTCACCGCTGGTCACATATCCAGCCGGATCCTCTCCGCCGAGGAAGGTGAGAAGGTGCAACGTTCATGCGGTCGTCCTTGGCGACGGCTCTTACCCACTGCTGGGCGCGTCCCGATCAGCCTGCCTTGTCGTTCTCTCCCAAGCACCGCTGGCGACGGAGGGCCTCCGACCCCTTCTTCCTTGCTGCTGTAGTGTGGGCAGATCCGGACTCCCGCCGCCCAACTAGCGACATCCCGGCAACCATCAGGTATAACTTCCTTCGAAACCAGCCTTGCTCTACTTCCCGAGGTCCTGACGTCGCTGCGTTGGTATATTTTACTATTTCTCAGGCCCTCTCGTAGATAGGATCGATCGGCTGTTCGAAAACCACCTATTTTTTTACGTTTAAGAGGTAAAGCTAATTCATGCACTCGAATCTAGTACTACTTGGTTCAAACAAGGAAGAAAGGGTGTGGGGGTGGGGGAGGATTTGTTACCTGAATCTAGAACTTGGTCGAAAGAGGAAATAATGGGGGCGAAAAGTAGCAGAGACTGGCTATCCAACTGGTCTCTAGGTCTAATAGGGAAATATAGGGAAACGCAGTACAAACTCAATATAAACCCGATCTATTGGTTGAAAAAGGAAAGAAAGTGGGGACTGGGGGACAAGTCAATAGAGTAAGTCCAGCACTAGATTTGCTAGCCTCACACAGTATAAGGTGGCTATACCGAACAAAAATGGGACCAACGCAGATATCCTGTTCTGATTTTTGTTGCCCCGAGCCACTCTTATGTAATGCCACTGGTAAAATGTAGTAGTCGCACTATTAAAAGTAAGGACACATTAAACCAATGTTGTTTTCAATGTAATGCCTCCAGTAATATGAATCAATGGCACTTCTTTACATGTCCTGCTAAAATTTCCCATTAAGATAAGTTGGTTCTGTTTGTTAGAAATGCAACTGTCCTGGCCTGCCTACTCTCCCGTGCCCAAAGTAATGTCGTATTTAACAGTTGTCATAGTTAATCCTAATGCCCACACTAATATCTAGCAATGCCACTGCTTTAGAAATTGCTACTGTCCTTGTAGGATTGCCATTCAGATAAGGAACATGCTTCTTTTCATTTGATGCATGTTTCATCACTTGTTAGTCACCCTCCTTTCCACCTTTTTTGTGCAAACAGAGATATACATTTCACGCTCGATCTTAGTTGAACTGCACAAATGATATCCAAATTATAGTTGAGCATTCCAGGAGCTTCACAACCAACCTTGGTGTTGCTCAATTTTATTGCAACTAATGAAGAAGAAGCTCTGTGGGTTTCGTTTTCTGATGGAAATGGAACTGGGGGCTGGAGCCCTTTTCTTAAAACAAAATTGAAGAAGTTGCTAGCTCATGGGACATTGCTTCATTTTAGGTGAACTGCACCAAAAGGTCCCATGAATTGAATCATCCATGTTGGAGACTGAAAGAGTCAGCTTCAGCATCCCAGTCTAAGCACCCCCGGCCTCCATCCTTATGACACACGGTACACCTCGTTTGCCACCTGCTCGACCCTAGTGTCACTGATAAAATGAAGTAATAATACAGTTAAAATAGAGCGAGTGGCATCTCTATCATTTCATTTCCAATGTAGATAAATAAAGTGCTTCTCTTTGTTAAAGTATGTTTCATCAACTAGTCCCATTGTTAATGTTTAAGCGTTTCTGCAAACTGGGGTGCTTAATTTTAGTTGATATGTACAAAAATAGAGATTTGAATGTCTCAAGGTGCCTCCTTGTACTACCGATGTACACTGATGTTCATCACTGGCAGAAGGTGTATCTGGGAGACTTGGGATGATGTCCAGTATGAGGTGTCGCAGGGCCCATCTCGCCCTCGCAGCATGGCATACTATGATACTATCGCAATACTTTCTTCTATTTATTTTGTGTGTTTCATCAACTAGTGCCACTATAATGTAATCACGCTTTTTCATTATCTATGCAAACATGGTTATTCAATTGCATTTTGGTGGAACTATACAAATGTACGTATGGAACCGGCATATATGGAGAGTGCAAGGTGTGCCAAGTAAAAATTACCGACACCAACCATGTTGCAAGCACGCATTGGCATCCACCACCACCAGTGGGATGTGTGGCGCTCTCTGTGGATGGATCTTTCTCAGTAGCAAATCCTCTAACCAAATACTAGTAGCTTATATTGGCAGTTTTCTAGGGAGTACTCTTTTCTGAAAGAAGCACCAATCTATTTTTCTTTATTTGTACACTGTGTCACAACTTTGACCCAAAGGTCCAGAGCTATTTTAGGGTGATTGGCGTAGTACTCAGAGACTGATTGTAAGCATGATTTTCATTAGCTGTCACACTGATTGTAAGCATGAGCAGGTGGAAGATTAGGTTAGTGCGAACCTTACCTTAAACCCTACCGCCACCATTGAAACGAGGCAAGCATCGAGAGAACCGTGGAGAACGGCAGGGAAGCGACGTCGCGCCATCCGGCCTCGTCTTGCGGTGGGAGAACAAATACTCCTGTGGCTCCGGCTAGCTCTGCACCCTCACGAATGGCACACCATACTCGATCGATTCGTTATCCTCTGGGTGCTCGACCTTCGACCTGTACGCCCACCACCTCCGCCTGACTGTCGCCTCGGGCGAATCTGTCTGCTCCATTGCCCATAGGAGATACTTGATGAACTCGGAGGACTGCGGCATGACTGTCGCCGAGGAGTACATGTACATCGCCGCCCTCATCACTGTCGTCTCGCTCTTTCGCATACATTGCCACATGGCCCGCACCGTCCTCAAAATCTCCCATTCATTGTCAAACCAAATAAGGATCTCCTTCAACCTGGCTCACTTTGCCTAGCTGCCACCGGCGATCTGCCTGATTCGCTGCTGCATCCTCTCCATAGATGTCCTTCTGAGTGGTCCGATGCTAGCTTTGGAAGATGGGAGGAGAGACGGCGGTCTTGCAATAGAGAAGAGGGAGAGGCGAGACGGTGGTTTTGGAATGGAGATGATGGAGAGGAGAGGAGGTGGTTTTGCAATGGAGAAGATCAGAAGAGGGAGAGGCGAGACAGTGGTTTTGGAATGGAGATGATGGAGAGGAGAGGAGGTGGTTTTGGAATGGAGATGATGGAGAGGAGAGGAGGTGGTTTTGCAATGGAGAAGATCAGAAGAGGGAGAGGCAAGACGGTGGTTTTGGAATGGAGATGATGGAGAGGAGAGGAGGTGGTTTTGCAATGGATAAGAGGGAGAGGAGAGTGCGGCAGCGATTTAGGATTGGGCGAGAGGGCCGGCGCGCTGTGACTGGATCAAAATCAAAATCAATTTACCCTTCAATTAAGAAAGCGACCCCACATTAACTAGTCTCCCTTTTATTCTGGCTCATAATTGACCATGATTTTCACACATAAAATATATGTTATACGTTGCAAAAATAATATAATTTGAAAGTACATTCAGATACGAACCAAACGATACAATTTTTGGTGACATGCATTCACATTTTGCTTGTCAAATACAGTACGTGGTCAAACTTTGACCCAAAATACGCAAAACAACAAAAAAAAATACTTCCAAGACCAGCGTCGTTCTTCCGCTCTTCTCCTCTTAAACCACCGTTGCTCCTCTCCTGTTCCAATCTAAATCCAGCACCACTCCTCTCCTCTTCCATTTCAAAACCACCGCCCCTCCTCTCCTGTTCCAGTCCAAAACCAGTGTCGCTCCTCTCCCGTTCTAATCCAAAACCAGCATTGCTCCTCTCCTCTTCCATTCAAAAACCATCACCGGCGAGTGAAGGTGCTGTGGAGAAGTAGATCGATGGAGGAGTACAACCGATACGTGAGGATCGCAGACGGCGACCCTGTGAAGCTAGCTAGGATGTTGGAGATACAGTCTTGGTTTGACAACAAGGACCAACTAGCGGCGACGGCGACATCCATGGCCAAATATCTGCAACAGAGCAAAAAGGCGGCGATACTCCCGGAGGGAGTCACGCTGGAGTACATAGAGCTGCTCCTCTAGGACATGGAGCAAACAGATTCAACGAATCCGATCGTGAGGGAGCGGTGGTGGGAATATTGATCCCAGATGGAGCATCCACGAGAGATTGAAGGATCGAGCACCTACAGGGTGCCGTTTGTGAGGGTATCCTGCCAGAGCGAGCCGGTGGAGTCTTCGTCGATCGAACCCAACTGCAAGAGGAGAAAAGCAGTTCGCCCGATGACGCTTCCCCGCCATCGTCTCCCTCGCCGTTCACATCGTCCCACGGGGCGGCTGTCTTCCGCCGAGGAATAGGAGGGGGCTGCCCCCTGCCCAATAGTTGGGCAGGTTGTGAATTGTCAGGAGGAGCTTAGGGTTGTCAATATTTGCAAGTTGTGAATTGTGTTTTGTGTTGTGTATTTTGAGAGTACTTTTAGATATGAATGTCTTTTGAATTTCAGATTTGCAGTATTGAGCATATGAACAATTTTATGAATTCTAGAGATCTATTTTTAGAACTTAAAAAAATGTAGTTTCATAGGAGTATAAAAGTGCAGACAATGTGATTCTCAGAGAAGAAACTGCAAGTTTCAGTTTCAGATAAGAAACTGCAAGTTCAGTTTCAGATAAGAAACTACAACTTTCAGAGACAGAGCATTTATATTAACACGGCCTTTTCAAACAGGGTTAACATCATGTTGGAAGTTTTATTCATGGTCGAAAATGGAACTACCAGCCAGTTAACATCATGCTGATCAACATTCATGCATAGCACATCTTCATATGATGCACAGTCAAAATGCCCACACAATGTCGAGTGTGCGAAACACGAAGAAAACGAGGGACGAAGTTTTGGCAAGTGTTGGATGTGGTTTTGGGCTGCCCCGTCTAGGCTTTCATTTTTAACATGCGCAGCCCACGACCTCGGATGGGAGGGCCTGTTTCTATTTTCTTAGGGCCGTCATGTATCGACCGGCCTATGGACCTCCCATCCGAGATTTTATTTTTGGCAGCCCAATTTATGTATTTTTTTGAAGAAAACGCAGAGATCTGTTCTATTTTTCTATATAAGAATAGGAACGCTAGGTCCAACTTATGTTTCCCTTCTAACTATATTATATATATTTAAATTATTTTATATGTTATTATATATTATTTTTATTGTCATCATATATTTAACAGATACTTACATATGTAAGAAAACAATATCCCACATCTTATTAACTTATAAAAATAATTTCTTAACAAATAAAATCCTGGATTGTTTTGGCACGAGAATCCTAGTGATTGTGTACAAAAGCTTGGTAAGATTTAAGGACGAATGTAATAATATCACTTATTATTTAAATATATTTATAACAAAATGCTCAGCCCCTTTTTTATTTTTTTATAACATTGCTGGCCCAACCCAACATTATAATTAGAATCAGCCCAGCAAAATCGTGTATTTCGAGAAAGTGCAAATGGCCTGTAATTTTTTAGGAAATAAAATAAATGGGTCGCATGGACGCTACATTATTTGTTCACCCAGCCCAGCTAATGGTTGTAATTCAAAAAAAGATCAAATTGACTGTAAATTCTACCACGCAAAAAAAGACTGTCAATTCGGAAAAAATGGGTTGAATACGTGCCACATTTTTGGAGGCTGAAATGTGGGCCAATAGGTCGAAACCAACGCAAGTCGTTGTCAATTTAGTCAACAAATGATCCTGACATGTTAGCCATTGGATTTACATCCAACGACCGGCATCCATCTTCAATCTCTCGTCTTCTTCCTCCAGCGCCGCCGGGACCACCTCCCGCCTCCTGCTGCTAGCAGCTCTGCTTAGCACGCTTCGCTATGAAGCGCTACTCCACCGTTGGCTAGGCCATCCCTCCACCCCTCCACACCTCCTGTTATTCTCCACTGACTGCCGAACCAGACCGACTAGAACTAGTTAACCCGCGTACACCTCTCCGTCTGTGACTCTACTCCCGTGTCTTCCCATCTCCGGCTCGTTGCTGTCTGGGGCCTCGCCGTCGTCCACCACCTTGGATGCGCTCGGCGCGGCGTGGTCAACGTGGTCAACGAACAGCACCATCGGAAGTAGACTGTGCGTGGAGAGGCTGACAGCTGGGTCCATGACCGCACACAAGGAAATGCCTCCTTATTACGCGCAAAATAATGATTACTCCACCTGACATCTGGGACCCACCGGAAGGGCCTCTGTATTTCGCGAAAAAAGTGCCCCCGCTGACATGTTGGACCCACCAGCTATCTTCGCGCGCAAGGAAGTGCCTCCTTATTACGCACAAAAAAATGAATACTCCCCCTGCCAGCTGGAACCCAGCATAGTGGGAGGCTGACTTGTGGGCCTACCAAGTTGACGGGGAGGGAGGGCTTTGTCAACTTAGTCAATATGAACGATTCTAGCTCCTGTTACCGTACGATGTTCATCCAATGGCTGTAGTGCTTGTTCAACCTCTGGTCTTCTTGTTCCAACCGCCCAAACCAGCGCTGGTCGTGCCGCGTGCTCCTGCCTCCCGTGGCCTACTGTGATGCCGCGGAGGCCTCACCGCCCCCTACTACTCCCACTGCTGGCCAGGCCATCCCTCTACTCACCCACACCTCCTGTTATTCTGCGGTGACAGCAGCCTCACACCGCAGCCGAACCACTGAACCCTGGTACTCCTCTTCACGTGGGCATCCACTGATGCGCCTTCCCCGGCTCTGAGTCGTCCCCTTCCTAGGCCTCGCTGTCGTCCACCGCCGTGGTGCTCTCGGTGCAGCGTGGTCAACGTGGTCAAGGAACGACTTCCATCGGACATGGACTGTACATGGAGAGGCTGACAGCTAGGTCCACGGCCGCAGCAAGGAAGTGCCTCCTGATTACGCCCAAAATAATGATTCCTCCACCTGACAGCGGGGACCCACTGATACGTCTCCATCGTATCTATAATTTTTGATTGTTCCATGCCAATATTATTCACTTTCATATACTTTTTGGCAACTTTTTATATTATTTTTGCGACTAACATATTGATCCAATCTCGGAGGGGCTCTCACCCCTCCCAAGCCATGGGAGCCAAGGACCAAAGGGGAAACCCTTCTCCCATCTAGGGAGAAGGTCAAGGAAGAAGAAGAAGAAGGGGGGCTCTCTCCCCCTTGCTTCCGGTGGCGCCGGAACACCGCCGGGGGCCATCATCATCACCGCAATCTTCACCAACACCGTTGTCATCTTCACCAACATCTACATCACCTTCCCCTATCTATATCCAGCGGTCCACTCTCCCGCAACCCGCTGTACCCTCTACTTGAACATGGTGCTTTATGCTTCATATTATTTTCCAATGATGTGTTGCCATCCTATGATGTCTGAGTAGATTTTCGTTGTCCTATCGGTGATTTATGAAGTGCTATGGTTGGTTTGAGTTGCATGTTTTATTATTGGTGTTGTCCTATTGTGCCCTCCATGTCACGCAAGCGTGAGGGATTCCCGCTGTAGGGTTTGCAATATGTTTATGATTTTCTTATGGTGGGTTGCGTGAGTGACTGAAACACAAACCCGAGTAAGTAGGTTGTTTGTGTATGGGATAAAAGGGGACTTGATGCTTTAATGCTATGGTTGGGTTTTACCTTAATGAATCTTTAGTAGTTGCGGATGCTTGCTAGAGTTCCAATCATAAGTGCATATGATCCAAGTAGAGAAAGTATGTTAGCTTATGCCTCCCCCTCATATAGAATTGCAATAGTGATTACCGGTCTAGTAACGTAGTCAATTTCTTAGGGACAATTCCACAACTCCTACCACCACTTTTCCACACTCGCTATATTTACTTTATTGCATCTTTATCTAAACAGCCCCTAGTTTATATTTACGCGTTCTTTATTTTCTTGCAAACCTATCCAACAACACCTACAAAGTACTTCTAGTTTCATACATGTTCTAGGTAAAGCGAACATCAAGCGTGCGCAGAGTCGTATCAGTGGCCGATAGGACTTGAGAGAATATTTGTTCTACCTTTAGCTCCTCGTTGGGTTCGACACTCTTACTTATTGAAAGAGGCTACAACTATCCCCTGTACTTGTGGGTTATCAAGACCTTTTTTTGGCGCCGTTGCCGGGGAGTCATAGCGTGGGGTGAATATTCTCATGTGTGCTTGTTTGCTTTATCACTAAGTAATTTTTATTTGCTGTTCTTGGTTGTTTTCTATCTTTAGCTATGGGTAGGAAACGCAAAATACCAAAAAAAATTAGTTGTACCTACTGCTCCAATGGTTGAAGAACCACTCGAAATCTATCATACTGCTGAAGCTTATTACTTGGATCATCTTCGATCCCTATGTGCTCGTGTTGAAACCCCAACTAGCTTAGTTGAGGGAAAATCTTTAGATGATCATGCTTGTTATGTGCGACACTGTATATCTGAAAAAGGGAAACTATTATGGGATCAAATTCAACGTTTACAATGCTATGCTTGGAATTTATGTTGGGAATATGATTTTACTTGTTGTTCTGAAAACCCTAAAAAACACCTTCCCTACCAATGTGAGTTTATTGATAATGGGATCTTATCTTCGTATGCTAAGGGTGTTTATAGTTACTATGATGTTCAACAAATTGAAGAATTTGTTGCTTTTAAGGGTGCTTTTGAAATTGCTTCTTTGATTGAAAAGTATGATGCTACTCTTTACAAATCTAAAATTTTTGCCATACTTGAATATTGCTATGATAATTATGCTTCTAATGCCTATGTTAAACTATATATTGAGAAATTCTCGGCTGTCCAAGAAGATACTAATATTTTGCAGGAAGCTATGGAAGAAGAAATTGATGAAACTGTGAGCTCATTGGACGAAAAAGATGATGAGGAGAGTGAAGAACAAAAGGAGGAAGAGCGGATTGATCACCCGTGCCCACCTTCTAATGAGAGTAACTCTTCAACTCATACATTGTTTAATTCCCCTTCGTGCTTACCGAAGGATGATTGCTATGATCCTGTTGATTCTCTTGAAATACCCCTTTTTGATGATGCTTGCTATGCTTATGGCCAAGATGCCAATATGAATTATGCTTATGGAGATGAACTTGCTATAGTTCCTTATGTTATGAATGAAATTGTTGCTATTGCACCCACGCATGATAGTCCTATTATCTTTTTGAATTCTCCCGACTACACTATATCGGAGAAATTTGTGCTTATTAAGGATTATATTGATGGGTTGCCTTTTACCGTTGCACATGATGATTTTGATGAATATAATATGCATGTGCTTGCTGCTCCTACTTGCAATTATTATGAGAGAGGAACTATTTATCCACCTCTCTATGTTTCCAACACGATAGAATTGCAAGAAACTGCTTATACTATGCATTGGCCTTTACTATGTGTGCACGAATTGTTCTTTTATGACATGCCGATGCATAGGAAGAGAGTTAGACTTTGTCATTACATGATTTATGTTACTTTGTGCTCACTGCTAAATTACAAATCATTTTTAATTAAAATTGGCTTTGATATACCTTGGAATCCGGGTGGATTCATTACTTGAGCACTAAATGCCTAGCTTAATGGCTTTAAAGAAAGCGCTGCCAGGGAGACAAACCGGAAGTTTTAGAGAGTCATTTATTTCTTTGAGTGTTAAAAACAAAAAAATAAAGAGGGGAACCTAAAAACTTTTCAAAAAGGAAAGTGAAAGTGAGAAAGACAAGCATTGTTGAAGTGGGGGAGCTCCTTGAACTTTGTTCATGCTCACGGAAACTTTGTGAATCTTAATTACAGAAACTTTTCATCGAAAATAATTATCCCCTTGTATAATTCCATTGTATTATAAAAATAATGTGCTAAGGTTTGCCTTTAGGATGTTTACAATGCTTGTTGGTTTGTACGGTGCATGACAGAAACTTTGGCTGTAGTGCGCGATTTTACATTTTTAACTGGAACGTCATTTGGTTCTGATTCCTTATGAACTGTCTTTCTATACAACTTGTTTATTTTTCATAATTTTGGTAGAATTTTTGGGGTACCAGAAGTATGGTGGATGTTCAGATTGCTACAGACTGTTCTGTTTTTGACAGATTCTGTTTTTGATGCATAGTTTGCTTGTTTTGATGAATCTATCAATTTATATTAGTGGATTAAGCCATGAAAAAGTTATATTACAGTAGACACAATGCAAAAACAAAATATGAATTGGTTTGCAACAGTACTTAGAGTGGTGATTTGCTTTATTATACTAACGGATCTTACCGAGTTTTCTGTTGAAGTTTTGTGTGGATGTAGTGTCTAATCGAGGATGTTTCGATATGAGAAGAAGGAAGAGAGGCAAGAGCTCAAGCTTGGGGATGCCAGAGGCACCCCAAGTAAATATTCAAGGAGACTCAAGCGTCTAAGCTTGGGGATGCTGGGTAGGCATCCCCTCTTTCTTCAACAAGTATCGGTATGTTTCGTATTCGTTTCGTTCATGCATTATGTGCAAGTCTTGGAGCGTCTTTTGCAATTAGGTTCTTATTTTTATTTTATGCACCATGCTGGTATGAGATAGTCCTTGGTTGATTTATAGAATGCTCATTGCACTTCACTTAAATCTTTTGAGTCTGGCTTTATAGAATGCTTCATGTGCTTCACTTATATCATTTGAAGTTGGATTGCCTGTTTCTCTTTATATAGACCACCGCCATTTGTAGAAAACTCTCTTGCTTCACTTATATCAATTTAGAGAGATGACAGAAATTGGTCATTCACATGGTTAGTCATAAAATCCTACATAAACTTGTAGATCGCTGAATATGATATGTTTGATTCCTTGCAATAGTTTTGCGATATAAAGATGGTGATATTAGAGTTATGCTAGTGGGTGGTTGTGGATTGAAGAGACACTTGTGTTGAGGTTTGCAAGTCCCATAGCATGCACGTATGGTAACCATTGTGTGACAAATTTGAAGCATGGGGTGTTTCTTTGATTGTCCTCCTTATGAGTGGCGGTTGGGGACGAGCGATGGTCTTTTCCTACCAATCTATCCCCCTAGGGGCATGCGTAGTAGTACTTTGCTTCGAGGGCTAATAAACTTTTGCAATAAGTATATGAGTTCTTTATGATTAATGTGAGTCCAAGGATTATATGCACTTTTACCTCTCCATCATTGCTAGCCTCTTCGGTACCGTGCATTGCCCTTTCTCACCTCGAGAGTTGGTGCAAACTTCGCCGGTGCATCCAAACCCCGTGATACGATACGCTCTATCACACATAAGCCTCATTATATCTTCCTCAAAACAGCCACTATACCTACCTATCATGGCATTTCCACAGCCATTCCGAGATATATTGCCATGCAACTTCCATCATCATCATATACATGACTTGAGCATTTATTGTCATATTGCTTTGCATGATCGTAAGATAGCTAGCATGATGTTTTCATGGCTTGTCCGTTTTTTGATGTCATTGCTATGCTAGATCATTGCACATCCCGGTATACCACCAGAAGCATTCATATAGAGTCATTCTTTCTTCCAGTATTGAGTTGTAATATCGAGTTGTAAGTAAATAAAAGTGTGATGATCATCATTGTAGAACATTGCCCCATAAAGAAAGGAAAGGCTAAAGAAGCCTAAATAAAAAAGGGGGCCAAAGAAGCCCACCAAAAAAAGAAAAAGAAAAAAAAGAAAAAAGAAAAGGGGCAATGTTACTATCTCTATTTCCACACTTGTGCTTCAAGGTAGCACCATGTTCTTCATGTAGTGAGTCTCATATCTTGTGCTTCAAAGTAGCACCATGATAGATTGTCTCCTATGTTGTCACTTTCATATACTAGTGGGAATTTCATTATAGAACTTGGCTTGTATATTCCAACGATGGGCTTCCTCAAATGCCCTAGGTCTTCATGAGCAAGCAAGTTGGATACACACCCACTTAGTTTCTTTTGTTGAGCTTTCATACACTTATAGCTCTTAGTGCATCCGTTGCATGGTAATCCCTACTCCTCGCATTGACATCAATTGATGGGCATCTCCATAGCCCGTTGATTAGCCGCGTCGATGTGAGACTTTCTCCTTTTTTGTCTTCTCCACATAACCTCCATCATTATATTCTATTCCACCTATAGTGCTATATCCATGGCTTGCGCTCATGTATTGCGTGAGGGTTGAAAAAGCTGAAGCGCGTTAAAAAGTATGAACCAATTGCTCGGCTTATCATCGGGGTTGTGCATGATGGGGGCATTTTGTGTGATGAAAATGAAGCATGGCCTAACTGTATGATTTTGTAGGGATAAGCTTGCTTTGGCCTTGTTGTTTTGAAAAGACATGATTGCTTTATTGGTATGCTCGAAGTATTATTGTTTTTATGTCAAATGATAGACTATTGCTTTGAATCACTCGTGTCTTAATATTCATGCCATGATTAGACATATGATCAAGATTATGCTAGGTAGCATTCCACATCAAAAATTATTCTTTTTTATCATTTACCTACTCGAGGACGAGCAGGAATTAAGCTTGGGGATGCTGATATGTCTCAGTCGTATCTATAATTTTTGATTGTTCCATGCCAATATTATTCACTTTCATATACTTTTTGGCAACTTTTTATATTATTTTTGGGACTAACATATTGATCCAGTGCCCAGTGCCAGTTCCTGTCTGTTGCATGTTTTTTGTTTCGCAGAAATAGAGAGATAGATCCAATCTCGGAGGGGCTCTCTCCCCTCCCAAGCCATGGGAGCCAAGGACCAGAGGGGAAACCCTTCTCCCATCTAGGGAGAAGGTCAAGGAAGAAGAAGAAGAAGGGGGGCTCTCTCCCCCTTGCTTCCGGTGGCGCCGGAACGCCGCCGGGGGCCATCATCATCACCGCGATCTTCACCAACACCACCATCATCTTCACCAACATCTCCATCACCTTCCCCCATCTATATCCAGCGGTCCACTCTCCCGCAACCCGCTGTACCCTCTACTTGAACATGGTGCTTTATGCTTCATATTATTTTCCAATGATATGTTGCCATCCTATGATGTCTGAGTAGATTTTCGTTGTCCTGTCGGTGATTAATGAAGTGCTATGATTGGTTTGAGTTGCATGTTTTATTATTGGTGTTGTCCTATTGTGCCCTCCGTGTCGCGCAAGCGTGAGGGATTCCCGCTGTAGGGTTTGCAATATGTTTATGATTTGCTTATGGTGGGTTGCGTGAGTGACTAAAACACAAACCCGATAAGTAGGTTGTTTGTGTATGGGATAAAAGGGGACTTGATGCTTTAATGCTATGGTTGGGTTTTACCTTAATGAATCTTTAGTAGTTGCGGATGCTTGCTAGAGTTCCAATCATAAGTGCATATGATCCAAGTAGAGAAAGTATGTTAGCTTATGCCTCTCCCTCATATAGAATTGCAATAGTGATTACCGGTCTAGTAACGTAGTCAATTGCTTAGGGACAATTCCACAACTCCTACCACCACTTTTCCACACTCGCTATATTTACTTTATTGCATCTTTATCTAAACAGTCCCTAGTTTATATTTACGCGTTCTTTATTTTCTTGCAAACCTATCCAACAACACCTACAAAGTACTTCTAGTTTCATACTTGTTCTAGGTAAAGCGAACGTCAAGCGTCCGTAGAGTCGTATCAGTGGCCGATAGGACTTGAGAGAATATTTGTTCTACCTTTAGCTCCTCGTTGGGTTCGACACTCTTACTTATCGAAAGAGGCTACAGCTATCCCCTATACTTGTGGGTTACCACCCACCGGACGGGCCACCGTATTTCACAAAAAAAATGTTCCCCCCTGACTGCTGGGACCCACCAGCTACATCTTCGCACGCAAGGAAGTGCGTCCGGGCAAAAAAACGATTTGCCCCCCTGACTGCTAGGACCCACCAGCTACATCTTCGCACGCAAGGAAGTGCGTCCGGGCAAAAAAAAACGATTCGCCCCCCTGACTGCTGGGACACACCAGCTACATCTTCGCACGCAAAGGAAGTGCGTCCTGGCAAAAAAACGATTTGCCCCTCTGACTGCTGGGACCCACCAACTACATTTTCGCACGCAAGGAAGTGCCTGACAGTCGGGACCCACCTGGTCGAAGCGTACGTAGCGTTGTCATTCTGGTCGCGAACGTGTGCGTACATATATACTGGTCGATGTAGAGGCGCGCACGTGTCGTAGTAGAGGCACGTACGTGTCGTAGTAGAGGCGCGCACGTAGCATGTACATGTACGTACAGCGGCCAGGGTGCAAGAAAGAAAATACAGCCATGTATGTGTACATTCGAGCGGGGTCTCAAACGCCTACTCGCGCATACGTACGGCAAGGGCTCGTGTTCATGGGGAGGGAACGGAATGCGTCGTGCTCATGGGGAGGCAACGGAATGCGTCGTGTTCATCGGGAGGCAACGGAACGTGTGGGAGCTAATCGGCTGGGTCGGAACGGAATGCGTGGTCGTGTTCACCGGGAGGGCTTGGACGGAACAGGCGATGGAAACGAGGCCTGGCGTACCGCACAACGAAGGAAACAGACCTCCTACGTTTGGAACGGGGTCCTGTTGATCGGGAGGGGTGTGGCATACCGCAAAACGGAGGAAACGAACCTCCTACGGTCGAAACGGGGGTCCTGTTGATTGGGAGGGGTGTGGCGTACCGCAAAACGGACGAAACGGACCTCCTACGGTCGAAACGGGGGTCCTGTTGATCGGGAGGGGTGTGGCATACCGCAAAACGGACAAACGGACTTGTGTTGGAGCGCTACGGTCGAAACAGGGGTCCTTTTCATCGGGAGGAGTGTGGCGTACCGCAAAACGGGGCTCCACGGGATAATGTTCATCTCCACCGTCGACCTCCTCCAGCCTCCACGGGCTACCGTCGACCTCCTCCAGCCTCCATGGGCTCCTGTTCATCCAGCCTCCACCGCGTGCTACTCCACCGGCTACTGTTCAACCACCCCTCCACGGGCACCCCTCCACCGTCTACTATTCATCCAGCCCTCCACACCACGGGGTCCTGCTAAACCACCCCTCCACGGGCACCCCTCAACCGTCTACTATTCATCCAGCCCCCCACCACACCACGGGGTCCTGTTCATCCAAAGGCAACGCCACCGCTCACTGTTCATCCAAACCCCCTCCCCCCTGCAACGCTCACTGTCCATCCAATCGATCGGCTTCAGTTAGCAGCAGTAGCGAAGGAATCGCTCGATCGGGTTTAGTTAACAGCCATCGATCGATCGCTCGGGTTCAGTAACGCGTAGCCTGCAGTGCAATCGCTCGGTTTCAGTTAGAGCCCAACGCCTCGCTCGGGTTCAGTTAGAGCCAAGGCCTCGCACACACGCGCGTACGTGTACGAGAGAAACGCGCATCGCTCGGCCCCCGACCTCCCACCGTAACTGGCAACTCCCCAAAATTTTCCTCCCCCTCGCTTCTACCACGGTTTTTTCCGTCATGGACGGCCCAAAGAATGTCATGCAGCTGCGTCTCCGGCCCGCCCAGGACGAAAAGCCCATTTTCTGTCATGATTTTTTTTCATAGAAGTAGGAGCCCACCACATCTATGATGATACCGGGTTTTGTCACAATTATCGTCATAGAAGTGTCATATGTATTACAGAAAAAAATTGTTCGGCCCAAAATGTCACGGATGTGTCTTTTTTTTTGTAGTGTTAGGTCATCGCCCACGGTATTTTCTCAATAACCATTTGCAATAGCAAAAACCAATTAGCAGGCTAATTGCCCTATTAGTAATAATCCATTTATTAATCTAATAGACATTCATATTAAACACATAATATATTTCACTCCCATATTAAGGAAGAAGTATTTCATAATTGAAATACATCAGACTACAACATGATATAGCTTCAGCACTCATCTACCCCATTACACAACTACACCAGCACCGAGTTTCACATGCAACATCTAGAACCTTTGGAAATTAGCATCATAGATGGTACATAGACAGATGCATCTCCTCGGGAAAACTGCTGAAGCGGAAGGCAAATATTGAGCCTTCATTGATGTTGAAGGTCTTTGCAACTTTAGGCTAGTACCTGTGGATGATTGACCGTCCATCCCTCATCCTCTTCAGGAACACAGCGTGGGTGTTATATGAATACCTTCCTCGTCTCCTGACCATACAGGTGGTTTGAGAGGTAATCATCAGTGAATTGTTTTGGAAAGGCCTGAAAACAAGGATGTGCATAAATATCTTCTCTACATTGGAAATGGGGCAAAGGAATAAAAAAGACAAGGTATAATAGTATACAATAACAGAATGCAGCCACAACAATTGAACATCACATTGCAGAATTGAACCAAGCAGTTAACTAAACACCACAAGAAATGAACCAACCGTTAACTGAGCACCACATTGCACAATATAACATACACCTAATAGAAGATTAGACAGTTAACCAAACCAAGCATGCTTAACAACTTTGAAATATAGCAGTTGCATTTGTTTCTCGTGTATTTAGTACAGCCAAATTCGATTTATTTCTCACATGATATACAATAACAGAATGCACACACAACAATTGAACATCGCATTGCAGAATTGAACCAAACAGTTAACTAAACACCACAACAAATGAACCAAACGTTAACTGAGCACCACATTGCACAATATAACATACTCCTAATAGAAGATCAGACGGTTAACCAAACCAAGCATGCTTAACAACTTGGAAATATAGCAATTGTATTTGTTTCTCATGTATTTAGTACAGCCAAATTCAATTTATTTCTCACATGGTATACAATAACAGAATGCACACACGACAATTGAACATCGCATTGCATAATTGAACCAAATAGTTAACTAAACACCACAACAGATGAACCAAACGTTAACTGAGCACCACATTGCATAATATAACATACTCCTAATAGAAGATTAGGCAGTTAACCAAACTAAGCATGCTTGACAACTTGGAAAATTGCACCCTAAAGAATTGAACATCACATTTGCAAAATTGAACCAAACAGTTAACTGAACACCACATTGCACGGCATATAGAACATATACACTAGAGTAGAAGATTGTATGGTAAAAGTAGATAGCGCAATTCACTAGAATTTGTTAAGGAAAGGCAGTAGCTACCAAACTGAACATGGGTCCTTATAGTGAGCTAATAAGACAAGCTACTCATTGTTGGAGATATCAATGACGATTGGCTCCTTGGACATGGAAGAGGGTGAGGCCTCCGCATCATGGGTGCCCTCATCATAGTGGTGAGTTGCCTGAGCCGCTCCGGGCACCAACCTGCTGGCTCTCGAGATGAGGTAAGCATGTGCATGCTGAGAAAACACCTCGTAGTCTTTGTCGAAGGCACCGGCGGTGTCCACGAGAAAACACCATGAATTGTCGCTTAAAGCAGCCAACCGCACCGCAGCGTCGGTGTCGACGGTGGCCTCGACGGTGATGTGCTCCTCCAAGATCTGGGGGTCGGCACGAATGGCAGCCATCGCCACCTCATCCGCGCGTGCGGCCGTGATTTGCTTCTCTGCTGCCAAATTCTCGTTGAGATCCTAGCTATACTGCGTGCACCATGGCTTAGGACGGCGCTTATTTGGTGGAGGGGTCGGTGATTTGGGTGGAAGGTGTCACGCTCGCATCGGCGGTCGTGGCATGTGGGATGTGGAAGGAGGAGGAGGATGGGGTTCAGGTGTGGATTACCTGCCTGGATAGGCGAGGCCGAGCATCGTGAAGGAGGGTCGCCGGTGAGGTGGCGGCGCTGCAAGCAAGGAGTGAAGGTTTCCACTTGCAAAGGAAGGTGGAAACAGGGGAAATGTGGCTTTTGGTAAGGGGGAGGGGGCGGGGAGGTAGATATTTCCGCGAAAGCCGAAAATTTGGAATCGCTTCAGCGAAAAAACTGGCGCGCAAGTGTCATCAGACACGGTCCCTTATTCAGAGTGGGCTGTCAACTGTAGTCAACGAACCTTCTAGAGTAAGCCATAGGCGTACTATAAACCGACGGTGCTCCAGGATATTTTGTACTGCATCTCACACGGTTGGTGATAATAAACTATGTGTGATCTACTTGATTTTTCATCTTGATTCGAATTACATAATGGGGTCATAGCTGCAAAGGATGTTGTTTGAATTCCTAGAACTTCTTTCTGTAGTGAACATGCAACTATAGGTGTGTCTCAAAAATTTTGGAATTATTCAGGGTTCGTTTGGACATTTTTATATGGTAACTTGGTTTTCTAGACATTTCAGTGCACAATTCAAAATTAAACCAGATGCACATGCTCTGGTGCACCAAAATGGGTTGTAAAATGATATATGTGTCCATGGGTTGGTGCTTACGTCCCATTCAAGAAATGGGGATGAACTTCAAACACCATGGCACTGTGGCTCTCCGGCAAACGTTGAGGTGCCTGCTTTTGTAATTCTAGTAAATCCAAAAGTTTTTCGAAATTCATGAAACTGGGCATGCTATCATGGAGTGGCATCAACATGCCGTGGTAAAATTTTTGTCCCATTTGGGGCAGGTTTGGGTATAGGCTTCTCATAAACTAGAGCTTCTCACAACAAGTGTCATGGTTTCGGTAGGGAACGTTTCACCTTTCTGGACAAAACGATATCCATTGCATCTTCTTGATTTGAAATGTTTTTCCTAGGGTCAACATAGAACAACAGGAGTGTTGTGTCAATTTTTGGGATTTTTCAGGGTTCGCTTGGACATTTTTATACATTAACGGAGTTTTCCATGCATTCATGTGCATAACTCAAATTTGAACTACATGCACATGCTCTAATGCATATAAATTAGTTAAAAATTCAAATATGTGTCCTTGGTTTCATGCTTAATTAGGTCCCATGCAAGAAATGAGAATGAATGTCAAACACCCTGCCACCGTCACTCAGCCGCAAACATTGAGATATATACCTGGTTTTTAAATCTAGTAAATCCAAAGCTCGTCTGAAATTCATGAAACTTGGCATGCTGTCATGGAGCGGCATCAACATGTTGTGGTAAATTTTTTGTCCCATTTGGGGCAGGTTTGGGGATATGCTTCTCACAAACCAGAGCTTCTCACAACAAGCCCGATGGTTTCAGTAGGGAACGTTTCACCTTTTTGGACGAAACGATATACATTGCCTCTTCTTGATTTCAATTTTTTTTTCCTAGTGTCAACATAGAAAAACAGGGGTGTTGTGTCTATTTTTGGGATTTTTGGAGGTTCCACTTGGACATTTTTATACATTAAATGAGTTTTCTATGCATTCATGTGTATAATTCAAATGTGAACTACAGGCACATGCTCTAATGCATATAAATTTCAAATATGTGTCCTTGGTTGCATGTTTAGTTCCCATGCAAGAAATGGGAATGAATGTCAAACACCCTGCCACCGTCACTCGGCCGCAAACATTGAGATACCTGGTTTTTGAATTCTAGTAAATGCAAAACTCGTCTGAAATTCATGAAACTTGGCATGCCATCATGGAGCGGCATCAACATGTCGTGGTAAATTTTTTGTCCCATTTGGGGCAGGTTTGGGGATATGCTTCTCACAAACCAGAGCTTCTCACAACAAGCCCGATGGATTTGCTAGGGAACGTCCCACCTTTGGGGACAAAACGATATCCATTGCCTCTTATTGCTTTGAATTTTTTTCTCATGTCAACTTAGAACAACAGGGGTGTTGTGTCAATTTTTGGGATTTTGGGGGGTTCGTTTGGACATTTTTATGCATTAATTGAGTTTTTCAATGCATTTATGTGCATAATTCAAATATGAACTACATGCACATGCTCTAATGCATATAAATTGGTTGAAAATTTTAATTTGGGTCCTTGGTTGCATGCTTAGGTCCCATGCAAGAAATGGGAATGAATGTCAAACACCCTGCCACCGTCACTCGGCCGCAAACATTAAGATACTCCCTCTCTCTTAGTTTACAAGGCGTGCGCGTATCCCTAGGTCGTCAATTTGACCAACCTAATAGATGTCATATATTACAAAAAACATACCATTATGGACTTCAGATGTTCTATTTTGAAACGATATAATTTTTGTGTTATATAATTTATATTACGGTGATAAAATTGGCAACCTAGGGGTACGCGCTAGCCTTGTAAATTGAAATGGAGGGAGTACCTGGTTTTTAAATTCTAGTAAATGCAAAACTCGTCTGAAATTCATGAAACTTGGCATGCTATCATGGAGCGGCATCAACATCCCGTGGTAAAAAAATTGTCCCATTTGGGGCAGGTTTGGGGATATGCTTCTCAGAAACCAGAGCTTCTCACAACAAGTCTGATGGTTTCGGTAGGGAACGTCCAACTTTTGGGGACAAAACGATATCCATATGCCTCTTATTGCTTTGAAAAATTTTCTCGTGCCAACATAGAACAAGAAGAGTGTTGTGTCAATTTTGGGGATTTTTCGGGGTTCGTTTGGACATTTTTATGCATTAATTGAGTTTTTCAATGCATTTATGTGCATAATTAAAATTTGAACTACATGCACATTCTCTAATGCACATAAATTGGTTGAAAATTCAAATATGTGTCCTTGGTTGCATGCTTAGGTCACATGCAAGAAATGGGAATGAATGTCAAACACCCTGCCACCGTCACTTGGCCGCAAACATTGAGATACCTGGTTTTTAAATTCTAGTAAATCCAAAAATCGTCTGAAATTTATGAAACTTGGCATGCTATCATGGAGCGGCATCAACATGCCGTGGTAATATTTTGGTCTCATTTCGGGCATGTTTGGGTATATGCTTCTCACAAACCAGAGCTTCACGCAACAAGCATGATGGTTTCGATAGGGAACGTCCCACCTTTGGGGACGAAACGATATCCATTGCCTCTTATTGCTTTCAAAATAATTCTCGTGTAAACATAGAACAACATGAGTGTTGTGTCAATTTTTGGGATTTTTTGGGGTTCGTTTGGACATTTTTATGCATTAATTGAGTTTTTCATTGCATTTATGTGCATAATTCAAATTTTAACCATTCACGTGATGCCACGTGTCTTGGTTTTAATGGCTATAGGTTTTAAGGGCTTTTGATCGCAAACTTTTTAGAAAGAACACCCATATGCAAAGTGAGAGCAGGATTTGAGCATCTCTTCAACGCAAGCGGTTGTTTTGGATGACCCGTGTGCAACCACTTACAAACAATTTGGTAAGATTTGCATCTGTCATATTGAGTATGTTGCCATTTGTCAAACTGGAAAGATTGACATTTTTCGATCTAGTAACATTGCCATTTGTCAACCTTGTAACACTGCGATTTGTCAAAATATGAAGCTAAAAATCACTAGCAGTATCTAATTTTTGCAACTAATATTCAGTAATTAAGCATAGCTGGAGGCAAGGAGGCATGTTTAGCCGAGCGTGCAGCAGGCGGCGCAGTACTATTCGATTTGACAGCGGGCGGCGCAGTTCCCAATACCGCTTTAATGTAGGCGAGGGAGAGGGTAGCGGTTCCCGAAATGTTGAACGACCAATGATGGATCCTCCTTCAATTAGCATCATGAATGCATGAGGGAAGTAATGGGAGGAGGGCCGGGAAAAGAGGCAGCATGATGTGAATGCAATGCAGTTTGCACTCATATAAAGGTGCCCCTCCCTTCCAATGCATCTACCACATCATACGCACCTAAGCATTTGCGTAAGTACCTACACTATGCGCAAAAGTGCTCACTCCAGACCCATGGCGTCGATGCGCGCGAGCGGCCAGCGGATGTGCCAGGCAGTCCACGACGCCGGCCTATGGCATGACACCGAGGATCGTCTCCAGACGGTGTTGGCGACTGGCTGGTGGATGGCCGCCGTCGACGCCAGCTACGACTCTTAGTTGGACCAGATGATCGTTGCCACCACCAACAAGTTCACCGTCGTCAAGAAGCTCACGGACGACAACGTTGTACTCCTCCAGCCCACACACCCGGGCTCCTCATTGCCTGCCACCCTAATCGGCCTCCATGGTCGGTACCTATTTCAAGCACTGGTAGCGCTGCGACTGCCCGCCGACGCCACGAAGAATGTCCACCTAGAGGTTGCGCTCGCCTCGAGGCACCTTGCCCTGCGAGAATTCGTCGACCTACACATCCACGTGTATGAGAAAATCGTGTACATAGGTATCTACTAGGCCAATGAGGACGCTATGACGTTGGCCTTCTTCAACCGGCTGGAAGCCTTGGATGCCTTTGCTGAGAAACACCTTGACCTCGCCACAAAAGCTGCCGCTCCTTAGCCGCCGGTCGGTGGCCCGGTGCACTGAGTTGAGGAGGAGGAGTTTGTACATTGATGGATGCATCTTTCTTCTTGCCTTCTTAATTCTTATTGCGCTATTGCATTCTCGTTCCAGTCAATACAGACATGTGTGATCCCTTTGCTTAATTATATGCATCACTGTAACTAGTACTCCATCCGTCAATTTATAAGTTGTGCTGCCAGTGTTTGGGGCCGGCGCACGACACAATAAGCACACCCACGATGACACATACAGAGTGGACATCCAGCGGTTCCAATGGCGATTTGTCAAAATATGCAGCTAAAAATCACTAGCACTATCTAATTTTTGCAACTAAAATTCAGCAATTAAGCACAAATTTCATTCATAGATTAAGCAGTCGTGCTTAATTTATACAAACAGTTCAACCGTTAGGCACCGCGCCGCACTCTGCTCGCATCCGTCGGCGCGCTCGGGTTGTGGACAGCTTTTCCTTGCATGTTCAACTGTTATATGCATATATATGGTTGCTCGCCGTTGAGGCGACCGCAGAGCGCTCTGCTTGCGTCCCTCCGCGCGTGCTTTGCCATCGGTTGTGCCTGTGCACGATCACGTCGGGGGCCCCATATGCATGCGGTTGCGCCGCACGCGTTGCCACGCGATGCAGTTACCACTACTAGGAAAAGGCCTACTAATGGCGCACCAGTTTTGCCTACTAATGGCGCACTACTGGTGCGCCATTAGTATCACGCCACTAGTATTTTTTACTAATGGCGCAGCGCTGGTGCGCCATTAGTATCTGGTATACTAATGGCGCACCACATAGAAGTGCGCCATTAGTAACAATTTTTTTTCAATTTTTTTTTCAGAATTTTTTTTAATTTTTTTTTCGTTTTTCCTTAATCTCAGGTCACTATGGCTTAATCTCGGGTCAATATGCTTAATCTCAGGTCAAATCGCACTCTGTGGTCAAACTTCCCGAAAGGTCACACATCCTCACACTACTCCAGCCCAAGCACGCTTAACTTCAGAGTTCTATCCAACCCCAGCAACAGCTCACTTCACAGACACTTGTTGATATATCTAGCATATCAATCCTATTATACCTTGTTGATGTCTAGGACTTTGTTCATGTTCATGACTATGATGAAATTTTGAAAAATATTTCAAACTTCCCGGTCATATTACGTATCATTTTTTGAAAAAAATTCAAAATCAATTTTTTTCTGTTACTAGTGGTGCACCACATCCACGGTGCGCCACTAGTAATTTTGAATTTTTTTGCCTCTAGATCTTGAAAGCCCCGTAACTTTTTTCTGTTAGGTTTTTGGGGATTTTGAAAATGTTTAACGGGGTTTCCCCCGTTAAATTTGGATGTAACTTTTCGAGTAGATGATTTTTCATATAAAAAACTTTTTAATCCGATTTCGTATGCAAAAGTTATGCCCATTTTACAAATTTCCGGAGAGTTTTTGCAAATAAAGTCGAAATTCATATTTGTAAATTTTCCCAACAACTAGACCACATATCACATGGGAAAATTATTTTCTTTTATTTTTTTGACATTTCCATCATTTTCTTTTAGTTTTTTCAAAAATAAAAAGGCGGTCCACAGGGGGTGCATTTGGTGTTGGGCCAAGTTAAACTAGTAATGGCGCACCACCCCACGGTGCGCCATTACTAGTTTTGAAAAAAAATTGAAAGTTTTTTTGAATTTTTTTTTAAAAAAACTTAGTACTGGCGCACCAGTGGACAATGCGCACAGTGGACAGTGCGCCATTACTAACAAAATTGTTTTTTATTTTTTTTTACTTTTTTCCCAAAACTACTAATGGCGCACAGTGGGTGTGGTGCGCCATTACTATGTCAACTAGTAATGGCGCACGATCCCACGGTGCGCCATTAGTAACAATTTTTTTTATTTTTTTTTAAACTTCTAATGGCGCACCACATATATTACTAATGGTGCACCTGTATGTGGTGCGCCATTGCTATATACATGCGCCATTAGTGTCCATTTCATCTATAGCCATTTTCCTAGTAGTGTACATGCGGCACGATGGAGTTACACTGTGAATTAGAACTGCCATCAGGACATGCCGTCCAGCCTCCCCTTTAATTCCCGTGGCCATTATAACCTTAGTCTCTTCAACCTTTCGATTGCGCCCCACAACACAACAAGCACACCCACGATGACACATAGAGAGGGGATGTCTAGCGGCGCTCCAATGGAGTTCGGCGAGCATAAAGTGGAGACCCACGCAAGGCAGACGAATTTCTTAGTGGTGTACACCATCGACCCGGTCGTGGTGAACGACTACATCAACATCGTTGAGCAGTTGCTTGCTGGGGACAAGTACAAGGTGGTCGGCATCGACCTCAAGTACACCGCCTGTTGGGGATATAACTATTGGTATGACCCGCCCAGGAGGGGCCGGGTTATACCTACAAGTATTCTTGAAGCCCAAGACCAAGGATGAAGATGCGGTTCAGTTAAGGGCCCAAGGCCCAGAGGCGACTTAAGGCCCGTAGTGATAAACCGCCATATGTACGTGACTTGTATTATAAGGCAAGAATAGTTAAGAGACCGAGCCGGACACTATTTATGAGCCGGCCGGGACTCTGTGAGCCGCTGGGCGTCAACCTCTGTATATAAAGGGACGACCCGGCGGCGGTTCAGGGCAAGTAACATCAGATCGAGAGCTAGGTCAAGCGATTCCGCTCCCTGGTACACGAGACATAAGTAATATGATCGTAGGCTTTTACCTTCACCGTAAGGGGCCGAACCAGCATAAACCTCATGTCCTTTGTCCCGATTAACCCCTTTAAGCTTCCTAGTTGCGATGGCTCCACGACTAAGTCCTTTCACTAGGACATCTGACATGACAATTCCACGACAGTTGGCGCCCACCGTGGGGCCAGCGCACGGTGGATTTGAGTTCTTGAAGGGCAGCTTCGAAGGGCTCTAGGGATACACTGTGGGATGGATGACCAAGAGTCATCATGGCAAGCTCTACATCGACGATGCAGGCTGGGGCCCCGATGCCGGCTCAATTGAGTATGGGTACCGGGTCCCCTTTGGTGGAATCCATGTCTTCATCGGCAAGATCGGCGAGCCGGGGCCTGAGCCAGACATCTACACCGACCTTGTCGAGACGGCTCAGCGTGCGAGACCCGCCCGTGTTCTACCTGATGTGAAGCGTGCCCTCGTGGGATGCATCCGCGGAGGACTCTCAAAAGGATCTGCATCTGGCGGTGAGACGGCCATCTATTCTGATGGTGAGTCGTCCATAGGCGAGACGAATTCGTTGTATCAACTGCAAGATGGTGGTCTTGGGGGATGTTCTGATGGTAGCAGTATTCCGGATTTCCTTGAGCCGCCGAGCAGGGTTGGAATCTTCATGGCCGGCATGCAACCTATCCAAGACTCCACAACTGCGGCAGCCATAACCTCCGGGTCAGCAGCAGCCGGGGCAGGAGGCCCTGTGCGCTGGCCGGCTCAGGTGCTGATGGATCTCATAGATAAGATGACCGCTCTGTTAACCGCCGTGGTCAACCGGGCGGATCAAGCACAACATGATGCGGAAGTGGCACAGTTAAAGCTGGATATAGTACAGGCTAAGGAAGACCTGGCAGCAGAAGATGTCAGGATGACCGCAGAGCGGGCGGCTCTGGACGCTCAGGCTCAGCGGATTCAGGCGCAGACTTTCTGGCTCACGCAGGATCAGAACGCATCCAATGAAATCATGAGGAGAAGATACCAGAAGACTCAGTCTCGGCTTCCTCCGGTTTATGATCCTCGAAACCTCTTCCATACACCCGGTGCAGGGCCCAGTAACCCGTCGGAGATAGACCGGGGTGCGGCACCCGGGGTTGGAACGCCGGTTCAACCACAGGTGATGGGGCCTCCACGTATGAATACGGATCCACCTCAGTATGTACCAACCCCGCCGGGTCAATATTCTAACCCGTTGGAGAACATGATCGCGGCGGCGGCCCGACTGGCGGCTCTCCCGATGGAGGGTGACTCTCCGGCGGCGGTTGAAACCCGTCGGGTTAGAGAATTTCTTCAGATGGCCTTAGCACAGCAGGAGGCATACTCATACAGCCAGGACGGGATTCATTCAACCCCTCGTCCAAGCCGGAGCCCGAGTTATAGCAGGCACATGGACTCGGCAGCTATTTCAAGCAACAACCGGCGCCGTAACTAGCCAGGCGGGCACGACCCGGCGCGCAATGGAGCCTTTAACTTGGTGGATCAAGACAGAATACGCCAAGAGGCTGAGCGGGCAGCTCAGCAGGCGGCTCAGCTGACGGCTTACCAGCCTTATTCGGTTTATCCGACGACTTCTATTGAGGCAGGCGTGGCCACCAGGACCGGAGGTGTCCCCTGTATGGTGCCGTCTCTATGTAACGAGCGTTTGCCCAAGGATTTTAAGGGGCCTAGGAAGGTGCCTAATTATACGGCCGACTACAGCCTGGGGCATGGATTGAAAGCTACGAGATGGCTATGGAGTTGCTAGAGTTCAGTGACGCAGCGATGGCCAAGTACTTTACCATGATGTTGGATGGGACCGCCCGCAGTTGGTTGAAAGGACTACCGCCTAATTCAATCAGTTCATGGGCGGAGTTAAAAGACCGGTGCATTCAGAACTTCACGAATACATGCAAGCAGCCCATGTCAATTGTGGATTTGACTAGTTGCAAGCAGGAGGAGGGCGAGTCCACAACCCATTGGGTGCGCCGGGTCAAGGCCATAATACATTCGTCTGATAAGATGGATGCCGGCTCTGCAGTCTTAATGTTGGAGAAAAATTGCCGTTTTTAGCCTCTGAAGATGAAGCTTGGGCGGCTCAAGCGCGATCGCAATGATATGGTTACGCTGATGGCGGCTCTAGTCAAGTACGCCGACTCTGACAGTACCAAGGATCCTCAGTCTGATGATGAAAAGACAGGAAAGGGAAAGAAGAACGACAACGGCAAGGGCCCTCAGCAAAACCCGACAAATCAAGGAGGTAATAAACGTAAGGCTGATGGTAGCTTGGAGTTTGTGGCTAACACTAATGCGCAGGGCAACAATCAACAACGAAAGGGGAGACTACCTCCCCGGTCCAACGGGTAAGGCCCCACGCTTGAGCAGTTACTAAATGAGCCCTGTCCAAGGCATGGCACTCAGCAGAAGCTGGCCACTCATCTATGGGAGGACTGTACGATCATGAAGGCTTTCAAGAATTCCAACATGTTCAACGGTAATAATGGGCAGGGCGACGGCTCAGGTGGAGGCGGTTTTCATGGCCCGGGCGGCGGTTCAAATTCCAATTGTCAAAGTTCTCAAGGTAATCAAGGTGGTTATAACCAGCAATCTGGCCAGGGTGGTCAGCAGCAGCAACAGCAGCAGGGTGGATACCAAAGCCATCCAAAGCAACTGAATAGTGGACAATATCATGTGTTTACCACCAGTTTGTGCAAACGAGACCAGAAGCTCCATAAAAGGGTTGTGAACGCTGTTGAGCCGGAGGTCCCTCGTTATTTGAGATGGTCTGAGCAGCCTATTCTATGGAGTAGGGAAGATCACCCTCCCCGGGTTGACAATTCGGGTCACTTGGCCTTGGTGGTGGCCCCTCAGGTTGGTGGATATAAGTTCACTAAAGTGCTCATGGATGGAGGCAGCATCATCAACATCCTCTATTATGAGACCTTCCGTCGCATGGGGTTAACTAATAAAAACCTTAAGCAGTCCAACACTATTTTCCATGGCGTAGTGCCTGGTAAGTCGGCATATCCAGTTGGCAAGATCGAGCTAGAGGTAGCTTTTGGAGATGAGTATGACTCCAGGGCTGAGAAATTGACTTTTGAGGTGGTCAAGATCAGAAGCCCGTATCATGCTCTGTTTGGGCGGCTGGCTTATGCCAAGTTCATGGCACGGCCGTGTTATGTGTATTTATAGCTCAATATGTCGGGTCATCATAGTGCATGGGAGCCGAAAGATAGCCTTGGAATGTGAGGAAGGCGACGCGGCTTATGCTGAGTTGGTCTGTGCAGCGGAAGAGTTGAAGTTTTACAAGGACAATGTTGACCCAGGGGACATGACGTCTTTGAAGAAGCCGACCACAGAGCATGAGCCGGTCATGAAGTTTAAGTCGTCCGATGATACTAAGCTTGTTGACTTTGTTCCAGGCGACTCATCTAAGCAGTTCAGTATCAGTGCTAATCTGGATCCCAAATAGGAAAGCGCGCTCATCAAGTTCATCCATGAGAACCGGGACATCTTTGCATGGAAGCCTTTTGACATGTCGGGTGTACCGAGAGAACTCGTTGAGCACACTCTTAATATTGATCCAAAATTTAAGCCAGTCAAGCAATTTCTTTGGCGGTTCAATGAGGAGAGGCATAAAGCCATTGGTGAAGAGGTAGCCAGGCTCTTGGCGGCTGGGTTCATTGTTCAAGTTTTTCACCCAGAGTGGTTGGCTAACTCGGTGCTTGTGCTTAAAAAGAACGACACTTGGCGTATGTGTGTGGATTACACGGACCTAAACAAAGCTTGTCCGGCTGATCCCTTTGCTCTCCCTCGTATTGATCAAGTTATTGATGCTACGGCGGGTTGTGAGTGTTTGAGCTTTTTGGATGCGTACTCTGGTTATCATCGGATCAAGATGGCAGTTAAGGACCAGGAGAAGACGGTGTTCATTACGCCGTTTGGAGCCTTCTGCTATGTATCTATGCCTTTTTGGGCTCAAGAGTGCCCAAGCGACTTACCAGTGGTGTGTGCAGAATTGTCTTCATATCAAATTGGTTGCAATGTTCATGCTTATGTGGATGACATTGTGGTGAAATCCAGAGAGAAGGAGACCTTGATAGATGATCAGAAAGAGACCTTTGACAATCTTCGGGTCTATAAGATGATGCTTAACCCGTCCAAGTGTGTTTGGCGTACCTGCAGGCAAGCTTTTGGGTTTTCTGGTTTCTAACAGGGGCATCGAGGCTAACCCGGAGAAGATCAAGGCAATCACCTCTCTTGCTAAGTCGGCGTGCATCAATGATGTTCAATGTTTGGCGGGTTAAGCCGGTTCATAAGCCGGTTAGGTGAGAAGGCCATACCACTGTATCAAATGATGAAGAAGACAGATGACTTCATCTGGAGTGATGCTGCCAACGCTGCCTTTGAAGATTTGAAGAGACAGCTGGGCTGAGCCGCCGGTTCTTGCTGCTCCCATTGATAAGGAGCCCTTATTGTTATATGTGGCTGCTAACACACGTGTCATTAGCATGGCCATCATGGTGGAGTGCAAGGAGGCTGGAAGGAACATCCGGTTCAGCGGCCGGTTTACTACATCAGTGAGGTACTCATTGAGTCCAAACAACGGTATCCACATTGGCAGAAGCTCGTTTATGGGGTGTTCATGGCAAGCCGGAAGCTTAAGCACTATTTCTTGGGCCACCCTATCACTATGGTTAGTTCTGCTCCTTTAGGAGACATCATTCAAAACAGATAAGCTACAGGACGAGTCGCCAAGTGGGCTATTGAACTTGGGCCTCATGGTTTAAAGTATGTGCTACACACTGCTATCAAATCTCAAGCACTGGTGGATTTCATCAACGATTGGATAGAGCTACAGATGCCTGAAGAGAAGCCAAACAACACGTATTGGACTATTCACTTTGATGGGTCCAAGCAATTGGAGGGATTGGGGTTGGAGTTGTTTTAGCTTCCCCTCGAGGTGACAAATTTTGTTATGTTCTACGGTTGATGTTTCCCTGTACTAACAATGCAGCTGAGTATGAGGCCTTACTCCATGGTCTTCGGATGGCTAAAGAGATGAGCTTAAGCCGGGTAAGGTGTTTTGGTGACTCAGATTTGGTGGCTCAACAAGTATCAGGCAAGTGGGATTCCAAGGATCCTCTCATGGCGGCTTATCATCGTGAAGTGGATGCCATTGCTGGACATTTCAAGGGTTACCAGGTGGAGCACATTGACTGCAGAAAGAACGAGGCGGTTGATGCCTTGAGCCAGCTAGGCTCTCAGCGTAAGCCGGTGCCGCCTAATACTTTCTTGGATATTCTGCATAACCCTTCTGTCAAGTTACCTACAGAGGAAGACTTGGTTGTTCCTGACCTAGAGGCACAATTGGTGGTGGCTCTTCACATCATCCCAGATTGGACAGTGCCATATCTAGCTTACATGACCCGGGGCGAGTTGCCTGAGGATGGAACATTGACCACGCAGATAACCCGGTGGTCTAAATCAATGACAATTGCCAATGGTGAGTTGCATCATCGCAGTGTTACAGGGGCATTTCAGCGTTGTGTCTCTCCTGAAGAAGGCCAAGAAATCCTACGTGAGATTCATGAAGGGGATGTGGCCATCATTCCGGGTCCAAATCTGTTGTGGCCAAGGCTTTTCCGTCATGGATTTTATTGGCTGACGGCTCATGCTGATGTAGAGGACCTGGTCAGTAAATGTGACGGCTGTCAGAAGTTCTCAAGAAGTGCTCACGTGCCGGCTCAAGAGTTAAGGATGATTCCAATTACTTGGCCGTTTGCAGTCTGGGGGCTTGACATGGTTGGGCCTTTCAAAAGGTCCAAAGATAAAAAGACCCACCTTTTGGTGGCGGTTGATAAATTTACAAAGTGGGTTGAGGCAGAGCCAGTCAGTAAGTGTGATGTAGCTATGGTGGTTCAGCTCATGAAAAATGTGATATTTCGCTTCGGCTTTCCACACAACATCATAACTGACAATGGCACTAATCTGTCTAAAGGCACCATGGAAGAGTTTTGTCAACGTGAACATATTCGGCTTGATGTTTCATCAGTGGCTCACCCCAATCCAATGGTCAAGCTGAGAGAGCCAATCAGGAGATCTTGAAAGGCATTAAGCCCCGGCTTTTGGTCCCCTTGCAATGGACGTCGGGTTGTTGGGTTGAGGAGTTACCATCTGTGATATGGAGCATCAACACTACTCCCAACAGGTCTACGGGTTATACGCCTTTCTTCATGGTCTATGGAGCTGAGGCAGTTCTCCCCAGTGACATCCGTCATGACTCGCCCCGTGTGGCGGCTTATGCTGAGGCGAACAATGAACAAACGCGCCAGGATGCCCTTGACCTGTTAGATGAAAAACGTGACTTGGCAGCAGCTCGCTCGGCAATTTATCAACAGGACCTGCACCGCTATCACAACCGCTGGGTTAGGTCCAAAACCTTTCAGGAAGGTGATTTCGTGCTCCGGCTCATCCAGGATCAAACTGATGCACACAAGTTATCCCTACCTTGGGAAGGGCCCTTTGTGGTCAGCAAGAACTTGAACAATGGGCCATACTACCTTATCGATGTTCAAGATAATAATGACTCATGTAAGTCGGAGGAGGAGACCCGCCGGCTGTGGAATATTGCTCATCTTTGGCCTTACTACACTTGATCCACCGGCTCTCATTATGTACATATTTTTGACAATGTATATACTATGATAAATAATAAAGCAGGACCTCTCCTTTTTTCATCCCCAAAGGTAATATGTCATTGTTATTGTCATTGTCATTTCATATGATCACTTGGGGGCTGATCGTATCCGAATCTAGCTTGACCCGTTTGATCCGGCTTATGATTGTATTCGAATCTAGCTGTTAAAACCTTATGATCGCTAGGGGGCTTCCTGTTCAAACATAGGTCATATTCGAACCAAAGAGAACATAGTTGTCGGTACCCTTTTGATTGGCACACTGTCGAGCTCATTAAGGGGCTTCTTGATCGTATTCGAATCATAGCTCAACCCCTTTTGGGAACCGAATTTGATCATATTCGAATCAGAGTCTATAAAAAACTCTCAAGGTCATTAGGGGTCTTCCTGTTCAAACATAGGTCGTATTCGAACCAAAGAGAACATAGCTGTCGGTACCCTCTTGATCAGCGCAACGCCAAAACCACTGGGGGCTACATGATCGTATTTGAATCCTAGCTTAACCCCTTTGGAACGGAATACTGATCATATTCGAATCAGAAACCTTGAATTTGTTATATTCTGTTTCATTTAAGTTTTCTTTGGAAGCACCCTTTATTTTGAGACCTTTTTGAGGTTTTACAAGTACAAGTGTGGTTACTTTTAAACCTGGCTTGATATTGGTTCATAAGTCGCCAATACATGAGAATCATTATACCTTTGGAAATATTGGTTTCCGGGTCATATAAGCCGGCAGTGCAAATTAAAAGGTCACAGGTATAAGATTATAGTTGTGTTTTAACATTATATGTTACAACAGGCTTATCTGTGATTCTTCTTCTATTTTTAATGTATCAAGCTATTATGACCCGCCTTGCGGGAGGCCGCCAAGGGACCTTGTCATCTATTTCTATGTGCAGGGCAGTTAAAAGACTTGATCAAGCATAAGGGAAAAAGATGATAAGTGTAAACTGGGTGAAGCTAATATGGCGTCTTAATAGCATTAAGCACCAAAAACGTGCACGATAGCATGGCAAAAGCAAAGTTATTTCTATTCTATTACATGACTCCCCGAGTCCAAATGATTCATATTGTTTTTAGCACTTCACGGGTATGAGCCTCCACCACAGGTTAGCTCTCATGTTGGCCTGAAGCGTCCGGGTTAGCCCTTTCTGCTTCTTCGCCCTGTACCCTTTCCTGGAAGGTTGACAATGACCAGTCAATGTTGTTCAAAGCTTCAAATTTAGCTTCATCATCAACTAGTCCGGCCGGGTCTACTTCAGGGGCGAAGGTGTGCTTATGGAGTGGGGGGATCAGACTGGTCACTTTATAGGGAGGTGTTTGAATTCTCCAGTTCTCTTCGTCATAACCTGTCTGGTATTTGGTGAGATCCACTTCGTTAGCTATCAGGGTGGCCACGGGGCGTACCTCCTTCTCACAAGTGGCAAAGTCTGCCTGTTCAAAAGAAGTACCATCCTCCTTAAGGCTTGGATAACCAATAGCGATGTTGGCCGGGTTTAACTCGGGTAGCTAAGCTTTGGCCCGGCTTAAAGCATTCACCACTCCGGCTCTCGCACCTGACCGCCTTAGTTCATGGAACCGTTTGGGTAGCACAGAAAGCTTCTTTAGTACGTCCGCCAAGAGGGTAGGCACTTCATTTCACAAAGCTACTGTGGCTAAAGCATGCCGAGATCCGGTGTACAGTTGTTCCACCAGCGTCTAAACCGCCTTCAGTTTGGTCAGCATGTCTTGGTTCAGATTTGAACTCCTGAGGCCTGAATAAACATTGTCAGGTGAGTTAGTTCCAATTTGTTTGATCAATTAAAAGGTTCAAGAATTTAACACTTGCAGGGCGACTTACCAAAGATCGCTGAGACCATCTGAGAGACATGGCGCTTTAACCCGGATAATTCACCGGTTGCTTCTTCAAGAGCCGCCTCTGCCTTTTCATCTTGGTTAATCAACGCAGTTTTTTCGTCGGCCTAGGCCTTTTTCTCCATTTCAAATTCTTTCTTCAGTTTTTGTTGTTCAGAAACGCTGAATTTAAACTTGGAGACAGCTCTTTGGGTCTCCATCACTTGGGCCTCAAGGCGGTTCTTCAGATCAGACACTTCTGATTCAAGTTGACTCGTGACGGCCTATGCAAATACCAGGTCAAGAGTTAGGGAAAATATGAGGCAGTATTCAGTCCCAAAGCCTTTTGCAAGCAACAAAACTTAGCACTTGGGGGCTAATGTCTACCGAAGAATTTTTCTTCAGGTGGCGGTTCATGATAGTAAGTCCCAAGCACTTTGCAATCAAGAATACTTGGCACTTGGGGGCTAATGCATATTGCTGTTTAAAAGTCTCAAATGTTTTATTCAATACAACCTTATGAAAGACCAGTTCAGCCATACTGGTTAAGCCGGATTTTTTACATATCTTGTCCATATATGTTACTAATGTCACTAAATTTGTTTCTAAAAGTCTACAGCATATTCATCATAAGCAATAGACTTGGGGGCTGGCATAGTAAAGATAAGTAAGTACAGAGAAAGGGTTGTACCTCAAATTTCTGGTGCATCTGCTTCACCATGTTAATTTCAGTGTCACGGCTGCTGTGCACTTGACTCATATAGCCGGAAAAGACCTCTTCAATACTCAGGTGAGTATAGTCAGTGACATCAAGTTTGACCCGGCGGTGTTCCAGAAGATCTTCTTTGGTGGAGCACTTGGCTAGCACAGTTGGCCTAGCCGGTTCAACAAAGCTGGTTTTGGTGATCTCAACATCAGTATTTTGAGGATCATCCATCCTGACCGGGCTAGGAACTTCTGGGTTTTCTGTGTTATCAACAGCTTGCTCAGCAGGCGGGTCAGCAGTTGGAGTTGGTATATCTTGAGCTGGTTCAGGTGGCGGCTCATGAGTTGAGATTCAGGCGTAGCTGTTCCAAGCACTGGCTTGGTCACAACAGTGTCGTCTATCGGTTTGTTCTTTTTGGTCCTTTTGCTGGGCTTGGCTTGTCCACTGCATAAAATCAAAAGGTTAGTACAAAAACAATGAATTGAAATGAATACAGGATAAACAGGTTATCATTACCCTGGTGCGGTCTTGAAAGCCGGCAGATTGGACTGCATTGAGTCGCCGGAGGAAGGGAAGTTTCCTGATAATCCGAGTCAGAAGAATTGAGTGGTTGACGAGTAAGACCCGCCAAAGGATAAAAGAGATTTAAATCAGAGGTGACCTCGTTCCGGCGCTTCTTTGGGGTGTTTGGCAAACCGGAGGAGAGCTCCACGTCCTTGCTAGTCCGGGTCTGCCTCCGGCTCTCATGAATCTGTCGCTTCAAAAGAAATTGAGGATCTTGATAAGCTAAGGGATGTCAAAATATTACTTTCCGGGTTACTCTGCGGATTTTCTGTCTTGGCAAAGGCTCGGAGTCAGAGGAAATAATAGTTACCTCTTCAGCCTTATTGCGGCTGGCTCCTGTGTCCTCCTGCTGATAATCAGTGTCAATAAGATGATTAAAAAAGGAGCCAAGAGAGTCAAGGGCTACCTCCGACTCAGAAGAATCTTCTAGCCGAAGCAAGTCGGGGGCAGTGGCTTTCTTGTCCTTCTTCTTGGCAGCCTCTTTCCTGGCGGCTTTCTTCTCCTTCCTGGCTCTCTTGGCAGCTTCATGGTCATATTTGACCTTCCAAAATTTACCACCCTCCTATGAGAGTTAGCAGAGGTATGAATATGGGTGAAACATCGAAAACTCAAATTAATTTATTCATATGGGCCGCTTACCTTTGGAGCCGGGTTAGCTTTGCAGAAGGGGGCTAAGCCCACCTTACCATAATCTGCTAGGCTCACGTTCAAAAGGGACTTTGTCATATCGTTGATGACATCTTCAGGCAAGTCATCAGAGCTGTGCCGCAGAGGGTCATCCTTTTCGCCTGTATAGGTGCACATCAAGCCGGGATGGCGGCTCAATGGAATGACCCGCCAGGCGAGCCAAACCCGGACTAAGTCGATGCCAGTTAAACCGTTCCCCAGAAGAGCTTTGATCTTGGCTAAGGTGGGGGCGAGTGTTTTGCGTTCAGCGGTTGTGATCTTGTCAGGAAGCGGGTGGTTGTTCCCGAGACGTAGAGTACGAAAATCGGGCAGAGGGTTCTTACCATCCAGAGGGGTGTCTTGGTAGTAAAACCATGTCTAATTCTAGTCTTTGGGATGACTAGGCGGGTTGGCATAAGGAAAGATTACGTCCCTATGACGTTGGACTGAGACACCACCAAGTTCTAAACTTTGGCCGCTGGCGCACTCATTCTGGCGGTTCAAGTAGAATAGCTCTCTGAAGAGTAAAATATTGGGTTCTTCTCCCAGATATACTTCACTAAATACTTGGAACTTGCAGATGTTAGACACGGAGTTGGGTCCGATGTCTTGTGGGCGAAGGTCAAAGAAGTGCAACACATCTCTGAAGAATTTTGAGGCGGGTGGAGAGAAACCCCGGTTCATGTGATCCGTGAAAACAATAACCTCCCCCATTTTGGGCTGAGGAAATTCCTCCTCCGGGTTAGGAGCATGATAGGACATGACTTCCTTCTTCGGCGGATAGCCGGTCTTCCCAAAATCATCCAGGGTGCTGTCTGTGATAATGGATTTGACCCAGTTGCAGGAAGTGGGTGCTTTCGGTGCCATTGAGATGAAAGCCTAAAATAGAGTAAAAGTGCCGATTCAAATTTAAACCAGAGAGAAAAAAACATTATGGTGCATATTCAAGTTGGCGGCTTATGAAGGGGCCTAATGGTATAAGGACAATTATGTCAAGATTATTTAAGCCGCCATAGGCTCTATAAGCCGTTAAAGATGTTTAAACCACCATGGGTGATAAGAGTTGCCATGGCTAGATGGATCTAACAAGCTCAAATTTATGCCTAAGTGTTGCATAAACAAGTTTCACAAACTGCAGCGACTATTTTGGATCAAATGGCTGTTCAAAAAGAAAAATTTCTAGACCTAAAAACATGGTACAGAGGAGTTCATGTGTTCTAGTGAGGCTTCCTTACGAAGAAAAAGGATCTGGTAGTGCCTAAAATGGATGTGAAACAGCTACCGCATGAGTTCTATGTTGTTGTTGGATCAAAAGAGGCCGCGGCAGAAGAAACATGAAGAAACCAAGATGAACTACGTACTGTGCAGAAGAACCTGCGAACCCTAGCATTGGATCTGAGATGCAGAAAGGGGAAACTTACAGCAGCAGATCTGTTGCGGAGGGGCCCCGCCGTTCTCTGGTCGGACTCAGGTCGATGCAGCGGCCAAGGTTGATGGAAATGAGGTGCGCTGCGGCGGCAGCGGAGCTCGAGGGACAGTCGAGGGCAAGAGGAAGAAGACGAAGAAAGGGAAGAATGAAGAAAGACCTAGTCGGGTCTATTTATAAGGAAGGACCACTAAAAGAGCGCGAAAAATGAGGAGGCCGAAAACATAAGTTATCCAACTACAAGGACACCTCGATTTTCGGGATGGTCATTAAGATAAAGATCCGTTGGGATGCATTGAACAAAATGTGCATTTATGGCAGGTGACGTCATGGCGGGTTACCATAAATCCAGAGGATGATGTCATGGCGGGGTTACGAAAATTTCATAAGTAAAAGGCAGAAGAATTTTTCATAAGTGTTGAAGATTGACATGAACCAGTCCAAATCAATCTGGGGCCTAATGTTGGGGATATAACTATTGGTATGACCCGCCCAGGAGGGGCCGGGTTATACCTACAAGTATTCTTGAAGCCCAAGACCAAGGTTGAAGATGGCGTTTCAGTTAAGGGCCCAAGGCCCAGAGGCAACTTAAGGCCCGTAGTGATAAACAGCCATATGTACGTGACTTGTATTATAAGGCAAGAATAGTTAAGAGACCGAGCTGGACACTGTTTATGAGCCGGCCGGGACTCTGTGAGCCGCTGGGCGTCAACCTCTGTATATAAAGGGACGACCCGGCGGCGGTTCAGGGCAAGTAGCATCAGATCGAGAGCTAGGTCAAGCGATTCCGCTCCCTGGTACTCGAGACATAAGCAATCCCACTCAAAACTGGATCGTGGGCTTTTACCTCCACCGTAAGGGGCCGAACCAGTATAAACCCCGTGTCCTTTGTCCCAATTAACCCCTTTAAGCTTCCTAGTTGCGATGGTTCCACGACTAAGTCCTTTCACTAGGACACCTGACGTGACAATTCCACGACACCGCTGGTAGTCTCGGCATAGATCAGAAGGTTGCCGTCACCAATTGTGCATGCGCCATCATGTCCTCATCTACCACTACTACGTGCCTAGAGAGCCTTGCGACCGTTTCAACAGGTTTGTCAACAGCACCAACTACAAGTTCGCCATGGTGGAAACCACCGACGATGTAAGAGCGCTCACTGTTACGGGCTTGGCCTGCGAGAACCTTGTCAAAATCTGTGACCACTACAGGGTCTGGGGCAGCACGAAGAAGGACTCCCTGGTCGAACTCGCCTCGGCCATCATCGACCCCTACTACGAAAAGATGAAGCAGGATGCCCAGAGAACAAATCCTGTATCCTCGCACAGGGCCTGGATGCGGCGACTCGATGAACCTCACCTCAGGTTCGCGGCCAAGAGTGTGTACACATGCTACGAGATGCACAGGCGGATCGTTGACATGAGGAAGTGCCTTGTTACCCAAGTCGACAAGCCCGTATCGAGTCACAAGCAGAGCAAGCGTCACAAGAAGTAGATGATGATCAAATGATCATTTATGCTAGTTAATCATGCATGTAATATATAGTTCACTTTATTAGTGTGTGGAAGTGTCATGTGTGTAGTAGCCACCTATGAAATTGTGCATGTAATAGTTTACTTTGGTGTGTGCAAATGCCATGGTTGTAGTAGCCACCTATGTAATTGGATGTTTAATTTGGTTAATCATGCATCTAATATATATGTTGTTGTTCTGTATGCAATCCCATCGCACAACACACACGTCTTATTAGCAGCAATCGTCTGTGTTATTATCAGGCTTCGCACACATTTATGATTACAGACCTGTTTGTGCGTATCACACACATCTTGTTATATTGAACCGTTTATGTTCTCTTGTCTCAACACAAACAGTTCATCCGCGTGAACCGCATGCCGTATATCGCACACACACCTTGACTTGGTTGGCCGTTTCTTTTGTGTTGCCTAATCACATACAGTTCATCCTAGTGAACTGTATGTTGTTTATCGCACACACCTTCATCTGGCTACCCATTTCTTTTGTTGCTCCTCATCACAAATGGTTAATTGCAACTGTACGCCCTACATCACACAAGGAACTAAAATTTGAACCGTGTTTGATGCATCCGTCATTGCAAATGTTTTGCACCTTTTTTGACGGGTTTTTTACACCACCGTTTGCGATTATTGCATCGCACACAGTTTCGTCAAAGGGTCTCTGATCGTAGTGTCGCGTTAGCAGCATCCTGCAGTAGTGTGTGGTTTTGGGATACTGCTTAGGCTTCCAGTAGGACCCATCAGCATTGAGGTTCCTCTCAAAGGCAATACCCTCTTTTTTTAGGGTTCCTGTTCAAGATCTGTTTTTTGAGCACATCACAAAGAGCCTAATGCCCTTTGAGGCTTTTGTACATGCCTGTCACATACAATTCCTTCAACCCTGCATTTTCGTCAGTGATACTTCTGGTATCCTCAGATGAGGAAATTGTGACCACAGAAATAGTTGAAGAAGTTGCAGCAATAGAAGCATTTGAACTTTCAGGTGAAGAATTAGTAGATTCACGTTCGATGCATTTCAAACAAGGTGCAATGAATTTTTCCTGGGTGGAAATGATCTGTTGAGCAAGCAAAGAATCATTTTCCCTTTGAAGATCTTCATGACTCACGCTTAGTTTATCAAGATCTTGCTTTCTTTGAAGAAATTCATAAGAAAGCTTATCATGATCGGATAAGAGTGTTTCATGACGACCTTAAAGGTTATCAAACTTAGACTATAGTCATTGAAGATTATCAATTAAGATTTCTTGGAGCAGCCAACTAGCTAGTGGTTGTGGGGCGGCTATTTATAGCCAGGGAGCAGCCCGACATGATAAGACATAAATGCCCCTAATGATATGACCATTATGTGGATAAGATATTTGGGATAGCTGGAGTGAAGCATAGCAATGGTCAGAAATTTGAGCTCTCAAATTCCTTAAGGCTATCATGTTCCTCACTGTAGGCAATTCGCACTGGCGACTTTCTAACTCCTCAGACAGAACAAAAATCCTGAAATAACAGAATAACTGCGTCTCTGTCACTAAAGAAATTGACCGAACTATATGAGATTTCCAAAAGCTTCACTCGAAGGATTGGGTTGTGTAGGCTTTGAGATGAGCATCACTTAGAAATGTTCCAATAGTTTTACCTTGACCCCTTTAACAGTACGGTGTTTCCTATGACTCATGAAAAGGAAAATGAAACTATAAAAACAAACGTCTTCATGCTTCATAGTCCTCGCATCAATATCAATATCTTCAAGGTCACATCAATTTTTTCATATTCAAAGTCTTCATCTGAAGACATTTTTAGGGGTCGACGTTTATCGGATGTATCAAACTTCTCACAGACCTATACGACCTGTGTACACTCATAAACACACTAGTCCCTTAACCTATAAGTCTTCAATACACCAAAATCACTAAGGAACACTAGATGCACTTAAATTTCATAAAATGTTTGTTAAGTCAAAAAATGTTCGTTAAAAAGACAAATTGTTAGGAAAAAAATGTTTGTCAAAAATTGTTCGTTAAGTCAAAAAATTCAAAAAAATGTTCGTTAAGTCAAAAAATGTTCGTCAAAAATTGTTCAACCAATTTCGAAGACATTGTTCATCCATTCGAGAAATGTTCCCCGATTCAATAAATCGTTAGAAAAAAATTCACAATTTTTACAAAATATTTGTAAATAGTGTAAAATGTTCTTGAATTCAAATAAATTTCTTGATTCCAGAAAATGTTCCAAAATTCGTACAAGTGTTCATGAATTTGAAAAATGTTCACGATTTCAAATATATTCATGAGTTTAAAAAGATGTTCACGATTTCACGAAATTGAGAGTAATAGTATATCTGGGTGATGCAACAAAATATGATGGCTATTGGATATTATTATTTTTTTCGTTGCAATGCACAGACCCTTTTGGCAGTGATAATTAATGGTCCGACGCACTGCGGAGGGCTTTTGTGCGCTAGACATTCTTCGATCTGGCAATAGGCAAGACCAAGACACTCCTAGCATATTGTATGCCCGTCCATCAGAGTATTACTGTTTGCTTCACTAAATATACAAGTTTCGCTCAAGACTCAAAAAACTAAAAGGAGAACTTGGAATGAGTTGGTGTATCTTTCGGTTTTACATGAATTTTTTCATTGTTTATTTTATTGTATGATGTTCTTTCACAAAAAAAAAATTGTGTTTACCAGTTTTTCTGTTTGATATATATATTTTAATTGTAAACAATCTTCTTGATCGCTAATTGAAAAAACAAGAGTTAGAGAGAGCGCAAATCGCAGAACATATTTACAAGTTCAGAAAAAAATTTGAAAATAATTCCACATGTATAAAGATGTGTTCTAAATAGTTGCAAAATTTCATTGGGATACACATGTGAGCTACGTGGCGGACCTTGATGAAGATTTTTTAGGGGGCTAATCATAGTTGTAGGGATAAAGAAGATAAGCTATGCATGACTCTGAGAAATCTTGGATATTCAAGCCTAATAATTAGGGACACACTTGACAATTTTCCTACAATAGGGGGGGGGGGGGTGGCGTGTCCCTTTCGCCCCCCCCCCCCCCCCCCCCCCCATATTTACTAGCATATATGCCCGTGAGTTGCAACAGTCAGATTCAAAATATTATTTAATTTTTTCTAACTTTTTTATAAAAACTATACTTATGAATTGCCGAATATTTTTGGAAACGTCAACAATTTATGAAATTACGAGTAGTTGTTTTGAAAATTTTGTATATTTTTGAAGAAACATCAAAACAAAAAAATATGGGATTATTTTTAAAATTCACAAACACTATTTGAAAACATGCACTTTATAAAAAAACATTTTTTTGAATTTGTGAACAATTTTTAAGATGGGAACGTGTTTTAAACATTCAGAACAATCAAAAATGTATTTTTTAAACAAGAATATTATGTTGAATTTGTGAACATTTAACTAAAGCAAGGGTATTTTTTGATTTGGGAATATTTTCTAAAATGCTTCTTTAATCTCGTTTTTATGAAAAAAACATATTTTGAAAAAATGGGAAAATATTTTGAAAATAAAACTGAATGAAAACAAAAATTAAAATTCTGAACATTTTTCAAAAAGGAAACACAATTAGATTTATGGTGTTCTTTTTGATAATTGAACAAAAACTGAAATTCCCAAGATTGTTAAAAAATGGATTTACAAAAGTAGAAGAAAAAATAACTTGGAAGAGAAAAGGAAAAAAGAAACATGAAAAAAAAGGAGAAAGGATCAGAAAATGAAAAAAAGAAAAGAAATGGAACACTGAAAAAATGAAAACGGGCTGTCCCAATCTGGGGTTCCATATGCGAAGCTTCGAGTATTTGCCGCACTGTGCGGTAAATAGGGTTTACCTAGCTGCATGGGCAGTATAGGTGGGATGGCTTCACTGGACCACAGCGCATGTGGTGTGGCCCACGTACGGAATTCTGGAAACTGGTTTTCATTTTCTAGCGGACACACGCACAAAGTTTTGCCAAATCCTATTCGGCGTCTTAAGCGTCGAATACAGGCTATTTGGTAACCCCCCCTGTTCACTGGCTTTTATAGCCGGTCGACCCATCCCAGTTCCTTTCCGCGTTAACCCCCCCCCCCCCCCCCCCCCCCCCCGCGCAAATAGCGCGTCTGGAGTGACTCGAACCTAGCTCGTTGCGTTTGAGTAGCTTGCGCCCTAAAAAACTGGATCAGATCACCGGATGTGCTAGTATCCTTTTGTTCTTATCTTTATAGGATGCCAAAAGACGCAACTTTTTTGATATTTGCTTCCCTTTTTCTTTTTTCTATCTTGTTTTTTCTTTTTTCCTTAAATGCGTGAAAAATTTCAAAGACAATGAAATTACTGCAAAAATCGATGAACCTTTTCAAAATGGATGAATTTTTATTCAAATTTGATGAACTATTTTCCAATACGCGATGAACTTTTTTCAAACTCGGTGAACTTTTTTCTAAACCCAATGAACTTTTCTCGAATTCCATGAACTTTTTTCAAATTTCAATGAAAAAATTTCGAGAAATCGATGAACTTTTTTTGAATTTCGATGAACTTTTATAAACTCGATGAATTTTTTTTCGAATTCAATTAATTTTTTTTAAATTTGATGACCCTTTTCCAAATTTTGATGAACTTTTTTTCAAACTCGGTGAACCATTTTTCAAATTCGATGAACTTTTTTCTAATAACAAGAGTACATACTGTAGGAAACCGGTTTTTTCTAAGAGAAAACGGTCTATATTGTAGCAGTTTTTAGAATGAAGAAGAAAAATGGTCGAGCGGGAGCCAGCGATCGAGCGAGCGGCGGCACGCAGCGATCGAGCGAGCGGGGGCAGCCATCGAACGCTGCTGGGCCAGGCCCATGCTAGCGACACATCGGGCACTGGTATCGCGAACGGGCACTGAAGGCGCCAAGGAGGACGTCCCCAAAATTTTAGTACCACATCATATAGAAAATATTTTTTTCGATGGTGAATGGATGAAAAAGTTAGAGAAACCCAGGTTCCTTTATTAACAGGTAGTATAGTACATATAGTTGTAGATAGATATAGATATAGATATGTATAATATGTATACATCTATACTCCTATATAGTATAGGAGTAACTCACTATATGGACCGTTGGATAGTTTCAATCGAACGGCTGACGTTGGTTTGCTCAGATCCTAAATAGTTGTGGTGCAATATATACCGTTGGATCTGAAAATCCAACGGCTGTTACTCCAGGGATTCGCGCTGGTGCAGCTTGTCTCCTGCACACGCACATGGCAGCTGCCAGGCCGATCTCATCATGTGGCATCTGGGGCCCATCTCTGCACCGTTCCAGTAAGCTCCACAGGATTCTTTTTATTATTATTTTGACATCTACTCCTGCAAAACGAAAGCAAGTCCTGCTCGGTAGAAACCTCCAGAAAACAAACAACCTCAAAATGCTTCAAGTCTCCGTGATACAAGAAAGTTATTAGGCTGGATGATAAAAAATAAACACCTATTTTTTGTTTGCCGCAAAAAGAACGTCCTGCTTGTCCACCTGCCAGTATAATTTTACATTTTTTTGGACATTGTATATTCCTTAATTAAATATTTTTCTTTTACATTTCTTATCGATCTATATTTAAAGTAATATGTGTACATTGTAAAATATGTATTATTTCCACCAAAAAATATTTACATCTCATATCTTCCAAACTACGTACATCATATGGACATAATATGAATACATGATTTTTGTGTTGTCAAAATCAATAATTGAATAGATATATGTTGATGATACAATAATTTTATTAAGGAAAACACGTGTCCTAGATAAAATGTCAAGCGCATATTTGAGAACCTCTGAAAATACTTTATGATCGTTTTCATGTTTAGATTCAAGATAGTGACTTGTGACTATTTTAATATTTAAGAAAAATTATCTACATATTGTTAATATTTTATGGTTTTTTGGACAATGTATTTTCCTAAATTAAATATTTTTTCTTTTACATTTCTTATCGAGCTATATTTAAAGCCATATGTGCACATTGTTAAATCTGGATTATTTCCACCAAAAAAATATTTACAATTCATATCTTCCAAACTACGTACATCATATGGATATAATATGAATACATGATTTTTGTGTTGTAAAAATCAATAATTGAATAGATTTATGTTGATTATACAATAATTTTATTAAGGAAAACACGTGTCCTACATAAAATGTCAAGCGCATATTTGAGAACCTCTGAAAATACTTTATGATCATTTTCATGTTTAGATTCAATATAGTGAGTTGTGACTATTTTAATATTTAAGAAAAAAATCTCTACATATTGTTAATATACCCTTCGCATCTTCTGTCATATGAGCCTAACATAAGGATCAACAGTACATGTTGGAAATTTAAACAGTTGAACTGGTTTCATTCGCAATTCACGCAACTGATAAATACCGAAACCTTATATATATATATATATATATATATATATATATATATATATATATATATATATATATATATATATATATATATATATATATAGAGAGAGAGAGAGAGAGAGAGAGAGAGAGAGAGAGAGAGAGAGAGAGAGAGTTTTACCTAAATAGTTAGCGCCTAATTTTTCTATGATATTGCTCACTCCTGTCTTATGCTTTATTTATATCACTCACATGCCCTTTTTTGCAATATTCATTGAAAAATGGAAAATGTTGTGCAAGTCCTGCCCAGCTGAGTTATTCAATACTTTTTGTGCATGATTAAGTATTGACGTGCAAAGCACGTGCAACTAACTAGTACATATAAGAGCATCTCTAGCGGATTCCGTATAAGTCCAGTGAACTGCGTTTTTATGGTCGTTTTACGGGATGGGCCAAAAAACGGTCCGAGCAGGTCGGCTAAAAAAGGCCCGGCCCATAATTTTTTTACCGGCGGCCCGCAAACCGCCCGCGATTCCGATATATATGCGGGAGCCAAGACGATTTAGGGTTCCCATCCCGCACATCCCCCATCCGCCTCCGCCACAAAATCCAGCCTCCAACGACAAATCCAAAACCTCCGGCGACGTTTTGCGGCGCATTTGGCCACCGGAGATGGCGTTCGCGGGTCCGCGCGTGGCGGCGGCGGGGGTTTCGACAGCCGCGGTGGGTTCGGGTGTCGTGGTGGGTTCGGTGCCCGCGGTGGGTTCGGCGGCGGCAAGCGACGCAACGACGACGAGGCTGATTGCTCCTCCCTTTGTCCTCAGGCACATGGAGCAGGCGCGCACCCGCGGCGCGAAGTCCCTCAGCGCCGGACTAGATGTTCCAAATTGAGTGGGTATCTGGCGACGTTAAACGGGATCTATTCTGCCGATCCGTCTGCCGTCCCGCAAATTTTGTAAGATGGGTCTGCCAGAGATACTTTAAAAAGGCATCTCACATCCATGTACTATTGGTGCCTCCCGCTGGAGAATTGTTGGTGACAGGAGTCATCGAGATGAACAGGTCTAAGCCACCGTAGCTACGTCAGTCACATTGATGGTTGATGGCGTTGGGAGTGACAAGCCTGGAGAGAGGAAATAGTCCAAGACTGCTCTCCAGGGTAACCAAATTGTTCAGCTGTACCGAAACGTCATGCGCCAGTTTGGACGTCAGCAGTAGCAGTAGTACTGGCAGCAGGAGAGAACAACACACGGCAGTAGCTTAGCCGTAGAACAGTGAGTGAAGCTGCGGGAGACAAACCACGCGTGCGGTGGCGAACCATCGACCCCATGCACTGAAACCTAGAGGGAGGGATGGGTGAGAATGAGATCACATCACACGGCTCGACTGTTGAAGCCATCCCGTCAGGCCAGCGATCACACACGGCCTCAGGGCCACGGCACGGGATGGCTCGGTGCGGCCGGCGGTGCGAGATGCGAACGGGGGAGACGGTCCCTACGCAGAGTTCGTGCGGGCGTCGGATGGGGGACACGGAACATGGCCGAAGCAGCAGCAGGGGTTGGGTGCGTGGAAAGTGCCGATCGACCAGTAGCAGATGCGCCCGCTGCCTACTGGTCCACTCGCTCGCAGCCTCGCACCCCCCACCCTACGCTCCGATCCGAGCTCCCAACATCTGCTCCTGTTCCTCCGCCCCATGGCGCTGCGGGTCGCCTCCTTCTCGTCACCCGATTCGCCGTCTACGCCGCGAACCACCATGTAGTGCTAGTACAATCGCGACTCCGCGAGCCCGCACCTACCAGGCCAATGAGAATTTGAGAGGGCGCAGGTGAGAAGCAAGCGAGTTCTTGTTCCCTTGGCACTCCGGTCGCCTCGTCTCATCGTCCCATCCCATCTGCCCCCTCCTCTATCCGGCCTCTCTCCATCCGTCCCGTCCCATCCCATACAAAACGTCACGTAATTAAGAGATGGCTTATCATCTCCCACTCCAAATCGATCGACGTCCGTCTCAGCCGCGCCTCAACCTTTCACCCGCCGCCCGTCTGTATTTCCAGTCACCTTCAGAAATGAATTCCATTTCCTTTCCCTTCCCTTCTTCCAGCGACACGACACGACCGATCGCAACCGCGGAAGATGCTTTGGGAGTGTGAGGCCAATCCCAATCCCCAGGCTAGATTTTTCTTACAAAGTGATGAGCGCACAGAAGATTAGCACAAGAGCAGTGCTACATGCACGACACTGGCCGGACGACATGCAGACGATATGACATATCCCACCATCAGAGTCCAAGGCAAAACATCTCCAGCGGTTGGATTAGCTATCGTTCTCATGTCGTTCACTGGAATTGTCGTGTGTGTAGTAGTTTCGTTAGCACAAATAGAGCAGCAGCACGACCGACCTGGTTTATGGCACACATTGACACGCCATTAGCCCATTACTAGCGCTAGCTTTCGTAGCACCCATAATCTTTCCTGCATGCGACGTCGCCGTCGCCGTCGCCGTCGAGGAGGAGAGGAGGGGTGGAATATTTGGCTATGCTTTGTCTAAACGTGGGTGGGGGCTGCAAAGGACAAAAGGTGCTCCCGCGTCCAATCAGGGCCACGCTAGCTGGAAATGCTCTTGTCATAACCCTGTTAGACCTGGGCAATTAATTACTCCTGGTGAGGACACTGGTTTATCTATGGGATAATCCAGTCAAGCGCCAGCAACAATTCAACAGATGCAAAAAAATTAGGCTTCTACATGCACTTTGTTATCATAAGATGAGGATAGTATCCTTGAAAGAAATCATAAGATGAGGATAAATATATACATATACTTTTTACAACTTAGAGAGCAACTCATGTTTGTGTGTGTGCGGCTCCTGATTAAGTACTGCCAGGTTAAGGTGACTTTGTTATTCTTGGGAAAGTCGTAGTGAAAGGTGGGTGAAGACGTGAAAGTGATACATCACCACCGATTAGAAACAGTGAAAAGCAGCATGGGAAAGGGACCGGGAGAAGAGGCTAGAAACAAAAATAATAATTCTTCTTCTCTTGAGTGGATGAGATTGTGACAAAAAAGCCTTCTTTTCTACAAGAACATTTAGGCAATATACCGATCGATGTACTGTTCATCAAATTTTAAATTTTGTTGTCCCCCACAATCAGTTTCATCTCAGGCTGCAAGTGGACGCGGGCTGCCCGCGGCGCCCACTTCTTAAGCCCACTAATTTGCGTACGTGGACACCCGCGGGACTGTCTCAAAGTTATGTGGAATTTGTGGGATATCCCACAAAGCCCACATCGAGCCCACCTGTGTCTACATCCTTCACATGCGACGAGACCAGATAGGCAGTGGGGGATTAGGCGAGGAGAGCAGCAGCCGGAGCGCCGCCGTTAGCTCCGGTGAGCTTCGCTAGGCACATACATGCCGGAGTGCCGCCGCTAGCCACATGCAACGCGTCCTCCTGCTCCGCCCCGACATGCTCGCCATGCTGATGGATGAGAGCTTTGCTGCTGCCATTGCTAGCTCCGCTCTCACGCCTCCATGCGTCCTCCCGCTCCGCCGCGACCTGCCCCTGCGCCGATGGAGGAGAGCTTCGCCAGTGCCGCCGGCTGCCGTTAGCTCCACATCCACGACTCCGTGCTTCCTCCCGCTCGGCCACGACATGCCCCCCTGCGCCGATGGATGTGAGCTTCGTCGAAGCTGCAGCCCCCCTCGGATTGCTACCAGCCGCCCTGATCGATGTTTATTACATAGTACTATTTTCCTTACTGATTGTTGTGAGAATTTTACATTTGAGATCTGAACTTGCTTTCTCAAATGAAAGCAGAAATCTCACATACTCCCTAAGATAAGTGCCTGAACCGTATTTTCTATTGATCTCAACATACTGAAAGACAACCTGCAGATTGAGCAGCATATTTCTCTAGGAGAATCACAAGATCAAGCTTGTAACCTACCGAATTAGGGGATAAAAATTGGAGTTTATGTTGATATCAGTCCTCGAAACAGCTCCTATTCCTCTGATAATCACATCTGCCTAGCTAGTACTACAACCCATTACGTTTTTTACCAGACCAGCATCATGAGAAGAAAAACAAACTAGTGCTCCTTTTAGAGTGTACTGAAATCGTGATACTCGACAATTTATTGAGACGTCCTAGTTGGTGTCCATGCTGACATTCAACTGAAGTCTGCTGTGGAAGCCTGCATGTAGCATAGCGATGGGAAGGCTAGTTGGTGTGAGCATACGGAAGACAGCATTGACAAGAATTCAAAATGGCTTTTAAGTGGGTAATGCGGCATCCGCGATCTCTCGTTCACGCTAACTGGACAGCCCGCATAGTCCCACATAATTATGTGGACATATGCGGCAAGAAGTGGGAGGCCCGCGGGTCGTCCCACTTGCAGCCTGAGTTTCATCAATTAATTTCCATACGGAAGGAATGATTACCCACATTTGACAGATTTTTAATTTCACCAATGGACAATCAAGGAAATGGATGCTAGTTTGATCATTATACTCCTTTGGTCCTGTATGGAGCATGCATCATCTAATTATATATTCTATCCTTTGCGGTTTATAAGGACCACATATATTCATAGGTCGACAATTCGATCAATATAATATGAATTGTATACCATAAATACTATACAATTATTCCCTCCGTTCACACATATAAGATGTTCTAACTTTTTTGAATCGGATGTATATAGACACATTTTAGTGTGTTAATTCATTCATTTCAGTTTGTATATTGTTCATAATAAAATATTCAAAACATCTTAGGCCTCCTTTGGTTTAGGGGAATTTCATAGGAATTCTAGAGGATAGGATTCTTATTGGATTTTTTCCTTTAGAGCCCTTTGGTTCATAGGAATGGATTCCTATTCCTACATAGGATTGGTTCCTATCCTCCATATTTCATAGGAAAATAAAAAAGAGCCTAGACTCAATGGAAAAATTTCTTTGGTGTCAACCAAATGACATCTTGTTTCCTATTCCTACTCATAGGATTTAAGATACATGTTATCTCATTTCCTACAAGATTCCTATTCTTATGATAATCCTATCCTATGAACCAAAGGAGGCCTTGTATTTGTGAACAGAAAGAGTATTGCATTTGTAGTTTCTAATGATATTATTATGCGATATATAACTCGTATTACGTTGGTCAAAATTATCAATCTAAGGATATGTGTGGGCCTTCAAACGGGAGAGGAGGTAGTATCACATATCAAGTCCAATTCATCATCTACAAATTTTGACCGAAGAACGTGTTAATTTTGCAAACATGACACTCAAGTGTGGCAAGTTTATATAAACAAGGTCATCCAAACAGATCCCGGGGTCAAAGTGTCTGCCTTGACCACGGCTAAGTGCATATGACTTTTCTGTAATAAATATTAAATTGTGCGTTCCTACCTGTGCCTACGCGACTAGGAAGAAGACTGGAAAGGAAGTTAAATTGCATACCCCTGAAAGAAATTAAACTGCATATATCTTGCCTTGCGTCGATGGACACCTTAAGTAATTTAGCCTATCTTTCTCTATATGCGCACAAATGATGTAGGGACTATACTTAATTATGCATGTTGCATTTTTATAATGTTGAGTACAACTCAGATACATGACCATACACTCACAGAATGTCTACTGAGCATGTCACGGAAGGACTACTACACTGCTAACTTGGCTAAGCTGTTTGCCCGAAGCTCTGACCAACTCTGCTCAATCAACTTGGAACAAAAGAGAAAGAGCTTGTTTCAGTGGTAGAGTCAAAACTTTGCCCAATCAACTTGGAACAAAAGATAGAACGAGCTGGTTTCAGTGATCGAGTCAAAACTTAATTGGCACGGGTCAGAGCTTCCCAAAACTGTTTCTTGGGTCATCCCACTTCAACGCTTCACGACACTCTGAGCAGGTAAAGCTGTCATATCGAGCAAGGAATTCTCATCTTGTCCTCTTCTTGGTTGCTAAGGGGGTGTTTGGTTACAGGGGCTAGACTAAAAAAAATCTTTTTTAGTCTCTTTGTAACCAAACAGGAGGGACTTTTTCTACAGGGACTAGAAAAAGACTCTACTGGTGGGTCTTTTTTATTTAGTCTCTGGCCCACCAAAAAAATCTAGTCTCTTGCAACCAAACACCCCCTAAGAACGATGAGTATGCATGTACTCCCTCAGTTCCAAAATAGATGACTCAAGTTTGTACCAACTTTATAGGGAGTAGTACCTTTGCATGCACTAGTAAGGTGCTAAAACTTCCTTGTCACGTAAGTAATCGATCCGCTACAGTTTTTGTGTAGTCCCTCCTTTTGAGTTTATTTGCCCTCCTCACATTTTCTATCAAATTTGAATATACATTTATGTAATTAAATATGAGTTATATGTAGAAAAGATGGTATCATTGAAAACTTCATTCGAACATGAATCCAACAATTTAATTTTTGGCACATATTATTTATATTTTGCAAATTAAATCTACAGTCAAAGTTTAACACAGACTATAAAAGGGGCTAATAAACCTGAAAGGATGTAATAACAACTAAAAATCCATGCGTCCATGCACGCAAGTCAAGTATAATTATCTGTTCCATCCACAAGCAATAATACAAATTGACTACTATTGGGTGTCAGGCGGGATTTGTATGATTCGCGACTTATGACACTAGTCACCAGGTGGCAGGCCTGGCAACCTATATATATAAAAAAACAAGCAGCAAACAAGCAACACATATGATACTGGCAAAATCCATAAAATTGGCCCTTATTTGAAACTTCAACACAAAATAGCCCCAATCTGAAAATATTTCACAAACTGGCCTCTTTGGGCATAACGCCCCGGGCTAGGGCGTGGCGCCCTCGCCCGGGACGCCATGCTACAGGTCGCTACCATGACGCCCTAGCCCAGGGCGTCATGCTATCTAGCATGGCGTCCCAACCCGGGCGTCATGCAAAGGTGCCAGTTTCAAAAATATTTTCAGATTAGGGCCATTTTGTGTTAAAGTTTCAAAAAAGGGTCAGTTTCGTGCATTTTCACTCTGATACTAGTCTACCGCTTTAGGATCTAAAGGCTAGTTGAACAACAGAAGGTAGGATCACTGTATGGTAAGTATCGCAATAAACAGCATATAGCCTTTTTTTTGACTTGCATATAGCCTTTTCTAGGCATAACCTTCTCTTTATTAACTAATCAAAGGGTGATGAATACAAAGCCCCTGCAGGCAAAGATAACCCATAGCGAGCCAGGTAATGTGATTTGGTGTTTGAAGCCTTGTTTTCATGAGCAAACCGAACCTCCTCCAAGGATTTTGCTCTTTCTTCAATCTCCTCCATAAGGACCTTTACCTTTGGATCTCAAGTTTTTCATGACTGTCACACAATCACTCACAAACATGAACATGATTTTACGTAAGCTCAAATCCTAGCTAGGAATAGAGCCTCCCTATATGCAGGGGCTTCGGGTGTCTCCGGTTCATCCATCCCCTCAAACAGGAGCATAGAAGCTCCAAGGTATGTTCCATTTATATCCAGCGCTGCCACATCAACTGCTCTTGACCTAGTGTTCTCTGCTATCGTCGCATCACCATTGATCTTTGCAAACTCACAAGACGGCTCTATCCATCGAGGGTGCTCATAAGCAGGCCTTTGCGAGTGTCCGGCAGTGGCCATCTCTAGATCAGCAAGGAAACAATCCATGAAACATTTTATTGGCAACAGATGATACTAGGTATAAATCAATTGTGACGTACTCTCTTCGTAAAAAAATATAATAGTGTATAGATCACTGAAGTAGTGATCTAAACACTCTTATATTTCTATATAGAGGGAGTACCAATTATGTTTTAGCTACACCATCTCTCACCCCCACCCCCCGCCCCCCTCCCTCCCTATGCCTACACCAATTATGTTCTAAGCACTCTTTTTTTGCAAGAAAACTTTTGATCTATTTATCCTCAATCATGTCAATACAACGGACCTCACAAATAATAATAAAATATATCCAGATTTATAGACCACCTAGCGACGACTACAAGCACACTGAAGCGAGCTGAAGGCGCACCGTCGTCATCGCCCCTCCCTTGTCGGAGCGGGGCAAAACTTGTTGTAGTAGACAGTCGGGAATTTATCGTGCTAAGGCCCATAGAAACAACGCAACAAAACAACAACCGTCGCCGCTGAAGAGTAGCGTAGATTAAAAGGATCCAACCTGAAGACACACAAACGTATGCGAACCACGACCAGATCTGAGCAAATCCGTCAACGACAGATCTGCCCGAGACACATCTCCACACAACCACCGATGATGCTAGACACATCACCAAGATGGGGGCTGGGCGGGGGGGACCTTATTCCATCTTCACGGAGCCGATGTCGTCTCGTCTTCCTTAGCAGGACAAAAATCCTAACAAAACTCGAAGAAACACCTAAAAACAAATCCTTCCCACCGGCAAAGGCCGTGATCCACCGTGCCGCCATGGCTCTATGACCACCGGAGACGAGGCGGACCGGCGGTGGCGCTGACGGGAGGCAAAGATTCTAATAGAGAGTGTCTCCAACATAAGCGATACATAGCTTTTGCGCATAAATAGATGCCGATGTGCGGTATGTAATTGGGTTGTTAAATCGTAGAAAGGCCCATGAAATGTGATAATGGGCCTGGCCTATTAAACAGAAACGAAGAGTCAACCAAAGAATACACGATCAGCGAGATGAATAGCATCCTACGTGACAGTGATGGCCTGGTAGTACCAACAAAGTGAGCTTTAGTTCAGATGAAATATTTTCTCGGCCATCTTTTGGTGGATAATCTTTGCCTCATCTTTCTGCCTTGGCCTTCTACTTAGTAATCAGCAATCCTGCTTGAAAAAAAATGCTTGCATATATGCATCAATATTCTCAATATTCCCCTGAAAGCAAAGCATGGCAAATACTTTCTCCATTCACAAATATAAGATGATCTAACATTTTTTTGAATTAGATTTATATAGACGCATTTTAGTGTATTTGTTCACTCATTTCTATTTGTATGTAGTTCATACTGAAATATGCAATACATCTTATATTTGTGAACGGAGGAAGAGTGGCATTTTCCACATGATTTTTTCTGCCGGCACCATCCACTTATTCCTCTCCTTGGCTAGCATCTACCATTTTCCCCTTTTCCTCAAGAATCTCGAGACAAAAGGATTTCCATTTCGCCCGAACAGGGCACGCAGCGAGTGGTGTGACACATTCAAAACTCCCCCCTCTTGCCAAAAACTACTCACCTTTCTCCCCATGAGCACATACAATATACAAATTAGATTAGTTTATGATCATTTTACTAATACAAGCTAGGTGAAGGTCCAGTCATCCTAGGAGCCAAAACAATAGTACCTTCCTTAATGAAAAGTACCTTTTCCACCACTTTCTCACCCCTACTACTTTATTCAGTGACATCCAGTTCTAAACAACAGATGAAATACTATTATAAAACAATAACAAAGGAAAGTAAAAAAAACACATAGCAAGTAGGAGCACTATAGTAGTCTATGAGCCTCAACTTTTATCCATCTATATCCCATGAGAAGAGTATTTATACGCTTGGCTTTGCTTTTGCGGTTGGCTTTGGCAAGTCCCATCAGTGCCATCGCCATTGCACCCCTCCTTTCGAGCAAGCTCGCAGAGTCCACCTTGACTCTCCACTCAGGAGATTCACCTCACCACCACCACCACCAGCATTTGCGACGCAGTGCAGTGCAATGCAGCACAGTTGCGAGCACTTGCACACGCTTTGAGATGCAAAAGACGTCACTGTTGCTTCACAGCTAAGCAAATACTCTAGAAAATTTTGATCCTGTTCCTTTTTTAAGCGAACAGGGGGGCATGGAGGATAAGTTTGTTCCTCTGTTGCTTCTGTTAGACTGTATATACGTAGCCTCTGTATATCTGTGTTGTAACCTGTATTGTACCCTTTGGGTATTTCTATATAATGAGATAGCCACACCCCGGATTAGGGGTGTCGAGCAGTTCCCAATACTTTGTTTTACATGGTATCAAATTAGGTTACGATGTCTTTCGCTGCCGCCGCCGCCGCCGCCGCCGCCGTCGCCGCCGCCGTCGCGCCGAACCCGGTGCCTCCCGCCGCCGTCCGCCGACCCTCGCCACTGCATCTCCGTTCCTCGCCTCGCAACCCCTCGCGATGGCGTACGGAGCCGCGTCGCCCCGCTCCCCGACCGGATCGGGCGATCAGGGCCGCGCCGTCACCCCGTCCGCCGCGGCGCTCCCTGCTGCTGCTCCTCCCGCGGTGCCTGGAGGGCAGCCGCCGCCTCCATCATCTTGGCCGGCACCGCCCTCGGCGTATGGTGCGCCGCCCGTACCGTCGTCCTGGCCGCCGCCGCCGCAACCCTACGGCGCGCCTCCTCCTCAGCTGTCCTATGGCCCTCCGCCGCCGCAACCCTACTACGGCGTGCCTCCGCTGCTGCCCTACTCGGCGGCTGCACAGCCTCAAGGGGCTGCTCCGGGGCCACAAGGGGCTTCTGCTGCCTCGGCCACTCACGGCGACCCCGCGGCACCCTACAACGGTGTGTCCGCGGCCCCCTACGGTGCCCCTCCGGCGCACTATGGCGCCCCCGGGGCGTTTTCCTCTGGAGCCTACCCGCCTCACGCGATGTATCCTGCACATCCTGGGGCGGTCTCGTCAATGGGCCTCTACGGATCTCCACATGCCCACACGGATTCAGCCACGGTGTGGGCGCCGTTTTACTTCTCGCATCTATTGCTGGTGAAGCTCGCGCCGGACAACTACCTGTCCTGGCGTGCCCAGGTGCTCCCTCTTCTGCGGAGTCGCTATTTGGAAGGCTATGTTGATGGATCCATCCCGTGTCCACCTCCTCATCACCCGGCATACCACACCTGGGTGGCTCAGGATCATGCCATACTCTCCGCCATCCAGTCCTCGCTCACTCCGAGCGTCTCGTCGTTGGTCATCTTCGCCGCTACATCCAGGGAGGCATGGGCGGCCCTTCACACCAGTTTTGCATCTCAGTCTCAGGCGCGTGCTCACTCTATACGCACCGAGCTAGGCGAGACGAAGCTTGGCGACCTCAGCATCACCGACTACTTCAACAAGATGCGGGGTCTCGCCGACACATTGGCCTCGGTTGGTCAGTCGCTGCAGGATCAGGAGTTCACTACCTTTGTGCTCAATGGGCTTGATGATGATTATGACAACCTCATTGAGAATGTTCATGGCCGTGATGATCCGCTACCACCTCGTGAGCTTTATGCCCGTCTGTTGGGTCGTGAGCAGCGCATTAAGGCGCGTCGGGCCTCCCCCAGTTTTGCCTCCGCCAATGCCGCAACTCGTGGCAAGTCCCAGCGGTCGTCGTCTTCAGGTGGCAAGATGGCGCCGTCTCCACAACCATCCTCTCAGGGCAATGCTCCGACTATCATGGGTGGTAACCGGCCAGTGGCGTGCTATTCCTCTTGTGGTGCTCCACAGGCCTGTCAGTTGTGTGGCCTTGAGCGCCATATTGCCTCTCGTTGTCATCGTCGCTACAAGCAAGATTTTCTGGGCCTTGGCAACAATGGAAAAGGGAATGATAAGCAGGCCGCCGCTGCCGTGACGAGTGATCATGGTCGCACTCCGTCCTACTCCATTGATCCCGCATGGTACATGGACACGGGAGCCACCAACCACCTCACTGGTGAGATGGGTAAGCTCTCCACTCAGGAGCCATATCGTGGTCATGATCAGGTGCACACCGCTAGTGGAGCAGGTATGCGTATCTCACATGTTGGTCAGGCCTCCCTACTTGCACACAATTTTCGCACATTGCATCTATCTAATGTCCTTCGTGTTCCTTCTGCTACACGTAGTTTGTTATTCATTCCTCAACTTACTCGTGATAATAATGTCCTTGCTGAGTTTCACCCTTTTCGTTTCTTTATCAAGGATCGGGACACGAGGGCCGTTCTTCTTAGCGGTCGTCTTCGCCATGGCCTGTATGCACTTGATGCGCCACGCCCTTCCTCCACGCCATCTTCTCCTCAGGTGTTCAGTGGTCTTCGTGTGTCGCCCACACACTGGCATGCGCGCCTTGGTCACCCGGCGGCTCCTATTGTTTGACATGTTTTGCATCGTCATGATTTGCCAGTAGTGTCCAATAAAACTGCTGAAACTATTTGTGATGCCTGTCAGCAGGGAAAGAGTCATCAGCTTGCGTTTTCAGAGTCTAGTCGGGTTGTGAAACATCCTCTTGAGCTTGTGTTTTCTGATGTATGGGGACATGCCCAGACATCCGTTAGTGGTCACAATTATTATGTCAGTTTCATTGATGCTTACAGCCGTTTCACTTGGTTATATCTTATTAAGCGTAAGTCTGATATGTTTGATGTTTTCATTCAGTTTCAAGCACACGTTGAGCGTCTTCTTAAGCAAAAAATCATCCATGTACAATATGACTGGGGGGTGAATACCACAACCTCAACTCGTTCTTTAACAAGCTTGGGATTTCGCACCGCGTGTCATGTCCACATACACATCAGCAGAATGGTACTGCCGAACGTAAGCATCGTCATCTTGTTGAAACTGGCCTAACCTTGCTAGCTCATGCATCTGTTCCGTTTCGGTTCTGGAGCGATGCTTTCTCCACAACTTGTTTTCTTATAAACAGGCTTCCCTCGAGACTCCTGAAAATGCAAACTCCGCTTGAGCTTTTGCTTCATGAGGTTCCGGACTACACATTCCTTAAAGTGTTCGGATGTGCATGTTGGCCTCACCTCCGTCCATATAACAAGCGCAAGCTAGAGTTTAGGTCTAAGAAGTGTGTTTTTCTCGGGTACATCTCTCTTCACAAAGGGTACAAGTGCTTACATGTTCCTACCAACCGCGTCTACATCTCTCGTGACGTTGTGTTTGATGAAAACATATTCCCCTTTCGTGCACTCCCGATTGATCTCACTACTTCTACACCGCCAGTGCATGTGTCTACACCTACGCCTGACCAATTTGTGGATGTTGCATATGCCCCTGCGTTGCTTCCTAATCATGCTGCAGGTATTGGACGCGGTGCTCGGCTCGAGTTGCTCGATGATGAACAGGTTGCGGCTGGCCCTCCTGATCGGGACGTGCATGCCCCATGCATGGCGGGCGGTACCCGCCAACCCTCGGACGCGGAGGCCACCCCGGCTGCCTCGCGGGTGCCGGGTCCGTCCGGCTCCATCCCGGCTTCGCCCGCCCCAGCTTCGCCCCCAGCCTCGCCTGCACCAACCCCCGCTGGCTCGCGGGCCTCGTCCATGCCCGACTCGTCGGGCTCGCGGGCGTCACCAGCCTCGCGTCGCCCGCCTGGGGCACTGGTGGCTGGCTCGCCTGGGCCGCTGGCGCCTGGGCTGCTGGCGGGTGGCTCACCTGGGCCGCTGCCGGGTGGCTCGCCTGGACTGCTGGCTAGCCCAGTGGCTTCACCTGGGCCGCTGGCGCCTGGGCTGCTGGCGGCTTCGTCGCCTGCCCTGGACCGATCCACATCGGTGTCAGGGTCGCCGAGTCCCTCTGACGCGGTCACCGGTGAGCCCGACTCGCCGGACTCGGTTCCGGCCTCGTCCACATCCTTGCCAGCTGAGCCTCCCGTCACGCTTCGGCCTCGGACACGGAGCCAGTCCGGTCTTTTTCGCCCGAAGGAGTGGACGGATGGCACGGTTGCCTGGCTTGCTGCATGCATGGCTCATACTGCCGCCGATCCCACTGCCGAGCCTCGTCACTTTCAGGCTGCGCTGAGTATTCCTCATTGGCGTGCTGCCATGGAACAAGAGTTTCATGCCCTTCAACAGAATGATACTTGGCGTCTTGTTCCTCCAAAGTCTGGCGTTAACATCATTGATTCCAAGTGGGTTTTCAAAGTCAAGAGACATGCTGATGGCTCCATTGAACGCTTCAAAGCACGGTTAGTTGCCAAGGGCTTCAAACAGAGGTATGGTCTTGATTATGAAGACACTTTCAGTCCAGTTATCAAACCGACTATTATTCGGTTGCTACTGTCTCTTGCGGTTACTCGTGGATGGTTCCTACGTCAGCTTGATGTGCAGAACGCTTTTCTCCATGGCATTCTAGAGGAGGAGGTTTATATGCGTCAGCCGCCTGGTTTTGTTGACCCGACACGACCTCATCATCTCTGTCGTCTGGTTAAGGCACTGTATGGACTCAAACAGGCTCCTCGGGCATGGCACGCTCGCCTTGGATCTGTTCTTCAGGCTCTTGGGTTTACTCCCTCCACTGCTGATACGTCACTGTTTCTCCTCCAGCGCCCTGAGGTTACGATGTATATCTTGGTTTATGTTGATGATATCATCCTTGTCAGTTCCTCGGCTGCTGCTGCTGATCGCCTTGTGATTGCTCTCCGTGATGATTTTGCTGTCAAGGACTTGGGTGCTCTTCACTTTTTCCTTGGTCTTGAGGTTTCACGGTCCTCTGCTGGCTTGACCCTCACTCAGAAGAAGTACTCGTTGGACTTGTTGCGTCGTGCTGGAATGCTCAAATGCAAGCCTGTTTACACCCCGATGTCTGCTACTGATCGGTTGTCTGCTCTTGATGGTGACCCTCTCTCGTCTGATGATGCTACTGAGTATCGCAGTATCGTTGGTGGTCTGCAATATCTCACTATTACCAGACCTGATATCTTCTATGCAGTTAACCGTGTTTGTCAGTTTTTGCATGCACCCAGGACGTCTCATTGGTCAGCTGTGAAGCGTATTTTGCGCTATGTCAGCCTTACTACTGCTTATGGTTTGCTTCTTCAGCCTGCACCGTCATATGAGCTCTTGGCTTTCTCTGATGCTGATTGGGCTGGTAGTCCGGATGACAGGCGATCCACGGGGGGTTATGCGGTATTTTTGGGTCCTAACTTGATCGCCTGGAATGCTCGCAAGCAAGCAACTGTGTCTCGCAGTAGCACTGAGGCTGAGTACAAAGCTGTTGCTGATGCAACTGCTGAGATCATATGGGTACAGTCTCTGTTGAGAGAGTTGCGTGTTCCTCAAGCTCGTCCTCCGGTCTTGTGGTGTGACAACATTGGTGCTACATATCTTTCTTCTAATCCAGTGTTCCATGCGAGGACGAAACACATTGAGGTGGATTATCACTTTGTTCGGGAACGTGTTGCACAGAAGCTACTCTGTATCAAGTTCATTTCATCAAAGGATCAACTTGCTGACATCTTCACGAAGCCTCTTCCACAACCACAGTTTGTAGGCTGTAGGCACAATCTTAACTTGCTTTGTACTTCAGGACATAGTTAAGATTGAGGGAGGGTGTTAGACTGTATATACGTAGCCTCTGTATATCTGTGTTGTAACCTGTAGTGTACCCCTTGGGTACTTCTATATAATGAGATAGCCACACCCCGGATTAGGGGTGTCGAGCAGTTCCCAATACTTTGTTTTACAGCTTCTTCTTTCCCACTTAGTCTTGACTGATCACCGTCACCAAAGTAGTGAATAGGAATAACAAGATAGCCCTCTGGTTCCCCTGGCTCTCAGTTGGGCCCTCCTCCGTTTTGATCAAGTCAGTCTCCCTGAGATTTGCGCAAGCAAAAGGTGGCCAAGTTCACTCTTATCTTCCACCAACATGCAACGTTTCACTGAGGTTTTTACGTAGTATCGATCGACTAGCGACTGGCGGTGGGTCTGGCCAACCTAGCACCCACAATTCACAGGTGCATGCACGACCCACAGCCACAGAAACCCCAAGCCACGGTTTCACCGTACGCGTACGTGTGGTGGTCGCCGCTCCGAGCACCTTCCGGCGAGCACGTGCCTCTGTTTGTTGCTGGGGCTCGCTCGCTAATAATAGGAGCGTCGATCGGCAGCGGCATCACTGGCATGCATGGCAGCGGCTGGTGCTCTGACCACCTCGCTCGACATGGACTCGTCGGTTTTCTCCTCCTTTCCTCGCCGGTGCGCCGGGCACCAGGCGGGCGCCTTTCGCCCCCGCTTTCCTTTCGATGTCGGGTCGGTTTGCGCTTCGGGAATGGGCGCGGTGATCCGGCACGATCGCGCGCGATAGCCCACTCTGTTTTGCCCGATTCTGCTTCTGATTTTTTCCGTTTGAGCTTTCCTTTAACGGACACCAAGCCACTCAGAGCAGCAGGTGCTCGAGCAGGGTAGTCACTGACGGCGACGATTAGATTGATTGTTATTGTAGGCGATTTGTTTAGGCCAATAGGTTGCTAATGCATGTACTCAGTACTACGTACTAGAGTAATACTACAACACAAGCCATGGCCGATCGAGCATCTCGTCTGACGGAGGAGGGGCGAAAAACTAATACTGCTACGAGCGAGAGAGACCGTGCATGAGATGAGCAGAAGGAATCGTCAGCAAGCACGCTGCCTGCCAGCCAGCGCCTATCTCTATCTGTACACGTTGACGCGTAGCGTAGCGTAGATGGACACAAGCGTGTAGCTTGCATTGGTTGGGTGTGAGCAAAATAGCTACCTGCTCCAATGGATCCGGATTCCCTGTCGGCCTCATGCATGTGCCATCGACCATGTATTTTAGGGCAGGCGCAGATGCAATGGCTTGGGACGACGAGCGCATGTGAGCGGCAATTTAGAGAGATGGAGGGGGACCGGCCAGCCGATCGAGCTGCTGGCCCGGGTCAATGGAGGTGCTCTCTGTGCCTGCGTCGCCACAGTGGCACGGTGCCCGCCGCACCACATGACACGGGACTAGGGCTGGATTCGATGGGTCGGGGTGGCTAGTGCCCTTGGATGTGATGTGAACGTGCACGCACACGGAGGAAATAGATATGCTACTCGAGCTCGTCCACGGAAAACATATGCATGTACTCCCTTCGTCCCATAATATAAGACATTTTTTGACACGCTAGACCCTTCGGCGGATCTGCTGCGGCGATCCAAGCCGGGAGTGCCGCTCGTACGGTTTTCATCTGGCGAACCATTTTTGTCTTGTCGTCCTAGAATTGTCATCGCGCCCCGCGTAAACAGTGCAAGTTACAGTTATTTGCACCGTTCCCTGTTCACTTTGTCATTTTTGTTACGGTCGGGTGGCATACGGCTAAGTTTAACCTATAAATTTTACATGCACATCCATCTCAAAAAAATTAAATTACATGCACGTACTTGTATCTTACCTTTACGTGCACGACTGTTTTCATCTTTTTTAACTTGAACATTGTGCTTCTCAGTCGCATATACGACTATAGGGTTCAGATGTACCTGCATCCAGAAAAATTTGGCCCATACCCTGCAGATAGACTAGGTATAGAAATGGACAATCCCATTTTTTATCATCCTTCCGTCACCTCAACCATATAAAAAAAGGGTATGCCGCATTTGATTTGTGTGCTACTTTTTATAGATATCTGACCTGATGTACGCCCATATCTCCTACTCCCTCAGTTCCTAAATACAACAACATACGAATGTATGTAGACATATTTTAGAGTGTAGATTCACTCATTCCGCTCTAAATGTAGTCATTTATTTAAATCTCTAGAAAGATTTATATTTAGGAACGGAGGGAGTAGTATCCTCCATCCTCCTCTCTTCCCCGTTGTATCTATCCAACGGCATAGATCCCTAGCCCCTGGAATTAGGGCTCCATGGTTCTCACAAATATTATCCCAAGAGAGACGCCGACGACTGACATGATATGGTGATAGCGCGCGCATAACTTGTTGAAAGCCCATGCACCACCTTTCAAACAGAGCACAATTTCAAACCCAAGTTGAGTAAATGACAAAGTGGTGGCCGCTTGTTTATCGACTTTAATCCCACCGGCGACTGAGCTCATTTCGCAGGCGTGCGTGTTCCAATCCGCCGGTAGTACGCGCAGCGGCGTGTTTTCTCGCTCTACTAGATCGGTCCACCAGACCAGAGTTGCTTTCACTCGCCGGCGCTGTCGCGCTCGCCCTCACCCTTCCTTTCGTTGGTAGTACATGCACTAATCAGCCTAGGTTTGCGGCGATAAGAGAGGTTAATTACTACTCCCTCCGTTCCCAATTACTTGTCTTAGATTTGTCTAGATACGGATGTATCTAGCACTAAAATGAGTCTAGATACATCCGTATCTAGACAAATTCAAGATAAGTAATTTAGAACGGATGGAGTACATTAACCAACAGATTCCGGGCTCAAAGCACCACGCGTGCGCGCCACCTTGGCCATGGACGGTGACGGTGAGAGACGCGACCTGACCCTCCTTTGCGTATATGAAAAGCGCACTCGAGTATGCTACTCCTATCCTAGTATATCGCGGCGCCGATCAACTGGCCGGTGCATGCACCTGGCTGCAGTGGCGGAGCTTGAGTAGAAATCATGGAGGGGCCATGGGGGGGGGGGGGGGGGGGGGGCAAACATGATTACTTTCAGCTGATTTTTAATGATATACATGTATTCTTGTGAGCTGGGGGGCCATGGCCCAGGTTGGCCCCCACAAAGCTCCGCCACTGCCTGGCTGGCCGCTGACGTGCCATTTGTCGTGGACAAAAATCTAGTGTCAAAAACGCTCTTATATCATATGGAATAGAGGGAGTGTCTTTGTAGTCCATGGTGGGAGTCCTCTCCCTGTCTTGGTTTTGCTGGGCTCGAGCAGCGTAGTTAACCGCTGATGCCGATTGACGCGAACCCCGCGCTGTGATTGGCCTCCTTGGATGCGCCTGGATGCGTGCGAGCGATGTGCAATGATGATCAGTTGGCCTTGTTTGCCCGTGTGTAATCCAAGAATCACGTTGTGTCGGAGTGGCTTATTAGTTTAGTCTTGGGCAGTATAGGATACACTTTTTGTGCGTTAGTCTGGTACTCCTGCGAAAATAGATTATACAGGCTGGCTAGCTTGGACTTTGCAAGGGCAATTTGACATTTGGTATTATTAAGCAGCGTGTTGTTGTTTGGTGAGGCGACCCACGAACTTGCTGTGGCATAGCCAATCCATCTCCTTCGAACCTTATATTATCTACTATCACGTATAGTATATTGTATTCACAAAGTAATTGGAAATGCACTTTGACACATGGGAGCATATGCTTCTGCTATTGGAAAAACATTTCAAAATGTTAAAAAATTCAAACAAAAATTCGACGTGTACATCTCGATATTCTATGTGGGCACGCCAAGTTTCACGGAAAACCGGCATTTTTTGTGGGTTGTGTAAAAAAGACAAAATAATGTCTATTGAAAAGCCTTTTTAACACAAATTTTTTCTTTTTCACACACGACAGAAAAAACTATCCGTTTTTCACGAAACAACGTAGAATGTCGCGGTGTACGTCCAAAACATTTTGCTAAAATTTTTCCACATTTTAAAATACGTTTAAAACACATTTTAAAAATCAGGAGCATATATATGTTCCTAGGTGCCGATCCTGTTCTTTTTTTGGAACAAGAAAATACCTGTATACTATAAATATAATTGTCTCTTTATGGATTTTTTTTATAATTGTCTGTTTGGCCGCAAAAGTCCAAGACGTATTTCTATACTATTGTGTTGACTAGAAGTCAATAAACCATAGTGCATAAAAGATTCGAAGTAAACTTAGATCAATAGATAAATATTTTCCTCTATTATTTTTTACGTTTTCTTGGAGCAAACCTGCTATTCATAGGGTGGGGGAGAATCTCTTGCCAGGAGGCGTTCAACGAGTATATGTTAATCTGTCACCTCACCAGTCTACCATGATTTGCTCATCGCAGGAAAACAATGATTTTTGCGCTGGGAAAAAGTTTTGATTCCCAAATACTGCCTCCAATCCAAAATATAAGACGTTCTGGTAGACCAGTAAAAGTAACATTGTTCTTTATCCTATTTCCCATTTCTGTTTAATGCTCCCACTTATAATCTGTTCATTAAGGTTATCCTAGTTCCTAGCACTTACTCTGGTCTTGAAAAGGTTGTAGTACTACTTTTATTATGCATGAGTAGAGGAAAAGGCTATAGTTTCTAGCTATTATTCTCAGATATTTGGGTTGGATGTTTGAAAACTACACATGTAAAATTTTCAAGTACTTCTCCAGAGTGTGCTTTTTTTAGATTCCGAAAAAAAATATTATATAGTCAAGTTTATTTGTCAAAGTTGCATTTTGAAAACTATGCTGGTGTCTAGACCAAAAAATATTGTTATACACATGTGCGGGGCGGGATAGAAGGTGGGAGGTTCTTAAAGAGGATGGCGAGACCTTTTTTTTAAAACAAAGGCAAAAGATTTGCCTTGTCTATTAAATAAGAGGAGAGTAGAGTTTTACAATCGTCTCTTACAACACCGCATGACAATTACTCGGGCAATATGATTTTCCCTAGCTTATTTGAACCCGAGGCGAACCATAACTTCGCCTCCTCCAAAATGATGTTGAGGAGTATCAGAGACGGGGTGCTCTTGTGTTGGAAGACAGAGACATTCCTTTCATTTCAAAGCGTACAAGAGACAAGCATGCAGAGAGATGCCATGACTTTTGTAAAAGGAATATTCATGCCGGTTCTACAATCCAACCACTCTTTGATGGATCCCTCCAAATGCCACGAAGATGTATCCACATGCACAAGGCCACATTTTGCAACCACCAAATTCCAAAGCCTAAGGGTGTAAAGACACACTTGAAGAATAGCTAGGTGTGTCCCAGTTTCTTGTTCCCTTTTGCAAAGGGGGCAAAAGCAGCAATTTTCTCATCCACGCTTGGCCAATCTATTGGAGGTCCAAATCCTATCTTACAAGCCAACCAAGCAAAAAAACTTGACCTTCGCCGACGCCCAATTCTTCCATACCATGTGATTTAAGGGGGAGAGAACCAAGCTACAAAAATTGAGCCTTGTAAGCGGAGGCCGTCGAGCAAACCCCTCATTTGCATCTTTCACACAATATCATCCTCGGTAATCTCAGCAAGGTGGAAGTCGTTGGCAAGCATCCAAAGAGTGAACAACTCACAGTGTGCTCGACGGACATGATGGCGGGAGGATTTATTTTAAGGATCCAAGCATTGTCCTTAAGCGCTTCACACACTTTCCATTTTTTTTCTTCTCGAGACCTCGTAAATGAGAGGGCAGATGAGGGAGTCCTGGACTAGGGGGTGTCCGGACAGCCGGACTATCAATGTCCGCCGGACTCCAAGACTACGAAGATACAAGATTGAAGACTCCGTCCCGTGTCCGGATGGGACTTTCCTTGGCGTGGAAGGCAAGCTTGGCAATACGGATATGTAGATCTCCTACCATTGTAACCGACTCTGTGTAACCCTAGCCCTCTCCGGTATCTATATAAACCGGAGGGCTTTAGTCCATAGGACAACATACATTACAACAATCATACCATAGGCTAGCTTCTAGGGTTTAGCCTCCTTGATCTCGTGGTAGATCTACTCTTGTACTACCCATATCATCAATATTAATCAAGCAGGACGTAGGGTTTTACCTCCATCGAGAGGGCCCGAACCTGAGTAAAAACATCGTGTCCCTCGTCTCCTGTTACCATCCGCCTAGACGCACAGTTCGGGACCCCCTACCCGAGATCCGTCGGTTTTGACACCGACATTGGTGCTTTCATTGAGAGTTCCCCTGTGTCGTCACCGATAGAGCGGATGCCTCCACCCGTCTTCAAAGACGGTGTTTTCGCCGGAGGGGCCTTGGCCGCCGGCCAAACTATCCGGCTTGGTGGTTTTCTCATGACCGCCTGTCCGGCCGCCGCATCGGCAATGACTTCTCAAGTCGTCGAAAGCAATCTTCGCGTCAGCCCTAAAGCTGCCGAACAGTTAGATCCAATAGAGCTCTCGTCTATTAACGAGCTCTTGGATCGCATCGCCGCCCTGGGAGTCGCTACGGACTACGACCAGATTGGGCTTAAAACTGATCTGAGAGAGATTAACTCTCCCCAGGCCACCCACCACGTTGCAGTGGTAGAGGAGCAATACGGCAACTCTTTGCCAGTGTTGAAAACAATTCATGTCCGGATTCCCGAACCCTCCATGCCGGATTCCCGCGGGGGGACGGACTTCGATCGAGCATCGAACTTAAAATCATGCATCGCCCCGGACTCGCTGGATTGTCCCAGCAAACCACACTTCCGAATTCGGAAACTCCTTAGCCTTTGAGCCTCAAGACGGGCAGGGATCCGGATTTTATTCCACCCACCCGCCCAGACATATGCGATCTATCTCTAATACGGCAAGAGCCTACAGAAACAGTACATCATTACTGGGCCAGATTCCTCCTGGTTATGGACAGGATAAAGGACTGCCGAGAGGAAAACGCAATATCAATCTTCCGCAATAACTGCACGGATAAGGGAATACTAAACGCCATTGATCGTCGCAAAATTACGCGCTTCACCGATCTGGCATCCATTGTACGAAAGTACTGTGCGATGGAGAGTTTCCGGAAAACCGAAAATCAATTTTGGGATAATCCGGCCCCAAACCCAGTCCGCAGTAAAAGGGCGCCTTACACTCAGGCCCCAGATGCAAAAACGAAAAAACAAAAACCCAGTCAGGGAAACGGAACCATACTGGAGGGATGGCTCAATGGACCCTGTAAGCTTCATAATACAGAGGGAGCCGTCCCAACACATAGCCTTCGAGCATGTTGGATATTACGGCAGGTGGCCAAAAGTGGCGAAGAGCTTCTAGCTCCGGGAAACCACTCCAACAATACCAGCACGGTATCAACAGTCTTCGAGACTTTCGCATCAAATAATATGCGAAAACGATCAATCCGCAAACTCGCCGAAGTCTACCAAGTAGCAACAGCAAATCCATGGAGCGACACAACCATTACCTTCAATGGCAGCGACGAGCCCACATTCCGAACAACCAGAGCCCCAGCCGCACTGGTACTTAGTCCCATAGTGGACGGCTTTCGACTGACAAAAGTCCTCATGGACGGCGGCAGCGGACTAAACCTCATTTACGAGGAAACTCTGCGAAAAATGGAAATCGATTGGAGCCGTATTGAGCGAAGCAGCACAACTTTTAGAGGAATAATCCCTAGCCGGGAAGCGCGCTGCACCAGAAAAATCACACTCGATGTGGTGTTCGGCTCTCCGGACAATTATAGATCCGAAGAAGTCACGTTCCAGGTGGCCTCGTTCAGCAGTGGGTATCACGCCATATTAGGACGAGAGGCATTCACAATTTTTCAAGCAATACCTCATTATGGGTACATGAAGCTCAAAATGCCTGGGCCCAGCGGAATAATCACTCTCGCTAGTGATCCGGGCATAGCACTCCGCGCCGAAAACAAGACAGCCGCACTAGCCCTTGAGGCACTATCCGAAGCCTTAGCGGCAGAGGAACTCACCGCGCTGCGCTCTACGGTGAACAGGGACGATGTGATACTCGATAAAAGATCCAAGTCCACCTCCTTCAAACCAGCAGACGAGATAATAAAATTCCAGGTCCATCCAACGGACCCAACAAAGACGGCCTCCATTGGGGCACAATTGAACCCCGAAGTAGACGCCGCACTGCGCGAATTCCTTCGGGAAAATTGGGATATCTTCGCCTGGCATCCTTCAGACATGCCCGGAATCCCTCGCAGGTTGGCAGAACACAGCCTAAACATCCTAAAAGGATTCAAGCTAGTCAAACAGGCTCTTCGACGATTTTCCAATCCCAAAAGACAGGCAATGGGAGAAGAGCTAGCCAAACTATTGGAAGCCGGATTCATTAGAGATATCAAACATCCGGACTGGCTAGCAAATTTGGTGATGGTACCAAAGAAGGATAAATCCTGGCGCCTCTGTGTCGATTTTAAAGACCTCAATAAAGCTTGCCCAAAGGATTCCTTCCCTCTCCCCCGCATCGATCAAATTATCGATGCCACAGTAGGGCACGATTCGTTGTGCTTCCTGGACGCATACTCTGGCTATCATCAAATCAAGATGGCGGAAGCAGACCAAGCCGCAACGGCATTTATCACTCCATATGGACCATTCTGCTTCAACACGATGCCCTTCGGACTCAAAAACGCTTGCGCAACATATCAGCGCATGATTCAAACATGTCTGGCCACCCAGATCGGCAAAATAGTCGAGGCATACATAGACGACGTAGTCGTCAAAACAAAACACGTCGAAACTTTAGTAGACGATTTGAGGCTCACATTCGACAACCTCAGAGCATATGACATCAAGCTGAATCCAGAAAAATGCGTTTTCGGCGTACCAGCCGGAAAGCTGCTGGGCTTCATCGTATCCGGTAGAGGAATTGAAGCAAATCCGGCCAAAATCCGAGCTCTGTCACAGTTGGATATTCCAAAAGACCTCAAACAAATACAAAAATTAACAAGATGCGTGGCAGCCTTAAGCCGCTTTATCTCCCGTTTAGGAGAAAAGGCGCTGCCCCTCTATCGCCTCCTCAGGCGCACCGAACACTTCGAGTGGACGGATGCTGCCACTGCCGGACTCGAAGAAATAAAGGCCATACTGGGAACAAATCCGGTCCTGGCTGCGCCCACTCTGGGCGAACCAATGTTGTTATACATCGCAGCAACACATCAAGTTGTGAGCGCAGTCCTCGTCGTCGAACGAGCGACAGAAGGGCATAAATTCCCTGTTCAAAAACCAGTGTATTATGTATCCACTGTGTTAACCCCCTGCAAATCCCGTTACCCGCACTATCAGAAGATAGAATATGCGGTGTTCATGGCGTCTCGAAAGCTCCGGCACTACTTTCAAGAGTGCTCGATAACAGTGGCCTCTGAAGTACCACTCAATGACATTATAAATAATCGCGACGCAACGGGCAGGATAGCAAAATGGGCCATTGAGCTCTTACCATTCGACATAACTTACAAACCTCGACGAGCTATAAAGTCACAAGTTTTGGCTGACTTCGTCGCCGAATGGACTGAAGCCGAACTCCCTAAAGAGTACGGCGCATACTCCAATTGGACTATGCATTTCGACGGCTCCAAAATGTTGGCTGGACTGGGGGCTGGCGTCGTACTGACGTCCCCCACCGGAGATATAGTCCAGTATGTACTTCAAATAATGTACACGGACTCCAACAATGCAGCCGAATACGAGGCCCTGTTACATGGTCTCCGGATGGCGGTCTCCATGGGCATTCAACGCCTAGAGGTGCGCGGGCATTCAAACCTTGCAATATCCCAAATAAATGGAGACTTCGACGCCAAGGATCCGAAAATGGCAGCATATCGCAACGCTGTCCTAAAAATGTCAGCTCGGTTTGAAGGACTCGAATTCCATCACATAGCCCGAGATAATAACCAAGCGGCCGACGTTCTGGCACGCATCGGTGCGAAACGTGATGCTGTCCCTCCAAATATCTTCCTGGAACGGCTCTTCAAGCCATCTGTACTATGGGAAGAGGAGCCCGGTAGCTACAAACCGGAGAAAACCGCACCAACTGGTGATTCGGCAGACGACATAACACCCTCCGCCCACGTCATTATGGCAGTAATCGCCGCGTGGACAGAACCTTTCCTAGCCTACTTACTTAGGCAGGAACTTCCCGAAGACCAAAATGAGGCCCGCTGCATAGTCCGGCGATCGAAGGCCTACAAGGTCCATGAGGGAGAACTTTATAAGAAAAGTACCACCGGAGTCCTTCAAAGGTGTATCTCCGAAGAAGAAGGGCGAAACCTCCTGGCTGAAATTCATGCCGGACTAGGCGGACACCACGCAGCAGCCCGGGCCCTTGTAGGAAAGGCATTCCGTACAGGATTTTATTGGCCGACGGCTCGGGCAGACGCACAGGACTTGGTCCAGCGATGCGTTGGTTGTCAGCTCTTTGCTAATCAGAGCCATATGCCACCCACCGCCCTCAAAACCATACCCATTACCTGGCCGTTCACGGTCTGGGGGCTTGACATGGTTGGACCCCTTAAAGGGGGAACCCACAAGAAAAAATACCTATTGGTCATGGCGGATAAATTCACCAAATGGATAGAGGCCAAACCGGTCAAAATGGCAGAGTCCGGACCAGTGATAGACTTTGTATCAGGGGTGGTACACCGTTACGGAGTCCCCCACAGCATCATCACCGACAACGGCACGAACTTCACAGCCGACGAGGTTAAGTCATGGTGCAAAAATATGGGCATCAAGCTCGACTATGCGTCAGTCTATCACCCTCAAACCAACGGTCAAGTGGAAAGAGCAAATGGTCTAATAATGAGCGGCATTAAACCCAGACTAGTGAGGTCACTCACCAAATCCGACACACAATGGGTCGAGGAGCTCGACTCCGTACTCTGGGGGCTGCGGACAATGCCTAACCGTACTACCGGATTCACACCATTTTTTATGGTATACGGCGCAGAGGCAGTCTTGCCCTGTGATATTATTCATGACTCACCTCGAGTGCGCATGTATGAGGAAAGAGAGGCCGAGCTTGATCGGCAGGATAGCTTGGACACATTGGAGGAAGAACATGACGTCGCGAAGGCTCGTTCCGCATTCTATCAGCAGCAGGCCCGAAGATATCAAAGCAGAGAAGTACGGGCCAAGACTTACAACGTTGGTGAACTAGTTCTACGCCTGCCGGACAAGAAAAAGGACAAGCTCCAGCCCAAATGGGAGGGTCCCTTCATCATCGATCAAGTACTGACCGGCGGAGCGTACCGTCTACGAAATGCGTCGGATCACCGACTCGAGCCGAACCCATGGAACGCAGCCCGCCTCCGACGATTCTATGCCTAGCGCCGGACTAAGAGTTTGTCCCCTTCCCCCGTCCAAATTTTTACACTTCGGCTGTCTTTTGTTTCTCTTTTTACCCTTTTCACTTAAAAGCCCTTCCGGGCCTATTTTTGCATTCTTTGCATACGCATGATGTGCCATCCGCACTCATTATTCCTGGGGGCTTCTTTTACAGAAGCTCAATTATATGCATGATGTGCCATCCGCACTCATTATTCCTGGGGACTTCTTTTACAGAAGCTCAATTATACGGGTTCTATACCCATCACATGTGTCAAGCTTCCACATGTACCTTTTACTCGCCATTATATGCATCGATATGACTTAAGTTTTGGCCAAGCTGGGTTGCCTGGCTCCTGTGCTTACCCCTACGTTCCCGATTGTTCGGCTAGGAGGTAAAGGGAGCACCTCTGCAATTGTTACTGCCGGGTCAGCCGGATGTGTACCTCAGACTGGGTGAAGCCGAAAGCTAGCGTTCTTAAGGGAATATTCGGTCAGTGACTTAAAAGATGACTTTTTACCTATTTATCTATTTGCCCCCAGATGTTTTACTGCTTTCTTTGCAGTCCGGACATGCACTTTAGGGCATGCCTCCCAGCGAAAGGAATCCTTAACGGAACTATTCTCCCTGGAAGATGTTTCTTACTAACCATGTAATATAACATAACTAGTTGGGCACTTGTCTGATAAAGCACTAATGACCCCTACGCCTAGTCTCCATGCATACCACGGTTGTTTCTTAACCAAAAGGTATTCGGACACACTCCGGACTCTAGGGTCCCGAGGTCGAAGCAAAAAGGTCGGCAAAGACAAACGATCTACAATCCGGCTAGAAGGCATTTCACATGTCACTTTAAAGGATAACATACATTGTCAAATTTACTGATTGTATTCCTCCTCAATCCCGTCTAACAGGCTGTCTAGTTTACAGTCCTGTTGGGAAAATTTAGCAGCCAACTCTACTTGGCTATACACTAAACTCACAGGGATCTCCTTCCCATCGGGCCCCACCGGTCCAACTTCGGCCATATGGTTGGGATCCGCTTTTTTGTACCGCGTCTTCACCATGACCCAAGCCTCCCTGGCACCTTGACGGCAAGCCGAAATCTTCCACAAACGGAAGCGCTGCCGCACTCCCTGCAGCTTCTCCGCAAGCTCCCCGAGGCCCTCGGGTAGGGAGAGGGCTGGCCATAAAGCCTGAATGACGCCGCTCATTGCCTGCTGAACTCGTTCGAGTAGCTGCAACAGTTCGGGAAGTTGATCACCCATTGATATGGGCATCTCCTCTGCAGGACGACCCGTGAGTATACCTACAAGACATATCATGTCAAAATACTTCCTCGCCGAACTCTTCTTTTCAAAAGAGTTCGCTCAAGCACTTACTATAAATGCCGCGACGAAGCCGCTGATTCTCCTTAACGGAGCCGGACAGCTCGGCCTGAGTGCCTTTCAGCTCTTCTCCGAGCTTAGCGTTGGCATCCTGGAGCTTGTTCCTTTCCTGTTGAACCCTATTCAGCACACTCTCGCCGGCCTTTAGCTGGTGTAGCAATGCTTGCCTGTCCGGATCTTGTCCGGCGGTACCTGCAAATGTCATTATTAGACTCGCGCGCACGCCGCACAGCGCTTATATTTATTAATAAAAATGTGTTACCAGGAGGGGTCTTTCCGTCTCCTCCTGCGGCAGCAAGTGCGGCCTCAAGTTGGGCCTTGCAATCTTGCAGCTCCCGAGACAGCTGGGCGTTCTTCTCGTTAAGTGCCTGAAATTTACAATGATCCTTAAATCAGTTAGCATACCTAATTTAAGTCTCGGGGGCTAATGGTATATACAACCATTAAAATTCCCTTACCCGTATGTCTTTCACATACTGCTCCGTGGCTCTGGTAAAACCATTTTGAGCAGCACGGAGATGCGCGTCCCCTGCGTTAAAAGCATCCAATGCTTCGGGGGAAAAGCACGCTTCTTGAAATACTGTCCGGTGGCGCCTATGGTTCATGGCGCTCTCCACCTCAGACTTGGTGGCGGACAGTCTGTCGGTATCCTCCGTTGGAGAAGGATCCGGCTCGCGTCCTGCGCTTGCCTCCCCCTCCAGGCCGGGCGCTGGAGCCTGGCCGGTGTTGGTCGGATTGGCAATTCCTGCGCTCACAGTCCGGCGAGCGCTTTTTTTCCTACAAAGATCATGAGCACTCAGACGTTTCCTCGGAACATTGCTCTAAAAATTCAAATACGAGCTATACCTTTGCGGCGTTTCCGTCCGCCCTGCGCTCCTTTTCCGCCTGCTGGTTCGGACTGACCCCTGTTGGTCGGCCGCCGCGGGCTCGGCTTCCTGCCGTAAAGGCGCTTCCTGCAAAATACCATCGTTCGCGAAGGTCAGAAATGGGCAGGGATGAGATAATGGTGTCCGGACTTCGGTCGCGGTCACCTGGGAAGCCGGACTTAGCCCGGGGTAGTCCGCCGTAATGGCGACCAAAGCATTGTCTATGCTGGGTTGGTGATACACCCCGTTGATCAGCTCCACCTCGATATCCGGGTCCTCTTCGGAGGCCGGACCCAGGGATCCTTCTGGGTCCTCAGGTTGTGGAGCAGGACTCACCATGTCCTCCACAATCCGGCGTAGACCCTGCGCCGAAGACATAATGTAAGAAGCTTAAACTTCGAAAGCATGGGCTGGGCCCTTCAAGGTGTTCACTTACCCATCCTCTGGGGTTGATCATGGAAAACCCATTCAAAGGGTTCGTTCGAAGGAAATCCTCCTTCTCCCCCTTGTACAGGCTGGACAGGATCTTCACCAGATCCTCGGTCGAATCCGGCCCTTTGCGGCCATGCCGGGTAGCATCGTCTTCCCCGTTGAAATCCCACATGGGATGGCCTCTGTATTGCAGTGGCTGTACCCCTCGCTCGATGCATGTTTCCATGACTCCGATCATGGTCAAGCCGGAATGAGCCATTAATCTTATCCGGCCCATCAAGTAATGGACGCTCTTGTCTTCCTCCAATCGGGGGCTGCGTGGGCGCCAGCTGAGGCGTTTCTTCAAGGGAGCAGCACTAAACTCCGGGAGGCCGATCCGAACTGGGTCTGGCAGCGGAGCGTCCCCTATATAAAACCACTCCGAGGGCCAGTCTTCGGACGCCTTCTTGGGAGTGCCGGATAGGTATCCGGTCCCGGCGATGCGCCATATTTCGGCGCCGCCCACTTGATATATGGACCCCTGGTAAGAACGGGGTACGAGGCAAAACAGCCTCTTCCACAATGCGAAATGGGGCTCAATGCCTAGGAATAGCTCGCAAAGAGCTACGTAGCCCGCGATATGCAGGACAGAGGCGGGCGTAAGGTGGTGGAGCTGGAGTCCGTAGAACTTCAGGAGCCCGCGGAGGGACGGATGTATCGGAAATCCGAGTCCCCTTGTAAGATAAGGGACAAAACATATTCGCTCCCCCTTATTGGGGCTGGGAGTGTTCTCTGCCTGTCTCCCACCTTGATAAGTAACCAGTCCGGCCCGGACTGGGATCATAAAGGCCGGAGAGAGGAATCCCCTCGTTTGGAGCTTCTCGAGCTCGTTGTGCGAAATAGATCACCTCCTCCAGCTCCCCGGCGGTGGGCTGGGAGCGCGCGAAGAAGAGCCGTGTTGACGATCCATGGTGGAATGGATTTCTAGGTCAAAGGCGCTTCGACGGAGTATTCGCGGGAGGAAGACGGTGTGGTTTGGATCTGGATTCTTGCCTCTTTTGTAGGCGGTCAACTCGCACAATTGGGGGGTGAAATGCAAAAAAACACCCTGGCTTTTCGCATTCGTGCGACGCGTGGAAGAGGGCCATTATTTGGCGTAGAAGCCGAGGAACAGAGTATTCAAGATGAAGCCGGACACTGTTCGGCCGGTACATGGAATTTGAAGGGAGAACCCGCCTTGCAACGCCGAAGACTATAAACGCGCTGGACTTATCGTCATTGAAGCCTGGTTCGGGGGCTACTGAGGGAGTCCTGGACTAGGGGGTGTCCGGACAGCCGGACTATTAATGTCCGCCGGACTCCAAGACTACGAAGATACAAGATTGAAGACTCCGTCCCGTGTCCGGATGGGACTTTCCTTGGCGTGGAAGTCAAGCTTGGCAATGCGGATATGTAGATCTCCTACCATTGTAACCGACTCTGTGTAACCCTAGCCCTCTCTGGTATCTATATAAACCGGAGGGCTTTAGTCCATAGGACAACATACATTACAACAATCATACCATAGGCTAGCTTCTAGGGTTTAGCCTCCTTGATCTCGTGGTAGATCTACTCTTGTACTACCCATATCATCAATATTAATCAAGCAGGACGTAGGGTTTTACCTCCATCGAGAGGGCCCGAGCCTGGGTAAAAACATCGTGTCCCTCGTCTCCTGTTACCATCCGCCTAGACGCACAGTTCGGGACCCCCTACCCGAGATCCGCCGGTTTTGACACCGACAGCAGATGTTGTTGGGATTACGACCAAGAAGCCAAGGGCAGTCCCAAAAAGGAGCTCTCGCTCCATTCTGACGGTGATGGTGGTGGAGGCATGAAAGAAATCAATGTCCTCCTCACTACAAGGGTTTCCCAATTCCACTCAAAGATTGGAGGGCTCCTTCCATTCATACCATGAGCAACATAGCCGCAAATCATGCACGAAAAAATCAGGGTTGAGCACACTAAGACCACCAAACTCAAGTGGTTCATAGACAACCTCCTAATTCACCTTGCACTTAGCACTGGTAGTTTTATCGGAGCCATACTAAAGGAATGCCAGCTTGATCTGATTGAAGTTATGAAGGGTGCCTAGAGGAACCACAAGCAGTGTGATGGAGTAGAACACTTGGAGGTGATAACTGACTTGACAAGCATCGCATGCCCAATGTTGGTGATGTTTTGATCCTCCATTGTTAAGAATTTTTCGACTGCATTGTCTTCGAGGCATTGTAAATCCACCTTCTTTAGATGCCAAACCAAGAGGGGAAGATCCAAATATCTCATCGGGAAGGATACTCTTGTCATTGTCAAGCTTTGTAGAATACGATCGAGGTTGAGATGGTTGCATCGTATTGGCACGACCGAGGTCTTTTGAAAGTTGGTTTGCAGCCCCGAGACCTCACCAAAACCACTTAAGATGGCCACAAGATTGTTGATATCCCTTTTGACGAGGCTCACGAACATGTCTGCGTCGTCTGCATAGAAGGCGGTTCTCACCATTAGCCACACAACCACGAATATTATGGAGAAGGCCCTTGTGGGTTGCCAAATCGAGAAGATGGTGAAGCGGGTCGATCGTGATCGCAAAGAGCAACGGGGAGAGAGGGTCCCCCTGCTAATGGCATCGTCCGTGGATGATGGGTGGGCCGTGGGCGGGCTGACGAAGTCATGTACCTAGGGTGTTGGGGATATACATAACAGGTAGGCCCACGAAGGATCAAAATATCATGAAGCACGGGGTCCACACAACATGTGGGTCCAGGTCAATTTCATACAGACACACTATCCACTCGGACAAGCAGCATACTATCCACTCGACCAAGCAACATACCATCCACTCGGATGACAGTTCACCACTCAACCGTACGACTCACTCGGATATACGAAGACCAGCAGGCAGCAAAGCAGTCGGCATCTTTCTAATAGTGAGGGCTTAATAGTGGGCTGGCATTATGGCATTCATACCCCACTTTGTAACATAGGAGGTGAGGGGGTGGCGCACTCTATATAAGCCACCCCCACCACTAGACTATGGGGGGCCTTTTCTTCCACCTCTCTCTTTTTTCACCATTAGTCTCAGGACTTAGCTCAGGCATGGGAATCCATTCCTCTCTCTCACACACACATTGTAATCTCCGGATATATACTCATATAAAACAAAGCCTCTTCGGAGCACGAGACGTAGGGTTGTTATCTCCATTGTGAGAGGCCCGAACTCGCTAAAACCACCGTGTCACCCATATGCATCTCGATAGATCATGCTCCGTTATCCTACCCCTCTCTTACTGTCGGAGTCGTTCCCACGACAGTTGGCGCCCACCGTGGGGCATGGCGTCTATCGAGCCATGATGCAGATGGTTATTTCTTCTACCACCAGCGGCACATCGGTTCCGGCTGGTGCCCTCTATTTGGTTTGATCTTCATCTTCTAATACATTTTCTATATTGTTCATTTGCGCAACGAGCAAAGCATCGCAAACACGTACATCCATCCAAGCACGTACAAGGAGAACTATCGGCCTTCAGGTTGGCTGGCCTCCCATCCGCATGAGCTAATCGCTTGAATCGGCGCGAAAGCAAGAAACCGACTGTGCCTCCACGGACGACCTCCGGCGCCATCCGCCCCGTTGTCGTCCCCGACCTCGGCACCGCCGACTGCGCCTCCGTGCGCAGCCACCAGCGGCGTCCGCATCATCATCGTCTCCAACCCCGTCGTTGAGCCACACACACTTCCGTCGTCGCCGTTCACCTCGCCATCAACTCCGGCCTCGTGTTCTCGGCTGCTCGCCGGCAACCTCTGCGGTGGCGGTACGGGCAGGCAACGCTCCTGCCTCCGGTGCCAGTCGTCTGCGATGGTCTCGGTGGTGGAGGCGCGCTACGGCGGCGTCGGCCGTTGCCTGCCTCCGGTGCTAGTCGTCTACGATGGTCTTGATGGTGGAGGCGCGTTGCGGCAGCGACGGGCGTTTGGGATTGAAGGAATAAATGGCTGGTAAGTGCTTGCATAACGTGGGCCATCTAATCGAGCATTAACTGCATGTAGGGAAAACGGAATCAGAAGGATATCTCCGGATCTCCCACATGTACACGGCTTCACCGGCAATCATTAAATGCACGCCTATAAACGTCGGTCTCATAATTCCGCCAAGGATTGACCGCTTCGTTAAGTCGGATGGTAGCGAACTAGATTGGTTCAGAGTTCAGTCAAAAAAAAGCCACTCGGACACAGACTTAAGTTCACTCGGCCATGAACCCGAGTTCACTTGGACGGATTCCTCGTCCAGTACCTGAGCGCAAGTCAGAGGACAAGGCGCGTCATCACTCCGCGGCACGCGTCTACATCATCCGGACGCTCCGCGCATCGCCACTCTACGGGACGCGTCTACGTCACTCGGACGCCTCGCTCATCGCCACTGCGTGGCACGCGCCTCTACTTCACCAGGACGCCCCGCGCATCGTCACTCCACGGCACGCATCTACATCATCCGGATGCTTCACGCGTCGCCACTCTACGGGACGCGTCTACGTCACTCGGACGCCTCGCTCGTCGCCACTGCGGCACGCGCCTCTACTTCACCAGGACGCCCCGCGCATCGTCACTCCGCGACACGCATCTACATCATCCGGATGCTTCACGCGTCGCCACTCTGCGGGACGCGTCTACGTCACTCGGACGCCCCGCATCGGTTGGTTACCTCATCACCACTCGACCGCTCCGGGCCTCGTCAATCGGTTGGTCACCTCATCACCACTCGGTCGCCCCGTGCGTCGCCACCAAGTTGGTAACCTCATAACCACTCGGCCGCCCCGTGCGTCGCCACCAGGTTGGTCACCTCATAACCACTCGGCCGCCCCGTGCGTCGCCACCAGGTTGGTCACCTCATAACCAGTCGGCCGCCCCGTGCGTCGCCACCAGGTTGGTCACCTCATAACTACTCGGCCGCCCCGTGCGTCGCCACCAGGTTGGTCACCTCATAACCACTCGGCCGCCCCGTGCGTCGCCACCAGGTTGGTCACCTCATAACCACTCGGCCGCCCCGTGCGTCGCCACCAGGTTGGTCACCTCATAACCACTCGGCCGCCCCGTGCGTCGCCACCAGGTTGGTCACCTCATAACCACTCAGCCGCCCCGTGCGTCGCCACCAGGTTGGTCACCTCATCACCACTCGGCCGCCCCGTGCGTCGCCACTCGGTTGGTCACCTCATAACCACTCAGCCGCCCCGTGCGTCGCCACCAGGTTGGTCACCTCATAACCACTCGGCCGCCCCGTGCGTCACCACCAGGTTGGTCACCTCATAACCACTCAGCCGCCCCGTGCGTCGCCACCAGGTTGGTCACCTCATAACCACTCGGCCGCCCCGTGCGTCGCCACCAGGTTGGTCACCTCATAACCACTTGGCCTCCCCGTGCGTCGCCACCAGGTTGGTCACCTCATAACCACTTGTCCGCCCCGTGCGTCGCCACCAGGTTGGTCACCTCATAACCACTCGGCCGCCCCGCGCGTCACCACAGGTTGGTCACCTCATAACCACTCGGCCGCCCCGCGCGTCGCCATTGGTTGGTCACCTCATAACCACTCGGCCACCCCGCGCGTCGCCATCGGTTGGTCACCTCATCAGCACTCGGCCGCCCCGTGCGTCGCCAATCGGTTGGTCACCTCATCACCACTCGGCCGCCCCGCGCGTCGCCACTCGGTTGGTCACCTCATCACCACTCGACCGCCCCGCGCGCCTTCAGACAGCTAAGTCATTTTACATTCTGTTATTTTCGTCTTCCCGAGTATTCCATAATTCACACATCACGTTCACTCGGAGGCCACACCACCGAGTGTACCTCTACGCTCGACTGCTTATTTTCACATACTTGCTTAGTACTGGTTATGTGACTCCCAAGTCCAACTTCCATTTTTTTCGCATATATCATTTACGAACACCATGTGTCGTTCTTCATTTCGAGTTTGCATCGGTCCTCCGGGGCTACAACTCAGTCGAAACACTACACTTCCGTTTTATTTTAGCCAGTATTCCAACGAGTTCAGTAGGATCTCTCAGTTCGACAAGTGCGAACGAATCCTTCGCTCTTTTAGACTTTTGCTGGTCAACCAGCAAGCCCCTTGCACTCCCAGCGGGTGTCTATGGGTGTTATTCACACAAATCATTTCAGCACACATCAAATTTCCTCAAGAAATTATTGTGTTGACTTGTGCCATTTTTTACACAAGTTACGCGATCACTCGACGTCCCTACGCGCCAACTTCATCGCTACTTGGACTCGGTCACCATACTGGTCCTAGCGCACCACAACACTGACCTTGTCGCTCTGTTGACTTCAAACACGTCCGGCCAACCCCTCTATGGAATTCTCTTCATCGTATCAATGATATAGACCTCGTCGGGCATGAGACAGATAAGTCCCTTTCATAATTAAACTTCACACTTCACTCTTTTGCGAGTTTGCCTCTTTCGAGCATCACTCGGAAGCTTCTCCTCGTCTTTACCCAAATCCGACTCGATGAATTGCAAATCATCCATTCAAGACTACATTTCTCATATTCCGGCATGTCCATTGTCGAAGCCTGTAGTATGCTCGGGGGCTACGCCGCACTCGGGGGCTGCACCTCACTTGGAATGACACTCGCCTGAGTGGTCGAGTACTTTATCACCAGTCAGATCCTTCACTTCAACAAGTGCATTCAATCCGCCACTTGGACAAGTTTTATAATCACCCAGATGCTCTGCACGCCATCTTCTTTCCTACTCAGACTCAGTTGTCACGACGGTCTTGTTGCGTCGCAACCACACTACACCAAACTCGTCACTACATAAGCTTCGAAAGCATTTGACTAAGTCCTCCGAGGACCATTTTCACCGTCCGGTGACACACGACTTCGCCTTAGCCGCTTCGCGCGCCGCCACTCGGTTGTGCACGTCTTCACCACTTGGCTGCCCCGTGCATCTTCACTTGGCTAGATATGTAGTCCTACATTCGACCACTTCACACGTCATCGCCATTCGGCCGCCCCACGCGTCGCCACTCGGTTGGGCACGTCTTCACCACTCGACCGCTCTGCGCGTCACCACTTGGTTGCGCGCGTCTTCACCACTCGACTGCCCCGTGCATCGTCACTCGGTTGTACACATCATCGCCCCTCTGTCGCCTCGCGCGTCACCATCAGTTGGACATGTCTTTACCTCTACACCCCCAGCACGGGAACGGCTAAGTTACTCATATGGTCAAACCTCATATCACACTCTGTAGCAAGCTTACCTCCTTCGAGCATCACTCGGGGGCTACGCACGGCAGTTGGCCATGTCACCCTCAGGGGTTACGCCCATTTGGTCAACCTATTGATCACATCAAGAATATTCTTCTGACCATACATGCTCGGTTCGCCGAAGATCTATAAGTGAAGCACGTCCACTTGGATAAATACCCCTTTCATGCAAAAGGGTAAAAATGAAGCGCCATCGCTGAATCGTACAGGCGACCTTACTCGTCGAACATCGTTTGTACAACCACCTCGTTACGCATCCATCCGATTGATTCAATTCCAGACAAAGATATTTGCCGTGCCAACTGCATGGAGGTTTACCGAGAGACTTAAACCCTCTGCCAGACTCATCTAGTCCGACAGAGGCTCGGGGACTACACCCAGTGGGTGCACTCAGCGTGCCCCCACTGGAAGAGAACTCAGAAAGAAACATTTTGCTCAATGCAAACCCATCCCCAGTATTACTCGACCTCCAAGTCAGAAAAGAACAAGTTCGATCAGTACCAGCTAAGAAGAGTTTTAGTTCTCTCATACCCCCGCCGACTGCTCGCAGTCGACGGCGGTCTCGGGGACTACACCCAGTGGGTGCACTCAGCGTGCCCCCACTGGAGTAATCTCCACTCGGTACGACCTGACCAGTCCGAGTGATGAACAACAACAAAAAAGCCAGGCTCTAAGACTCCCGCCGACTGTTGGTATCCACTCGGAACGGTCAGCCCGGTCCGAGTGACGGCCAAACAACAACAAAAAGACAGGCTCTAAGACTCCCGCCGACTGCCCGTAGTCGACGACAGTCTCGGGGACTACACCCAGTGGGTGCACTCAGCGTGCCCCCACTGGAATGGTATCCACTCGAAACGGTCCGACAACCCAAGTGACGGCCAAACAACAAAAAAGACACGTTCCAGGCGTGAAGAAACTCCGAGTAATCAGTTACTCGATGCAGGCCCAGCTCCAAATCACTCCAAAAAAATATATTCTATAAGGCGAGTTTAACGCTCCTCCGTGGACCTGTTTTGAGCCTTCTTCTAGGACTCAAAGTGTGAAACTCACAAGTGTGGATCTAAAACCAACTCGTATTGACGTTCCTCCGGGATAAGAATGGCATCTCTCTAAGAGAGCAGTCCATGTGTCAATCTGGTTGCACGGATTTAATGACACACCCATACTCAGATCACGAGTTAAACCGCTCCCGAGAGATGAACGAATGTCACCAAGTTGCTCCTCACAGACACTTACCTCGATCAGTCGGGAAGCGTGGTGCCGGAATCCATTGAGATTTTGTTCAAACCTTGGTTGTCTGAAAGCGCGACGACATGTACCGAGTATTTCTGTAATCACTCGGACCAAACTGTGTCTTACACCAACTCGTTCTGCAAAATCGCAATCGATTCGGGGGCTAATGTTGGGGATATACATAACAGGTAGGCCCACGAAGGGTCGAAATATCATGAAGCACGGGGTCCACACAACATGTGGGTCCAGGTCAATTTCATACAGACACACTATCCACTCGGACAAGCAGCATACTATCCACTCGACCAAGCAACATACCATCCACTCGGATGACAGTTCACCACTCGACCGTACGACTCACTCGGATATACGAAGACCAGCAGGCAGCAAAGCAGTCGGCATCTTTCTAATAGTGAGGGCTTAATAGTGGGCTGGCATTATGGCATTCATACCCCACTTTGTAACATAGGAGGTGAGGGGGTGGCACACTCTATATAAGCCACCCCCCACCACTAGACTATGGGGGGCCTTTTCTTCCTCCTCTCTCTCTTTTCACCATTAGTCTCAGGACTTAGCTCAGGCATGGGAATCCGTTCCTCTCTCTCACACACACATTGTAATCTCCAGATATATACTCATATAAAACAAAGCCTCTCCGGAGCACGAGACGTAGGGTTGTTATCTCCACTGTGAGAGGCCCGAACTCGCTAAAACCACCGTGTCACCCATATGCATCTCGATAGATCATGCTCCGTTATCCTACCCCTCTCTTACTGTCGGAGTCGTTCCCACGACATAGGGTAGGGTCATGGACCTGTCCAAGGTACCCTCCCCAAGGACATCTTTATAGGAAACTGCCTTCCAGTCGACCAAGAGGGATTCCACTCGACGGACTCGAAGACACTCGACCATGAAGACTCACTCGACCACTAGGAGATCAAGAGCCACTCTGTATCCAAACGGTCTGTAATTAAGTAGTCTTTATGGCCATGATGACACTTTATGTAAGGTGTTACAGGTAACGCCTGGCCTTAATGTACTTTAAACCCTCCACTGGGGCTAGCTGGGGTCCTGGCAGACACTATATAAGCCACCCCCCTCCACTGGCAGAAGGGTTCGCACCCCTGTAACTCATACGCTTATAATCCAGTCGACCGCCCCCGGGCTCTGAGACGTAGGGCTGTTACTTCCTCCGAGAAGGGCCTGAACTCGTAAATCCCTTGCGTACACAACTACTCCATAGCTAAGATCTTGCCTCTCCATACCTACCCCCCATTCTACTGTCAGTCTTAGTACCACGACAGTTGGCGCCCACCTTGGGGCCGGTGTCCTAGCGACTTATTGGAGAAGTTGCATTTGTTCCGATCGCCTTCATCATGGTTTCTGGCGGAGTTCTGGTCGAGGGCCGCGAGATCCGTCTCGGCGCGCTCACGTTCATCGCCGACGACTCCGCTTGGCTCCAGGAGGCTCCGCTCGACATCGACGCACTTCCCGTCCGCGGGGCGACGCACTTTCGTGCGTGTGTCCGTGGCGTCCTGCTGCGGCAACCGTCGGCTCTGTATCGGTCGACTCCTATGTCGTCCTCCCTCCCTGTCTCTCACCAGCGCAAGCGCTCTGGTTGGTCGAGGCTCCAGCGGTGGGTGAGACACGCAGTGGCTCGCCAATCAGCCACCACACAAGTCGCGGCAATCGAGCCCGACGAATCTCTCTACAGCCTATTCGATCTGTCGACTGGCTCCGTAGAGACTGCATCCGAGTGCGACAGCAGTGATCCAGCGGCGGAGGTTCTGATGGTCAATGGGCCTCGTAGTCCTCCCGGCTTCCCCCGCACTGACGGGATGGACGACGGAGGCGTCCCCGCTCAGGTCCACGAGGAATATCAACCCGAGCCACTCACTTCCCTGCAAAGGGAAGATCTTCGTCGCTGGAACATGGATGCTCTACATACTCCCTTCGCAGGAGAAACTCCCGAGGCTCATGCCTTGGAGGAGGCGCGTTTGGCCAACTTGGCTGAACGCACTCGACTGGAGAACCTCCAGCGAGCACTCGATGAACGCGCACGGCAACGAGTACCCGACTCCAGTCGACGTCAACTCTTTCCGCAACCAACTCAGGTATATCGAACCCCGATTCAGAATCTAGCAGCTGCAGCCCGTATAGCAGAGTCAATTCAGCCCTCTCAGTCGGAGGCTGGCAAAGGCTTGATGCAGATCCGAGATTTGCTCCGGGCAGCAGGAGATCAGAATTCAGCTGTGTCACAGTCATGCAATAGGATTCACAGTCGATCCGTTGCTACGAATACAGTCCAGTCGGCTCATAGCCCAAGATCGCCTCTGCGGCGTGAGGGATGTGGAGGTCGACGTGACCAGTATGATGACCGATTTGATCGTGATGATCGGCGTCGAGTGCCCACTCCTCCGCCAAGGTGTGGGTCTTACGCCCCTCGGCAGCAAGATGACAGGCGCCAGCTCAGTGTTGGGCGGAGAGCTCCGGTCAACCCCAGGGAGCCAGGCTTTGACGCGAGATCCATCATCGTGCAAGGTTTGGTCGACCGGAATAGGGCTCATCGAGAAGGCCACGACAGAGATGCGCCCACCAGCAGCCGGGTCCATGTTTCAGGTCCAGAATGTTTTAGCAGAGCCATCAGAGCCGCGGTGATTCCTCCCAACTTCAGGTTGGCGACTAGGGTAAGTAAGTTCACAAGTGAGTCCAAGCCCGAAACCTGGCTCAAAGACTACCGAGTGGCTGTACAGATTGGCGGTGGCAATGATGAGGTGGCCATGAAACACCTACCACTCATGTTGGAGGGTTCGGCCAGGGCCTGGTTGAATCTGTTAGCTCCTAGCAGCATTTACACTTGGGAAGATCTTTCCCGAGTGTTCGTCAGGACATTTGAGGGAACTTGCAAGCGACCAGCAGGACTGACAGAGCTGCAGGTCTGCGTGCAAAAGTCGAATGAAACCCTGAGAGATTACATCTAGAGATGGATTACCTTGCATCATACCATGGAGAATGTCTCTGATCATCAAGCAGTCTGTGCCTTCAAGGATGGTGTTAAGAACAGAGAGTTAAGTTTGAAGTTTGGTCGGACCGGGGATATGACCCTGAGTCGAATGATGGAGATTGCCACCAAATACGCCAATGGTGAAGAAGAGGATCGACTCCGGAGTGGCAAGTACAAGCCGAGTCAGTCGAAAAAAGGAAACTCCAGTCGGAAGCAGAAGCGGAAAGCCGAGCCAGCTGCTCCTGGAGAGGCTCTGGCCGTGACTCAGGGCAAATTCAAAAGGAAGCCCAAAGGATCATGGAATCCCAAGAAGGTAAAGGATAAGGAAGGAAACGACGTGATGGATCTGCCGTGTCACATCCACACGAAGAAAGATGAAGAGGGTAACTTCATCTACCCGAAACATACCACTCGCCAGTGCCGGCTCTTAATTCAGCAGTTTCAAGGAAAACAGCCCAAGGACAAGGAAAAGGAGTCGGACAAGGCTGAGGACAAAGAGGACAATGATGAAGGATACCCTCATGTCAATTCCACCCTGATGATTTTTGCTGATGTGGAGAGCAAAAGTCGATTGAAAGTTATCAACCGTGAGGTAAATATGGTCGCTCCGGCGACACCAAGCTATCTGAGATGGTCTCAAACTGCCATTACATTCGACCAGTCCGATCATCCGACTCACATAGCCACCCCTGGGAGGCAAGCTTTGGTGGTCACCCAGTCGTCGAAGGCACTCGACTGACTAAGGTGCTGATGGATGGTGGCACTGGACTGAATATATTGTATGCGGAGACGCTAAAGGGAATGGGCATTCCGATGTCCAGACTCAGCTCCAGCAACATGAGTTTTCATGGAGTCATTCCTGGAAAGAAGGCTGAATCACTCGGCCAAAGAGCTCTAGATGTGGTGTTCGGCGACTCCAAGCATTTCCGCAAAGAGAAGCTGACATTTGAAGTTGTGGATTTCCAGAGCGCTTATCACGCTATTTTGGGGAGGCCAGCTTATGCACGGTTCATGGCTCGACCATGTTACGTGTACCTCAAACTGAAGATGCCTGGCCCCAAAGGTGTGATCACCATCACTAACAATCGGAAAAAGGCAGAAGAGTGTTTTCAGAAAGGCTCAAAGATTGCCGATTCCCAGATAACAGTGGTAGAGCTGGAGGAATATAAGAAAAATGCAGATCCGAGTGATTTATTGCGGGCCAAGAAGCCCGCCACAGAGTCAGCGTTCCATTCGTCTGATGAGACGAAGCCCGTTCACATTCACCCGACCGACCCCAGCGCGGCTCCGACTCATATTTCCACAACACTCGACTCTAAATAGGAAGAAGCGCTCATCCAGTTCCTCTGTGAGAACTGGGACATCTTTGCATGGAAGCCTGCTGACATGCCGGGTGTTCCCAGGGGGCTGGCTGAGCATCGTTTACGGGTCGACCCAAAAGCAAAACCCGTCAAAGAACATCTTCGACGGTCCGCCGTCCAGAAGAGAAAGGCCATTAGCGAGGAGGTGGCTCGGCTCCTGGCGGCAGAGTTTATCCGAGAGATATACCACTCCGAGTGGCTCGCCAATGTGGTCATGGTCCCCAAGAAGGACAAGTCACTTCGCATGTGCATCGATTTCAAACATATCAATCGGGCCTGCCCGAAAGATCATTTTCCTCTCCCTCGCATCGACCAAATTGTCGACTCGACTGCGGGATGCGAGAGATTGTCTTTTTTAGACGCCTATTCCGGGTACCATCAGATCCGTCTGCATGGACCCGACGAGATCAAAACAGCTTTCATCACTCCATTCGGGTGCTTTTGCTATGTCACCATGCCATTCGGTCTCAAGAATGCCGGAGCCACGTTCATGAGGATGATTCAAAAGTGTTTACTCACTCAAATCAGTTGGAATGTGGAAGCGTACATGGATGATATTGTCGTCAAGTCACGAAAGGGTTCCGACCTGTTGACTGACCTCGCTGAAACATTTGCCAATCTCAGGAGGTATGATATCAAGCTGAATCCATCAAAGTGCCCATTCGGAGTTCCTGGTGGAAAGTTACTCGGTTTTCTCGTTTCAGAACGAGGAATCGACGCTAACCCAGAAAAAGTTGGCACCATACTCCGGATGAAACGCCCTGTGCGTGTGCACGATGTCCAGAAGCTTACTGGAGGCTTGGCCGCGTTAAGTCGATTCATCTCTCGCCTCGATAAAAAGGCATTGCCTCTTTACCGACCGATGAGGAAGTCAGACAAGTTCGAGTGGACTCCAGAAGCCGATGCAGCGTTTGCCGAGCTAAAAGCTTTGCTCTCCACCCAGCCGGTGCTTGCTGCTCCAATCAGCAAAGAGCCTCCGTTGCTTTATATTGCAGCCACAGGACAAGTCGTCAGTACAGTACTTACGGTCGAGCGGGAAGAAGAAGGGAAAGCCTTCAAAGTTCACCGCCTAGTGTATTATCTTTCCGAAGTTTTGACCCCATCGAAGCAAAGATACCCTCATTATCAGAAGCTTGTATATGGGATCTACATGACCACGAAGAAGGTTGCTCATTATTTCTCTGATCATTCCATTACAGTCGTCAGCGACGCCCCACTATCAGAGATCCTGCACAACAGAGACGCAACTAGTCGAGTGGCGAAATGGGCGATTGAACTCCTTCCCCTTGATATCAAGTTTGAGGCAAAGAAAGCCATTAAGTCCCAAGCAATAGCAGATTTCCTTGCCGAGTGGATTGAACAACAGCAGCCGACTCAAGTTCACTCGGAACACCGGACCATGTTCTTTGACGGCTCTAAGATGTTAAATGGTTCTGGTGCTGGGGTAGTTTTGGTTTCCCCCAGAGGAGATAAGCTCAGATATGTGCTCCAGATTCACTTTGATTCCTCCAATAATGAAGCAGAATACGAGGCACTTTTATATGGGTTGCGCATGGACATTTCACTCGGCGTCCGTCGCCTTATGGTTTATGGCAACACAGATTTGGTGGTCAATCAGGTGATGAAGGAGTGGGATGTTAGAAGCCCAGCCATGACTGGATACTGTAGTGCAGTGAGAAAGCTTGAAAAGAAATTCGAAGGGTTAGAGCTCCATCATATACCCCGACTGAAGAACCAAGCGGCTGATGATTTGGCGAAGATAGGTTCCAAGAGAGAAGCCATTCCCGGTGATGTGTTCCTGGAGCATATCCATACCCCATCAGTTAAGGAAGATCCTTTTACCGAAGAAGCTCCGCAGCCTAAAAGTGTCACGGATCCGACTGTAGTTGAAGTTCCAACAGTGGTCGACCTGATCATGGAAGTGTTGGTGATCACTCCCGATTGGACAGTGCCGTATATCGCGTATATCTTAAGGAAAGAGCTCCCGAGGATGAAGAAGAGGCTCGACAGATCGTCCGCCGATCTAAAGCCTTTACCGTGATAAGGGGACAGTTGTACAGAGAAAGCGCGACTGGAGTTGGTCAGAAATGCATAACGCCAGAAGAAGGTCGAATAATACTTGACAACATCCACTCGGGGACCTGTGGCCATCATGTGTCCTCTCGGACCATTGTAGCCAAAGCATACCGAGCCGGATTTTACTGGCCAAGAGCGAATGAAATGGCAAAGGAGATATTCGACAAGTGTGAAGGATGTCAATTTTACTCCAATATGTCACACAAGCCCGCCTCAGCCTTAAAGACCATACCACTCGTCTGGCCTTTCGCTGTATGGGGATTGGATATGGTTGGACCTCTGAGAACAGGCAGAAGCGGTTTCACCCATGTGCTGGTAGCAATCGACAAGTTCACCAAGTGGATTGAGGCTAAACCCATCAAGAACCTTGATGCCGGCACTGCTGTCAGCTTCATCATAGAGTTGATATTCAGATATGGAGTCCCACACAGCATCATCACTGACAATGGGTCAAACTTCGATTCCGAGGAATTCAGAGCGTTCTGCACATCTCAGGGAACACGAGTCGACTATGCTTCAGTCGCTCATCCTTAGTCGAATGGACAGGCAGAACGAGCAAATGGCTTGATTCTCAAAGGGTTGAAACCCCGATTGATGTGTGATCTCAAGCACGCAGCTGGTGCATGGGTCGACGAGCTTCCGTCAGTGCTTTGGGGATTAAGGACCACACCTAACCGGTCGACTGGGAGAACTCCGTTCTTCTTGGTCTACGGAGCTGAAGCGGTCTTGCCGAGCGACCTGCTTCACAACGCTCCCCGAGTCGAGCTTTACACCGAAGCTGAAGCAGAACAAGCCTGGCAGGACGCAGTCGACCTTCTAGAGGAAGAAAGGGAGATGGCCTTGATCCGATCGACCATTTACCAGCAGGACTTGCATCGCTTCCACGCCAAAAACGTGAGGAGTCGAGCCTTCCAGGAAGGAGATTTGGTTCCCCGAGTGGATCAGCAGAAACCACACAAGCTCGCTCCTTCTTGGGAAGGCCCCTTCATCGTCACCAAGGTTCTCCACAATGGAGCATACCATCTTTACAATGTCGAGCACCAGATCGACGAGCCCCGAGCTTGGAACGCGGAGCTGCTCCGCCCCTTTTACACTTAAGTATGCACGCGGAAATGTAATAAAAGTACTTTTGTAGTTCATTTTTCAAAGACAATAGTGTTATAATTTTCCCAGTGATTGTTGTTACTTTTGTTTGTTCAATAAAATCCCCCCCCCCAGTGGGTGGCTTAGCTGCGAATCCGTTTCACCTAAGTTTGTAAAAATCCTACTGAGTGGTGAGCCAGCCTCTCACTCGGAGGCTTAGCTGCGAATACGTTTCGCCTAAGTTCAATAAAATCCTACCAAGTGGCGAGCCAGCCTCCCACTTGGGGGCTTAGCTGCAGTCCAAGTACTCACCTAAGTTTAAAATAAAATCCTACCGAGTGGTGAGCTAGCCTCCCACTCGGAGGCTTAGCTGCAATCCAAGTACTCGCCTAAGCTCAATAAAATACTACCGAGTGATGAGCCAGTCTCCCACTCGGAGGCTTAGCTGCAGCCCAAGTACTCGCCTAAGTTTCAATGAAATCCTACCGAGTGGTGAACCAGCCTCCCACTCGGGGGCTTAGCTGCAGCATAGCGCTCGCCTAAGTACAAGTATAACGTGCGCTCCGCAAGGAAGACGAGGTGCAGGTCGACTGCCGCCCTCCTCTTCTGAGCTACGCCATAAGTATAATGTGCTCTCCGCAAAGAGGACGAGGTACAGGTCGACTGCCACTTCTCCTTCCGAGCCACACAACAAGTATAATGTGCGCTCCGCAAGGAAGATGAGGTGCAGGTCGATTGATGCCTTCTTCTTCAGAGGTACGCCGCAAATATCCTTCCGAGTGGAGAGCAGACCTCCCACTTGGAGGCTTAGCTGCAGCCTAGTGCTCGCCTAAGTTTTTTGAAAATCCTATCGAGTGGAGAGCAGACCTCCCACTCGGGGGCTTAGCTGCAGCCCAGTACTCGCCTAAGTTTTTTGAAAATCCTACCGAGTGGAGAGAAGACCTCCCACTCGGGGGCTTAGCTGCAGCCCAGTGCTCCCCTAAGTTTTTGAAAATCCTACCGAGTGGAGAGCAGACCTCCCACTCGGGGGCTTAGCTGCAGCCCAGTGCTCGCCTAAGTTTTTGAAAATCCTACCGAGTGGAGAGCAGACCTCCCACTCGGGGGCTTAGCCGCAGCCCAGTGCTCGCCTAAGTTTTTGAAAATCCTACCGAGTGGAGAGCAGACCTCCCACCTGGGGGCTTAGCTGCAACCCAGTGCTCGCCTAAGGGTGTTGAGGAACAAGTCGATTGCGATAAGTGCTTCATCCTAGCCTGCAAAAGACACCTCAAACCAGATGCAAACATATTCAACGTCGAATCCAAGTTCAGATAACGTCTTACGGAACCATAAGTGCTCAGGCGCTAAGCCCGTTAAAGTTTATCGGTTACAAGAACCACTCGGCATACCGAGGCAAATTTAAAGTATCAAGCATAGAAGTTTTTTACCCCTCCTGCGGAGGACTGGAAGGCGCAACGAATTCGTCCAGGTCGATTCCATCTGCGATCCGAGTGGCAGCGGCGATGAAGGTCTCCATGAAGGATCGGAAATCATGCTTCTTGGTATTGGCCACCTTGAGGGCTGCCAGCTTGTCCTCTCGCGCTTCCTTGCCGTGAACACGGGCCAGAGATAGAGCAACGTCCGCACCACACCTGGCAGAAGACTTCTTCCATTCTTGCACTCGACTTGGAACATCGTTCAGTCGAGTCATCAGAGACTCAAGGTCATTCTGAAGTGTTTCTCCTGGCCAGAGTGTTGTGTCGATGCGGGAAGTTGCGACCTTCAGCCTTGCGAGATAATCGACAACAGCAGCAACGCGAGACTCAAGTCGGAGCAAATTCATGGCGGCTTCGTCCTTCACAGGAGAGTTGATGGGATCTAGGCTCGTCTCCAGTCGACCAGTCTCCTCTTCAAAATTCTGGCAGAACTCTGCAGACACAACCCCAAAGTTAAGACAGCAGTTTGATGGCAAGATCATAATAAAAAGGTCTGTCTGGTACAAAGGATTACCTTCGAGCATGAGGAATAGCTTCTTAGCGAGTCCTCCCAAATAAACCTCCAGATCATTCTTCTTTCCCGCCAACTCACTGGCCTTGTCACTCAAAGCAATCTTGTCATTCTTCAGTCGACTAACCTCCTTGTTGGCCGCATCAAGAGCAGCTTTCAGATTGGTATTTTCCTCTTCAAGCTTGGTGATTGAAGCCAGCTTTTCTTCTACGAGCTTGGTTTTTTCTGAAGCTGCTTTCTGCGCTTCAGCGAGGTCAAGATCCTTCTTCTTCAGAGAATCCCTCAGTTTATCTGCAAAATCACAGTGAGATCAGACTCAGGAAAGAACAGGAAACAAAGGCAGTCGTCAAGGTTCTCACCAAACATACCTTTTGCCTCCTCCTTTGCTTTCATGAAGTTCTCCTACACAAGTTTCAGATCAAGTTCGAGCTGGATATGCTTGTTCTCCAACTCAGTATAACGAGCTGTAAGCTCGCAAGATTTCTGCGAAGAACCAATCGATAGATGTCAAAGTCAGGTCACTTCCGAGTGACTAAGGAAAAATCATAGCATTTCTAAGACTACAACCGAATATAAACATTCGACCGTAGTCTCGGGGACTACACCCAGTGGGTGCACTCAGCGTGCCCCCACTAGTTCTATCAGTTAGAGTCAATCAGTCAACCAAAAAAGACAGAAAGGCTAATCACCAGCAGATAGCCACAAAGAAAAAGAGAGGTGTTAGGTGTTCTTCAGATTGTAGTCGACTGCCAGCATATGACCACAGTCTCGGGGACTACACCCAGTGGGTGCACTCAGCGTGCCCCCACCGGTCTGTGATTCCATTCGACCTGATCGAGTAAAGAAAAAGCTTAAGACATAAAGACTATGGTCGACTGCCAGCAGTCCACCATAGCCTTGGGGACTACACCCAGTGGGTGCACTCAGCGTGCCCCCACCAATCCAGAATTTCAATCGGCGCACCCAGTGGGTGTACGACAGACACTAAGATTTTCAGAAAGAAAGATTTTCAGGTATCATATCCTAACAGAACAGGCGGTGATCGACTAACCTGAACATTGCTCTGAAGAGCTGAACTGGCGTCATAAGCCGCCTGACTGGCATCTCAGATCGCCTTCACTTGCTCCATCATGACCCCTGCCTGGCGTATTGCTTCTTTAGCAGCGCTTGCTTGGTCTTCTGGGACGTGGTGGGTTGAGAAAAGTGAAGGCTGAGCAGCACTCGACGACGAAGCGCGAGCACCGTCAGCGGCACCACAAAGGATACAGTAGGACGAGTGACGCTGTCCCCCTCCACAACCAACGTCTCGGGTGCTGACACGTCCTGAGTCGCCTTGCCAGCAGACGCTTTCCTATTCCTCCTCTGCCTCAGTGGTTCCTCGTCATCGTCGTCAGGAAGGTCAATAATGATGTTAGGTGGAGCTATAGAAAAGAGTCAAAGTTAAAGATAAAGATCCAACCGACTGAAGACGGAACTACAAAGGTCGTACCAGGTTTTGAAGTGACAGCATCTTCCATTTCATGGTCTTCAGGTCTAGTCGAGGTATCAGAAGTAGCAGCACTACAGTTTCAGAATTCAGTCAATCAGCTAACGAATCGACCAAGAGCAAATCCATGAGAAACAAAGAAACGCAAGTTATGTCATTACCCAGAAATAGTGGGAATCACCATCTTCATCTTCGGCAAGGCCTTCGTCGGCTTTGACGGCGCCACTCGAGATTGCTTTGGTGCTTTTTCAGTCGGCACCGGAGAGGTCATCCGAGGACGCTTGGTCGACTGAAAAACAGGCGCGACTCCTTTGCCACGCTCGACTGCAGGATCATGGACAAGTTTGGATCTCCTCTCGGAACGAGGAGGCACGACTTCGTCCTCCTCTTCCTCCTCCTCTTCCTCGTCGGAGCCAGCATCTTCATCACCCTCATCGCCATCCGATTCCCACTCTTCTTGACTTTCACCTCCACTTCCTTCCTCCTCCTCAGTCGGTGCCTGCGCCCCGTTGGGCATCGAATACAACTCAGTGGTAGCCTGGAAGACAACAAACAAGACAAGAGTCAATCGACTGATTTGCAGTGCAATAGAATGAATGAAACAGGATCACAATCGAGGATAGGTGGTCATACCGTGTCTGGATCGTAAGACTGGTCGAGCGGTGGGATCCTCCTAGCCCCACGAGGGTTGTCCTTGTTCCCCGTGATGGCGGTTCTCCACCTCTCTAGTATGGCGTCATCGACCTCCTCTGGGTGGACCCGAGTGGTGTCCTCGGTACCAGAGTATAGCCACATCGGGTGACCTTGGTACTGGAGTGGCTGAATGCGCCGTCGAAGAAAAACCTCCAAAAGATCCATGCCAGTGACCCCGTCGCGGATGAGTTGAACTACACGCTCCATCAACATTTTAACCTGAGCTTTTTCCTCCGGAAGTACCTTCAGGGAAGATGGCTTGTTCACTCGGTCCATGGAGAATGGAGGGAGACCAGTCGACTGCCCCGACGTCGACTCGTCTTGGCAGTAGAACCAGGTCGACTGCCACCCTCTAACCGACTCGGGAAGGGTCATGGCTGGAAAAGCACTCTTACTCCTCATTTGGATCCCAAGACCCCCACACATCTGGATTACCTTGGTCCTCTCGTCATCTGGACTCGCCTTTTTCACCGTCTGAGAGCGACAAGTGAATATGTGCTTAAAGAGACCCCAGTGCGGCCGACAACCCAGGAAGTTTTCGCACAGAGACACAAAAGCGGCGAGATAGGCAATGGAATTGGGAGTGAAGTGGTGGATTTGTGCCCCAAAGAAGTTCAGAAACCCTCGGAAGAAAAGATTCGGCGGCAAAGAGAATCCGCGATCTACGTGAGTGGCTAAGAGGACACACTCACCCTCTTGTGGCTGCGGTTGCCACTCCGTCCCCGGAAGTCTTACTGACCCATGGGAGATCAGTCCCTCATTGGCCAGATCATCGAGATCCCTCTGGGTGATGGTCGAGCGGATCCAGTCTCCTTGGACCCAGCCTTGCGGCAGGCGGGACCGCGACGAAGATCTGCCCCGACTGGTCGCTCTCCCCTTCGCTTTTGTCGTCACCGTTGCCTTCTTCGCCCGCTCCAAGGCCGCCGTCTTCTCCTTCACCATCATCGCCGGCGAGGCGCGCGAGGAACAATTGGGCGGAGATAAAAGCGGGCGCAGCGGGCGAGGTTGAGGAAGGGGGAGAGGAGAATGGAGATGCATTGTTCAAAAAACCCCGTCTGACGTGTTATATAAGGCCACTTCCGAGTGACTGACCGGTAGGCCCGGACGATCCTGTCAAATCCCGAATCAGTCGCGCGCGCGATACGTGGCGAAAAAGGTGGCACGGAAATCAAGGCGTCTTTGCCTTATCCCATCCGAGTACCGCGGTCATCTCCGCTTCGCGCGCTTCCCAAAATTCGGATCCCGCTAAATCCGTCAACAGCAGAGCAACTTGTCAGACGGTAGATTTCCTACGATCCGTCGCTCGGAAATCCACCAAGTTCAAAAGTTCACTCGACAGAGGAAAAGAATGGATCAAGGCGACTGAAAGAAAAGTTGATGCCATCGCTAAAAAAAGAAAAAGTCATTGATCCAGAATGTGACATACTCAGAACACGGAAAACAGGTCAGAAAAATTATCAACTCCTTCCTCACTCAAACCTCGATCCGTTCGAGGGCTAATGACGAAGTCATGTACCTAGGGTAGGGTTATGGACCTGTCCAAGGTTCCCTTCCCAAGGACATCTTTATAGGAAACTGCCTTCCAGTCGACCAAGAGGGATTCCACTCGACGGAATCGAAGACACTCGACCATGAAGACTCACTCGACCACTAGGAGATCAAGAGCTACTTTGTATCCAAACGGTCTGTAATTAAGTAGTCTTTATGGCCATGATGACACTTTATGTAAGGCATTACAGGTAACGTCTGGCCTTAATGTACTTTAAACCCTCCGCTACGTGGGCTGGCTGGGGTCCTAGCAGACACTATATAAGCCACCCCCCTCCACTGGCAGAAGGGTTCGCATCCCTGTAACTCATACGCTTATAATCCAGTCGACCGCCCCCGGGCTCCGAGACGTAGAGCTGTTACTTCCTCCGAGAAGGGCCTGAACTCGTAAATCCCTTGCGTACACAACTACTCCATAGCTAAGATCTTGCCTCTCCATACCTACCCCCCATTCTACTGTCAGTCTTAATACCACGACACGGGCCACCCCATTCAAACTGGCTGCCCGTCCGTCCACCTGTCGGCATTAAACAGGTGCAACAGCCGAGAAACCCACTGTATCGCCCGCATTGAAAGAACATGTTGCTTGGCCTGGCTGGCGCCCACTATTTATACGTGGCCACGCCCGACACGATACGCAACGCACTAAGTCAGCCCCTGTTCCTCCTCCATGCACCACCTTTGCCATTACCATGAGCTCTAGAGCGATGTTGGAGATCCTCTCTACGAAGCAGAAGCATGAGTTAGTCAGTCTTGTGGCCACTCGCAGGCCCGTCATGTGTGGTGGATAAAGGTCGGCTTGCCGACTACCTTGTCGGAGGTGAGCGACGATGACCCAATGATGGAGGAGGCGTCTTATGATGAGGAGGCGCCGCCACCCACCATGGAGCAGACGCGGACGCACTTCAACATAATCATGGAGAAGGAGGAGCCGGCGCCACTGGTGTTGGTGTTCCTGGCGGCATAGGAGGACCGATACTGCACCCTCGCCCTCCCTATGCATCACCGGCTCGCAGAGCGAGGAAGCCGTGGCGACCATGGACACGGAGGGCCGAAGCTTCGTCGCCGAGCAGCCAGCACTCTACGAGGCTGCACATAGCGCTCGCACCACCTGCAACACGGGTCGTGATGTAGTCGAACGTAGAGGCAGCACTGGCGGCACAGGCGATCATGGACGAGCACGCTGGCAACCCGCGTATTTCACGTCCCCACCACTTCTCGCGTCGGGCTGCAACGACCATGAGGCCGTCCCGTCCACGTCTATCGTGAACCACACCTCGACTGATGATGTCTAGGCTGTGGACTCGGATGAGAAGAGCAGGACAATGGAGACGGAGGCGCCTTTGTCCCATGTGGACGCGTTCGTGTCCCATGTCTTACTCTTCCTCTTTGGCGACCCGCGGCTTCACTTCCCGGAGTTCACCGCCGGAGAAGATGCCAGACATGTGGAACAACAAGGACTTGGAGCACGGGCGACGGCGAAGATTCAACCTAGGTTAACTATCGGACGCTTTTGTTTTATGAAATATGTCGAAAATGTCATGAATCTTGTCCGCTTTAACTGAATATCATCTGTTTTGCATGAAAATCTTCCTGTTTTTTCAAATTTCATTTGAAATGTGTCCGAACAATTGAGGTACACGATTGGATGATCACTCCTATATCCCTGTCAGTGGACCCTGATTTTTTCTGGGTGCGGGTACACGGAAAGGAGTGACGAACACGTACGCAGAGACGCCAAGCCGCTTTCCACATCCCTGTAGAATCGCTTTGGGCTGTGCCTCGCCTTTCCCGGTGGTCCACTGACTGCGGAGAAGAGTGAGTGAAAGGAAAAAAGGGCTGTTTTTATACTATTCCTTTGGGCCCACCACCCGTCGTGCTTCCCGCGCTGGCCACACGGACACGGCACACCGGAGGCCCTTCTACATTCTGCCCTCCCCCAGTAAGATTATCTGAACTCTGTCCGAGTCTGAGGTGATGCGAAATCGAGCTGGAAACGATTCGTGACGGGAAATCTGATGCGAAATCGAAAACGGACACGCACTGCCGGCATGTCTCTACTCTACCGCGGCCGAGAGAATCGCCGTCGACCGGCGAAGGGGCCTCGACTCCGTCGTGGTCGAACAAGAGAGTAAAAACTGGAACCGTAGACCTCCGGTGGCCACCGATGAGCAACAGTCCAGGGGCGCGCGCCAGCTTCTTTACCAGCAAAGCCGGGGCGACGCGCAGAAGATCCGGCGGTCCATGCGCTGCCCTCCACGCGACGGTGGCGGGCGGGCCTGGCGACTGCGAACGTGGTGCATGTGAGACAAGACACCCGTGGCAGGGGGCTCTGCTGGTGGGCCCGGCCTCTTCGCTCGGCGAAATTACGCCGCCGCCCTCCATGGCTCTTCTCGCTTCGGTCACTTCCGTCCCCGTTTAGTTCATAGGGTGGTTGAAAAATCGTAAGAATAAAAAAGTTTATAGGAAATGAGATAACATGTATCTCAAATCCTATGAATGGGAAAAGGAAAAAAAGATGCTTTTTAGTTTATATCATAGAACTTTTTTCATTGAGTCTAGGCTAATGCTTATTTTTCTATAAAATGTGGAGGATAGAAAAAATTTCTTCATAAGTTCCATTCCTACAAATCAAAAGACTCTAAAGAATTTTTTTTATAAAAATTCTATTGAAATTTTTACAAGATTCCTCTAAACCAATAAACCAAATGCATTAGACTACGCCGTTAGGGCGCCCAAGATTACATTACACGTGCACGCGCACCTCGGCGATCGCGTGCAACCAGACAAGATGGCCGGGCCCATGTCAATTTTTTGACAGCATCCATGCATGTCATGGTTTTTCTTCTCCTTTTCCTGGGCTCGTACCGGTTTCCACACGAAAGCATGCAAAAGCGCTAAGCGTACGTGACGGCATGTGTGTGCCGCTTCGGTCGGAACGGCCAAATTGGCTACCTGCTCTCTTCATCTTCTCCTTCTTTTCGGCGGAGAGAGATGTTTACCGAAACGAATTCTCTTACTCGTGCCAAATGTGGTTGTTTTCATGTGCTAGTTATGTGGAAAAGTAACGCAAGTGTAAATGTCGATCCGGTGGGACTAGATATGCAGCAGGATATTAACGAAAATGGCCGTTATGCCACGGTCCACGTAGACTGAGAGCGACGCCTCATTTTTTTTAAGGGGAGAGAGCGACACTCTCATGGAAGGTGGCTATAGGCTACATAATTTTTTTTAGAAAAGGAGGATGGCTCCCGGCCTCTGCACCTGGGCGATGCATGCGGCCATTTTATTAATTATTCTCATAAGACCTTACAAAGTCCTACAACAGTAAGACTAAAGCCACCGTCTAGGTAATATCTGCCGCTACTCCTATCCAATTGATGTAGGGATGCTGATAGTCTGAGCCTAATACCAAACAGACCTCGCAGCCAAACCTAACATCTATGACCTGAGGTCCCAATCAGGACGCCTGCCGGGTATGGGGCACCCACCAGTCCGGCCCACTCTTCAACCCGGACGCCAACCGGGTATGAGGCCGTCGCAGCCACCTGCCACCAACCCATCTTCAGAGCTGTACTGTTGCATCTACCGTGCCAGGTCTCTCTGCATCGATGCCACCATGATGCCAGACAGTGTCGTCCTCCTGCGCGAGTCCATCCTCGCACATCGGACGCCGAATCTACACTGCGCCACACCGTCGATATCCGTCGCCACCAATGTGTAGGATGAAGCACCGCTCCACCTAAGATGCAGTCCACTGGTCCCTCGAACCCGTACACACCTCCAAGAACGAAGCTCCCAAGGGGGGAACGACATAAGAACGCCGCCGTCTTCCGATCAACTGATCTAGGGTTTCCCCGGAGGTAGCAGACAGTGACCTTGATACTCTCCTCGGCGATGCCTTCAAGAAGGGAATGTCGCAAAATAGCGCCGCCACCGCCGGCTTTGTCAGTAACCCGTAAGCAAGTTTTCACCTGGATCTGTTTGAAGGACCTCCATCAAGCATCTCGTGCACGGATCGCCGCCATCTCTGCCGGGGACTGGACGATGGATCCAGGCCGCCGCCGCCTGACCGGCCACGGCACCATCGCGGTGCCTAAGCCGGCGCCGTCAGGCCCACCATGCCCGCCTATAGACGCCCTCCAGATCTGCCGGCCCGCGGACGAAGCACGCGATCTGGGCCGCCACCACAGGTGCTCCTTGGCCGCGGGGAGAAGGCGCCTGCGCTATCATTGCCGTCACACTCGCCCTCGGGCGCCCGCTGCTCCTTGCCGCCGGTGCACCGCCGATCCATGAGCCGTCGCCGTCGACAGGAGATCGCAACCACTGCGCGAGGGGGAGGGCCCCGCCGCCGCCATCACTGGCCAGGCAACGCCGGCCTGGCCTCGGGCGGCGGCAGGAGGATGGAGAGAGGAGGTGAGGCCTAGGGCCGACGCGTTAGATCGCCCCCCGTGTCGCCAGAGGCTCGCGACGTGGGGGTTTCTGGAGCCTAGCGGGGGTTTCTGGAGCCGAGCGGAAGAGGTATGGGCTACATAATACAACAATAACAAACAATAAACTTTATATATAAAGTACGAAAATACTAATGCCCACGCGTGTGGCAGTTTTGCAACTCACCCACATCTGTGGATCACCGTCCAGTCGAGTTTGCACGAATCTTGACACATTAAAGCGGATTTTACGTGCCACATAGGACGGGGCTGGTGTGGGGGCGCTGGAGAGTTCGCCCACACACCCGCAACACGCGGTTTGCTAGCTGCGCTGTGTGGGTGAACTAGTTTCTGCCCACACAGCCACCACCTAGTCCACGCGCATGTCGGCTAACTGCTTTTCGCCAACACAACACTTGTACGTGTTGGATGACAACTGTAGTTACGCGTACGTGGCAACTAGGTAAACACACATGGCAACTATGATTCGTTTCTAGACGACAACTGCAGTTGCGCGTACGTGGCAACCAGATAAACACACATGGCAACTGTGATTAACCATACATGGCAACTATGTTTGGATCACATATGGAAACTACTGTTTGACCATATGTGGCAAGTAGTTAATCACACATGGCAATTAAGTTTTGATTACACGCGGCAAATACCATAAATTAGACATGGCAACAATAGTTAACCAAAACAAATAGAGTTGCCATGCTTTTACAACTCCATTTGCCATACCGGATAACTACATCTGCCATCCCGGACGGCAACTAAATCGACATCCCACGGGGTATCTAGTGTAGTTGCTACAGGACGTGTGGGCATTTTTGCATCGTGCCACACGTGCGGGGTGAAGATGAGTAGTACTTGTTGGGCGTGTGGCACGAAGTAGCTGCGCCAACACGTGTGGGCAATTCTAATGTTTGCCCACACACAGTCCATGTGGGCTGCCTCCTGCTCATGCCACACACGATGTGTGGGCGGATGTCTAGTATGCCACATGTGTGGGCGTTATCAGCGTCCATAAAGTATACAACGCTATATCGCATACATAGTTATACTATACGGCACCGTCCTCTGGCGGCTCCCCTCCGCCGGCGACCTCAGTTGCCGGTGGCAAGGAGGATCGCCGGACTCATGTGTGTGGATAGTCTTAAGCCAAAGTAGCTTAGTTTTTTTAGATTGTTCACTGTCTTGGCTTCAACGACAACGCTGGAGACGCTGAATAAAGTTTCTTCAGATGCTACTCCAACGAGGCGCTCGGTCTTATGGTTGGGATGGATATGGAATCCAGTCTGTTCAAGCAAGGATGATGCGGCGGCGGCATCCTCGTGGTGGATCTGTGTCCTCGGGCTCGTCGTTGCGACGACCTCTGCTCCTGCGCTGGTGCGGAGCTTGGGAGGTAGTCCATGAGCGGATGCAGGTTGTGGTGTTCATCGGATGACATGTATGGTTTGCTCCTCCGACGTCTTAGTCATGTGTGTGTGTGGGGGTGCCTGATCTAGAGTTTGATGGCGTTTCCGGGTGTTGCCCTGGTCTGATTCATTCAACAGTAATGATTTCACATTCGACGAGACACCTTGGAGGCCCGCAAATCTGCATATCAGCAATGGATACGCGTCGGGCTCGGGTGTGGAGGTGATCCGTCATTTTTTCTTTGGTGCCTGTTGTGGTGTTGCCAAAGGCAGGTGAAACAAGCTCGAAGGTTTCTTCGGTATTGTTTGTAATTTTACTTCTTGGCTGATATTTCTTTGTGCAAAAAGTAGCATTCTGCTAGTTGATCAGTTTTATCAGGTAGGTGTGTACGCGACTTGTACTATAACCTTATAGTCTAAATGAGACATGTATTACCATGAAAAAAACATTGTTATACTATACGGTAAGTGACCAGGCAAACATTTTTGCTCTCGAAATAAATGTAATGTCTATTTTTAAAATGTAATATTTCCAGCAATTGTTGAAGTATATCGGGTGTGGGTTGAACACTCCTCTCAAAAAAATTAGGGTTCCTCTGCCTATCGCCGGCGGCGCCGTCCGTCAGCCTCGTTTCTAGTGGCCTTAGGACCATGGGTCATGGTGGATCCTGACCCTTGATGGTGGGAGCGCTCAGTTTTAAGATGTTTCTTCAAGTTCTGTTGGGGTTTGTGTCTTGCTCAAGAAGGCGATACGGCGGCTGCTCCCTGAAGATGAAATAAGATTTTTCCCCGTCTAGCTTCCGTCCCAGTGGTGCGTCTAGCAATGTTAGTGGGCGTATGGGGTGTCTCTCTGGTGGATCCATCTTTGTTGGATTTTCTCAAATCTTATTGTCGTTCGTCTTCCTTCATGTGTCTTCAGAGGTTGGATTCTTTCGATCTACACTACTCTTCATTGACGACGGTTGTTGTTCTGGATGCGGCGGTTGCTGTTCTGGTGCATTAGTTCTATGTGGCATTAGCACGATGACTTCCCGTGTGTCTATTAGAACACGTTTTGCCCAGCTCCGATAAGGGAGGGGGGATGACGGTAGTGCGCCTTCGCTCGCTTCATTACTAGTAGTCGCCACTAGGTGGTCTACATCTCTGGATGTAATTTTTGTTATTTCTGATGTTTGTTGTACTGCCATGATTGAAGAATGAATAGATCGAAAGTTTTCCTGCCAAAAAATTAACAATTGCCTTGCTAATGTGAGAGAATTGGCCGTGGTGGTTGTTGATGAGGATACAGACCTGGGGTAGGGTCATAGGCCTGACCTATACGCCCTACCCAAGGTCACTACCCTCGAAGATAAAAGGACCAACAGACGACAGGGGAGCGTCAGTCGAACACGTCGAGTGCAATCCACTCGATGACCACATCACTCGGAAGTCCTCCTTGCTACTGTCACTCGACCATATGAAGAGTCACTCGACCATATCGAAGACCAAGAGTCAGAAGGACCCGCAACGGTCGGACATTCACCCCTTAGTCTTTATAAGCATTAACAACACTTAAGGCTGGCGTTACCAGTAACGCCCCTTACTTTATGTACATTAAGCCCCTTGTAATGGAGGTGGGCAGGGGTCCTGGCGCACTCTATATAAGACACCCCCTCCTCTGGGACAAGGGTTTGCACCCTCTGTAATATCACACACATAATCCAATCGACCGCCTCCGGGCACCGAGACGTAGGGCTGTTACTTCCACCGTGAAGGGCCTGAACTCGTAAATCTCGTGTGTACACCTTCACCATAGCTGAGATCTCGCCTCTCCATACCTACCCCCCTTTCTACTATCAGTATTAGAACCACGATAGTTGCTACCACAATGAAGAGTTAGATCCAAGCCCACGGCGATGATGCCAATAGGCTGTTGGGGAACGTTGCATGGGAAACAAAAAAATTCTACGCTCAGCAAGATCAATCTAGGAGATGATCATCTACGATAGGAGAGATTGGATCTACATACCCTTGTAGATCCCTAAGCGGAAGCATTAAGAAACGCGGTTGATGTATTCGAACGTATTGCGATCCAATCATGATCCACCTGGCGAACGTATTCGTGATCCCATCACGATCCGTCCCGCGAACTCGCGATCCAAGTGCCAAACGGACGGCACCTCCGCGTTCAACACACGTACGGATTGATGAAGCCTTCACCTCCTCGATCCAGCGAGCGATGGTGAAGTAGTAGCTCGAGTCCTTTGGCAGCACGACGGTGTGGTGGCAGAATCTCAGGAGAGCTTCGCTAAGCGCAACGGAGAGGAAGAAGGCTATGAGGGAGAGGAGGGGCAACACCGTGGCGTATGAGGGTGCGGCTGCCCTCCCTCTATCGCTCTATATATTGGGGGAAGTGGAGAGGGGGGGAATCCCTAGGGGATCCCATCTAGGGACGGCAGCCACAAGAGGGAAACCCTAGATGGGTTTTCCCCCTTAGGAGACTTGGCCCCGAAGTCAAAAGGGTGGGAACCCTACGGGCGCCCCCACCTCCTCTGGCAATGTGGGATGGAGTGAGGGGGCGCACAAGCCCTCAGTGGCCTGGTTTGCCCCTCCCCTTGGCCCATGAGGCCCCCCAACACTTGTCGCCCCCCCCCCCGAAACCCCTTTCGGTCATGTTGGTCATCACCCGGTACCCCCGGAACACTTCCGGACTCCAATACACTTCGTCCAATATATAAATCTTCACCTTCGGACCATTCCGGAGTTCCTCGTCACGTCCGGATCTCTTTCGGGACTCCGAACGACCTTCGCTAACCACCATAATGACTCAACTATACTTATATCATCACCAATTGTTAAGTGTGTACACCCTGCGGGTTCGAGAACCATGCAGACATGGCCGAGACACCTCTACGGTCAATAACCAATAGCGGGACCTGAATGCCCATATTGGTTCCTACATATTCTACGAAAATCTTACGATCGAAACACGATGTCAAGGATTCAGCTAATCCCGTATGCAGTTCCCTTTGTCTATAGGTATGTTGCTTGCCCGAGAGTCGATCGTTGGTATCCCCGTACCTAGTTCAATCTCATTACCCGCAAGTCTCTTTACTCGTGCCGTAATACAAGATCCCGTGGCTAACCCTTTAGTCACATTGCTTGCAAGCTTACTATGATGTTGTATTACCGAGTGGGCCTTGAGATACCTCTCCGTCATACGGAGTGACAAATCCCACTCTTGATCCATGCCAACTCAACAGACACCCTTGGAGATACCTGTGGAGTACCTTTATATTCACCCAATTAAGTTGCGACATTTGGTACAGACAAGGTACTCCTCCGGTGTCAGTGAGTTGCATGATCTCATGGTCATAGGAACATATAGTTGACATGCAGAAAATGATAACAATAAACTTGATACGATCATATGCTACGTTTATAGTTTGGGTCTTGTCCATCACATAATTCTCCTAATGATGTGATACCGTTGTCAAATGACAACTCATATCCATGGCTAGGAAACCATAGCCATCTTTGATCAACGAGCTAGTCCGGTAGAGGCTTACTAGGGACATGTTGTTGTCTATGTGTCCACACATGTATTTGAGTTTCCGATCAATACAATTCTAGCATCAATAATAAACGATTATCATGAACAGGGAAATATGATAATAACTAATTTTTTATAGCCTCTAGGGCATATTTCCAACAGTGTCCCACTTGCACTAGAGTCATTAATCTAGTTCACATCACAACACCCAATTAGTTCTGGGGTTTGAACAAGTTTTGCTTGCGAGAGAGGTTTTAGTAAACGGGTCTGCAACCTTCAGATCCGCGTGTACTTTGCAAATTTTATGTCATACTGTAGAAGCTGCTAGCTCCACTTGGAGCTATTCCAAACGGCTGATCCACTATACGTATCCGGTTTGCTACTCAGAGTAATCTGGATTGGTGTTAAAGCTTGCATCGATGTAACCCTTTATGCCGAACTCTTTATCACCTCCATAACCGAGAAACTCTATTCAGATTCATCCGGATTAGTGTAAAAGCTTGCATCGACATAATCCTTTACGCCGAACTCTTTATCACCTCCATAACCGAGAAACATTTCCTTATTCTTCTAAGGATAATTTTAACCGCTGCCCAATGATCCACTCCTGGATCACACTTGTACCCCCTCGCTAGACACGTGGCAAGGTACACATCAGGTGCGGAACACAGCATGGCATACCATATAGAGCCGATGGCTATGGCATAGGGGACGACCTTCGTCCTTTCTCTTTCTTCTGTCGTGGTCTAGCTTTGAGACTTACTCAACTTCACATCTTACAACTCAAGCAAGAACTCCTTCTTTGACTGATCCATTTTGAACTCCTTCAAAATCATGTCAAGGTATGTGCTCCGTGAATGTTTTATCAGGCATCTTGATCTATCTCTATAGATGTTGTTGCCTAATATGTAAGCAGCTTTACCCAGGTCTTCCTTTGAAAAACTCCTCTCAAACAACCCTTTATGCTTTCTAGAAATTCTACATCATTTCCGATCAACAATATGTCATCCACATATACTTATCATAAATGTTGTAGTGCTCCCACTCACTTTCTTGTAAATACAAGTTTCTTTCAAACTTTTTATAAACCCAAAAGCTTTGATCACCTCATCAAAGCGTATATTCCAACTCCAAGATGCTTGCTCTAGTCCATAGAAGGATCGCTGGAGCTTGCATGCCTTTTAGCATCCTTAGGATCGACAAAACCTTCTGGTTTGTATCACATACAACCTTACCTCACGGAAACCGTTAAGGAAACTCTGTTTTGATATCCATTCGCCTGATTTCATAATCGAAAAATGCAACAATTGCTAACATAACCCCAATAGACTTCAGCGCCACTACGAGTGAGAAAGTCCCATCATAGTCAATTCCTTGGACTTGTCGGAAACTTCTTTGCGATAAGTCGAGCTTCATAAATGGTTACATTACCATCAACATCTATCTTCTTAAAGATCCATTTATTCTGAATGACCTTTTGCCCTTCAGGTAATACTTCCAAAGTCCATACTTTGGTTTCATACATGGATCCCATCTCGGATTTCATGGCCTCTGACCATTTGTCAGACTCCGGGCCGACCATCCTTCTCCATAGCTCGTACATTCACCGTTGTCGAACAACATGACCTCTAAGACAGGGTTACCGTACCACTCAGAATCTGTACGTACCCTTGTCGACCTACGAGGTTTGACAATAACTTGATCCGAAGCTTCATGACCATCATCATTAGCTTCCTCTTAAACTAACGTAGGTGCCACAGAAACATCTTTATGTGCCGTGTTACTCTCTGGTTGAAGTAAAGGTTCAACGACCTCATCAAGTTCTATCTTCCTCCCACTCAATTCTTTTGAGAGAAAACTCTTTCTCGAGAAAGGACCCGTTCTTAGCGTCAAAAACTTTGCCCTCAGATCTAAGATAGAAGGTATACCCAACCATCTCTTTTGGGTATCCTATGAAGACGCATTTGTCCGCTTTGGGTTCAAGATTTTCTGGCTGAAGCCTTTTGACATAAGCATCGCAGTGCCAAACCTTAAGAAATTATGACTTAGGTTTCTTGCAAAACCATACGGTGTCGTCTCCACGGACTTAGATGGTGCCCTATTTAAAGTGAATGCAGTTGTCTCTAATGCATAACCCCAAAATGAGAGTGGTAGATCGGTAAGGGACATCATAGAACGCACCATATTTAGTAAGGTACGATTACGACATTGGGACATACCATTAAGCTGTGGTGTTCTAGGCGACGTCAGTTGTGAAACAATTCCACATTCTCTTAAGTGATCGCCAAACTCATAACTCAGATACTCTCCCTTCGACGAGATCGTAGGAATTTGATCTTCTTGTTATGATGATTCTCAAATTCACTCTAAAATTGATTGAACTTTTCAAACGTTTCAGACTTATGCTTCGTCAAGTAAATATACCCATATCTACTCAAATCATCGGTGAAGGTGAGAAAGTAACGATATCCACTACGCGTCAACACTCATCGGGCCAGACACATCAGTATATATGATTTCCAACAAGTCACTTGCCCATTCCACTGTACCGAAAAATGGGGTCTTGGTCATCTTGCCCACGAGGCATGGTTCGCATGTGTCAAGTGATTCAAAATCAAGTGACTCCAAAAGTCCATCAGCATGGAGTTTCTTCATGAGTTTTACACCAATATGATCTAAGTGGCAGCGCCACAAGAAAGTGGTACTATCATTATTAACTCTACATCTTTTGGCCTCAATGTTATGAACATGTGTATCACTATGATCGAGGTTCAATAAACCATTCACATTGGGTGTATGACCATAGAAGGTATTATTCATGTAAATAGAATAACCATTATTCTCTGATTTAAGTGAACAATCCTATTGCACTAAACACGATCTAATCATGTCCATGCTCAATGCAGACACCAAATAACATTTATCTAGGTTCAACATTAATCCCGAAGGTAGAGGGAGCGTGCAATGGTGATCACATCAACCTTGGAAACACTTCCAACACACATCGTCACCTCATCCTTAGCTAGTCTTCGTTTATTCCATAGCTTTTGTTTCGAGTTACTAATATTAGCAACTGAACCGGTATCTAACACCCATGTGCTACTAGGAGTACTACTAAGGTACACACCAATAACACATATATCAAATATACTTTTCTTGAAGTTGCCAGCCTTCTCATCTAACAAGTATTTGTGGTAGTTCCGCTACCAGTGACCGTTCCCCTTAAAATATAAGCACTTATTCTCAGGTTTAGGTTCAACCTTGGCTTTCTTCACTGGAGCAGCAACTAGATTGCCATTCATGAAGTTTCCCTTCTTGGCCTTACCCTCCTTGAAACCAGTGGTCTTGTTAACCATCAACACTTGAGGCTCCTTCTTGATTTCTACCTTTGCGGTCTTAAGCACCGCGAACAACTCTGGGATCATCTCCATCCCTTGCATGTTATAGTTCATCATGAAGCTCTAGTAGCTTGGTGACAGCAACTTGACAACTCTTTCAATCACTATCTTATCTGGAAGAGTAACTCCCACTTGATTCAAGCGATCATAGCACTCAGACATTCTGAGCACATGCTCACTGGCTGAGCCATTCTCCTCCATCTTGTAGGCAAAGAACTTTTCAGAGGTCTCATACCTCTCAACACGAGCATGAGCCTGAAATACCAATTTCAGCTCTTGGAAAATCTCATGTGTTTCATGGCGTTCAAAACTCCTTTGGAGCCCCGATTCTAAGTTGTAAAGCATGGCACACTAAACTATCAAGTAGTCATCAGAACGTGTCTGCCAAATGTTCACAACATCCAAAGATGATGCTAAAGGGGTTGGTACACCAAGCGGTGCATCAAGGACATAAGCCTTCTATGTAGCAGTGAGGACAATCCTTAGACTATGGACCTAGTCCGCATAATTGCTTATAATATCTTTCAACTTAGTCTTTCTCTAGGAACGTATTAAACCAGGGAGCTATAGCGTGAGCTACTGAACATAATTTGCAAAGACAATTTAGACTATGTCCATGATAAATGAGTTCAATTAATCATATTACTTAAGAACTCCCACTCAAATTGACATCCCTCCGGTCATCCGAGTGTAACATGATCCAAATTCACCAACCAAGTTCGATCATCACGTGAGATGATGTGGTTTCAGTGGTGAACATCTCCATGTTGATCTTATCTACTATATGACTCATGTTCGACCTTTCGGTCTCTTGTGTTCCGAGGCCATGTCTGTACATGCTAGGCTCGTCAAGTTTAACACAAGTGTTTCGCATGTGCAAAACTGGCTTGCACCCGTTGTATGTGAACATAGAGTCTATCACACCCGATCATCACATGGTGCTTCGAAAAGACGAACTTCCGCAATGGTGCACACTTGGGGACAACACAGTTTTATTGAAAATTTAGTGAGGGATCACCTTATAATGCTACCGTCGTCCTAGGCAATATAACATGCATAAAAGGATTAACATCACATGCAAATCATAAGTGACATGATATGGCCATCAACTCGTGCTTTTGATATCCATCTCGAAACCACCGGCATGATCTCCATCATCACCCGCATGATGCCATGATCTCCATCATCGTGTCGCCATCGGTGTTGTCACGCCAACCATGCTTCTACTACCATTGCTACCGCTGAGTGATAAAGTAAAGCATTACATAGCGCTTAATGATTGACACACACGTCATAGAATAATTAAAGACAACCCTATGGCTCCTGCCGGTTGCCATATGCATCGACATGCAAGTCGATATAAACTATTACAAACATGATCATCTCATACATCAAATTTATTTCATCATGTCTTTGGCTATATCATATCACAACATACCCTACAAAAACAAGTTTGACGTCCTCTACTTTGTTGTTGCATGTTTTACATGGCTGCTATGGGTATCTGTTAAGAACGATTCTTACCTACGTAAAGCTGAAGGAAATATGCCCTAGAGGCAATAATAAAGTTATTATTTATTTCCTCATATCATGATAAATGTTTATTATTCATGCTAGAATTGTATTACCCGGAAACATAATACATGTGTGAATACATAGACAAACATAATGTCACTAGTATGCCTCTACTTGACTAGCTCGTGAATCAAAGATGGTTAAGTTTCCTAACCATAGACATGAGTTGTCATTTGATTAACGGGATCACATCATTAGGAGAATGATGTGATTGACTTGACCCATTCCGTTAGCTTAGCACTTGATCGTTTAGTATGTTGCTATTGCTTTCTTCATGACTTATACATGTTCCTATGACTATGGGATTATGTAACCCCCGCTTACCGGAGGAACACTTTGTGTGCTACCAAACGTCACAACGTAATTGGGTGATTATAAAGGTGCTCTACAGGTGTCTCCAAAGGTACTTGTTGAGTTGACGTATTTCGAGATTAGGATTTGTCACTCCGATTGTCGGAGAGGTATCTCTAGGCCCTCTCGGTAATGCACATCACTATAAGACTTGCAAGCAATGTAGCTAATGAGTTAGTTACAAAATGATGCATTACGTAACTTGCAAAGAGACTTGCCGGTAACGAGATTGAACTAGGTATTGAGATACCGACGATCGAATCTCGGGCCAGTAACATACCGATGACAAAGGGAACAACGTATGTTGTTATGTGGTTTAACCAATAAAGATCTTCGTAGAATATGTGGGAGCCAATATGAGAATCCAGGTTCCGCTATTGGTTATTGGATGGAGACGTGTCTCGGTCATGTCTACATAGTTCTCGAACCCGTAGGGTCCGCACGCTTAAAGTTAGTTGACAGTTATATTATGAGTTTATGCATTTGATGTATCGAAGGTTGTTCGGAGTCCCAGATGTGATCACGGACATGACGAAGAGTCTCGAAATGGTCGAGACATGAAGATCAATATATTGGACGACTATATTTGGACACCGGAAAGGTTCCGGGTGAGATTGGGACAATATCGGAGCTTCGAGAGGTTATCGGAACCCCCGAGAGGTATATGGGCCTTAATGGGCTTTAGTGGAAAGGAGGGGAAAGGAGAAAGGGAGGGCGCGCGCCCCCCAAGCCCAATCCGAATTGGGAGGGGGGCCGGCCCCCCTTTCCTTCCCCCTTCCCTTCCTCCCTCCTTCCCCTAGGGCGCACCACCCCCCTTGGCTGCCCCCCTCCTCCATTCCTTTATATACGGGGGAGGGGGGCACCCCATAGACACAACAATTGATCATTGATCTCTTAGCCGTGTGCGGTGCCCCCTCTACCATAGTCCTCCATGATAATATAGTAGCGGTGCTTAGGCGAAGCCCTGCGACGGTAGAACACCATCATCGTCACCACGCCGTCGTGCTGACGGAAGTCTCCCTTGACACTCGGCTGGATCGGAGTTCGAGGGACGTCATCGAGCTAAACGTGTGCAAGAACTCGGAGGTGCCGTGCTTTCGGTGCTTGATCGGTCAGGCCATGAAGACGTACGACTACATCAACTGCGTTGTGCTAACGCTTCCGCTTTCGGTCTACGAGGGTACGTGGACACACTCTCCCCTCTCGTTGCTATGCATCACCATGATCTTGCGTGTGCATAGGAATGTTTTTGAAATTACTATGTTACCCAACAAAAGCCACAACGGTGATATGCAAGTTGCTATTTAATCTTCTACAAGGACTGCCTTTGTCGAGTCCGATTCAACTAAGGTGGGAGAGATAGACACCCGCCAGCCATCTTTATGCAACAAAGTCACATCTCTGTCGATGGAACCGGTCTCATGTACGTGGACATGTAAGGTTGGTCCGGGCTTCTTCACCCCACAATACTGCCGAATCAAGAAAAGAACAAGGAAGGAAGCAATCTGAATATCAACGCCCACAAACTCGTTTGTGTTCTACTCGTGATGTCATCTACGCATAGACCTAGCTCATGATGCCACTGTTGGGGAATGTTGCATGGGAAACAAAAAATTTCCTACGCTCACCAAGGTCAACCTAGGAGATGACCATCTACGAGAGGAGAGATTAGATCTACATACCCTTGTTGATTGCTAAGCGGAAGCGTTAAGAAACGCGGTTGATGTAGTCGAACGTCTTCGCGATCCAATCACGATCCATCCCGCGAACATCTTCGTGATCCAATCATGATCCGTCTCGCGAACTCCCGATCCAAGTGCCGAACGGATGGCACCTCCGTGTTCGACACACGTACAGCTTGATGACGCCTTCATCTCCTCGATCTAGCGAGTGATGGTGAAGTAGTAGCTCGAGTCCTCCGGCAGCACGATGGCATGGTGGCGGTGGTGGTGGCGGAATCTCAGTAGAGCTTCACTAAGCGCTACGGAGAGGAAGAAGGCTACGAGGGAGAGGAGGGGCAGCGCCGTGGCGTATGAGGGTGCAGCTGCCCTCTCTGTACCTCTCTATATATAGGGGGAAGGGGGAGAGGAGGGCCCCCTAGTGGATCCCATCTCGGGCCGGCGGCCACAAGAGGGAAACCCTAGATGGGTTTTCCCCCTTAGGAGACTTGGCCCCCAAGCCAAAACGATGGGAACCCTAGGGGCGCCCCACCTCTTCTGGCAATGTGGGATGGAGTGAGGGGGCGCACAACACCTTAGCGGGCTGGTTTTCCCCCTCCGCTTGGCCCATGAGCCCCCCCAACACTAGTCGGTCCCCACGAAACTCATTTCGGTCATTCTGGTCATCACCCGGTACCCCCGGAACACTTCTGAACTCCAATACACTTCATCCAATATATCAATACTCACCTCCGGACCATTCCGGAGTTCCTCATCACATCCAGGATCTCATCTGGGACTCCGTACGACCTTCGGTAACCACCATAATGAGTTAACTATACTTATATCCTCACCAAACGTTAAGTGTGTAGACCCTGCGGGTTCGAGAACTATGCAGACATGACTGAGACACCTCTACGGTCAATAACCAATAGCGGGACCTAGATGCCCATATTGGTTCCTACATATTCTACGAAAATCTTATCGGTCGAACCTCGATGTCAAGGGTTCAGCTAATCTCGTATGCAGTTCCCATTGTCTATCGGTATGTTACTTGCCCGAGATTCGATCGTAGGTATCCCCATACCTACACTACAAAAAAATACACTTCCGTGATGATACGTGTTTGTCACAGTAGGTCACGTGTTCTGTCATGCATGTACATCCATGACGATTTTATGACAGAATCAAGATAGTCAGACCTGTGTTGTCGTAGAAGTGTTCCATGACATTACCAAAATTATCATCATGGAATTGTCAAAATCCATGACGATAAATCATGCGTCATGGAAGTGCTTTCGTCAAGGGTGACCGACACATGGCATCCACCGTAACGGGTCGCCGTTAAGCTATCGGTTTCGGTTTTGGATCCGATAACCCGCTAACAGCCACGACCAATGGGGATTTTCCACATGTAAAATTCTCATTGGCCGGAGGAACCACGTGTCGGCTCACCGTTGGGACAGATGTCATCCAATCATTGGATGGAAGGCACCTGTGATACGCCGACACGTGGCATGACCCAATAGAGGCCCATTCCGGTGAAAAGGCTGGTGTCGGTGTCAAAACCGGCGGATCTCGGGTAGGGGGTCCCGATCTGTGCATCTTAGGCTGATGGTAACTGGAAGCAAGTGACACAATGTTTACCCAGGTTCGGGCCCTCTCGATGGAGGTAAAACCCTACTTCCTGCTTGATTGATATAGATGATATGAGTAGTAGAAGAGTAGATCTACCACGAGATCGTAGAGGCTAAACCCTAGAAGCTAGCCTATTATGGTTTTGATTGTGATCGTGATCGGCCTTCTAAGGACCAACCTGTCCGATTTATATAGACACCAGAGAGGGCTAGGGTTTACATGGAGTCAGTTACAAGGAAGGAAATATAATATCCGGATCGCCAAGCTTGTCTTCCACGCAAAGGAGAGTCCCATCCGGACACGGGACGAAGTCTTGAGTCTTGTATCTTCACGGTCCAACAGTCCGGCCAAAGTATATAGTCCGGCTGTCCGGATACCCCCTAATCCAGGACTCCCTCAGCTGGCCCGTTTGACTTGGTCAAAAGGTAGCGGGCCGGCCCACGGAAAGCCTGTTAACGCCCTGTTCGCATATAGCCCATTTACATCCCGCTAATTCACGGCCCGTTACGACCTACCGGAATTAGGCACAGTAGCGTCACCTGGGCCGTCTAATATGATTCCAGCCCATTGTAACTTCCGGCCCATGTATGGCCCATGATGTCTTTCGGCCCATATGAGTCCCTTTGTAACTCTTGGCCCATTAACGGCCCATGGTGAAACCGACCCGTAATGAAGAATGTATCGCTTTATACCCATTAGCGGCCCATTATTCCATTGGGCCGTTTCCAGCCTGTGTTACCTTTTGGCCTTCTCAAGACCCATTTATTCTTGGGCTCATTCCAGCATTCGATTACTTACAGCCCATTACTGGCCTTTTTTGCTGGTGGGCCAAATTCAGCCCGTGGTTACACTTGGCCCGTTTGTGGCCCGTTAATCTGTTGGGCCATTTTCATAGCGTCATCAAATACGCCCAATTAACGACCCGTTATGGTAAGGCCACTCTAGACCGTTTACGGCGCATTTTGCAGACCGTTATTGGTCCATGAATAGTATGACCCATGTTTGGCGAAACGATTATATGGCTCGTACAAGGCCCATAGTTTAGACGGCCCGCTGAAGGCCCATGTATCCTATAGGACGTAGAAGGCCCATGGATCCTACGGTCCGTAGAAGGCCCATTGATCGTACGATCCATAGAAAGCCCATGGATCCTATGGCCCGTAGAAGGCCAATGGATCATACAACCCGTGGAGGGTAGCAGGACCATGGTTACAATAGTCTGTGTGTTGCCATGGTTATAGTGGCCTAGTTATAAAATAGGTTACTGTGGCCACTAGAAAAAAGTGAAAAAAGAACTGCAGTGACTACAAGAAAACAACTAAACAAGACAACAAGGAAATAAATACGCAATCATGTAACGCTGGGCTATTACAGCTATTACACATATTACATCCACTGGGCATCAAAGTTCGCCACCAATGCAAATATAGGGAACAAAGCAGCATATTACATACACTGGCCGTCTAAATTGCCCAGCAGTGCAAATAAACGCAGAAGCAAAACAAGTACATAACTGAAACAACTTCATAAGAGCTCAAGAAACGTTATCCTAGGTATCCACCATGCTGGCAATAAGCTTAGCAAGCTTATTAGCTTTGTGCTGTTTGGCGCTAAAATCCTCCAATGCTTGCTGTTGCACCAGAAAGTATGTATCTGAATGCTCCAGGGACTTTCGCAGTCCTTTGGCTTCTTGTGCAGCATAGCTGATCAATGTCTTTCAGCTTGTAGTTGAGACTCAATAAACTGAACAGATTCAGACAGTGAGTTTGAATAGCTTGTGCCAGCGGTAGTGGCTAGTAACTCGAACACTAAACCAAGACAGGACTTTGGGGTTGTCTCACTGTCTTCAAGATAGTTTTCCTTAGCTGTTTTATCAGCTTTGTTGGAGACCAACAAGGATGTCTCACTATCCTGAACTTTATCTGCATTACTTCCTTTACCATTACTTAATAAGGCACTCTTCCCCAACATTCTGTTAGCATTCTAAAAGAAGAAACAAGCACACACATAATAGGTTTAGCATGTACTAGTATATGAAACTCATTTCGATGAACCAGTTCATTAGTAAGGCGGACAGGATTAAACTACCAAGTCTCTATTGCCAAGTAGTACATAAATAAAGCATCATACAAACATATATCTATGTCCTATGGTCACTGCATTGTCTTGCCAAATCAAAATAGGGACACGGTTCAAATCATGTCAGTTCAAGACAAAGCAGCGCTGAAAGAATACAAAGCGTGGGAAACTACACGACACAACAAGATTTCACATGGGTACCACGGGTCTACATGTACAACAACACTATTGGCTCTGTTGTGATGCGAGTAATATGCATGATATGAGAAGTCAACTGTATACACAATTGAAATTGAAATCAACGGAGCTATTTATAAGAGCAAACCTGTTAAGGAAACATGCGTAAACATACATGTTGTGCCATTGGAGTTTCGATCGGATCCTTCAATTTAAAAATAAGTTTGTATGAGTAAATACAGTGATACAAGAGCAAAGCAGTATGCACGATAGCAATGGAATCTTAAATGAGAATAGTTATTCTTCAGGTTTAAGCACTTGTTCTACATGAACAAAGTATAGTAAGACGCAGACATATAATACTTAAAAATAAAAAATGAGCTCATAGACCTTACCACATTCTCGCTTCGGGACCAGTACAGAACAAGGCGTTCCCAGTCATCGTCCAGTAAATGTTTCTCATGAGAATGTAAAGGAATTTGATGAGTTTCTTTGCCACTGAAGTATGTTCTTCAGGTAATTCCGATACTGCCACCAAGCATTCTTGAATATAGCAGAGGTATTAGCAGTAGCACAGGTTACCTCATCCTGAGTTTCCAAATTGGCCCTTCTCTATAGAGAAAAATGGGAATTTTTTGCTGTATTATAACCATCATGGAGGTAGAATGTATGGGACAAAGCAAAGCAATTGCCATGAATAATATTACTTACACATAACTCCTGGACAAACACCTGCAACTGACATTTTCCTTCGTCTTTAGTATAATATTTTTTATGATGGGAAGATATGCGCATAGGATTTAACAACATCAAATGCGATAGATGCTAAACTACGAATGGCTGGTTGTGCTTCCTCCACAGGAATAGGTGCACTAACTGGTTGAGTTGGGGTTCGCCATGGTAGTACTGGCGCTTTGGGCACTGGAGCTGCCTTACTAACTACTCTTATTTGGGAGCTTTGTGCTGGAGATGGTGTTGTGTCAACAGGAATTGGGTTACTATCTACTGGGCTTGGGGTTAGATTGGGTGAAGCTGGTTCTCTGTCCATCGCAGTAGGGGTACAATCTGCGAGAGTCTGGGTTATGTGTGGTAGGGCTGGTTCTCGTGCATGTACAATCGGGGTGCTATCTCCACCAAGAGGTAGCACTGTTTTATTTGAAGATCATGTTTTTACTCTGCTAGACACTGCCATCACCCGCTCCAACTCAAATGGCTAATAAACAGGAAACATAGTTCAATGTACAGACATTGTATGAGAGACAGATGCAATAGATAGTGTGGGAAAAAGAGGGCATGAAATAGTTGACATGTTTATTGTTTAACTAAAAAGGATAGCATGACATAATATCACATATATGATGTCTTTCTAAACTGGATAGCATAGCATGACATAATTCAAAGATATGATGACTAACTAAACAGGATGGCATGAGATAATTATATGATGTCTTTAGTAAACAGGTTCGTATGACATAATTCACATGCATGTTATCTAAGTAACCAGGATCGCATGATTTAATTCACATATGTGATTTATATGCTAAGCAGAGGGCATTCGCATATATGATGTCTGAACTAAGAACATGGTGTTGAATATTGTGTATATGATATCTAAAGTATGCAATGCAAGACACCATATGCATGATATGAGTAGTATAACCATGCCAAGTTAGAGGATACACCTCGATGGGGGAATAGGACTGGTTATCTGTCTCTGAATGCATCTCTGAGGAGCTATCGGTACCTAGCAAGAGATCCGCTTCAACAGGTAGCACTGTCTGCTCTAAAGACCTTCTTTTCACTCCAGATTTTTCCATCACCCACTCAAATGGCTGATTCACAGGAAGAGTAGTTTAATGTACAAACATTGTCGACAAATGGAAATGTAATGAAGAAATGGATGGGCAAGATATCATTCAAATATATGATGACTGGTTAAACAGGAAAGCATTGCATATTTCACATATATTATGGCTGGCTAAAAGAGATGAGACTGCATAATTCCCATATATGATATAGAAACTAAACAGGTGGCATTACAGAACATGTCTAAACGAAGCAGATGACATATATGATGTCGAAAGTAGGCACTGGAAGGCAACATATGCATGATATGACTAACATCTTCATGCCAAGTTAGAGAAAACACCTTGGGGGGGGGGGGGGTAAATAGGAGTGGTCAGCTGCGTCTGAATCCGCCTCAGAACAGATATCTTCCTCTGGATAACAATCTGGGGAGGGAGGGGGAGGGTTTGCCATTGAACCCGCCATGGAGCAATGTCTGCATGACATTGTATTGCCCCGCAAAACTCTTCTCTTTTTCTCTACATGTTCAGCATGACTATGTAAAATATCTGACATGCATACGAAAAAAATATAGTGAGATTATGTAAGGAGCGCATGCAGAAATCTAGAGTGATGGTAACAACCAGTGGATGGATCCAAAAAAAATGATAGCAGGCTGATGATAGCTTTAATTTAATCAAAAGATAAATGATGATTGCTTTACTATTTCTTTCCCACCCAAGATGAACAACATAGGCAGATATACTATTCATTGCTGCCTCGATATGTGCTAGATAATAAACAAAGATACTATTCATTGGTGCCTCGATATGTGCCCCACAACTAATTTTAAAACTCAAGTTTGAACATTAATTTGGACCTGACTTGGAGCCTAAAAGGTGAACAGGACGATAAGGTAGCAGGTAATATTAAGCAATGCATAATATAAGCAGAAACAAAAGAGTGTGACCTCTCTTCTGGACCCGTGTACTCCTCATGTTCATCTGCCGAGTCGATGATGGTGATGCCGTTGCGGTGGGTGCCGGCGGCACGGAAGGATATCTGAGGCGGCAAAAGATGGTCAGGAGTTGTGATGTCTGGTTTGGGGGATGCTTCTGTCGATGGAGAAACTCAGGTGAGGTGGACGACATCGCGGTAGGAGCAGGACAAACCACACAAGTTTTCTTTGACACCGACATGTAACTGAAGTAATTTTGTAAGGGCTCCTTTGGCTTGCAGGATTCTAAAAATGTAGGGATAGGAAAAACACCGGAGTAGGATAGGAATGCATGTGGGAAACAGAGCATTTGTAAACACAGGATTTTTGTAAACTTGGGTGTTTGGTTCACAGGAATTGGAAGAGCAGAGGAATACAAAGAAACATGGCCAAATTAAAGTAAAACCATATGAAAGCATGTACAGTTAGAATGTTATTCTTCCACTAATGTACTTGGTCTTGTTTTGATGCATAGGATTTTGAAAAGTAGGTCCAGGTGAATGTTTTGCTCCATTCCTTTCAATAAAATGCATGAATAATTGAATAGTAGAGTGTCATAGGAAAATTTCATGTTGCTATGTTTTTCCTTTAGGTTTTCCTTTGAACCAAAATAGCCCTAATGGATGGACATGAATGTAGAGTAATAAGTGATGCGACAAGTGCACAACCTCTTTACCGTAGCCGTGTCGACCTCGGCATCATTGGGTTGGTCGCCGAAGAAGTGTAGGCAGAGGTGGCTGTCGGAGGTGTGGAGGAAAATCTGAGGAATCTGTAGATGGCGTCCAGGGCACTGCTATTTTGTGATGGATGGTTCCGTTGTTGGAGCAGCTGGGGCGAGCCGTAAGACGTCAAGGCTGAAGTAGTACAAGACAGGCATCATTAATCTCAAGTGGGATTCTAATAGCATCTCCAATAGATGATGTGAAATACATTACCAAAAAGTGATAGATGTAAAATTTACATCACCAAAAAACACCTGACTATAATATATGAGGTAAAAATTGTTCACTCTAGAAATAACCGTCAAAACTGAAATTTAATGTGGAATCTGAATGTTACTATCGAAACTGAATGCACTGGTAGCAGAGAGGCACTTCACATGTAGTTTAGGCCACTCGAGCACTAGTAGTAGAGAAAAAGTGATCTAAATCAGTAGGCGATTGACAGGGAACATAGTAGCAGATAGCAGCCGGGGCAGAAGTGCTTGGAGGAGTAGCACGAACTAGAGCCAGAGCAGCAACTCGTGTAGCTACAACAGCCCGTGTACCGGCATCAGCAGCGCGAGCGCGAGCAAGAGCAGAGCAGCAACACGAGCGAGCGAGGGCCGGAGCAGTAGCAGCGCGAGCGAGAGCCAGAGCAGCAGCAGCAGATCCGGCTGGTATGGACACCACGCCGAAGGGGCCTCGCGCTGGGGGAGAGCCACCATGGAGATGTCGCCCGCAATGCCGGCTTCAAGGTAGCCGCGCCATGGGGGTGCGGGATGTAGCACCGTCGGCGCCGGGAGGTCAAGTTAAGGAGAAGGTGTGATGCGTTGAGTGTATAACCTCTTTGGTGGCGCCGAGTAGGCCTCGACTTCGTCCGAGGAGCCAGTGAGGATGTTGCGGTTTCGGTGGAGCGGGTTAAGGCGGCGTTGTGGGGATGGAGCAGCCGTGATAGACGAGGCGATCGTCGGAGAAGCTCCTTGGAGGTGGAGGAAGGGGCGGCTGAACCGGCGGGACGATGGATCCTCATCCGGGGAGGTGGATGAAGGATGATACGTCTCCAACGTATCTATAATTTATGAAACATTCATGCTACTACATTATCTGTTTTGGATGTTTATGGGCTTTATTATACACTTTTATATTATTTTTGGGACTAACCTATTAACCGGAGGCCCAACCGAAATTGTTGTTTTCTTGCCTATTTCAGTGTTTCGAAGAAAAGGAATATAAAATGGAGTCCAAACGGAATGAAACCTTCGGGAAAGTTATTTTTGGAACGGAAGCAATCCAGGGGACTTGGAGTGCACGTAAGGGAAGCTTTGAGGTGTCCACGAGGCAGGGAGGCGCGCCCACCTCCCCTAGGCGCGCCCCCCACCCTCGTGGGTGATACGTCTCCAACGTATCTATAATTTTTGATTGTTCCATGCTATTATATTACCCCTTTTGGATGTTTATGGGCTTTATTTTACAAATTTATATCATTTTTGGGACTAACCTACTAATCGGAGGCCCAACCCGTATTGCTGTTTTTTTGCCTATTTCAGTATTTCGAAGAAAAGGAATATCAAATGGAGTCCAAACGGAATGAAACCTTCGGGAGCGTGATTTTTGGAACGAATGTGATCCAGAGGACTTGGAGTGCAAGTCAAGAAGCAGCCGAGGCGGCCTCGAGAGGGGAGGGTGCGCCCACCCCTACAGGGCGCGCCCCCTATCTCGCGGGCCCCTCGGGCGGCCACCGACATACTTCTTCCTCCTATATAAGCCTACGTACCCCGGAAACATCCAGGGAGCCAATGAAACACAACTTCCACCGCCGTAACCTTCTGTATCCGCGAGATCCCATCTTGGAGCCTTCGCCGACTCTCCGCCGGAGGGGGAATCGACCATGGAGGGCTTCTACATCAACACCATAGCCCCTCCGATGAGTTGTGAGTAGTTTACCATAGGCCTTCGGGTCCATAGTTATTAGCTAGATGGCTTCTTCTCTCTTATTGGATCTCAATACAATATTCTCCCCCCTCTTGTGGAGATCTATTCGATGTAAACTCTTTTTGCGGTGTGTTTGTCGAGATCCGATGAATTGTGGGTTTATGATCAAGTTTATCTATGAGAAATATTTGAATCTCCTCTGAATTCTTTTATGTATGATTGAGTTATCTTTGCAAGTCTCTTCGAATTATCAGTTTGGTTTGGCATACTAGATTGATCTTTCTTGCCATGAGATAAGTGCTTAGCTTTGGGTTCAATCTTGCGGTGTCCTTACCCAGTGACAGAAAGGGTTGCAAGGCATGTATTGTATTGTTGCCATCGAGGATAAAAAGATGGGGTTTATATCATATTGCATGAGTTTATCCCTCTACATCATGTCATCTTGCTTAATGCGTTACTCTGTTCTTTATGAACTTGATACTCTAGATGCAGGCAGGAGTCAGTCGATGTGTGGAGTAATAGTAGTAGATGCAGGCAGGAGTCGGTCTACTTGTTGCAGACGTGATGCCTATATACATGATCATGCCTAGATAATCTCATAATTATTCGCTTTTCTATCAATTGCTCGACAGTAATTTGTTCACCCACCGTAATACTTATGTTATCTTGAGAGAAGCCTCTAGTGAAACCTATGGCCCCCGGGTCTATCTTTTATCATATTTGCTTTCTATCTACTTTTATTTGCATCTTTATTTTTTGCATATATATTATAAAATACATAAAATATATTTATCTTATCATACTATCTCTATCAGATCTCACTTTCGCAAGTGGCCGTGAAGGGATTGACAACCCCTTTATTGCGTTGGTTGCGAGTTCTTTGTTTGTTTGTATAGGTGCGTGGGACTTTTGAGGAGCCTCCTACTGGATTGATACCTTGGTTCTCAAAAACTGAGGGAAATACTTACGCTACTTTGCTGCATCACCCTTTCCTCTTCAAGGAAAACCAACGCTAGCTCAAGGCATTGCAGTGGGCCCCTTGTGGCTCCCCTGACCGACTTCTTTCGCCTATATATCTCCATATACCCTAAAAACATCGGGGAGCACAATAGATCGGGAGTTCCGCCACCGCAAGCCTCGGTAGCCACCAAAAACCTCTCGGGAGCCCGTTCCGGCACCCTGCCGGAGGGGGAATCCCTCACCGATGGCCATCTTCATCATCCCGACGCTCTCCATGACTATGAGGGAGTAGTTCACCCTCGGGGCTGAGGGTATGTACCAGTAGCTATGTGTTTGATCTCTCTCTCTCTCTCTCATGTTCTTGAGGTGATACGATCTCGATGTATCGCGAGCTTTGCTATTATAGTTGGATCTTATGATGTTTCTCCCCCTCTACTCTCTTGTAATGGATTGAGTTTCCCTTTGAAGTTGTGTATCGTATTGAGTCTTTAAGGATTTGAGAACACTTGATGTATGTCTTGCTGTGATTATCTGTGGTGACAATGGGATATTCACGTGATCTACTTGATGTATGTTTTTGTGATCAACTTGCGGGTTCAATGAACTTATGCATAGGGGTTGGCACACGTTTTCGTCTTGACTTTCTGGTAGAATCTTTGGGGCACTCTTTGAAGTACTTTGTGTTGGTTGAATAGATGAATCTGAGATTGTGTGATGCATATCGTATAATCATGCCCACGGATACTTGAGGTGACAATGGGGTATCTAGGTGACATTAGGGTTTTGGTTAATTTGTGTCTTAAGGTGTTATTCTAGTACGAACTCTATGATAGATTCGAACGGAAAGAATAGCATCGTGTTATTTTACTACGGACTCTTGAATAGATCGATCAGAAAGGATAACTTTGAGGTGGTTTCGTACCCTACAATAATCTCTTCGTTTGTTCTCCGCTATTAGTGACTTTGGAGTGACTCTTTGTTGCATGTTGAGGGATAGTTATATGATCCAGTTATGTTATTATTGTTGAGAGAACTTGCACTAGTGAAAGTATGAACCCTAGGCCTTGTTTCCTAGCATTGCAATACCGTTTACGCTCATTTTTATCATTAGTTACCTTGCTGTTTTTATAATTTCAGATTATAAATACCTATATCTACCATCCATATTGCACTTGTATCACCATCTCTTCGCCGAACTAGTGCACCTATACAATTTACCATTGTATTAGGTGTGTTGGGGACACAAGAGACTCTTTGTTATTTGGTTGCAGTGTTGTTTGAGAGAGACCATCTTCATCCTACGCCTCCCACGGATTGATAAACCTTAGGTCATCCACTTGAGGGAAATTTGCTACTGTCCTACAAACCTCTGCACTTGGAGGCCCAGCAACGTCTACAAGGAGAAGGTTGCGTAGTAGACATCAAGCTCTTTTCTGGTGCCGTTGCCGGGGAGGCGTGGTAAGCGGCACTAACACCCCGTCAACTAAGCTCTTTTCTGGTGCCATTGCCGGGGAGGTGAGTGCTTGAAGGTATATCTTTAGATCCTGCAATCGAATCTTTTTAGTTTCTTGTTTTATCACTAGTTTAGTCTATAAAAGAAAACTACAAAAAAATGGAATTGAGTTTATCTCATACGCTTCATCTTTTTAATATCTTTTGTAAGTATGATGAAAAGGAAAATTGTGCTCAAGTGCTAGAAGAAGAAGTCTATAAAATGTTTGGTATTAAATCTTTGAATGATGAGCATGATTGCAATGTTTTTAGTATGAACTCCTTGAATATCCATAGTACTAATGATGATTGCACTAGTAATGATGAAAATATCTCTTATAAGCATGATTTTTGTGGAGTGTATTGGGTTTGCTAGTACGCACCGAATAGGGAAGATAGATATTGCAAGAGGCATAAGCATTTAAACTAAATTGTTGCAACATAGTCTTGATGTTTGTGCTGAAAAATTCAATATTTTTCGCGATCCTTGTGAACTTTGCAATGAACATGGTCATTTAAATCTCCAATGCAAATTGTTTCATGATTGAATCGTGTCCAAAAATTGTGATAACTTGATTACCCTTGAGCATCATAAAGAGCTTAGTCTTCTTTTGGGGTATGAAGAAATGAAACGTATAACTGAGGGTATTCCAAAATTTAATCTTGATAGATTTCTTGATTTTGATCTAGAGAAGATTTATATGTATTGTGCGGTGAATTGCATTGAAAATCCTTATATTGCCAATTACATAAAGAAAATAAAGCAAATAGAAGAAGAAGAGAACACTAGGGAAAGGGAAGAGACTTCCCAATATCCTCCTATTATTTCTTATGATGACTCAGGTAACGAGGAGGAGCTTTCTATTCAACCAATCTCATTAATAAGGAGCTCAAAGAAGAGGGTTAAACCCACACATGATGTGAATAAGAAAAATAAAAGACGGAGAAGCAAAGGTAGAAAGGTATGCCTCCCAAATGATGTTGCTCCCACTACTCATTGTGATGATGATAATTGCTATACTATTGGTGCTATCCATACTATTAATGATGAGAGTGATTATGCTTATGATATGAAAAGGCCCAAGCTTGGGGAAGCTATCTTTGATGAGAATGACATATTTGAGAATATATCTGCTGCAATTAATGTTTGTCCCAAGCTTGGGGATGCTATGTTTAGTGAAGATGATATTTTTAGCCTCCCAAGTTTTGATATGCAAATTTGTTATGATGATAGCACGCCTCCTACCTATGATGATTATATTGATGAAAGTGGATTTGGAAGAGTGTCAAATTTAGGAAGTAATGATCCCACTATTTTGTAGGATGATGGATCTTATTGTGATGAATATGAAAGTGGATTTGGAGAGGTCATGACTTTATTTAGTGATGATTCCGCTATCTTGGAAGAGGTTTCAATTGATTATGATGAGAACAAAGTTGCTACTTATGATGATTATTGTGATGAAACTTATGCTATAAAAAGTAGTGATGATTATATTTATAAAACTTGTCATTATTATGATTACCCTTTTTCTGAACATTACTCTTTTAATGTGGAAACAATTTATAGTATTCGAGTCTCTTATGATACTCCCACTATTATGAATGAGAAGAATTTTGCTTATGTGGAGGGTAGTAAATTTTCTATGCAAGTAGATCATGAAAAGAATGCTTTAGGTGCTGGATATATTGTTTAATTCATTCAAGATTCTATTAAAATTATTATGAGAGAGGAACATATGCTTGTAGGAATTGCAATAATATCAAGTTTCCTCTCTATGTGCTTAAAATTTTGAAGTTATGCTTATTTTGCCTTCCTATGCTAGTTGATTATTGTTCCCATAAGTTGTTTGCTCACAAAATCCCTATGCATAGAAAGTGGGTTAGACTTAAATGTGTTAGTAATATTCTTCATGATGCTCTCTTTGTGTTTCAATTCTTATCTTTTATGCGAGCATCATTGAAATCATCATGCCTAGCTAGAAAGGCATTAAAGAAAAGCGCTTGTTGGGAGACAACCCAATATTTACCCTTACTGTTTTTGAGTGTACACATGATTATGCTACTGTAGTAATCATGTTTTATAGCTTTTGTTTCAATAAAGTGCCAAGTAAGACCTTTAGGATAGCTTACGGTGATAGTTGTGTTGATCCTGCTGAAAATCAGAAACTTTTGCATCTAGTAAATTAGTTTTTCTAATTCACAGAAACGTGCTTTTGATATGATTCTTTCTGCTATGGATTGGTACACAAATTTCTTAGGGCTCCCTAATTTGGTAGAATTTTTGGAGTTCCATAAGTATACGTTATACAGATTACTATAGACTGTTCTGTTTTTGACAGATTCTATTTTCTATTTGTTGTTTGCTTATTTTCATGAATCTATGAGTAGTATCGGAGGGTATGAACCATAGAGAAGTTGGAATACAGTAGGTTTAACACCAATATGAAGTTAGAATGAGTTCACAACAGTACCTAAGTGGTGGTTTTGTTTTTTTATACTAACGGAGCTTACGAGTTTTCTGTTGAGTTTTGTGTTGTGAAGTTTTCAAGTTTTGGGTGAAGATTCGATGGACTATGGAATAAGGAGTGGCAAGATCCTAAGCTTGGTGATGCCCAAGGCACCCCAAGGTAATATTCAAGGACAATCAAGATCCTAAGCTTGGGGATGCCCCGGATGGCATCCCCTCTTTCGTCTTCGTCCATCGGTAACTTTACTTGGAGCTATATTTTTATTCGCCACATGATATGTGTTTTGCTTGGAGCGTCATGTCATTTTATTTTGTTTTGCTTGCTGTTTGAATAAAATATATTAGATCTGAAATTCTTAAATGAGAGAGAGTCTTCACTTGAGCTACATAATTATTTAACTACTCATTGATCTTCACTTATATCTTTTTGGAGTAGTTTGTCAATTACTCATGTCGTGTGCTTCACTTATATCCTATGAGTAAGTGGTTGAATCAGTTGAATATCATAAATCTGAAATTATATATGTTTCATATGCTTATCCCATGGGGAGTAATGACTTCACATATAAGAAGTAGAGGTGGTAAATTTATTGAAGGTTAGCAAACATTGTATTGGTCACTTGAACAATTCATGAAAGTATATTGAAGGAAGAGAGGTTTCACATATAAATATACTATCTTAGACATCTTCTATGATTGTGAGCCCCATTAATTATTTTCAAACCTGAGAAAATTAGTTGAAGTTGGACAAGGAAGACAACGTAATGAGTTATGCTTGGGTATATTTGTATAGAAGTTATATTGTTATAGATCCTCCAACATGTGGTGCTTGCTTTTTAGAATCCTTTGCTAGCCAAGATATCTGTACTAAGCGGGAATACTGCTTGTGCATCCAAATTCCTTGAACCAAGTTTCTTCCATGAGTGTCCACCATACCTACCTATATGCGGTATTTACCTGCCATTCCAAGTAAATTTGCATGTGCCAAATTCTAAACCTTCAAATAATAATCTGTTTTGTATGCCCGAATCGCTCATGTAGTGACTAGGGGCTGACAGTATCTTCCATGCTAGGTGGGTTATTCTCACGATGAGTGGACTCCGCTCATCATTCACGAGAAAAATGGCTGGTAACTGGGATGCCCAGTCCCATGATTAAAAGATCAAAATCAAATAAAAAATAATTGCAAACAAAACTCCCCCAGGATTGATGTTAGTTGGAGGCACCCGTTGTTTCGGGCAAGCCATGGATTGATGATTGTTGGTGGACGGGGAGTAAAAACTTTACCAATCTGTTTGGAAACCACCTATAATGTATGTAGTATGGAACATATTGGGAACTCTTGGTTGTTATGTTAACAATGGAAGCATACCTCTCAAAATTATTTTCATCTCTATTTCAAAATCGAGCTCTAGCACCTCTGCGAATCCTTGCTTCCCTCTGCGAATGGCCTATCTTTTACCTTTATGCAAGAGTCAGTAGTATTCCTTCTCATTCCTACCTACACTTTTGTTGGCAAGCATCGTGTGTTGGGGAAAGATCTAACAATATATGGCCATTCAAATATATTTGATCATGAATTATTATTGTTGACAATTATCTATATGATAAATAAGTTGGGATGCGAAACATTAATCCCCTATCTTTCTCTTTGTTCGATGGATGCTATTTGTTCTAAAAATATGCTTTGAGTGGTAGCGATCATGGAAGACTATATGATAGTTGAGTATGTGGGATCTGCTAAATCAAAGCTCTTACATAGACCCTTCCTGAAAATAAGATGAATTGCAATTGTTTGATGACTGAAAACATAGTTTGCTTGTTTTCAAGAAAATTTATGGTCTATGCTTTAACATGTGAATAGCTTGTTCCTTGATCGTGAGAAGTTTTATGAGATGAACTACTGTTATGGCATATAATCATGCTAGAAAAGGTGATTGAAATTATCATTGATCAAACTTGTGCACCTGCTAGCATTCACACTTCATAAATTCTTTCTTTTATCATTTACCTACTCGAGGACGAGCAGGAATTAAGCTTGGGGATGCTAATACGTCTCCAACGTATCTTTAATTATGAAACATTCATGATATTATATTATCTGTTTTGGATGTTTACGGGCTTTATTATGCATTTTTATATTATTTTTGGGACTAACCTATTAACCGGAGGCCCAGCCCAAATTGCTATTTTCTTGCCTATTTCAGTGTTTCGAAGAAAAGGAATATCAAATGGAGTCCAAACGGAATGAAACCTTTGGGAAAGTTATTTTTGGAACGGAAGCAGTCCAGGGGACTTGGAGTGCATGTAAGGGAAGCTTCGAGGTGGCCACGAGGCAGGGAGGCGCGCCCCCACCCTCGTGAGCCCCTCGTGGCTCCCCTGACTGACTTCTTTCGCATATATATCTCCATATACCCTAAAAACATCGGGGAGCACAATAGATCGGGAGTTCCGTCGCCGCAAGCCTCTGTAGCCACCAAAAACTTCTTGAGAGCCCGTTCCGGCACCTTGCCGGAGGGGGAATCCCTCACCGGTGGCCATCTTCATCATCCCGGCGCTTTCCATGACGAGGAGGGAGTAGTTCACCCTCGGGGCTAAGGGTATGTACCAGTAGCTATGTGTTTGATCTCTCTCTCTCTCTCATGTTCTTGAGGTAATACGATCTTGATGTATCGCGAGCTTTGCTATTATAGTTGGATCTTATGATGTTTCTCCCCCTCTACTCTCTTGTAATGGATTGAGTTTTCCCTTTGAAGTTGTCTTATCGGATTGAGTCTTTAAGGATTTGAGAATACTTGATGTATGTCTTGCCGTGCTTATCTGTGGTGACAATGGGATATTCACCTGATCTACTTGATGTATGTTTTGGTGATCAACTTGCTGGTTCAATGAACTTATGCATAGGGGTTGGCACATGTTTTTGTCTTGACTTCCTGGTACAAACTTTGGGGCACTCTTTGAAGTACTTTGTGTTGGTTGAATAGATGAATCTGAGATTGTGTGATGCATATCGTATAATCATGCCCACGGATACTTGAGGTGACAATGGAGTATCTAGGTGACATTAGGGTTTTGGTTGATTTGTGTCTTAAGGTGTTATTCTAGTATGAACTCTATGATAGATCGAACGGAAAGAATAGCTTCGTGTTATTTTATTACGGACTCTTGAATAGATCGATCAGAAAGGATAACTTTGAGGTGGTTTCGTACCCTACAATAATCTCTTTGTTTGTTCTCCGCTATTAGTGACTTTGGAGTGACTCTTTGTTGCATGTTAAGGGATAGTTATATGATCCAATTATGTTATTATTGTCGAGAGAACTTGCACCAGTGAATGTATGAACCCTAGGCCTTGTTTCCTAGCATTGCAATACCGTTTACGCTCACTTTTATCATTAGTTACCTTGCTGTTTTTATAATTTCAGATTACAAATACCTATATCTACCATCCATATTGCACTTGTATCACCATCTCTTCGCCGAACTAGTGCACCTATACAATTTACCATTGTATTGGGTGTGTTGGGGACACAAGAGACTCTTTGTTATTTGGTTGCAGGGTTGTTTGAGAGAGACCATCTTCATCCTATGCCTCCCACGGATTGATAAACCTTAGGTCATCCACTTGAGGTAAATTTGCTACTGTCCTACAAACCTTTGCACTTGGAGGCCCAACAGCGTCTATAAGGAGAAGGTTGCGTAGTAGACATCAAGGGATGTCGAGCTGTTGCGGTGGACGACGTCGTTGGGGAAGAGGCTCCAGCTGGGCAGTGGTGAGGTGGCGGATGGAGGAGGGTGGGGTTTCGCGACTTGAGCAGAGAGGTTATGGCGGCCTGGAATTATTGAAAACTCTGAAGAAACACCGTGCTGCTATTGGATATACTCTTGATGATCTTAAGGGCATCAGTCCCACTCTATGCCAGCACAAAATAAAACTGGAAAAAATGCGAAACCAGTTGTTGATCACCAACAGTGGTTAAATCCTAAGATGAAAGAAGTGGTAAGAAATGAAATACTAAAGCTTCTGGAGGCAGGTATAATTTATCCTGCTGCTGATAGTTAGTGGGTAAGTCCTGTCCATTGTGTCCCTAAGAAGGAAGGTACTACTGTTGTTCCTAATGATAAGGATGAATTGATCTCGCAAAGAATTGTTACAGGTTATAGAATGGTAATTGATTTCTACAAATTAAACAAAGCTACTAGACAAGATCATTACCCTCTACCTTTTATTGATCAAATGCTAGAAAGAATATCCAAACATACGCATTTTTGCTTCCTAGATGGTTATTCTGGTTTCTCTTAAATACCTGTGTCAAAAGAGGATCAGGAAAGGACCACTTTTACTTGCCCTTTCGGTACCTTTTCTTATAGACGTATGCCTTTTGGTTTATGTGACGCACCTGCTACCTTTCAAAGATGTATGACTGCTATATTCTCCGACTTTTGTGAAAAGATTGTTGGGGTTTTAATGGATGATTTCTCCATGTATGGAACTTCTTTTGATGATTGCTTAAGAAACCTTGATCGAGTTTTGCAGAGATGTGAGGAAACTAATCTCGTCTAGAATTGGGAGAAGTGACACTTTATGGTTAATGTAGGTATTGTCTTGGGGCATAAAATTTCTGAAAGAGGTATTGAAGTTCATAAAGCTAAAGTTGATGCTATTGAAAAGATGCCGTGTCCAAAGGACATCAAAGGTATAAGAAATTTTCTTGGTCGTGCTGGTTTCTATAGGAGGTTTATTAAAGACTTCTCTAAAATTTCTAGGCCTCTGACTAATCTCTTACAAAAAGATGTTCCTTTTGTCTTTGATGATGATTGTGTTGAAGCATTTGAAATACTTAAGAAAGCCTTGATTTCTGCACCTATTGTTCAGCCACCTGATTGGAATTTACCCTTTGAAATTATGTGTGATGCTAGTGATTATGTTGTCGGTCTGTTCTAGGACAAAGAGTTGATAAGAAATTAAATGTTATCCAATATGCTAGTAAAACTCTAGATAGTGCTGATACGTCTCCAACGTATCTATAATTTTTGATTGCTCCATGCTACTTTATCTACTGTTTTGGACTATATTGGGCTTTATTTTCCACTTTTATATTATTTTTGGGACTAACCTATTAACTGGAGGCCCATCCCAGAATTGCTGTTTTTTTGCCTATTTCAGTGTTTCGAAGAAACAGAATATCAAACGGAGTCCAAACGGAATGAAACCTTTGGGAACGTGATTTTCTCATTAGATAAGACCCAGGAGACTTGGACCCTCCGTCAAGAAAGCCATGAGGCGGTCACGAGGGTGGAGGGCGCGCCCCCCTGGGCGCGCCCCCCTACCTGGTGGGCCCCTCGAAGTTGCACCGACGTACTCCTTCCTCCTATATGTACCTACGCATCCCCAAATGATCAGAACAGGAGCCAAAAACCTAATTCCACCACCGCAACCTTCTGTATCCACGAGATCCCATCTTGGGGCCTGTTCCAAAGCTCCGCCGGAGGGGGCATCCACCATGGAGGGCTTCTACATCAACACCATAGCCCCTCCGATGAAGTATGAGTAGTTTACTTCAGACCTTCGGGTCCATAGCTAGTAGCTAGATGGCTTCTTCTCTCTTTTTGGATCTCAATACGATGCCTAGCTACGGGCGTTAAACGATAGCGCTTGTTGGGAGGCAACCCAATTTTATTTTGTGTTTATTGTTTTTGCTTCTGTTTAGGAATAAATAATCCATCTAGCTTCTATTTGTATGTGGTTTTATATTTTAATTAGTGTTGGTGCCAAGTAGAACCTATAGGATAACCTACGATGATAGTTGATTTGATTCTGCTGAAAAACAGAAACTTTGCACACACAAATATAGTTATGTTAAATCACAGGAAAGTGCTTTTGCATTGATTATTTTTTCTGCTGTTCAATAAACAAATTGTCCAGGACTTCCTATTTTGGTAGAAATTTTAGAGTTCCCTAAGTTTGCGTTAGTTACAGATTGCTACAGACTGTTCTGTTTTTGACAGATTCTGTTTTACGTGTGTTGTTTGCTTATTTTGATGAATCTATGGCTTGTAAAATAGTTTATAATCCATAGAGAAGTTGGAATACAGTAGGTTTAACACCAAAATAAATAAATAATGAGTTCATTACAGTACCTTGAAGTAGTCTTTTGTTTTCTTTCTCTAACGGAGCTCACAAGATTTCTGTTGAGTTTTGTGTTGTGAAGTTTTCATGTTTTGGGTGAATTCTTTTGATGGATTATGGAACAAGGAGTGGAAAGAGCATAAGATTGGGGATGCCCATGGCACCCAAAAGATAATCCAAGGACACCAAAAAGTCAAAGCTTGGGGTGCCCCGGAAGGCATCCCCTCTTTCGTCCACTTCCATCGGTAATTTACTTGGAGCTATATTTTTATTCACCACATGATATGTGTTTTGCTTGGAGCGTCTTGTATTATTTGCGTCTTTGCTTGTTAGTTTACCACAATCATCCTTGCTGTACACACCTTTTGAGAGAGCCATACATGAATTGTAATTTGTTAGAATACTCTATGTGCTTCACTTATATCTTTTGAGCTTGATAGTTTTGCTCATAGTACTTCACTTATATCTTTTGAGCGTGATAATTTTTGCTCTAGTGCTTCACTTATACCTTTTAGAGCATGGTGGTGGATTTGTTTTAAAGACACTATTTATATCTCATGCTTCACTTAAATTATTTTGAGAGTCATTAATAGCATGGTAATTTGCTTAATGTTAATATACTTGGTATTCAAGATTTGTGAACCTTTCTTTTGAGTGAATTGAATACTAAGATAAGTTTGATGCTTGATAATTGTTTTGAGATACAGAGGTGATAATATCAAAGTCATGCTAGTTGGGTGATTATGAATTTGCGAAATACTTGTGTAGAAGTTTGCAAGTCCCGTAGCATGCACGTATGGTTAAAGTTTGTAACAAATTTGAAACATGAAGTGTACCTGGCTTGTGCATCCTTATGAATGGCGGTCGGGGACGAGCGACGGTATTTTCCTACCAATCTATCCCCCTAGGAGCATGCGCATAGTACTTGATTTTTGATGACTTCTAAATTTTTGCAATAAGTATATGAGTTCTTTTGACTAATGTTGAGTCCATGGATTATACGCACTCTCACCTTTCCGCCTTTGCTAGCCTCTTCGGTACTGTGCATTGCCCTTTCTCACCTTGAGAGTTGGTGCAAACTTCGCCGGTGCATCCAAACCCCGTGATACGATACGCTCTGTCACCTATAAACCTCCTTATAACTTCCTCAAAACAGCCACCATACCTACCTATTATGGCATTTCCATAGCCATTCCGAGATATATTGCCATGCAACTTCCACCACCATCATCATATACATTACTTTTGTCATATTGCCATTGCATGATCATGTAGTTGACATCGTATTTGTGGCAAAGCCACCATGCACTATTTTTCATACGTGTCACTCTTGATTCATTGCACCATCCCGGTACACCGCTGGAGGCATTCATATAGAGTCATATCTTGTTCTAAGGTTCGAGTTGTAATCCTTATGTTGTAATCAATAGAAGTGTGATGATCATCATTATTAGAGCATTGCCCAAATAAAAAAAGAGAAAGGCCAAAAAAAGGCCCAAAAAAGGGCAATGCTACTATCTCTTTTCCACATTTGTGCTTCAAAGTAGCACCTTGTTCTTCATATAGTGAGTCTCATATATTGTGCTTCAAAGTAGCACCTTGTTCTTCATGTAGTGAGTCTCATAAGTTGTCTTTTTTATACTAGTGGGAATTTTTCATTATAGAACTTGTCTTGTATATTCCTACGATGGGCTTCCTCAAATGCCCTAGGTCTTCATGAGCAAGCAAGTTGGATGCACACCCACTAGTTTTCTTTTGTTGAGCATTCATAGCTCTAGTGCATCCATTGCATGGCAATCCCTACTCCTCATGTTGACATCAATTGATGGGCATCTCCATAGCCCTTTGATTAGCCTCGTCAATGTGAGACTTTCTCCTTTTTTGTCTTCTCCACACAATCCCCATCATCATATTCTATTCCACCCATAGTGCTATATCCATGGCTCACGCTCATGTATTGCGTGAAGGTTGAAAAAGTTTGAGATTATTTAAGTATGATACAATTGCTTGGCTTGTCATCGGGGGTATAGAAGTTGGGAACATCTTTGTCTGACGAAAATGAAGCATAGCCTAACTATTTGATTTTGTAGGGATGAACTTTCTTTTGCCATGTTATTTTGAGAAGACATGATTGCTTTGATTAGTATGCTTGAAGTATTATTATTTTTGTGTCAATATGAACTTTTGTCTTGAATCTTTCGGATCTGAATATTCATATCACAATTAAGAAGTTTTACATTGAAATTATGCCAAACTATCACTCCGCACCAAAAATCCTTTTTTATCATTTACCTACTCGAGGACAAGCAGGAATTAAGCTTGGGGATGCCTGATACGTCTCCAACGTATCTATACTTTTTGATTGCTCCATGCTACTTTATCTACTGTTTTGGACTATATCGGGCTTTATTTTCCACTTTTATATTATTTTTGGGACTAACCTATTAACCGGAGGCCCAGCCCAGAATTGCTGTTTTTTGCCTGTTTTAGTGTTTCGAAGAAGCAGAATATCAAACGGAGTCCAAACAGAATGAAACCTTCGGGAACGTGATTTTCTCATCAGATAAGACCCTGGAGACTTGGACCCTCCGTCAAGAAAGCCACGAGGCGGTCACGAGGGTGGAGGGCGCGCCCCCTGGATGCGCCCCCTACCTCGTGGGCCCCTCGAAGCTGCACCGGTGTACTCCTTCCTCCTATATATACCTACGTATCCCCAAACGATCAAAACAGGAGCCAAAAACCTAATTCCACCACCGCAACCTTCTGTATCCACGAGATCCCATCTTGGGGCCTGTTCCGGAGCTCCGCTGGAGGGGGCATCCACCACGGAGGGCTTCTACATCAACACCATAGCCCCTCCGATGAAGTGTGAGTAGTTTACTTCAGACCTTCGGGTCCATAGCTAGTAGCTAGATGGCTTATTCTCTGTTTTTGGATCTCAATACAATGTTCTCCCCCTCTCTCGTGGAGATCTATTCAATGTAATCTTCTTTTTGCGATGTGTTTGTTGAGATCGATGAATTGTGGGTTTATGATCCAGTATTATCGATGGAAAATATTTGATTTTTCTCTGAATTCTTTTATGTATGATTGAGTTATCTTTGCAAGTCTCTTCAAATTATCCCTTTTGGTTTGGCCAACTAGATTGGTAGTTCTTGCAATGGGAGAAGTGCTTAGCTTTGGGTTCAATCTTGCGTGTCCTTACCCAGTGACAGAAAGGGTTGCAAGGCATGTATTGTATTGTTGCCATTGAGGATAACAAGATGGTTTTTTTTATCATATTGCATGAATTTATCCCTCTACATCATGTCATCTTGCTTAAGGCGTTACTCTGTTTTTACTTAATACTCTAGATGCATGCTGGATAGCGGTCGATGAGTGGAGTAATAGTAGTAGATGCAGAATCGTTTCGATCTACTTGTCTTGGACGTGATGCCTATATACATGATCATTGCCTAGATATACTCATAACTATGCTCAATTCTATCAATTGCTCAACAGTAATTTGTTCACCCACCGTAGAATACTTATGCTCTTGAGAGAAGCCACTAGTGAAACCTATGGCCCCCGGGTCTATTCTCATCATATCAATCTCTATCAATTTATTTACTTGCTTTGCTTTTACTTTGCCTTCTACTTTTCACTTTGCATCTATCTATCAAAAATACCAAAAATATTATTTATCATTTCTATCAGATCTCACTTTCGTAAGTGACCGTGAAGGGATTGACAACCCCTAATCGCGTTGGTTGCGAGTTGCTATCGTTTTGTGTAGGTACGAGGGACTTGTGCATGGTCTCCTACTGGATTGATACCTTGGTTCTCAAAAACTGAGGGAAATACTTACGCTACTTTGCTGCATCATTCTCTCCTCTTCGGGGAAATCCAACACAGTGCTCAAGAGGTAGCAAGTGCCCAGAGAAATTATGCTACTACTAAAAAAGAATTTTTAGCAGTTGTGTTCGCTTGTGATAAGTTTAGACCTTATATTGTTGATTCCAAAGTAACTGTTCACACTAATCATGTTGCTATTAAATACCTTATGGAAAAGAAAGATGCTAAACCTAGACTTATTAGATGGGTTCTCTTGCTAGAATAAGTTGATTTGCATATTGTTGATAGAAAGGGAGCTGAGAACCCCGTTGCAGACAACTTATCTAGGTTAGAAAATGTTCTTGATGACCCACTACCAATTGATGATAGCTTTCCTGATGAACAACTAGCTATAATAAATGCTTCTCGTACTGCTCCATGGTATGCCGATTATGCTAATTACATTGTTGCTAAATTTATACCACCTAGATTCACATACTAGCAAAAGAAAAAGTTTTTCTATTATTTAAGACATTACTTTTGGGATGACCCACACCTTTATAAAGAAGGAGTAGATGGTGTTATTAGACGTTGTGTACCTGAGCATGAACAGGAACTGCTCCTACGCAAGTGTCCCTCCAATGCTTATGGAGGACACCACGCTGGAGATAGAACTGCACATAAGGTATTTCAATCCGGTTTTTATTGGCCTACTCTTTTCAAAGATTCCCGTAAGTTTGTCTTGTCTTGTGATGAATGTCAAAGAATTGGTAATATTAGTAGACGTCAAGAAATGCCTATGAACTATTCACTTGTTATTGAACCATTTGATGTTTGGGGTTTTGATTATATGGGACCTTTTCCTTCTCTAATGGGTATACACATATTTTAGTTGCTGTTGATTACGTTACTAAGTGGGTAGAAGCTATTCCAACTAGTAGTGCTGATCATAACACCTCCATTAAGATGCTTAAAGAAGTTACTTTTCTGAGGTTTAGAGTCCCAAGATATTTAATGACTGATGGTGGTTCACATTTTATTCATGGTGCTTTTTGTAAAATGCTTGCTAAGTATGATGTTAATCATAGAATTGCATATCCATACCACCCTCAGTCTAGTGGTCAAGTAGAATTGAGTAATAGAGAGATTAAATTGATCTTGCAAAAGATTGTTAATAGATCTAGATAGGATTGGTCCAAGAAGCTTGATGACGCATTATGGCCTATAGAACTGCTTATAAAAATCCTATGGGTATGTCTCCAGATAAAATGGTTTTTGGAAAAGCATGTCACTTACCTTTCGAACTAGAACATAAGGCATATTGGGCTATTAAAGAGCTCAATTATGATTTCAAACTTGCTAGTGAGAAGAGGTTATTTGACACTAGCTCACCTGATGAATGGAGAACCCAAGCCTATGAGAATGCCAAATTGTTTAAAGAAAATGTTAAAAAATGGCACGACAAAAGGATACAAAAGCGTGAGTTTAATGTAGGTGATTATGTTTTGCTATACAACTCTCGTTTAAGATTTTTTGCAGGAAAACTTCTCTCTAAATGGGAAGGTCCTTACATTATCGAGGAGGTCTACGTTTCGATGCCGTAAAAATCAACAACATCGAAGGCACAAATATGAAGGTGGTGAACGGTCAAAGAATCAAACATTATTGTCGGATTTCGGGTGCCGCAAACCCTTGATAGGTTCAAACTTTGTGGTGCGTGCGGAGATCTCAACTTACCCAGCCTTCCTACTCGCGATCTTCTAGGCCTAGTGCGTCGAGCTCAACGGGACAGAGATACACCGCAGTTTATCCTGGTTCGGTCCACCTTGCGGTGTAATACCCTACTCCAGCATTTTGGTGGATTGCCTCGAAGGGCCGAGGATGAACTAGTACAGTGGATGAACTGGCCTCAGGAGGTGAGGTGTTCTTGAGCTCAAGAGAGCTGGTGAGGTGGTCGGATGAGAATGGATCCGATCTGTCCGCCCCCCTATATGGTGGTGGCTAAGTCCTATTTATAGTGGCCTAGGTCCTCTTCCGAAATGTTGGCGGGAAGGGATCCCACAATGACCAGATTTTAAGGGGGACAGGAAGTACATCCTATCTTGACTAAAGTGGTCTTCACCTGTGAAAAGCCTCTAGTCGTGACGCTGCAGTGGGCTCGGCGATGACCTCCGTCCTGCCGTCCTGGCGGTCTTGGTCTTGTTGCACCAGAACGGAAACCTTTGGCTGATTTCTCGGGTCTCTACTCCTGCCGCTTGCCTCCTTTGCACCAAAGAGGAAACTGGTACCATGCACCCGCCTGGCGCCCGCCTGCCCTTGGTCGTCATGGCTCACGTCAGCTGAGCCTCGTGAGGTGCACCTTGCATAGAACTCTCCGCCCCTCGGGAGCCAGCCTGAGGAAGCCAATCCCCTTGGAGGTCTTGGCATCGTCTGGCCCCTCGCGAGGTTCTTGAGTTGTCGATGCTGAAGCTGGGCCATACTAGGCCATCAATGGAGCCGCGCAGTGGGCCGCAGGCAGGCAATTTTGGGTACCCCCGTATCCAGAACACCGACAGTAGCCCCCGGGCTCAAGGAGTGCTCGGACTTGGCTTCTAGGTGAAGCCAAAGGGCGAGTGCGGAGCGCCGAGGGCCTTAACCGCCTACGGCCTTGGACGATGCGTGGTGATTGATGGGACGTGGGCATCTCCACTTCCCCATGCTGCCTTGGCAACCGTTCGACTTGACGAGTCGACGTTGTATGCAGAAGATCATCATTGCGTGTTGTCGTGGAAGCCGGCGGTTGGCCTCCCTCCAGCTATAAAAGAGGGGAGGGGCGGAGCCCCCCTCGCTCATCTGTTCCTCCATCTTCTCGCTGCTCGTTTCTCCTCCTTCTCCATCTTGCTTTTGCTCCCATGGCACTGATCAGGAGGTTTTCTGTGGCTGAAAAAGAAAAGGCTCCTCAGGAGGAGCCTGATGCTCTCCCGTCGAAGAAGCGGTTCTGCGTTCCCCGCGACGCTGACGCGACACAGGAGGTGACGAGTCCTTGGCAATCGAGGCCGTCGCCCACCTTTCCTCTTCCCCTATACGCCCACACACGGGATGATGACGCGTGCCGTCGAGCAATCCCAGGCGGCGAAGGATGAGCCGCCACCATCTTGCCTGTCGAGCCACGGACCCACGCCGAGGGTAGCTCGCGCGAGTTCGTGGTGTGGGCAGCGATGCCGCCCGACTCGTGGATCGGATCCTGAGGTTCTTCGTCGACGAGCTACCACCGAGGGGGCCACTTGAGCTGTGGGTGCAGCACGCCAGGTGCTGCAGCCTGGCCACCGGAGCTGAGGTCGAGGTGGTGCCCCCTAGGGATGTCTTCATGACCCACGGATGGGGCGAGGTCGCTCGAGCCTGCTGAGCAGAGGGGGCCCTCGCGATCCACTCCGAATACGACGACGCCTCCACCCTGTTCTTCAAGGTCTTCGACGAGGAGGGCCGGCTGCTGGAGTGCTGCCCCGAAGGAAGCAGCCTGCGGGACGTGGCCGAGGGTGCTAGATATGCTTCCGCCCCCGTCAGCACCTCCTTCGGCAGTAGTGGGGGCTCTTGGGAGTCCAGTGATTCTCCTGAGCCCAACGAATCTCCAGAGTCCAGTGACGACAGCTACGTGCCGCTAAGCTCCCGCCACGGTCGGAGTGCAGCATCGGCTGCCGCCTGACATCGTCGGTGATGCGCGCTGGCCTAGCCGGAACCTTTTTTCTTTTGCTTCCCTGCGTGGAATTGGGACTAGCCCCATGGGGCATGTAAGGATCGAAATGTTTTAATTCCAGCGTTGCTCTTTTGGTTTTATGATGAAATCGTGTATCCCAATCTGGCATGATTCCCCCCTTTCTTCCCCTTAGGTAGCGTAGCGCTCTACGTCGGCAGGACCCGTCCCTAGGCAGGCTTCAGCTATCGCTAGTATGCCAGGTCGCGATGCTGTGGTCAAGGCTAGTAGGTGAGCGGCCCAAGGTCCGATGAGAGCTCATGAGGCACGATGCTCACGAGGTCCCCCTTGGCGTGCAAGAAGCTGCCCAAGAAATGGAAAGGGGAGTGAAACTACCGGAGTGGGACTGCAAGACTTGGGTGAGCGGGTTGCAAGGCTTATATCATGGCGCATGTGACTAATCTTTTAGCAGGCTCATCGTGATTCCCTCGAGTGGTGCCCATTCATTCATCTGCGGCAGCGTCACTAGGCGGGGCCCGTGACGATCACCCTCTTACCCGCTTGCCTAGGTGCTCTACGTCCTCGGGTCCCGGCCCTCGAGCAGGCTCAGCCGCCACTGGTATGCCAGGTCGAGATGTTGTGGTCAAGGCCAGGGGGTGAGGGCTGGAGAGCTAGTAGGAGCTCCTGAGGCGCGATGCTCAAGAGCCCCCCTTTAACGTGCAAGCGACTCGCGGGGCAACATGGTGACCGTCGGGGTCTGCCCATAGATTGGCCTCAGGTGAACCTGCAAGTTAGCTGGCAGGAGAGATTGCAATACCTTAAGGAGCAAACTGTCTGTCCCTGGACCATTCCCAGGAAGACGAAGGCATCGAGGACCTAGTGAGGTGGCGTGCGTGAGGCGGGTCGCGAGCCAGAGCTCGGTGCTCGGGTTTGTCAGTGTTGCAGGGACGGGCCCGAGCACAAGCGTCGTGCCAACGTGAGCAACCCCCGCTGTGGGATGGGCAAAGGACAAGCCAGCGAACATAGGGAGACCGTGAGGCGGTTAAGATTCGAAGCAAGCAGGCGATGGTCATAGATAAGCTCATGAGAGATGGTTAGTCGATTCCGATGAATGCAAAAGGATACATGCCGCAGGGACGGACCCACGCGATTTGGGGATAGTGCATCCTGAGGGGCGCCCCCAAACTAAACGAACTAAAAAGATGTCACCTGGCACCGTTGTTGAAGAGATGTCGGGGTAGTAGAAGATGCACGCTGCCAAAGTCATCCCTCACAAGCCACCTTGGCCCTGAGCCTCAGGAGCCTCCGGGGGCCTAGGGGGCTCCTGAAGATGCATTTCCATCTCCACTAGGATCGCCTGGTGCCCAGCCTCTCGAGCCGTCAGGACGTCCTGCATGCGACGCTGGAATGCCACAGCCGTGCTCGGCAGGCCGAAGGGCGCGAACGTACCTGTGAGGGGGACCCTCGCATCGGCCGACACGGGATGGCTAGAAGAGCTGCCGAGATGCGGCCCTGTTGAGTAGTGGGATGTCGATGCAAACGTTGAACTCCTTACCCTCTCCAGGGCAATGAGCCGCGCCCGGCGGTGGGCGGCGATCGCCCTGCAGAACCCTTGCCTCCTGAATCTCCTTGACTGCCTTGCAGATGAACTCCTGAACGTCCCGCGCCTTACGTCCCACGCCTTATCCTAGGAAGCGTGCGCTGAAGCATGCCTCCACGTGGTGCCCAAGCGCCTCCCTCGTTACGTTGGCAAGGTCTGAGGCCCTCCAGAGGAGAGCCCCCAAGCCCAGCCTGAGAGGGGCGCTGGGCGGGCCTTCCTATGCGACAGGCGAAGGCGCCCCATCAAGGGACGCGACGCTCAGCGCGGCGCTGTCAGGCGATGCCTTCTCGTGAGACCCCTGACCTAGCTGCAACTTCTTCGTCTTGGGGGCGACATCAGGAGGGAGGATGCTGCCCTCGTCTTCAGGGTTCTCGACCGCTGCAGCCTGGTAGGCGTGCTCGAGGGAGCACACCGCATTCTTCTCCTTGCAGGCGACTGTGATGATGCCGCTGCTTCCTGGCATCTTGAGAACGTTGTAGTCTTGGTGTGTTGCCGCCATGAACTTGACCAGTGCTGGGTACCCGAGGATGGCGCCGTATGGCAAACGAATGTTTACGACGTCGAAGTCGATGAGCTCAGTGTGGTAGTTGTCGCGTTTCCCGAAGGTGACAGGGAGGCGGATTTGCCTATCGGATGCGTGGAACCGTCGGTCACTCCTGAGAATGACTTGGTAGGCTGAAGCTGGTGATATGGCACTTGGAGCCTATTGAACGTTTGGACAGAGAGAACATTGAGCCCTGCTCCACCATCAAATGAGGGTCTTGGTGACGATCACGTTACTGATGAAAGGCGAGCAGAGCATCGGGAGTGTGCCAGCAGTGGCCACACACTTGAGCTGATTGGAGGAGTTGAAGGTGATCGCGTATTTGGAACACCTGAGAGGGCGAGTTGCCTCGGGCTTAGGGAGTGCTGTGTTCACCTCGCGCACGAACTGCTTGAAGATGCGGTGAGAGGCTGGGGCGTGAGAGCCGCCCAGGATGCAGGCAATGGCTCGAGGCTCCTAGAAGCCCCCAGCCCCCTCGTACTAGTGATGATCTTCGTTCCTTCTTAGTGGTGGAGGCAGCGGAGGAAGAGCGGCATTGCCCTGAGGCCGATCCTCGTGAGGTTGGTCCCTCCAGACGCCCTTGCCAGGCTGGCCCTGCCAGCGGTCCTCCCGAGGCTGGTCGCGCCACTCTTGGCAATGGTCACGGCTGTCCCAACGTCCTCCACCTCGGCCGGCCCCACGACCGTAGCCTCGATCGTTACGCTCGGGGCGTCGACCGAGGCACCCGTCGCGGAGGGCCCTGAGCTCCTGGTAGTCATTGGTGTTGATGCTATGGACGTTGTGGAAGACAGAGAATGGTCAGTTACTCTTGGATGACTCAGGGTGGTCGCAGCTACGCTTCATCTTTGGCTCGGCTGCAAGCACAACTGGTCCTTTGTGATACGTCTCCAACGTATCTACTTTTCCAAACACTTTTGCCCTTGTTTTGGACTCTAACTTGCATGATTTGAATAAAACTAACTCGGACTAACGTTGTTTTCAGCAGAACTGCCATGATGTTGTTTTATGTGTAGAAAACAAAAGTTATCGGAATGTCCTGAAAATCCACGGAGGCACGTTTTGGAAAATATAAAAAATACTGGCGAAAGAATCAAGACCATGTGGCCCACACCCTGTCCATGAGGGTGGGGGGCACGCCCACCCCCCTGGGCGCGCCCCCTGTCTCGTGGGCCCCCTGAGGCTCCGCCGACCTCAACTCCAACTCCATACATTCCGTCTCGCGGAGAAAAAAAATCAGAGAGAAAGTTTCATTGCGTTTTGCGATATGGAGCCGCCGCCAAGCCCTAATCTCTCTCGGGAGGGCTGATCTAGAGTCCGTTCGGGGCACCGGAGAGGGGGATTCATCGCCGTCGTCATCATCAACCATCCTCCATCACCAATTTCATGATGCTCACTGCCGTGCGTGAGTAATTCCATCGTAGGCTTGCTGGACGGTGATGGGTTGGATGAGATTTACCATGTAATCAAGTTAGTTTTGTTAGGGTTTGATCCCTAGTATCCACTATGTTCTGAGATTGATGTTGCTATGACTTTGCTATGCTTAATGCTTGTCACTAGGGCCTGAGTGCCATGATTTCAGATCTGAACCTATTATGTTTTCATGAATATATGTGTGTTCTTGATCCTATCTTGCAAGTCTATAGTCACCTATTATGTGTTATGATCCGACAACCCCGAAGTGACAATAATCGGGATACTTCTTGGTGATGACCGTAGTTTGAGGAGTTCATGTATTCACTATGTGCTAATGCTTTATTCCGGTTCTCTATTTGAAGGAGGTCTTAATATCCCTTAGTTTCCGTTAGGACCCCACTGCCACGGGAGGGTAGGACAAAAGATGTCATGCTAGTTCTTTTCCATAAGCACGTATGACTATTTGCAGAATACATGCCTACATTGCATTGATGAACTGGAGCTAGTTCTGTGTCACCCTATGTTATAGCTATTATTTGAGGAATCACATCCGACATAATTATCCATCACTGATCCAATGCCTACGAGCTTTTCACATCTTGTGTTTTGCTTATTTACTTTTCCGTTGCTATTGTTACAATCACTACAAAACCCAAAAATATTACTTTTGCTACCGTTACCTTTATTATCATACTACTTTGCTACTAAATACTTTGCTGCAGATACTAAGTTATCCAGGTGTGGTTGAATTGACAACTCAACTGCTAATACTTAATAATATTCTTGGGCTCCCCTTGTGTCGAATCAATAAATTTGGGTTGAATACTTTGCCCTCGAAAGCTGTTGCGATCCCCTACACTTGTGGGTTATGAAGACTAATTTCTGGCGCCGTTGCCGCGGAGCATAGCTCTATTCTCTGGGTCACTTGGGATTTATATCTGTTGACCACTATGAGGAACTTGAAAGACGAAAGAACCAAGATTTTTCCCTCAACTACGAGGGGAGGTAAGGAACTGCCATCTAGCTCTGCACTAGATTCTCCTTCCATTATTAGTAAGCCTGCGACACCTAAACCTGCTACTGCTATGAATTCTGATATGTCGCATGTTATTGATGATGCCGCTTCTGTTATGCATGATATTTATGATGAAACTACTTCTGTGCGTGATACTACTTTTCCATTAGATGAATTTCTTGATGAACAACTTGTTAGGGTTAGAGAGAATGAAATATTTGAAGATGCTATTATTTATGAAAGTGATGATGAAAGTTCCCCAATGATTATGAATTACCTGTTGTTCCTGAGGGTTATGTTATGGAAGAGGAAGCTACTAGAGCTATCTTTGCTTGTAAAGATAGATATGATCTTAAAAGGTTATTAGCTAAATGGAAGCAGCAGTCTCTTAATGCTAGAATGAAACCTGACCCTGCTTTTGCTACTTCACCTATCTGTGTTACTGATAAGGATTATGAATTCTCTGTTGATCCTGAGATTATTACTTTAGTTGAATCTGATCCTTTTATGGACTTGAATCTGAAACTGTTGTGGCACATCTTGCCAAGTTGAATGATATAGCCACCCTGTTTACTAATGATGAGAAGTCTTGCTATTATTATATCCTTAAGATATTTCCATTATCATTAAAGGGTGATGCTAAGACTTGGTTTAATTCTCTTGCTCCTGGTTGTGTGCGTAGTCCCCAGGATATGATTTATTACTTCTCTGCTAAATATTTCCCTGCTCATGAGAAACAAGCTGCCTTGCGGGAAATATATAATTTTGTGCAAATCAAAGAAGAGAGTCTCCCACAAGCTTGGGGGAGGCTTCTTCGGTTACTTAATGCTTTGCCTGATCATCCTCTTAAGAAAAATGAAATACTTGATATATTTTATAATGGACTAACCGATGAATCCAAGGACTACTTGGATAGTTGTGCTGGTTCTGTTTTCAGGGAAAGAACAGTCGACGAAGATGAATTACTATTGAATAATATGTTGACTAATGAAAATAATTGGACTCTTCCTGAGCCAATTCCTCAGGCAATTCCTGAACCAATTGAGCCAACTCCTGAGCCTATTCCTAAACCCACTCCGAAGAAGAGAGGTGTTTTATTTCTCAGTCCCGAAGATATGCAAGAGGCAAAGAAATCAATGAAAGAAAAAGGTATAAAATATGAAGATGTTAAGAATTTACCACCTATTGAAGAAATACATGGTCTTAATATACCGCCTGTTGAAGAATCACATTGTCTTGATAACCCGACACAGGTAGTAAAGGTAAATTCTCTCTATAGATATGATAAAGTTGAAATCCCCTCTACTAAATTTCATAGCCCATGCTTAGATGAATTTGATGACTTTATGGCTAGACAAGAAAGTTTTAATGCTTATGTTGGTAGAGAATTAAAGAATAATGCTTTCGAGATAGGTCGCGTGAGGGATTATATGGCTAGAGTTAAAGGTGAACTTAAACTCATTAGCAAATATGCTTCTATGGTCGCTACTCAAGCTGAGAAAGTACTTAAAGATCAAAATGATTTGCTTGATGAATTTAATAATAAAAATGACTTTGCTGTTAGAGTGGCTACTAGAACTGGTAGAATGACTCAGGAACCTTTGTATCCTGAAGGCCACCCTAAGAGAATCGTCAAGATTCTCAGAGAAATAATTTAGAGGAACCTAGTTCTTTCAAAAAGAAGAAAAAGAAAAACGATAGGACTTTGCATGCTTCTAGTGAACCTATTGTAGACACACCTGAGAATCCCAATGATATTTCTATCTCTGATGTTGAAACACAATCAGGTGATGAACATGAACCTAGTGATAATGTTAATGATAATATTCATGTTGATGCTCAACCTAGCAAAAACAATGAAGTAGAGATTGAACCTGCTGTTGATCTTGATAACCCACAATCAAAGAATCAACGTTATGATAAGAGAGATTTTGTTGCTAGGAAGCACGGTAGAGAAAGAGAACATGGGTTCAGAAACCCATGCCCTTTCCTCCTAAACCATCCAAGACAAAGGATGATGAGGATTTTGAGCGCTTTGCTGAAATGATTAGACCTATCTTCTTACGTATGTGCTTAACTGATATGCTTAAAGTAAATCCTTATGCTAAATATATGAAGGATATCATTACAAACAAAAGAAAGATACCGGAAGCTGAAATTTCCACCATGCTTGCTAATTACACTTTTAAGGGTGGAATACCAAAGAAACTTGGAGATCCGAGGGTACCAACTATACCATGCTCCATTAAAAGAAATTATGTTAGAACTGCTTTATGTGATCTTGGAGCCGGTGTTAGTGTTATGCCTCTCTCTTTATATCGTAGACTTGAATTGTATAATTTGACACCTACTAAAATATCTTTGCAAATGGCTGATAAATCAACTGCTACACCTGTCGGTATTTGTGAGGATGTGCCTGTTGTGGTTGCAAATGTTACTATTTTAACGGACTTTGTTATTCTTGATATTCCCGAGGACGATAGTACGTCGATTTTCCTTGGTAGACCCTTTTTGAATACTGCAGGGGCTGTTATTGATTGTAACAAAGGCAATGTCACTTTTCATGTTAATGGTAATGAGCATACGGTACACTTTCCGAGGAAACAATCTGAAGTTCATAGCATCAATTCTATTGGAAAAGTTCCAACTATTATTATTGGAGGTTTTGAATTTCCTCTCCCTACTATCAAGAAAAAGTATGATATTCCTATTGTTGGGGATGTTCATATCCCCATTGAGGTAACTTAGTGCTATTCGAAATTTCTCTGGTTCCATGTTTTTCAGAATGAGTTTGTTAACAAGACTTGGTCAACCTTGTTAGTGGATTCATTTTGATAATCATGAGATGGATGAAACTAGAAGGCACAAGCTTCTGTACCCTCTTTTTACTTTCTGTTATTTAGATTAAATAAACTAAAAATAGTGTTATCTGTCTATTTTCTGAATTATCCGTGCAATAAAAAATATCCCGAAAATAAAAGTGCTCCAACTGCCCTGCAAATTTAGTATGATTTTTTATGGAATATTTGAGGATTTTGGGCACTGAAATCACTGCAGGAGGGGTAAGCACCATGCCACGAGAGTGGAGGGCGCGCCCACCTTCCCTGGGCACGCCCTCCTGTCTCGTGGCCCCTGGTGGCCCCCCTCCACTTGTGCCAGCACCCACACACTCCATCTTCTTCCCAAAAAAATCCCCATCCAGCTCAAGCACGAGTTCTATCTCATCTTGCTACGATTTTCGATCTCCTTGCTCAAAGCTCCATTCACAAAACTGCTTTGGGAGATTGTTGCTTGGTATGTGACTCCTCCATTGGTCCAATTAGTTTTTGTTCTAGTGCTTTATTCATTGCAAATTTTTGCTGCATAGGTGACCATGTTCTTGAGCTTGCATGTTAAATTTATGAGATCCCAAGTAATTCTAATGCATGATATACGCTCTAGGCACTTGTAGGAGTAGTTGCTACCAATCTTGTTTAGTTTTATTCACTTTTATTTTGAAGTTACTAAAATTTCAGAAATTTTTCAGAAAAAGAATTATGTCTAGGAGAATGTACCAAGGTGGTTCCTCGGTAAAGAAAGGACCCGGGATTGCTATACGTGAGCAAGACGTTGAATTACCGAGGGACTCAGATGTACGAGCTTGTGAGTGGCCATCCGGCGATTTTATGGTCGAAGCAGGCTTTAAGGAGGAATTTGATGCGTATGTGCGTAATGCTGATCTGGAGGACTTCTTACAAGATAAGTGTCCTCAGTACTATCAATTGACTGATTCATTTGTGCGAAGGTTTAAATATAATTGTACACGTAATTCTCTGAGTGTCCTATTTGATATCTATGATACATCTTATACCATGGATTAGAGGATTTTACAAATGCTTGCAAACTTCCATAGTGGGGCAATATTAATGATCCCCACAAACCTGAATTTAGAGATTTCCTTGCTAGTATTAGTGTGGGAGAATCTAGGGATATTGCACAAGCCACCATAGGGAGCATTCATTTTCCTGCTATACATTATTTTGCTCTCTTCATTGGTAGATGCATTAACGGTAAAGATGAAGCATGTCATATGTGTGTCCCTGATCTTTGTGTCCTCAAGAGTGCTGTGTTAGGTTATAAATATTATAACTTGGGGGCAATAGTTGCACGTAGGTTGCATAATAATGGTAGAGCGCGAGATTTATTTGGAGGAATTTATGCGACCCGTGTGACTAATTATCTTGGTATAGCCCCACGAGAGGGGGATATGATGTTACCTCCTGCTTATTTAGATTATGACGCTATGGTCCAACATTATTTTCTTAAGAGGAATGAACAATTCCTCCAATATCGACTAATCTATGACAGACGCAACTCTGTCCATGTTGCTCTTCCTGTTCCTCTCCTTTTTGATTACTAGGCAAAAGGAAGATATGTTTTTACCAGGGAGGAAGCAGCTGAACACGAGGGGAGAGCGGAGGCAGCTCGCCAACATACCGCAGCTCAGGAGGCATTTGCTGCTGCATCTCAGTATGAACCCAGTTACAACTACGGATATCAGCCAGGCTGCCCTTGGCATTAGACCAACTTAGGCCGAAAGCCTAAGCTTGGGGGAGTACGTATTTCTCACCGACTTTACATTCATGTTCACACACTATTCTAGTTGTCGGTGCTCATACTCTTTGATTGTATTATCCATGCTAGTTTAATTTTCTTTTTCTAGTTTTCTTCTTTCGTGTTTGATAAACCTTAAGAAAAACCAAAAAAAATTAGTTAGTTCAATTTCCATGCTTGTAGTAGAAATTAAAATGAAAACACAAAAAGATTTCTCGTTCTTCTTTTACTTGTTGGGAGCTTTCCTGTGTAAATAGTTTTATTTTATTTTCTTTCCTTTGGGGGTCGAGAGTAGAAGACCATATTGAAAATGTTTAGTGGCTCTCATATGCATGACTGTTTATTTAACTTAGAGCCCATATTATTTTGTCTTTTCTCTTGAGTTGAATGCTTGCAGATTCAGCTTAGTCCAATGCACATGCACTATTATTATTAGACACATCATTCGGTCGTGCAAGTGAAAGGCAATAATGACGATATATGATGAACTTATTGAGATGAGAAAAGCTGGTATGAACTCGACCTCTTTTGTTTTTGTAAATATGATGAGTTCATCGTTCCTGATTCAGCTTATTATGAAGTAAACATATTTGCAATGACATTTAAAGATTATAGTTGCTTGTGCCATGCTTGATTAGCTATGAGTTATAATGGTTTACCTTCCGTGCCAACATGCTATTAGAATGATTATGATATGGTATGATGGGACGGTATCCTCCTTTGAATGAATTGAGTGACTCGACTTGGCACATGTTCACGCATGTAGTTGAAACAAATCAACATAGCCTTCATGATATTTATGTTCATGGTGGATTATATCCTACTCATGCTTGTACTCGATGTGAATTGATTTTAATGCATGTTTATGACTGTTGTCGCTCTCTCAGTTCGTCGCTTCCCAGTATTTTGCTAGCTTTCACCTGTACTAAGCGGGAATACTGCTTGTGCATCCAAAATCCTTAAACCCCAAAGTTGTTCCATATGAGTCCACCATACCTACCTATATGCGGTATCTACCTGCCGTTCCAAGTAAATTTGTATGTGCGATACTCCAAACCGTCAAATGAAATTCTGTTTTGTATGTTCGAGCAGCTCATGTTTCAACTAGGGCTGCCTATATCTTCCATGCTAGGTGGGTTATTCTCAAGAGGAGTGGACTCCGCTCCTCATTCACGAGAAAGGGCCGGTAACTGGGATGCCCAGTCCCATGATCCAAAAAGATCAAAGCAAATCAAAATAATTAAACAAAACTCCCCCAGGGCTGTTGTTAGTTGGAGGCACTCGTTGTTTCGAGCAAGCCATGGATTGATACTTGTTGGTGGTTGGGGGAGTATAAACTTTTACCATTCTGTTTGGGAACTGCCTATAATGCATGTAGTATGGAAGATACATCCATCTCATAGTTGTTGCGTTGACAGCAAAAGTATGCTGCTCAAAATGTTATTCAATCTCTATTTTAAAATCGAGCTCTGGCACCTCTACAAATCCCTGCCTCCCTCTGTGAAGAGCCTATATATTTACTTTTATGTTGAGTCATCACCCTTCTTATTAAAAGCACCCGCTGGAGAGCACACTGTCAGTTGCATTCATTACTATTGGTTTATATTGGGTATGACTTGACTGGTTCTCTTTTACCATGAATTACAATGTTTAGTCAGTCCTAGATCTTTAATGGTGCTCTGCATTTATGTTTTGCGGTCTTAGAAAGGGCTAGCGAGATACCATTTTGTTATATCATGTTATGATTGTTTTGAGAAAGTGTTGTCATCCGAGTTTTATTATTATTGCTCGCTAGCTGATTATGTTATTGATATGAGTAATTGTGAGACCGAGGTGTTATTGTGAGTATGGTTAGTTCACAATATTTGCTGAAACCTAAATGATGGCTTTGCACGTTTACAACAACAAGAGCAAACCGAGTTTGTAAAAGTTTTTCTTTATCACTTTCAGTTTATCAGCTGAATTGCTTGAGGACAAGCAAATGTTTAAGCTTGGGGGAGTTGATACGTCTCCAATGTATCTACTTTTCCAAACACTTTTGCCCTTGTTTTGGACTCCAACTTGCATGATTTGAATAAAACTAACCCGGACCGACGCTGTTTTCAGCAGAACTGCCATGATGTTGTTTTATGTGTAGAAAACAAAAGTTATCGGAATGTCCTGAAAATCCACGGAGGCACGTTTTGGAAAATATAAAAAATACTGGCAAAAGGATCAAGACCATGGGGCCCACACCCTGCCCACGAGGGTGGGGGGCGCGCCCACCCCCCGAGCGCGCCCCCTGTCTCGTGGGCCCCCTGAGGCTCCGCCGACCTCAACTCCAACTCCATATATTCCATCTTGCGGAGAAAAAAATCAAAGAGAAAGTTTCATCACGTTTTACGATACGGAGCCGCCGCCAAGCCCTAATCTCTCTCGGGAGGGCTGATCTGGAGTCTGTTCGGGGCTCCGGAGAGGGGGTTTCATCGCCGTCGTCATCATCAACCATCCTCCATCACCAATTTCATGATGCTCACCGCCGTGCGTGAGTAATTCCATCGTAGGCTTGCTGGACGGTGATGGGTTGGATGAGATTTACCATGTAATCAAGTTAGTTTTGTTAGGGTTTGATCCCTAGTATCCACTATGTTCTGAGATTGATGTTGCTATGACTTTGCTATGCTTAATGCTTGTCACTAGGGCCCGAGAGCCATGATTTCATATCTGAACCTATTATGTTTTCATGAATATATGTGTGTTCTTGATCCTATCTTGCAAGTCTATAGTCACCTATTATGTGTTATGATCCGACAACCCCGAAGTGACAATAATCAGGATACTTCTCGGTGATGATCGTAGTTTGAGGAGTTCATGTATTCACTATGTGCTAGTGCTTTGTTCCGGTTCTCTATTAAAAGGAGGCTTTAATATCCCTTAGTTTCCGTTAGGACCCCGCTGCCACGGGAGGGTAGGACAAAAGATGTCATGCAAGTTCTTTTCCATAAGCACGTATGACTATTAACGGAATACATGCCTACATTACATTGATGAACTGGAGCTACTTCTATGTCACCCTATGTTATACCTATTACACGAGGAATCGCATCTGACATAATTATCCATCACTGATCCAATGCCTACGAGCTTTTCACATCTTGTGTTTCGCTTATTTACTTTTCCGTTGCTATTGTTACAATCACTACAAAACCCAAAAATATTAGTTCTGCTACCGTTACCTTTATTATCATACTACTTTGCTACTAAATACTTTGCTGCAGATACTAAGTTATCCAGGTGTGGTTGAATTGACAACTCAACTGCAAATACTCAATAATATTCTTTGTCTCCCCTTGTGTCAAATCAATAAATTTGGGTAGAATACTTTACCCTCGAAAGCTGTTGCGATCCCCTACACTTGTGGGTTATCACCTTGCACTTCACGTCCTTGGCCTTGGCCTTCTTGTCTTCTGGGTCAGCCTCAGGGAGCTCGAGGAGGGAGAGGCGTGCCTCCTCAGCCCTCATGCACTTTTTTACCATGTTGAACTTCTCTAGGGCTGTGCAGAGGTCCTCGTGGATGGAGAGCTCCTCCTTCATCTTGATGTCGCGGACGCCATCAGTGAACGCTGAGATGATGGCCTCGTCCGACACCTTGGGGATCTTGAGGCGGGCATTGTTGAAGCGCTGGATTTACTTCTACAGGGTCTCCCCTGGCTGCTGCTTGATGCATCATAGGTCATCCGCGGCCAGCGGGCGGTCACGAGTTGTAGGGTAACGCAGCAGAAAACAAAAAATTTCCAACCTACGCACCAACCCAGGATCACTATGGAGACTGCATACATGGTTTGATCTTTTTCGTTACCGACTCGTAGCGCAGCGGGAAGTAGAGTCGATGACGAACGGCGGTGCAGATCCCCGCAGCTAGGATTTACAACCTCCCAACCGCGAGGATGTATACCCTCATCTGCTCCTCAGACAACCCTCCGGGAGGCGGTCGAACGACCCCCCCGGATGGTGTCGCGGATAGCCCTTCGGGAGGACCTCCGAAACTCGAACGGTCACTCGGACAACCCTTCAGGAGGACCTTCAAAACTCGGACAGTCACATGGACAGCCCTTCGGGAGGCACTCACGAACTAAGACTGAAACTACGATCTCTCTACAGAGTTGCACACATACGGTGTCATCTATCCAGCAGGGCTTCACCGTCCAGAACTAGTTCCTGCCGGAACCCAGACAGCCTTACGGCTCTACGAAACTCTTTTCATGGGAGGGAGAGAAGAAGCCAGATCATTGCTTGGCACTAGTATGTGAGAAGGGATGAGTGTGGAGAGCTCATCTCCTCCTCCTTTTATAGGAAACCCAAGGGGTAGGGTGGTTTCACAAGAAAACCCAAAGTGCACATGAAGGAAGTCCTTCCACAAGGACCCAAGTGTGAAACCAAGGGACAAGAGGGGGCTCCAAGGAGGAGTCCCCATGTGGCCGGCCACACCTAGGAGGGGCCCCCCAAAGGGAGCATCATCCATCCATGTCACCCCCAAAAATATCTTGGGACAAAGCCCAAAATAATGGCTTTCCAAAAAGTAACCCAAAAGGCACTTTCACTATTCATGACGACATTTTTCAGCGTCCGTTCAAACTGAAAATATTTGTGTGGGCTTAGAACATTTCCAGTACCCACCATAATTATTTTCAACGCGTTCTGGAACAATTCCAGTTTAGTGATTTTCATCTGCAAAAGCATTTGAAGCGGTTCCGGCAGCTCCGGAACATTTCCGGTTTTTATCTCAGAAAATTCCAAAAAGCTTCCAGAATGATTCTGGCACCCTCCAAGAATTATCAGGCATGTGCCAAAACCAATTTGACTTAATGGTATATCCCGAAACAACTTTTCGGTATCATCGAAACTTATCCGATGACCTCTCTCTGTGGTACGATTCCGCTGTCCAAAACCATTCCGGTGTCCGAAACTTCTTTCGGTGATTTTCTCTCAGACTCACTGTCTAGTATTCAGCAGATAGATGACCCTTAAGCGTGTGACCCTATAGGTTCGGTGAAGTATAGACATGACCCGTAACCCCTTCCGATCAATGATCAACATCGGAGCCGTGGACACCCATATTGACCCCTATACCCACACGAATGAATATTCGAGTGAACCTCCAGTTGCCGTGTGTTATTCCTGTTGCTTCGTGATATGTTACAAAGACCCGAGGTGAGATTAACTTGCATCCCCGTGGATCAACAACTTGTCCACTATGCTAGTTACCTCGTTACTGGTTTTGTTCTCTTTTCTCGTTTCCGTGTTCCGGCATCCCTGTGATCAAATCACACTGTGTCTGGCCAGACGATGATGGATACCGTAACACCGAGAGGGCCTGAGAATATCTCTCCATCATCGGAGGAGCAAATCCCAATCTTGAGCTATCAAGTTACTTGACACACTTTTCCATGAACCCGTAAGCCGCGGTAATAGCCACCCATTTACGGATGATGTTTAACAATCCCGAAAGTTCATGAAGCAAGCATGAAGAAACTCGATACTCTCATGGTCTAAGGAATCATGCAAACGTTAACCATCTCTGTGTTATTTACCATTAACTTGTGACGAATGAATCTCATAGCATAACATCGAACCGGGTCGATTCAACACAAATGTTTTCTTAACATTGTGCCCTCAAAGTTGCTGGCATAGACATGCCCATGATCAGGAAAACGGAACCATCATGCAACACTTGAGCTAGTCTTATAGGCCAAACTAGGAATACTTCTTACCGTTTATTATTCCACATGTGCATATGAGTCTTCCTCCGAGCCTCGTGGATATTGTAGACTCGAGAATCATTGCAGTTATAGCATGGAACATAAACATAATTATGAACTCGGAGATAAATAATATCATTTATTATTGCCTCTAGGGCATATCTCCTACAGACTCCCACTTGCACTAGAGTCAATAAACTAGTTAATGCTAATGCACTTTACACCTATGGCATGCCGGTGTAAAAAATACTTCGCATGTGGTATAGCCTGATGTCCATCAGATCTGACAACTTCAGCTCCGTGTCTATCTCTACATATCCTCGCTTTTTTACGCTTTCACAAAATTCATATTTTGTGCAGACTTGGCTTTGTATAAATGTGAACCACAGGTTGAACCTGGATTTCTCAGACTGAGTTATGGAGAAACTACCTGCAGTAGTGTCCCATTGACAAAAGCCATCTTGGAACCATACTAAGTTCATGAATGAACTATATGATTCAACATCTTGTTTGTCACTTCTAAAGCGTCAACATACTTAGTCATTTGTTATAGAATTCGCCACAGTATCCTGTTGGGAACAATTTCCAACTACCATGCCACCATATTGTGTATTACACAAAACCCTTAACTTAAATCGAAAATCGCATGGAGAAAAGATGAAGACTGTATCGATGTAACATTTTACAACGAACTCTTCATGATCTCCGCTTGCGAGAAAACATATCATCAGTACTTACTCTAGTACTCAATGACATCTTTCACTGTTGTACCATGATCAGTACTTTGATCACTTTAGTATCCATACTCGCAACATCTTGGGAGTATTGGACATATCTGGTTGTTTTACATACCATGGAATACATGATTAATCCAAACACAAAAGTGTGTGGAATCTGCATCATGTATTTTGCTCATCAGTGTTTTGGGACACTGATTCTTGCAAAAACTCTTTCCATGTGACTTCGGCAAGAATCACTCCTTGTTGTTCTGAGTGCTAAACGGTTTTAGCATCTTGTCAATATATATTTATTGCTTAGCCCTATTAGGTAAATCTATCTCCATAGATCATCATGCCTAATATCAAGGCTATTTAGCCTAAGCACTTCATCAAAAAACTATTTTCAAATGAAGTCCTAATTTGTGTCAAGAAATTTATTTCCAATTAACAATGTGTCAAGCACACAAGGTTTTTAGAAATATTATTACGCTCCCAGTTACTTTCTTGAATTACAAGCATCTTCGTTACCCATTGATGAAGTCAAAACCCCTTTTTGACCATTTCATCAAAGCACGAAGATTCCAACTCCATTTTGCTCTCTTCTGTCCAACGCTGGAACTCTGAAGTTTGCACCCTTACTAGCATCCTCTGGATAGACAAAATGCCTTGGACTGTAACACATGCAAGTCCTTGGTTTCATTTCCATCAGATGGAAATCCTATTGTCATCCATGTTTCATATCTCATGATTGAAATATGTATTAATTGCTAGTTAAACCCGAACCGACTTTAAGCATCGCTACGATGAAAACAACCTCATCGTAGTCAACTCTTGAACTTGTTATTTCAACAAGTCGAGCTTTATGGATAAACATTTTTATCCGTATCAGTTTTAAGTTCCATAAATATTCGTTAGACTCTAAGTCTTCCGAAAGGTGTATCAAGGTTTTAATCTTGAATCAGTTATATGGAAACTAACTCGGGTTGTATTGGCATTTAGCCAATTCCGGAGTCAGGGCCAATCAACGCTTCCTTGTGTATCATAGGTATAATGTTGTCTAACAACAATATCTCATTTGCGCACCTGAGAGGTTTGCACAAGCCTTGCCTACGTGGTTCAGCTGCAAGTTCGACCGAAGTTCATACATTTTATTGTAGAGACTTCCGTATCAGTCGCAGTAGGAAACTCTGGAATTACTTCCAAGGTCTCTTTCCTTTGATCTGATGACGAAGATACTATTTATCTCGTCGAGTTGCACTATTCTCCCACTCACCTTTTTGAAAGAACCATTCTCTTTAAAAGCACACCGTTTTGCGACAAAACTATTTGCCTCGGTATAGTGGTGGGGGAATACCCAATGACTTGGGATAACCTACAAAGTAGCACTTGTCTGATTTGGAATAGGTCTATAACCTTTACACAAACCCCATATTCCAAATGTTTAAGAAAAGATATAACATGGTTGGGCGTACCATACCATGGCTTCATTTCAACAGACCCGATGTAGCTCTTTTCAGTGTAAAAGCCACAGTCTCTAAAGCATCACTCTTTAAAAGGGATAATGGCAATTTTATTTATGTCATCTTTGATCTTACCATGTCATAAATGGTTCGATTACATCTCCACGGACTTTTCACTTGCAGTGGTGTTCCGGGAGGTGCAAGTTTATGAAACCTCTTTCACAACTCATCAGACATTCGCTAAACTTGTAACTCAAATATTCCTTTCTGCAATCAAATTGTAGAAACGTAATTTTCTTGTTACAATAGCTTCTACTTCATTTTTGAAAACCTTTCGAATGATTTCAAAAGATCCAGACTTACGTCTCATCAAGTAAATATCCATATATCTAGTTGAGTCATTTCTGAAGATAAATAAATCCACCACTAACAACACTTATCGGACTACACACATCAAATGTATGATCACTAATAAGTTTGTTGTTCGTTCCTTATGGCCTGTGAACGGTATTTTAGTCACTTCACTTTTCGGAGGAAAGTTGCAAGTGTCAGATGATTCAAAATCAAAAAGACTTCAAAATCCATCATAATGGAATTTTCCATGCGGGTTTCTCCAATGTGACCAAATGTAGTGCCACACTTGTGTGGTATTCTTTTAGTCTTGCGACATTTAGCTTCAGTGTTATGGATGTATCATATTACCATCAATATTCATAACATACATCCCATATTGGATGGAAGCATGGCCCTTCATGTTATTCATAATACTTAACAACAATTGTTGTTTTTATGAATAACTCTTTTGCAACAAACATTGTGCAATGGGCTAGAGTGTATGAAACTCTAAAATGAATTATGAAAGTAAACCCAGAGGTATTGTATTATTATCAATACTCATAACATACATCTCATTCATAATGAAAGTACGGCCCTTGTGTTATTCATAACATCGAACATAAAAAGTTCTCTTATGAACAACCTTCTTGCAAGATACCTTATGCAGTGGGCTAGAGTTTGTAAAACTCTAAATGAATTATGAAAATAAATATAGACGGCCATACACTAATGGAAGGTATAGTAACATTTACTATGTTCCATGTGTATACCTTAACCTCATTTCTGGCTAGCCTTTTAGGCCATAGTAGCTCTTAGATTGATTCGTAACAGAATGCAATCGAGCAGGTATCTTTGAGATTAACTCATAGTACCCAAGAATTAGTGATTAACATGTTTAACCATAATTCCCAAAAACTATATCTTTGACCAGCCTACTATACATCAAAAACTTGTATGACATTCATACATGAGCTGGATATTCCAGTCATCTTTCTTTCTGCCTTTATAGTTATAACAGTTTAACTTTTAGTATTTCTCCTACTCGCAAAAGAAGCACCCAACATAAGAGTGGCGTTAGCCCCGGACTTCCTAGGCGTGTAAGTCATATTAACACCCTTTGGACACTTCCTTTCTCTTTAAGTTGTTGTTTTATTCACCTTTCATTATATGACAGGCGTTCTTCTGGATCCCTTTCCCAACAGTCAAATGCATAGTAAACACTTTTACTAATACTTGCAAACAAACATTACTTTGCTTGTATCTGAAAATAATTTTCAGTTCCATGAATATCATATAACTATCCCAACTTTCGAAGTTTGGGTTTCATGGAAGCAAACATATTCCACTTGACCGTAATAGAATTCTAGCTTTTGGATCGAAGGACGAGAGTCTCATCATCCATAGCATTTAGCGGGAGTATACAGAAAGCATGCAATAGGACAAAGTCCTTCTCGGCACTTTTGAGGACAATCCTCATATTACGTTACCAATCATAAAGTTTTAACCAGATATTTAACAGCTATTCAATTTTAATAGGGAAAGTGGAAACGCGAGCCATTATTCTACAACTATTTTGCAAGAAAACCTTAGACAGTGTTCATAATTAATTGCACTAAGAATTAAACAAGTTAATTCTACAGTGCGCTCCCACGCAAATCAATATCTCTCATAATTGATTGTGAGTGATTCAAGATCCACATTTCAATTCAACGCCATTGATGTGGACATCACTGATGACGAGAATTTCAATTGGTGGGCAAACCTGCCGATCACATCTCTATGTGACTCTTGTTCATCTTTTGATGCTTGTGTTCCGAGCTCAGGACGATCAAGCTAGAACGTCAAGACAACCAAGTGATCACGCTGCGAGGTCTGACCTCACCCGCCTCACACATCCCTAATCGTTCGTACCCATGTGGACATGGTGCACCCCAAAAAGTTAGGTGCCGTGACGGTGCTACACTTGGGAGAACACTAACTACTTGATATTTTTGTGAGAGATCACCCTAATAAAAAGCGACTACCGCGCAATCAAGAAGGGTGCATCAAAGGGATAAACATCTCAGGCAATTCATAATAGCATGATATGGTATAGCCCTTTCTGACGGAGAAGTCTTGTATTTCTTCGTCTTCGGCATTCACGTCGGTGTTCACCATCGCGAAGATTGCCACCACCTTGTCGGTGCACTAGATAATATCGCTATCTCCATAGCGGATAAAATAAATGAATTACTTAAGGTTGACACGTAGGTCATTAAAGTGCAATCATATGGCTCCAGCCATCATGCCGAATCATGACACGCAGGTCATGTTAATTACATTATATAGTCATCTCATACATAATCAAATTATTATGAGCACTGCTATACCACATCACATGCAAACCATCCTGCAAAACCAAGTTAGACGCCTCTAATCAGTTCATACAAAAAAAAGTTTTACGTGGCTTCTAAGGTTTTGACTTAAACCGCAGCTACCAACGTTTTATCATCAAGTATGATTATTCAAGTTCCTAGATTAACATCTCGAGATGTATGAAGCACAACATCATAAAATCTTGAACCCCATACTAAACTTCATCATACGCATGACCCCCGTGCAGATCATATCTGCAATGCCCTTTCATCTGCGAATTTCATCTTTCTTTTGAATACGGCAGAACCCAAAGAACTGATAGCACTTCCATGATCAATCAGGATCACGGATTGCCAGAACTTTGTCAAATTCCACCATGCTGTCTCCAAATTGAGCAAACGCAAATTCTAGGGAAGCAACAAGAACGTCGGGTAACAGATTTCATCTGTCACCCGCATAAATAATTTTCAGCAATAGATCTCACCTACTCCAAAATTATATTATGCAATACCCATACATCTCCATGTATTCTAGATCGTAACCTGCATCTATGCATAGCACGGCTGATGATGCCACTGTAGGGTAACGCAGCAGAAAACAAAAAATTTCCGACCTACGCACCAGCCCAGGATCAGTATGGAGACTGCATACATGGTTTGATCTTTTTCGTTACCGACTCGTAGCGCAGTGGGAAGTAGAGTCGATGACAAACGGCGGTGCAGATCCCCGCAGCTAGGATTTACAACCTCCCAACCGCGAGGATGTATACCCTCATCTGCTCCTCAGACAACCCTCCGGGAGGTGGTCGAACGGCCCCCCCGGATGGTGTCGCGGACAGCCCTTTAGGAGGACCTCCGAAACTCGAACGGTCACTCGGACAGCCCTTCAGGAGGACCTTCGAAACTCGGATGGTCACATGGACAGACCTTCGGGAGGCACTCACGAACTAAGACCGAAACTATGATCTCTCTACAGAGTTGCACACATACGGTGTCATCAATCCAGCAGGGCTTCGCCGTCCAGAACTAGTTCCTGCCGGAACCCAGACATCCTTACGGCTCTACGAAACTCTTTTCGTGGGAGGAAGAGAAGAAGCCAGATCATTGCATGGCACTAGTATGTGAGAAGGGATGAGTGTGGAGAGCTCCTCTCCTCCTCCTTTTATAGGAAACCCAAGGGGTAGGGTGGTTTCACAAGAAAACCCAAAGTGCACATGAAGGAAGTCCTTCCACAAGGACCCAACTGTGAAACCAAGGGACAAGAGGGGGCTCCAAGGAGGAGTCCCCATGTGGCCGGCCACACCTAGGAGGGGCCCCCCAAAGGGGGCCTCATCCATCCATGTCACCCCCAAAAATATCTTGGGACAAAGCCGAAAATAATGGCTTTCCAAAACGTAACCCCAAAAGAACTTTCACTATTCATGACAACATTTTTCAGCGTCCATTCGAACTGAAAATATTTATGTGGGCTTAGAACATTTCCAGTACCCACCATAATTATTTTCAACGTGTTCTGGAACAATTCCAGTTTAGTGATTTTCATCTGCGAAAAGCATCTGAAGCGGTTCCGGCAGCTCCGGAACATTTCCGGTTTTATGTCAGAAAATTCCAAAAAGCTTCCAGAATGATTCTGGCACCCTCCAAGAATTATCAGGCATGTGTCGAAACCAATTTGACTTAATGGTATATCCCGAAACAACTTTTCGGTATCATCGAAACTTATCCGATGACCTCTCTCTGCGGTACGATTCCGCTGTCCGAAACCATTCCGGTGTCCGAAACTTTTTTCGGTGATTTTCTCTCAGACTCCCTGTCTAGTATTCAGCAGATAGATGACCCTTAAGCATGTGACCCTATAGGTTCGGTGAAGTATAGACATGGTCCGGAACCCCTTCCGATCAATGATCAACATCGGAGCCATGGACACCCATATTGACCCCTATACCCACACGAATGAATATTCGAGTGAACCTCCAGTTGCCGTGTGCTATTCCTGTTGCTTCGCGATATGTTACAAAGACCCGAGGTGAGATTTACTTGCATCCCCGTGGATCAACAACTTGTCCACTATGCTAGTTACCTCGTTACTGGTTTTGTTCTCTTTTCTCGTTTCCGTGTTCCGGCATTCCTATGATCAAATCACACTGTGTCTAGCCAGACGATGATGGATACCATAATGCCGAGAGGGCCCGAGAATATCTCTCCATCATCGGAGGAGCAAATCTCAATCTTGAGCTATCAAGTTACTTGACACACTTTTCCATGAACCCGTAAGCTGCGGTAATAGCCACCCATTTACGGATGACGTTTACCAAATCCCAAAGTTCATGAAGCAAGCAAGAAGAAACTCGATACTCTCATGGTCTAAGGAATCATGCAAACGTTAACCATCTCTGTGTTATTTACCATTAACTTGTGACGAATGAATCCCATAGCATAACATCAAACCGGGTCAATTCAACACAAATGTTTTCTTAACATTGTGCCCTCATAGTTGCTGGCATAGACATGCCCATGATCAGGAAAACGGAACCATCATGCAACACTTGAGCTAGTCTTAGAGGCCAAACTAGGAATACTTCTTACCGTTTATTATTCCACACGTGCATATGAGTCTTCCTCCGAGCCTCGTGGATATTGTTGACTCGAGAATCATTGCAGTTATAGCATGGAACATAAACATAATTATGAACTCGGAGATAAATAATATCATTTATTATTGCCTCTAGGGAATATCTCCTACACGAGTGCCCTGGCAGTTGGCGATGAAGTGGTCGCGCATCTTGTCCTAGGAGGAGACAGATCCTATGGGGAGATTCAGGAGCCAGGAGCTCGTGCCATCCTTGAGAGCCATGGGGAACCATTTCGCCATGATCTTCTCGTCTCCGCTGGCCGCCTCGATGCTCAGCTCCTAGAGCTGCAGGAACTCGGCGGGGTCGGCGGTGCCTTCATAGCGTGGGGGCAGGTCAGGCTTGAACTTGCCCGACCAAATGATGTTGCGAAGCTCCGGGGTGTACATGCGGCACCCTGTTGTGGTCACGGGAGCCCGTCGAGGACGTGGAGCTTGGTCTTGGTGCCCGTGCGCCGCCACCATCATAGGCGGAACGCGATCTTGACATGGGGGTGCTGGAAGCACACGCGCATCTTCTTGGGGCCGCTGCACCACTTGGCAGCTCGCCTCTTCGCGCAGGCGCCTGCCGCGGTGGGTCGCGCCGCGGTGCCACCCGCCTTAGTTCAACGATGACGTGCTGGGCTGAAGGTGGTGGAGGTGCCCTGTGGGCCACGTCGCCCGCGGAAGGCGGCTGCTGAAGCAGCGAGTGGGCCGGTGCAGTGGAGTCTCCAACGGTGCTGACGAGCTTGGCGATACGCTTGAGCCACTCCTCATAGAAGTTGTCGACGGGGCAGTAGCGAAGGAGCTCCCGCTCCATGAGCAGAGCAGCTTGCGTGTTCGCCGGGGCACGACGCGCGTGGGAGGATGAAGCGGCCTGGGTCAGCGACACAGTTGCGGTGCGCCCGTCGCAGCGCACCGAGGGGTGCAGCGATGAAGCTTGCTGCTCGTGGCCGGCAGGGTCCATGGCGGCGTTGGCCGCTGGTGACGGAGGACGACAAGTGCAGCCGTCGCCAGCCAGAGCTGTCTGAGTGACGCGGGCGGCAAGGACGGCCCGGCGCTCAGCGCGAGCCTAATGTGCATCAGCCATGGAAGTGTCGGAGTAGCGGTGGATTGATCGATGAAAGACAGGATCCAACGCACCCCTAGCTGGCGTCCCAAATGTCGGATTTCGGGTTCCGCAAACCCTTGATAGGTTTGAACTCTGGGGTGCATGCAGATATCTCAACCTACCCAGCATGCCTACTCGTGATCTTCTAGGCCTAACGCGTCGAGCTCAAAGGGACAGAAAGACACATCAGTTTATCCTGGTTCGAGCCACCTTACGGTGTAATACCCTACTCCAGCATTTTGATGGATTGCCTCGAAGGGCTGAGGATGGACTAGTATAGTGGATGAACTGGCCTCAGGAGGTGAGGTGTTCTTGAGCTCAAGAGAGATGGTGAGGTTGTCCGATGAGAATGGATCCGATCTGTCCGTCCCCCTCTATGGTGGTGGCTAAGTCCTATTTATAGTGGCCTGGGTCCTCTTCCCAAATGTTGGCAGGAAGGGACCCCACAATGGCCAAATTTGAAGGGGGGACAGGAAGTACATCCTATCCTGACTAAAATGGTCTTCACCTATGAAAAGCCTCTGGTCATGATGCTGGGGTGGGCTCGGCGATGACCTCCGTCTTGCCGTCCTGGCGGTCTTGGTCTTGTTGCACCAGAATGGAAACCTTTGGCGGATTCCTCAGGACTCCGCGCCCGCTGCTTGCCTCCTTTGCACCAAAGAGGAAAGTGGTACCCTGCGCCCGTTGGCGCCTGCCTGTCCTTGGTTGTCATGGCTCACGTGAGCTGAGCCTCGTGAGGTGCACCTTGCATAGAACTCCCCACCCCTCGGGAGCCATCCTGAGGAGGCCGATCCCCTTGGAGGTCTTGGCGTCGTCTGCCTCATGAGGCTTGGCCCCTTGTGATGGTCTTGAGTTGTCGATGCTGAAGCAGAGCCGTACCAGGCCGTCGATGGAGCCGCGCAGTGGCCCACAAGCAGGCAAGTCTGGGTACCCACGTATCCGAAACACCGACAATTATATCTCAGGTAATCCCATAAATGTTGAAACCAATGTTATTGACACCATAACCCTGGAGGAGTACATAAGGGATACTTTCCAGAACGTTTTAGACGCCGAAAAGGAATAGGTATGTGGTACAGTAAGTAAACCGACCCCAAAACTGCTCAAATAGCAATTTTTCTCCGTTTTGGAATATTTAAAAAAATAGGAAAATCAAAAGTTGTCCGAAGGAGACACGAGGCATCCACGAGGGTGGAGGGCGCGCCCTAACCCCTGGGCGCGCCCCCTGCCTCGTGGACACCTCGTGTGCCCTCCGGACTCTGTTTTCTTGCACGATACTTCTTTTGGTCGGTAAAAATTTATTATATCATCTCCTGAAGGTTTTGACCACTGTACCATGACGAAATCCTCTATTTTTGTTTTGAGCTGTTTTCTGCCAGAGTTTCTCAAGGTCAGGCATCATGTCACCCCCCTCCTCCAACAACATGCGCGGCGATGCTTAGTTAATGAAGATAGAGACGAAGCGAGAAGAAATAGGGGAAATCAAGGAAGGCGACAACATCAAGGAAGCCGCAGAAGAGGAAGTCCCGGCAGTAGAAGAAGAAGGATTCTTTCAACCTTACTACAATCATTTCACCTCTACTGAAATTGAAGCTTTCAAGATGATTGAAATAGTTCGCATACAAAACAAGTATCTCACGCGTGAAAATATTTTGTTGCAAGAGCATATCACCGCACTTAAGGGCATTATCCGCAAGTTGGAGCATCTCCTACGCTCCATGTGCGACACCCCGTCATCAACAACTCCATCATCACCACCTCCGAAGAAAGAGACATAAACACATGGGTATGGGCACTCCCCTTGGCAAGAGCCAAGCTTGGGGGAGGTGCCCCTATATCGTATCACCATCACACTTCTATCTTTACCGTTTTTCTTAGTTCGATCCTTTTGGTTATATCTTAATCTAGTAGAATAAAGTTTAGTATGATCTAGCTTTGAGTTTTGTTAGATCCCTATCTATGTAATCGAGTCCATGAGCTATATATAATAAAGATTAGTTTTGAGTTGAGGGCTTTTGCTATCCTGCTATGATCTTGAGGGAATAAAAGAAAGAACAAAAAAACTAAAAATATCATATTGATCTTATGGAAAGTAACGACTTCATATATAAAGAGTATGACGAATAAAAGTTGTTGAGAGTTGACAAACATAGTTTTGGTCATCGTTGCAATTAGTAGGAAGTAATAAAGAAAGAGAGGTTTTCACATATAAATATACTATCTTGGACATCTTTTAGGATTGTGAGCACTCATTAAAATATGACATGCTAAAAAAATGTTGGACAGGGAAGACAACATAATGGGTTATGTTTTCTTATATCCGAATAAAGTATATTTTCATGGATCATCCAACATGTTGAGCTTGCCTTTCCTCCTCATGCTAGCCAAATTCTTTGCACCAAGTAGAGATCCTACTTGTGCTTCCAAACATCCCTAAACCGAGTTTTGCCATGAGATTCCACCATATCTACCTATGGATTGAGTAAGATCCTTCAAGTAAGTTGTCATCGGTGCAAGCAATAAAAATTGCTCTTTAAATTTGTATGATCTATTGGTGTGGATAAAATAAGCTTTATACGAGCTTGTGATATGGAAGAAATAAAAGCAACAGACTGCATAATAAAGGTCCCTATCACAAGTGGCAATATAAAGTGACGTTCTTTTGCATTAAGCTTTTGTGCATTCAACCATAAAAGCGCATGACAACCTCTGCTTCCCTCTGCGAAGGATCTATTTTTATTTTTACCTTCTACCTTTAAACAAGAGTCATGGTGATCTTCACCTTTCCTTTTTACACTTTATCCTTTGGCAAGCACTATGTGTTGGAAATGTCCTTATACATATATCCACGTGGATGTAGGTTTTCATAAAGTATTATTGTTGGCATTACCCTTGAGGTAAAAGGTTGTGAGGCGAAACTATAAGCCCCTATATTTCTTTGTGTCCGGTTGAAACTTCATACCCATAAGTATCGCGTGAGTATTAGCAATTGTGAAATACTAAATGATAGTTGAGTATGTGGACTTGCTGAAAAGTTCTTATATTGACTCTTTCCGATGTTATGATAAATTGCAATTTCTTTGATGACTGGGATTATAGTTTGCTAGTTTTCAATGAAGTTTTTGATTCATACTTTACATTGTGAATAGATTGTTACTTTAGAATAAGAAATCATATGACAATATATATGTTGCTATTCTAAGAATGATCATGATGCCCTCATGTCTGTATTTTATTTTATCGACACCTATATCTCTAAACATGTGGACATATTTTTAGATATCGGCTTTCGCTTGAGGACAAGCGAGGTCTAAGCTTGGGGGGGGGGGGGGTTGATACGTCCATTTTGCATCATGCTTTTATATCGATATTTATTGCATTATGGGCTATTACTACACATTATGTTACAATACTTATTCCTTTTCTCTCTTAGTTTAGAAGGTTTACATGAAGAGGGAGAATGCCGGCAGCTAGAATTCTGGGCTGGAAAAGGAGCAAATATTAGGGACCTATTCTGCACATCTCCAAAGGTCTTGAAACTCCATGAAAGTCAGTTTTGGAATATATTAAAAATATTGGGAAAATAAAGCACCAGAGGGGGGATACCCAGCAGCCACGAGGGTGGAGGGCGCGCCCTACCCCCTGCCTCGTGGGCCACCAGGCAGGCCCTTGATATGTCTCCAACGTATCTATAATTTTTGATTATTCCATGCTGTTTTATTATCAATCTTGGATATTTTATAATCAGTTTATAGTCTTTTTATATCATTTTTGGTACTAACCTATTGACATAGTGCCAAGTGCCAGTTGATGTTTTCTGCATGTTTTTTACATCGCAGGAAATCAATACCAGACGGAGTCCAAATGCCATGCCAATTTATGATTTTTTTACGGACCAGAAGGAAGAAGTTGGGCCCTGGCTGCACCTAGGGAGAGTCCCGAGGAGGGGAGAACCCACAAGGGCGCGCCAGGAGGATCAAGCGCACCCTGGTGGGTTATGCCCACCTCGGGTGCCCCCTGGACCGCCTCTTTGCTCTATAAATACCCCAATATTCCAGAAACCCTAGGGGAGTCGACGAAATATTCATCCAGCCGCCACAGAGTCCAGAACCACCAGATCCAATCTAGACACCATCACGGAGGGGTTCACCACTTCCATTGGTGCCTCTCCGATGATGTGTGAGTAGTTCTTTGTAGAACTTCGGGTCCGTAATTAGTATCTAGATGGCTTCCTCTCTCTCTTGATTATCAATACAATGGTCTCTTGGAGATCCATAAGATGTATGTCTTTTGGCGGTGTGTTTGTTCTGATCTGATGAACTTCGAGTTTATGATCAGTTATATCTTTTTATATCCATGAAAGTTATTTGAGTTTCTTTGATCTCTTATATGGGTGATTACTTATAGCCTCGTATTTCTTCTCCGATATTTGGGTTTTGTTTGGCCAACTAGTGGGAAGAGGTGCCCGCTAGTGGATTCGATCTTACGGTGCTTGATCCCAGTGACAGAAAGGGAACCGACACGTGTGTATCTTTGCTAGTTAGGATAAAAAGATGGGATCCATATCTGCCGCAATAGATAAACGGATCTTATCTACATCATGTCATCGTTCTTATTGCATTACTCCGTTTTTCCAGGAACTTAATACACTAGATGCATGCTGGATAGCGGTCGATGTGTGGAGTAATAGTAGTAGATGCAGGTAGGAGTCGGTCTACTAATCTTGGACGTGATGCCTATGTAATGATCATTGCCTGGATATCATCATGATTATTGAAGTTCTATCAATTGCCCAACAGTAATTTGTTTACCCACCGTTTGTTATCTTTCTTGAGAGAAGCCACTAGTGAAACCTATGGCCCCAAGGTCTTCTTTCCCATATATTTGCCTTGCGATCTACTTATTCCTTGCGTTTATTTTCAGATCTATTAAACCAAAAATACAAAAATACCTTGCTGCAATTTATTTGTTCCGCGATCAATTTATCCTATCTAGAAATTTATCTCACGTCCTTTGCCTATCTTGAGGCGCCGTACCCCGAAAGGGATTGACAACCCCTTTAACACGTCGGGTTGCGAGGTGTTGTTATTTTTGTCCAGGGGCTGTTTACGTTGTGTTGCTTGGTTCTCCTACTGGTTCGATAACCTTGGTTTCATGTCTGAGGGAAATACCTACCGCCGCTGTGCTATATTATCCCTTCCTCTTTGGGGAAATACCGACGTAGCTACAAGCGACATCAGCCCCCAATGCCCATCTTCTGCTATATGGTGTCTTTTGCCCTGGAAAAAATCATAAGGAAGCTTTCGGGACGAATCGCCGCCGTCTCGAGGCGGAACCTGGGCGGTACCAATCTAGAGCTCCGGTGGAGCTGTTCTGCCAGGGAAACACCCCTCCAGGAGGGGGAAATCTTCGCCATCATCATCATCATCGATCCTCTCATCGAGAGGGGGTCAATCTCCATCAACATCTTCACCAACACCATCTCCTCTCAAACCCTAGTTCATCTCTTGTATCTGATCTTTGTCTCAAAACCTCAGATTGGTACTTGTGGGTTGCTAGTAGTGTTGATTACTCCTTGTAGTTGATGCTAGTTGGTTTATTCGGTGGAATATCATATGTTTAGATACTTTATGCATATTAATACCCCTCTGATTATGAACATGAATATGATTTGTGAGTAGTTACATTTGTTCCCGAGGACATGGGAGACGTCTTGTTATAAGTAATCATGTGAATTTGGTATTCGTTCGATATTTTGATGAGATGTATGTTGTCTCTCCTCTAGTGGTGTCATTTAAACGTCGACTACATGACACATCACCATGATTTGGGCCTAGGGGAAGGCATTGGGAAGTAGTAAGTAGATGATGGGTTGCTAGAGTGACAGAAGCTTAAACCCTAGTTTATGCGTTGCTTCGTAAGGATCTGATTTGGATCCATATGTTTCATTCTATGGTTAGGTTTACATTAATTCTTATTTTGTAGTTGCGGATGCTTGCGAGAGGGGTTAATCATAAGTGGGATGCTTGTCTAAGGAAGGGCTATACCGAAGCACCGGTCCACCCACATATAAAATTATCAAAGTAACGAACGCGAACCATATGAGCATGATGAAAACTAGCTTGACATAAATTCCCATGTGTCTTCGGGAGCGCTTTGCTTTATATAATAGTTTGTCCAGGCTTGTCCTTAGCTACAAAAAGGATTGGGACACCTTGCTGCACCTTATTTACCTTTGTTACTTGTTACCCGTTATGAATTACCTTATCACAAAACTATTTGTTACCGATAATTTTAGTGCTTGTAGAGAATACCTTACTGAAAACCGCTTGTCATTTCCTTCTGCTCCTCGTTGGGTTTGACACTCTTCCTTATCGAAAGGACTACGATAGATCCCCTATACTTGTGGGTCATCACACTCTACATATACACTAGCAGGAGCCTAAGCTACAGGCCTACTTGCTTGGGGTTGTCTCTTCACAAGCATAGAACGACGATGGCCACACTGCCGGTCACAGATCCGGCCTGATCCCACCTCTGGGGGAAGGGGACGATGTTCAGCGTAGATGCGGTCGTAAGCGGCGAGGGAGAAAAGACATTGTCCGCTGTATGGGCTGATGCCGCCTCCCAACCGCCCTTCTAGCTACACCCCGACGTCCCAGGTACAACTTCCTTTTGGAGCCGGCTTGATCCACTGCCGCAGCTCCCCACGTAGCTCCATCTCCATGTGTATCTTTCTCTAGTTCTTCTATATTCTATTAGTGATGAGTTTATGTCTCATGAACTAGTGCCAGTACTATTATTCTAATGACACTTCTTCAATATGTTTGCCAACAGGGACGCTCAACTAGATTTTAGTGGAACTACACAAATGCATCGTATGATCCGAGGGTGCCAGCCATCTTTCCTTCGACAGGTTCTACCTAGCCAAGAAATTAAATCCTGTTTAGGGTTAAGGGTTTACGTCGTAGTAACCCCATCAGTAGTTTTTTTTGTACACACTCTCACAACATTTGTCTTTAGTTGTCAAGTAAATATTGGCTATGATCTGTGAATCATTGAGATGCATCAGCATGTGTGTTAGTTTTCCTTTGTATTTGATGGAATCTTGTAACGGGGCAACCTTGGAGTACGAATGAAAATGGAGAAGAAAGTTTCCGTTTTTCCAGAGAAAAATGGAAACGGAGAGAAACCAGCGTTTTGTTTCGTTGGATCACGCCATAGAGCAAAACCAACGTTTAAATCACGTCTGTCGCGTTCGTGTTTCACCCTCTTCCACGGCACCACACCACACGGTCGCTCGGCATGCCACACACCGCAACCCAACTATACGATAACTTTCCCGCCCGCTTGTCGATGGATCATGCCATGGAGTACTAGCACTACTGGAAGAGATTGACAAGGAGGGGGAGGATAGCTAGCTGTAGCACGGACTCCCAAGAACTTTTTACATGCAAGTTGTGGCTGGCCGTGGTGACCTTTGAACGTGGAGCAGTCGTGTGCACTGGGAAGCAGCACGGGCGGGGCTCTCTCGGCCGGCGCGCCACTTCAATGCTGGTGCGTGTGAGAGGTCGCGTCCGCTCTGGCTGTACATCAATGCGGCACTGACCGTTTCTGGCGGGAAGCACGCGCGGGTCATGAAGAGGGTTCGGGTTGGTCAGGAGTGGGCATGGCAGCCGTTCGGACGCCCGCAAACAAGAGATGTTGTATGTAAATATTACTGTGTATATAATTAATAACATAAATAATATGCCAGTTGGACAAATATGATTGGAGATGGAGATGGAATTTTACGTAAACACGGATATGCATGTCTATGTTTATGTATGTGTGCGCGACGACTCTCGCGACTACCCATACACGCCATCGATGTCTCGTTCTCCCTACACACACGCAAACTTAGTACCGCCTCATTTTGTTCCTAGGATAGGAATATCATAGGAGTGGGAAACAATATGAAGTGAGATAAATGGAGTACGACATACAAGAAGAAATGTACATGCACTCACTCTGCCTCCGTGATACCCATGAGTACACGATGGAGCGCATTTGTACATGAAGGGGACCACACGTGAGTGATATAAACTGCGACCTGGAAGCGGGGGCGTGTTTTCGATCGACTTTTCTTTCTTGGTACGTTAAAAAAAGTTTTGTCCGCCAGTTTTCATTTCTTTTTTCTGGGAACGCGCGTATTCTATTTAAAACCACTATGGAGAGATTTTTTACTCCATTGTATATGTAGCCTCTTGTTTGATACTCGCGTCTCGCTCTCTCACCCTCTCCATATATAAACAAGATGATAGTGTCCACTCTATATCTGCGCTCACCGGTGGTCATGGATCCGGCGGAGTCCTGTCCGCTGCAGGAGGTGAGGAGGTCCAGTGTTGACGTTGTCACCGTCGGCGATGGAGGAAGCCGATGCGCACCATCCTCTCTAAGCCGACGCTGGCGCGAACGAAGGTCCTCGCGCCCTTGATCGCTGTCGTCGTGTGGGCAGATCCCGCCCGCCTGCCTAAGCGACATCTCGCCCAGCTAAGGTATAACTTCTTTTGGATTTCATGCTTCATTGTACTGGTCTAGCTCCCACTACTAGGGAAAAGCCTATACACAGAATCTTATCAGCAGTACGCTTCAAAATAACTCGCTGCTGCTAACTAGCAGTAGCGCGGACCACTGAAACTCGTTGCTGAGACAAATATAGCAGTAGCGCGTCCACCCAAAGACGTGCTGCTGCTATAATTCCTATGAGGCCGCCGCGAGGCTAGTTATAGCAGCAACGCGTTAAAATGACGCGCGCTACTGCTACGTAGCATAGTAGCAGCGCATTTCCCCGACAAGCGCTACTGCTAAGTTTCCTACAAAAATTTAGTCCCACCTCGCTCCGTGAAGAGAGTTTCTACCACCTTAAATATGTTACTTGTCACACTTTGACAAGCACTTGATCTTCATTGAACTCTATGTGTAGAATTTGTGGCTGCAATATGAGTCTTCACCTGTTCCTAAACCGGTGAGGACTCATATTGTCAAATCAGATTGTACACAAAAAGATCGTTGATGATCAGTGTGTATTTTTGCATGATGACATATAGCAGTAGCGCTTTACTGTGAAAAGCGCTGCTGCTAGATAGCTTAGCAGTAGCGTGTTTCGCTGAAGAGCGCTACTGCTAAGCCATCCATCTCCCTGATCTCCTCCCTTCGGATCCACTCACACACAGCCACTCAAAATCTGCGCCGCGCGCCCCCGTCGCCCCTCTCCTCCGCGCGTCTGCGCCGCGCGCCCCCGTCGCCCCTCTCCTCCGCGCGTCTGCGCCGCGCGCCCCCGTCGCCCCTCCCCCGTCTGCGCCGCGCGCCGTCACCTCCTCCTCCTTGATGGACTCGGTACCGGCCTCCTCCTCCGTCCTCCCTCTCCACTCGCCGCTGGCCGGCCCCTCCTCGCTCCGCCTTCCTCCTCCGTCCTCCCTCAACTGGCCGCGTCGGCTGGCCCCTCCTCGCTCTGCCTTCCTCCTCCATCCTACTCTCTTCTCCCTCCTCGAGTCGCCCTCCTTCTCCCTCCTGCTCATATGCAACATTTTGATTTAGTTGATATAATTTAGTTGACTTAGTAGGCTAGTTGATTTAGTTGACTTAGAACATTTTGATTTAGTTGATTTAGTAGGCTAGTTGATTTAGTTGACTTAGAACATTTTGATTTAGTTGATTTAGTAGGCTTATTCATTTAGTTAATTTAGTTGACTTAGAACATCTTGATTTAGTTGATTTAGTAGGCTAGTTGATTTAGTTGCCTTAGAATATTTTGATTTAGTTGACTTAGTAGGTTAGTTGATTTAGTTGACTTAGAACATTTTGATTTAGTTGATTTAGTAGGCTAGTTGATTTAGTTGACTTAGGAACATTTTGATTTAGTTGATTTAGTAATCCTTTGCTCATATTGCTTTAGGAAGAATGGCGCCACCACCACAACCACTATGTCAACTGTGCAAGTCAAGATGCGCCAGCAGGCTTGCAACTGGCAAGCTGTTTGGCATCTACTCCCAGCCGAGTTTTCGTCATGCGGCGGTAAGAAATTAGATGAAATGTAATAACTATTTTATTTTTAGTGTTGGCATTACTGCATTGTGTCATTTTGCTTAGTTTACACAGATCATCCCATGCAATGTGAAGTTGAAATTCAACAAGCTGACAGGAGACACTGTGACATTTGAGGCTCCTGGGGGGCATACACTATGGAGGTCGAGAAAGGACGCAATATGTCGCAGATTGGAGGAGATGGACGGGCCCGTTTCGTCGCTCGCATGCATCTTACTGGTGGTCAGTTGATCAGCTTCAACTTCTGAGCAGAAAGACCCAAGCTAGCTGTCATTTATCTCAACCTGGTGGAAGATGATGAAGATGACGAAGATGATGAAGATGATGAAGATAATGAGGACCCACTCGATGAAGATGATGAGGACCCACTTCATGAAGCCATCGTAGCTCAAAGAACAAGGCTGAGTGAGGAGGAGGTGTCCAACCTGTGGGACATAATTCGGCCACGTGCTGACTTTATCGGGGTGCCATTCGTGACCCGCTTGACAAATACCATGGTTGATCGACATGATATGGTATGTTATACTTACAAATGCAAATTAATAGTGTGAATTACTTAGTGTACAGTCCAATGATATGGTATGTTGTGTGGAATCTAGTCGATGATATATATGTTTTAGTGTAGAGTTCGATCACATGCTTATTAATTGATATGTTTTTCTTATTCAGAAATTGGCAAAGAGCATATCTGTGAGTTATGGTATCGAGCCTGATGAAGAAGGCTCAGCTGGACTACGCCTTACTGCAAGGGGCTCCGTCACAACCTGTACTTACCGCGTGGACACGGACGGTCGCACACACTTAAGCTCGGTTGGGTGGAAGAAATTCCTCGATGGCAAGAATCTTCGTGTTGGACAGGCCATCCTAATTACTATCAGGAACACCAACCGCCCAGGCTTGAGGATGATGATTGTCTTCAATATCATCTAGAACTACATATGTGTGTGTGGCTATATCATCTAGAACTACATATGTGTGTGTGGCTATATCATCTAGCTAGAACTACATATGTGTGTGTGGCTATATCATCTAGAACTACATATGATGATCGTCGTCGATATCATCTAGAACTACATATGATGATGGCCGTTGATATGACCATGTACTGCTTGAGGATGCATGTTGGCTATGCATGAAATTGTTACCTTAGTACTCCCTTCGTTCCAAATTACTCGTCGTGGTTTGAACTAAAACCACGACGAGTAATTTGGAACGAAGGGAGTACTACCATACCTAGTAATGGTTTATGAATTTGATATCTACTAGTAGTACCGAGTATCTAGCATCTGAAAGGAGAACTGAAAGTGAAAGGAGAACTGAAAGGGAATGGGGCAGTGGGAAAATGATGAAAGATATAGCAGTAGCGTGGGATGAAGCAATCGCTACAGCTAGTTAATAGTAGCGCGTTCCCAAAAAGAGCTGCTGATATCGTTCAACAGTAGTAGCGCGGGTTGGGGCCGCGCTACTACTATGAGTTAGCTGTAGCGCCTTATTAGTAGCGCGGCCACCCGCGCTGCTGCTAGCCTTTTCCCTAGTAGTGTCCCCAGGTCACTTCATGCGGGTTTTCTTCTATGCCATTACTCCCCACCTCCCCATGTACAATATCTAGGGTTCGTCGGCTGGTCTAAGATCACCTATATTTTTTTACTATTATTGAGGAAACGCCACTCGAAAAGTTCTCCTAGTTTATGCCTTGATGGAGTATACGTGTTTTTCGATAAAAAGTACATGGTGGTTGTGCGGTCATTGTCGATATGCTCATACTGCTGCTGCTAATCTAATAATATCACTGGTTAAATGAAGCAATGTCCATGATAAAGTGAAGTCCCTTTTAAGTAATGTTGATGTCAATCCAGAGGCGTCGATAAATGTTTCTGTCCTGCTTTTTTCCTCGGGTATCCCGGTTTAGTTCCCATCAAGATAATCATGATGCTTCTATTTGTTGCTGTATGTTCCATTAATTTTTGTTGACAAATTAGATGTCGATGTTAATTTTGTACCACTTCCAAAACAAAGTAACAACACTATACCCCTTTTTAATATTTTTGCAAACAGCGATGCGCATCTCCATACCTGGGCATCTCTTCCTCAATTTTAGTGGAACTGCACAAAATTGGATGGCCATTGTTATTCCGCCTCACTGTCCTCTGCCACGCGGTTCTTCTTTCCTTGAGCTTGATTACCGAGAAGAAACAAACCATAGTGAGGATTCGTCGAACTTCATTGGTGCCTCACCCAAACTTGATGCGAAATGGATGATGCATCACCACGATGACCTATCGATGCTCATGGTTGCGTGTCATGGTTGCATCGGCTAGTGAAGCTGATGGATTTTCGACGAAAAACAAGCTGTCTTCCATCAGTGCTCTTTGCTTGTTACCCACAAAGATGATATCCTTCATTAGTTCACCTTTGTTGCGTTGGAGACGCAATCGTCTTTCACGTTGGTGCAATTTTATCACACGATTGGCTATGAACAAAATGTTTCCTCGAAGAAGCATCGACGTTGGTACTAAGAGCATAAGTTTTGTAATGATTTCTAAGCCTTCTAACAACTTTGTCTTCAGCTCCCCTGTAATTTTATTTGTCCAGCTATTAATTAAATATGTGATCAGACTTTGATTGAAAATATGGTGTGGACTAAAAACCTGGATGGACGTAGTAGCCCTCTGTTTTTATTTACTCTGCATATTAGATTTGACTGAAGTCAAACTTCATAAAGTTTGACTAAGTTTAGGCCGAACACAACAAACAATAATTATTGAGAGAGGGCAAACTGCACACACTCTCAAACCTTTCCGATAATTGAAATTAAAATTCTTCATTTGTACACACTCTCACACCTTTCCGATAATTTGGTGCGTGTGCGGTTGTTCACTTAATGGAGGGTAGTGTACCGCACGTGAAGGACAAGAAATGCGACCAGGATGCATGGATCGTTAATTCATCGTAAGTAGTTTTTTTCACTGGTACATTAAATAAAGAGTTTCCTTTCACACTTACACAATTTAAAATGATTGTTATGGAGAGAAAAAGAAAATCACTCCACTATATATTAGTAGTATACACGAGTACTATATAAGTACTATATAAGCTGGAGCCTCAGTGCTTGTTCGCTAGGGTTTGCACTCTTCACACTCTTGCCGCACTACACACAAACACACATGCACACACACACACACATGCCGGAGGCTCAGCATTCCTTTGCTACAGTTTGCTATATTCACAGTCTCTCACCCTCTTCAACAGATCTAAACAGGGCTGTGTTGGCCTCTGTCTCTTTCCTCCCTCACAGCTGGTGAAGGTGTTGTCCGGATCCCGTCGCACCGGGAAGGGGACGAGGTGCAGTGTTCACTCTGTCGCCTTCGGCGAGGGAAGCAATCCGCTGCCGGCCGCGCTATTCTCTTTCACCCCGCGCCTAGGCGGATTTCGGGTTCTAGTAGACCCTTGAGGTTCAAACACTGGGGTGCGCACGAAGATTTCTCCCCTACCAGCTCACGTCTCGAGGTCTCGCAAGGATCTAAGCAAGAAAGATGAACACACAAGGGACACGAGATTTATACTGGTTCAGGCCACCATCGTGGTGTAATACCCTACTCCAGTGTGTGGTGTGGTGGATTGCCTCGGGGGCTGATGGTGAACAGTACAAAGGGAGAACAGCCTCGCGAGGGGCTGTTCTTGAGCTGGTGCGATGAACTACTTGGGGGAGTTCAGTCGCTTCTCTCTCTTTCTCTCTGATCGATCCATTTCTAGATGCCTCTACCCTGTGGTGGCTAGTCCTATTTATAGAGCGAGGCCCTGGGCCTCTTCCCAAATAATGAGCGGGAAGGGCGCCAACAATTGGCCATTTTGAAGGGGAACCTCTGGTACACTTATCCTGACTAAAGTTGGTCTTCGGCTGCCAAAGGCTCTGACGATGACGCCGCCCTGGGCTCCACGATGACCTCCATCCTGCCGTTCTGCTGGTCTTGGTCTTGTTGCACCGAAATGGTAACCTTTGCCTGATGCCCTGGCCTGTGCTTTCCCCCTTTGCACCGAAAGGGAAACAAGGACACTGCGCAGGCCGGCGCCCGCCTGGCGCCCGCCTGGCCTCGATCGTCATGGCTTGCGTCACGGGCTCCTCAGGAGGTGCCCTGCCTTGATCTCTCCGCGTCCTCGCGAGCCTGCCTGAGGAGGCTGCTCCTGAGGAAGCTTCCTGTCATCCGCCCCGCGAGGCCTGGCCCCTCGCGAGGGTCTTGAGCTTGAGCTGATGAAGCTGGGCTGCATTGGGCCCCTATTTGAGCCACGCCGCAGGCCGCGGGTAGGCAAGTCTGGGGACCCCCGTTCCCAGAACGCCGACAGTAGCCCCGATGCCCAATGCGCGCGCGGACTTGGCTTAGCAGAGAAGCGAAGGGGCAAGTGCGAAGTGCCACGGGCCCCATCAGCGTGCGGCCTTGGGCACGTGTGGCGATTGATTGGACATGGGCGTCTCCGCTTCCCCACGACGCCTCGGTAACCGCACGAATTGACAAGTCCCTGCATGCAAAAACGGGTCATGATTACCTGCGATCGTGGAGGCCGATGGTTGGTCTCCACCGGCTATAAGTACGGAATGGCGTGAGCCATTCCAGTTCATCTCCCTCTGCTACTCCTCTTCTTCTTTGCCCCGGCTGCTCGCTATCCCCATGGCTCCGCCGAAGAGGTTCTCGGTCGCGGAGAAGGGAAAGGCTTGTTAGGAAGGGCCTGACTCTCCTCCGACCAATCGAGGCCGAGGCCGCCCCCGCATGCACCCTGCGTCCCCCGTGGTGGCTTCCCGTGGTCGTGGAGGCGGCTCCCTGCGCGGCAATGAGCGCCCTTTCGTCGATGGGAGGCACGCCGTGGCTGGGCGACCCCGCAGGCCACGCTTCCGCTTGGCGGAGGTGCTTCCGGAGTTTGTCGTGTGGTCGGCGGACCCGACCAACACTTGGCTCCAGTTTCCTCGCTTCTTTGTTGGTGAACTCCCGGCCGGCGCTTCGGGCGGCCTATGGCTCCAGGCAGACGACTGCTGCAGCAGGGCCTCCTGGGCTTCGTTGGAGGTCTCTGCCGTCGGGGGTTTGGCCCTGACCCGCGGCTGGCAAACTTTTGCCCGCGCGTGTGGCCTGTGCTAGAGGTGCACCCTGCACTTCAGATTCGATGGCGATGCCACCCTCTAAGTGAGGGTGTTCGGGGAAGACGGTCACCGTGCTGGGTGCTGCCCCGAAGACGATGACCGCGTCCGGGCGCCCAGCTTTGGCGTTGATCGGGACGAAGATGGTGGCAGGCGCGTGGGTAGCGGCACCCAGGGCTCGCCAAGCTTTGGCGACTCTCCTTCAAACACCAGCTGTCGGTGTCAAAACCGGCGGATCTCGGGTAGGGGGTCCCGAACTGTGCGTCTAGGCGGATGGTAACAGGAGACAAGGGACACAATGTTTTTACCCAGGTTTGGGCCCTCTCGGTGGAGGTAAAACCCTACTCCTGCTTGATTAATATTGATGATATGGGTAGTACAAGAGTAGATCTACCACGTGATCAAGGAGGCTAAACCCTAAAAGCTAGCCTATGGTATGATTGTTGTTCGTCCTACGTACTAAAACCCTCCGGTTTATATAGACACCGGAGAGGGCTAGGGTTACACATCGTCGGTTACAATGGTAGGAGATCTACATATCCGTATCGCCAAGCTTGCCTTCCACGCCAAGGAAAGTCCCATCCAGACACGGGACGAAGTCTTCAATCTTGTATCTTCATAGTCTTGGAGTCCGGCCGACGGTGATAGTTCGGCTATCCGGACACCCCCTAGTCCAGGACTCCCTCAGTAGCCCCTGAACCAGGCTTCAATGACGACGAGTCCGGCGCGCATATTGTCTTCGGCATTGCAAGGCGGGTTCCTCCTCCGAATAATTCATAGAAGATTTTGAACACCAGGATAGTGTCCGGCTCTGCAAAATAAGTTCCACATACCACCGTAGAGAGAATAATATTTACACAAGTTCAATCTGCTGACGTATTTCGCGGCATGACGTCACACCACGGCCAAGCCTTTACTCGAATTGTTTTTATTGTTCCACCTCAGCGCGTTTAGCGAAGCGGTTTCCTTGGCATGTCTTGTCAAAGCAGAGATCGTGTCCCCTTATTCCGGGATTCTCATCAATACGGACGTGGTAACCCAACCGCGCCATTAATTGTGGGGATGCATAGTGGGGATGCATAGTTTCGTCCGCCCATATATAAGGGGATAAGGATCCACCTTTTCACCTACGCCTTCCTCCTCCTTTGCTTATCCATCTCCGCGCACTCGAGCTCCAGCGCCCAAGTCCACACATCTCACCTCAACCTTCTCCAACCATGTCCGGAGCGGGAGGCAAGTGGATGGCCTCCTCCGTCATGGAGGGGCGCATCAAAAAGCTGCGCAAGGCCGGATATTTGTCCAGCGATATCGCGCACCGGCTCCCCGACGATGGGCGGGTCATCCCCACCCCCAGGCCCCATGAGAGGGTGGTGTTCCTCCCCCATTTCCTCCGTGGACTGGGCTTCCCACTCCACCCATTTGTCCGGGGACTCATGTTCTACTATGGCCTGGATTTCCATGATCTGGCCCCGAATTTCATCCTCAAAATTTTGGCGTTTATCGTCGTGTGCGAGGCTTTCCTATGCATCCAGCCCCACTTCACCTTGTGGCTGAAGACTTTTAATGTCAAGCCGAAGGTAGTGGGTGGCCGTCAAGCGGAGTGCGGAGGCGCCATGGTGGGCAAGATGCCCAACGTCACCTGGCTCGAGGGCGCCTTTGTGGAAACCATCAAAGGGTGGCAATCGGGGTGGTTCTATGTCACCGAGCCGCTTGACCCTGAATGGGCGGCGGCCCCCGAATTCAGATCTGGCATCCCCACATGGCTCACCTCCTGGAAAGAGAAGGGCCTGTCATGGGGCGATTCGGAGGAGCTGACCGGACTCCAATCCTGTCTCCAAACCCTGGTGAACAAGAAGCTCGAGCTTGTCAACGTAGTCCAGGTCATGCTCATCCGCCGGATTCTCCCGTGCCAACAATGGGACTTCAATTTGTGGGAGTTCGATCTGGCACAGCACCAGACCTTGAGCAGGCTCTTCGACACTACATACGAAGAGGCCTGGAGGGTGCTGTTCAAGGGCGCCGAGGCTCCCGCATCCGCTACCGAAGATCGCGGATTTAGCTTGCAGCGTTAGGCTGGCGAGGTAAACTATATTATCCTTTACGGGATACTTGCTTTCCATAGTTTGACTCTATGTGGGATGTAAACTCCCATTACTTTTAACAGGCCTGGCAGAAGATGGCCGGACAGGTTAACTGTCTGGCTCCCCTTCCAGAAGACCCAGCGGACGCCCGTTTGACAGGGCTGTTGGTCCCGGCGCCTAACATGGTGCCGGAGAAGAAGGCCAAGAAGAAGGCCACGGGAACTCGGAGGAGTTCCCAGTGCCAGGTGTTATCGGACTCATCGTCCGATGACTCCGAGGCGGACTCCTCCCACGAGGACGAGGAGGAGAAGAAAGAGGCCTCTCCCCCAGCTGGGGGAGAGAAGAAGAGGAAGGCTTCCCCAACGGGGGAGGTCGAAGGGTCCAAGAATGGAAGGACCCTTCCTCCGGACTGTTCCACCAATGCCGACGACGGCGAAGAGGAGTGGCCCTCAAGGGCCAAGCCCCTGTCGAGATTGTAAGTGTCCGGATTCCAGAATAACTCATAATTTTTCTTTCGTCGCATATTGTCTTCTAACGCCGAACACAACCGTGTAGTTCGCCCAAGGACGATCTCCCCGCTTCGTCGAGCGGGTCCCTGGGTTTGTCGAATGTGAATAGCGCTTCAGTTCCGACTACCTCCTCTCCCCGTGACGCATACGACGCTGAGGTGGGGTCCCATAAGGGGACTAGCAAGGAGGAGGAGGCCCCGGAGGTGCCGCAGGGCAACCTCCCGGAATTTGGACCGGACTCCGCACCGGAACCTTCGGTGGTTCCGGAGTCCGGCGGGCGGCCACTTCGTAAGAAGGGCGAGACGGCAACGCCGGTGACCTCCGTGCAACCGGAGGTGCCGAATAACTTGCTGGACGCGCTCAACGGTGCTTCCATCGAAGAGGAACACCGCACTGTTATGAGTGCGGTGATTCAGAAAGTTCAGTCCGCCAAGAGCGGGTTGACCGAAGCCTGCACCAGCCTTCTAGCAGGCTTTGAGGTAAGGATTTTTAAGATATGTGAAATAGTACCGCATAGACAGTAGCCCCCGATGCTCAGTTCAGTGTTTGGAAAGAAAAGCCGAACTGAGGATCTAAAAAGATATACGCAGGAGTCTAACACAAATATGTCAATATGGGAATGCAGGTTGCGCTGCTGACCTCTGCCGCACTAACTGCGGAGGTCAATGCCTTGAAGCAGAGCCTCGAGCGGTCCGAGAGAGAGCTCGGCCGTGCCAAGAAGTAGCTCGAGACACGGAAGGTAAGTAACACCTTATTAAATTTGTACCTTATAGAAAAGGATTTGGTTGCAAAAAATGACAGGAATAACGTGGGTATTTCAGGGCTACAAACGAGGTGGCGACCCTGAAGGAGGCGGTGTCCGCGGCAAAATGCAATGCGGCCGTGGAGCGCGCCGAGCGAGAGAAGCAGGAGGCGCGGGTGGCGGAGGTGCGGCAAGAGCTCCAGGCTCTCGTGGAACAACACGAGAGTTTGGAGCGTGACTGAAGACTCGAGAGTCCGAGCTTGCGTCGGCTCTTGAGAGTGCCAAAGCCGCTAAGGCCGAGGCCCAAAAGGCCCTCCAGGAGATCGAGGCAGTAAAGAAAATAGCGGCGGGTAAGGCATTCTGCATGCAAAGCAAGCATGTAAAAGTGAATTACTTGTTACTTACCCGAATTCGGAGCTCTCCAGGAGCGTTCGCAGATCTGCCCCATAGCGTGTCCGATGCTGCCGCGTTCTATAGAGCCGAGGAGGGGAGCTCGACGAAAAAGGTGTTGTGGTCTCAGTATGCTGAGGCCGGACATCCGGTGCCCCTGAGCGACCAGCTGAAGCAGCTGGTCGAGCTCCACAAGGTGGCCGAATAGGCCATGAAGGGTCTCATAGTTCGGCTATGGCCCAAAGAAGCCATGCCTGGGAGCTACTTCGGCCTGGTGCGGCGGCTGGTGGACGCCTGTCCATGGGTTGAGGTCATCAAGCACTCCGCCTGCATTGAAGGTGCCCGTCGGGCCCTTGCCCGTGCTAAAGTGCAGTGGGGCAGGATGGATGCCGAGAAGCTTGTGACGGACGCGCCACCGCCGGGCAAGGAGTATCGCACGCCCGAGATGTACTATAAGGGTGTCCTGAAGGGTGCCCGCCTTATTGCGGGTGAATGCTCCAAAGATGTAATTTTTGAGTAGACTCGCCTTTTGTTATCCTGTGTGCTGAAAACTTTATTCATATGCGCTAAGCAACGCTTTGTTAATTTAAAATATTACCTTCTGTGTGGCTGTTTATCAAATCTGAGAGATGGCAAGTCATTGGCTTTGGCCCCCATGCCACGAGTGCTGGGGTGTTCGGGATAAACTTGAGCGCTCTTGTTCCCATTTTTGGGTCCTTCTAGGAAGGCGCGCAACACAACGAACGAGGCAACCGGACTTACAATGCTTGAACACTCTCACTTAGCCATAGAATTCTATAATTTTAAATTTTGGTGAAGCCCCTTGTGTTCGGAAGGCCGAATTCGGGGCGCTATTCATGCCTGGGGACGGACAAAGCCGGCTCCTTGCTCTAAGAGGCATAATTATTTAGGGACTCGAAAAGACCTCTCGAACAGCGACCAGCTATCGCCTTATCATGACGGTCAGTTTTAGCTTTCTCCACTGAGGTGCTCAACCCAGCTCAACTGGGGCACAATTGTAGTGGTTCTCCCAGCGCTACCTTAGCCGATATAACGGAACGTAAGGTACCAAAACATGGGAGCCAGGCAAACCCAACTATTGACCCAAGACATGATTCGGAGCCGATGCATATAATGCTATAAGTTCGGGGTGCCGCACTTGTGAAAGTGTTCGGACTTATCACACCATAATTTGGGGAACTTAAACCCCTGGTGTATTTGGTTGTACCAAAGCGTACGAGTGCAACATGTCATAAGCGAACATATATAAAAAGGAATGCAATGATAGGCAAAAAGCGATGCATTGTTTATTCAAAAGATACTGCAATAAAGGCAGAATTATACAAATAGTGCGATAAGCGAGGGGTGGGACTATTTAACATGTCCCCCTCCAGGGGTAGGCTGCGGAATGGTATGTAAAACAGGTATAATGCTCGTAACGGAGACCACCTGGATACTCGTCGTAGCCTTTCTGCTTCCCTTGCTGTTGCATCGTGAGCTCGGCAGATCTACTGCTGGTCAGGGCTTATGGAAAACGGAGTCCTGAGAATAAGAAGAAGGAAACAAAAAAAGAATGACACATTCGGGAGCCCCTGGTGTGGTTGATCCGCGCTCTGGGCATGCCATGGTCATGCCCCTCCCCCTATACCCATGGTATCTCCAAAGCGTAGTGATGTACGCGTGGCACTGGTCTTGCAATTTCGCGAGGGCTGGGGTTGGGGCCGCATTGCTACGCGTGCTCCGAACGTGCAAGGTGGTCTTGTTTTAGGTGACACCGGGCGCGCTTGACGGTGTCCGGTCGCTTAACCGCCGGACTCGAGAATTGCCTTAGGAGGCTACTTTGTACTTCCGCCGCGAGAGCCGCTATGTGCTCCTCCGTTCGGAGAGAGCGTTTGGTGTTTCCGTTGACCGTGATGACTCCTCGAGGGCCTGGAATCTTGAGCTTGAGGTATGCGTAGTGCGGCACCGCATTGAATTTTGCAAATGCGGTTCGTCCGAGCAGTGCACGATAGCCGCTGCGGAACAGGACTATGTCGAAGATTAACTCCTCGCTTCGGAAGTTATCCGGGGATCCGAAGACCACTTCAAGTGTAACTGAGCCTGTACAATTGGCCTCTACACCTGGTATGACGCCTTTGAAGGTCATCTTTGTGGGTTTGATCCTTGAGGGATCTATGCCCATCTTGCGCACTGTATCCTGATAAAGCAGGTTCAGGCTGCTGCCGCCATCCATCAGGACCCTAGTGAGGTGAAATCCATCGATGATTGGGTCTAAAACCAATGCGGCGAATCCGCCATGGCAGATACTGGTTGGGTGGTCCCTTCGATCAAAAGTGATCGGGCATGAGGACCACGGATTGAACTTTGGGGCGACTGGCTCCATCACGTATACGTCCCTGAGCGCACGCTTCCGCTCCCTTTTGGGTATGTGGGTTGCGTATATCATGTTCACCATCCGCACTTGTGGGGGGAATCCCTTCTGTTCTCTATTGTTCGGCGGCTGTGTCTCCTCCTCGTTATTGCTTTGCAGCCCCTTGTTGTTGCCTTCGGTGATTAACCTGCCTGCCTGCTTGAACACCCAACAATCTCTGTTGGTGTGATTAGCTGGCTTTTCGGGGGTGCCGTGTATCTGGCACGAGCGATCGAGTATCCGGTCCAAATTGGACGGGCCCGAAGTAGTTCTTTTGAATGTCTTTTTCCGCTGACCGGGTTTAGAGCCTCTGAATCCGGCGTTGGCTGCCGTATCTTCAGTATTATCGCCGTTAATGCAGCGTTTGTGCTTATTGCGATGCGACCTGCCATTGCTGTCTTTGGTATCCGAACTACCAGAGTTTTTGGTTAGGTTGTTACTGCGAGCTAGCCAGTTGTCTTCTCCCGCACAGAAGCGGGTCATGAGTGATGTGAGGGCTGCCATTGATTTCGGCTTTTCCTGTCCTAGGTGCCGGGCAAGCCATTCGTCGCAGATGTTGTGTTTGAAGGCTGCAAGGGCCTCTGCATCTGGACAGTCGATTATTTGATTTTTCTTGGTTAAGAACCGTGTCCAGAATTGTCTGGCCGATTCGTCTGGCTGCTGAATTATGTGGCTTAGGTCATCGGCGTGTGGTGGTCGCACATATGTGCCCTGGAAGTTATCGAGGAATGCGGCTTCCAGATCCTCCCAACACCCAATTGATTCTGCTGGCAGGCTGTTGAGCCAATGTCGAGCTGGTCCTTTAAGCTTGAGTGGGAGGTATTTGATGGCGTGAAGATCATCACCGCGGGCCATGTGGATATGAAGGAGATAGTCTTCGATCCAAACCGCAGGATCTGTTGTTCCATCGTAGGTTTCAATGTTCACGGGTTTGAACCCCTCGGGGATTTGATGATCCATTACTTCATCTGTGAAGCATAGTGGGTGTGCGGCGCCTCTGTATTGGGCTATATCACGACGTAGCTCAAACGAGCTTTGTCTACTGTGTTCGGCCCGGCCGGGATTGCTATATCCGGCGTGACGGTTGTCGTCGACTATCGTAGGGCGCCCACGCGATCCGTAGATCGATTTTGTTTGCCTTGCCTTGTCCTCCAATATGTGTCGCAAGTCTGGCATGTTCCCCCGTGGCATTGTACTTTTCGAGCGACGCCGAGGTGCGGCTTTAGTGAAGGGCCTAGAGGCCTCTCTGTCACGGCCATGAGGTGGCCGGTCGGCCGTATTGTGCACTGGTGATGTAGGTTTATGTGCTTCCTCCTCTAATCGGGGCAGCAGCTTGCGTTTGGGGTAGCTTTTGGAGGGGCGTTCGAGTTCATATTCTTCGGCCGCGAGGACTTCAGTCCATCTGTCGGCTAGCAAGTCTTGGTCAGCTCTAAGCTGTTGCTGCTTTTTCTTGAGGCTGCTTGCCGTGGCCATAAGCCTGCATTTGAAATGCTCTTGTTCGACGGGATCCTCAGGCACGACAAATTCGTCATTGTCGAGGCTTGCCTCGTCTCCGGAGCGAGGCATGTAATTATCGTCCTCCACCTGTTCGTCTGCCGCACTCTCACGAGGGCTGGCTTCTCCGTCCTCCTGTGCTGAATCTTGCTGGAGGGGGTTGTCTTCGGCACTGTCCGGGGTGTTATTATCTCCGGTGCCGGAATCTCCATTCTTGCTGTGGCGGGATTTGGAGCGGCGCCGCTGATGCCGGTGCTTAGGCTGTTTTTTGGAGGGGTCAGCCTCCACTGTTCCATCGCCATTCCCATCCTTTGGGGTGTCCACCATGTGTATGTCATATGACGAGGTGGCTGTCCAGTGCCCTGTAGGTGCTGGTTCTTTGTCGTCTCCGGTATCGTCGTCCATACTGTCGATGTCTTCGGATTCGAAATCTAGCATGTCGGTTAAGTCATCGACAGTGGCTGTGAAGTGGGTGGTGGGTGGGCTTTGAATTTCTTCGTCGTCCGCATCCCAACCATTCTGACCATAATCCGGCCAGGGCTCTCCTGATAAAGAGAGACACTTTAGCGAATTCAAGATGTCACCGAAAGGCGAGTGCTGAAAGATGTCCGCAGCGGTGAATTCCATGATCGGCGCCCAATCAAATTCGATTAGCAGGGGCGCGGAAGGTTCAGGGTCCGGAGAGGAGTCCGGCACCTTGGAGTCACAAGCTTCACAAGGGACAGGGTCGGTATTCGGCTCCATCGCCGTAGAGATAGCAGCCCCCGAGGTGTTGTCCAGCCACCCATCCTCGATTAGCGGCATTGGCTCCGAGCTAAGGGTCGGAGCGGACTCTTGTGCGGCCTCCAGGGCACTGTCCGGCAGTAGAGCTAAATCATGCCCATCGTGACAGTGCGGCGCGCTCGGCTGTGGCTCGAATCCGTCGAAGATCAAGACTCCGCGGATGTCGGCCGTATAGTTCAAACTTCCAAATCTGACCTGATGGCCAGGGGCGTAGCTTTCGATCTGCTCCAGATGGCCAAGTGAATTGGCCCGCAGTGCGAAGCCGCCGAATACGAAGATCTGTCCGGGGAGAAAAGTCTCACCCTGGACCGCGTTGTTGTTGATGATCGAAGGAGCCATCGGGCCTATTGGTGACGACACAGAGGAACTCTCAATGAAAGCACCAATGTCGGTGTCAAAACCGGCGGATCTCGGGTAGGGGGTCCCGAACAGTGCGTCTAGGCAGATGGTAACAGGAGACAAGGGACACGATGTTTTTACCCAGGTTCGGGCCCTCTCGGTGGAGGTAAAACCCTACTCCTGCTTGATTAATATTGATGATATGGGTAGTACAAGAGTAGATCTACCACGAGATCAAGGAGGCTAAACCCTAGAAGCTAGCCTATGGTATGATTGTTGTTCGTCCTGTGGACTAAAACCCTCCGGTTTATATAGACACCGGAGAGGGCTAGGGTTACACAGAGTCGGTTACAATGGTAGGAGATCTACATATCCGTATCGCCAAGCTTGCCTTCCACACCAAGGAAAGTCCCATCTCGACACGGGACGAAGTCTTCAATCTTGTATCTTCATGGTCTTGGAGTCCGGCCGACGGTGATAGTTCGGCTATCCGGACACCCCCTAGTCCAGGACTCCCTCAGCAGCTCCTCCATTGGGGGTCGCGACCAGCCCCTGCGTCATCGCGCCCGCCTAGGGGAAGGTAGCGGGTCGGTGCGCCGTCGCGCCCCGGTGAAGCGAGAGGAGGGAATCTAACTGAGCTCCGGAGGCAGTACGATCCCTCTCCGTGAGCTGGCGCTGATCAAGTCATGCCTGTTTTGCCTTTCTTCCTTTCCTGCGCAAAAAGAGAAAGTAGTGTACGGCCCCGCGGGGGCGTGTTGGATTGTTATCGTTAATTATCGTGATGTTTCCGCTATTCCTGTGCTATGTTTCTGTGTTGTGTGCCCGTGTGCGGGAGTTACTTAACTCGGGGAGGCTTGTCGTGGTCTTTGCCTCCCGAGTCCGAGGCCTTGCCGCGTGCTTCATGTCCTGCAAGGGTTAATCAAGAGGGGTAGCTTCCAGTTTTGGTTGTGGGGGTGACTGACCCAGGTCATGTACTCGCGTCGTGTGCCCGTGGAGTAAGGAATGGGAGTGGTGCTCCCTCAGCGGACTCGGATAGGAGAGTTTCAAACGATCGGGGCAGAAAACACTCGTGAGGGTACCCGCGTACCTCCCTCGCGAGACTTGCGTGAGGGAAAACCGAGGCAAGTGAGAGAAAAAGACAAAGGGTCTCAAGCCAGAGACAGCTACAGCTTCGATAAAAACTTCAAATAGGAAAGAACAAGCCAACTGTAGAAAGCAAATGTAAAAGCCGCGTCCGGCACCTAATCTAGTCTTCGATGTCTTCTCACTAGCACAGAGCTAAGTGCTGCCACTGGACGTGGGCGGAAGCCCCCGAGGCCCGAGGGCGGCACTCCGGAGACTCGTGGCGTGTACAGCCCGACTCATTATTACGTGACAGTGTCACGGACAGCGAGCTTCACAGGCATTGGCCTTCTTCACAGGCACCGGGCCTTCCCCAAAATGCGGTAGCTTCACAGGCGTTGGCCTTCTTCACAGGCACCAGGCCTTCCCCAAAATGCGGTAGCTTCACAGGCACCGGGCCTTCCCCAAAATGCGGTAGCTTCACAGGCGTTGGCCTTCTTCATAGGCACAGGGCCTTTTCCACAAGCACTAGGCCTCACTCAGGGGTAGAATCTCTGGAGATGTTGAACGTTCCATGCGCTCTGGATGGGTACTCCCTCCTGGGTCTCCAAGCGCGCAGAGCTGGGCCTGGAAACATGAACAACCTTGAATGGGCCCTCCCACATTGGAGAGAGCTTGTGCAACCCTTCCCTGGAGAGGACCCATCTGAGCACGAGGTCCCCTACCTCAAGAGTCCTGGGACGGATGTTGCGGTAGTGGTATCATCGCAGCGCCTGTTGATACCTTGCCGCTCGTAGTGCGGCCTCTCGACGGCGTTCCTCCCCTAGCACGAGATCCGTCCCCCGCATGGCGTCCTATTGCGCCTCATCGAACGCCAGGACCCGTGCGGAACGACGCCTGACCTCGTGAGGGAGGACGGCCTCATCTCCGTAGACGAGGAAGAACAGAGTCTCGCCAGTTGGTTTGGTCGCGGTCGTGCGAATAGACTACAACACAGACTGGAGCTCGTCGTACCAGCCCCTGCTGCAGGCCTCCAGCTTCTTCTTGAAGGTCCTGGTTTTGAGGCCCCTCAGGACCTCCGCATTGGCTCGCTCAGCCTAGCCGTTGTTTCGGGGGTGTGCTACCAAAGCGTAGCATATCTGTGTTCCAAGGTTAGCACAGTACGTTTTGAAGAGGTTACTGGTGAATTGTGAACCGTTGTCGGTGATGATGCGGTTAGGCACCCCAAATCGGCTCACGAGGCCCTTGATGAACTTGACTGCGGAGCCCGCGGGGATGGTGCGGACAGCCTCCACCTCAGCCCACTTGGTGAACTTGTCCACGACAACGTAGAGGTAGCGATAGCCCCCTGGCGCCCGAGGGAACGGGCCCAGAATATCCAGCCCCCAAACCGCGAACGGCCATGAGAGGGGTATAGTCTGCAGACCCCCCGCCGGCTGATGGATCTGCTTGGCATGGAATTGGCAGGCCTCACAAGCCTTCACCAGCTCAACGGCGTCACTGAGTGCCGTGGGCCAATAGAACCCGCTGCGGAATGCCTTGCCAACGAGGGTCCGTGATGATGAGTGATGCGCACAGTCTCCATCGTGTATGTCTGCCCGCAGCTCCTTCCCTTGCTCTCTGTAAATGCAACGTATGGACACATAATTTGGTCGCCTCCGGTAGAGCTCTCCATCCTTGATGCAGTAGGCCATGGCCTGCCGCGCCACACGCTCCGCTTCCTCCTCCTTCTCCGGCAGGGTCCCTTGTGTTAAGTAGTTCCTGAGCTCTGCGATCCAGCATCCTTCCTGAGGCTCCAACGCCAGGAGCAGGCGTGCCCCTAAGGCCAGGCCGCAGACCGGGGCTCCCGAGGCAGGTGGCTGAGGGAGCTCTTCCCGAGGTTGCGCCGTGCTTGATAGTGACGGTGCCGCCGAGGGCTTGAACAGTCGCTCCTCGAAGACGCCAGGCTCCTGAGGCAGCCGCCTGGATGCCCTCTTGGCGATGTCATCAGCCTCTAGATTGGTGCCGCGAGGCACATGCTGCAACTCCAGCCCCCAGAACTGCTTCTCCATCCTGGGAACCTCCGCAAGGTAGGCTTCCAAGTGCTCGTCCTTCGGCTCGTATACCTTGTTGGAGAAGTTGACGAGGAGTTGTGAATTTCCCTTGATGATGAGGCACTTTACCCCCAAGGTGATTGCGGCTTTCAAGCCTGCTATCAGGCCTTCATACTCTGCTATGTTGTTGGATACCATTTCTCCGTGCTGGAAACAGAGTTGTACGGCATAGTAGAGCTTGTCTTGAGTGGGAGATACGAGCACCGCGCCAGCCCCCACGCCGTGCCGGGAGAACGCCCTATCGAGGTACATGACCCAGCCGTCTGGTGCCTCGCTTCCCGGGGAAAGTGATCAATCCTCGCCAGCCTCGAGGCCTGGCGCCTCTGCCCATTCTGCCATGAAGTCTGCAAGTGCAGCCCCCTTGATGACTCTGGTCGTGCTGAATTCTAGCTGAAACGCTTGCAGTTCGATGTTCCACTCAGCGACTCTTCTAGCCGAGTTGGGGCTCCTGAGTACCCTTTCCAAGGGGTATGCTGAGACGACCTTGATGGGATGGCCTTGGAAGTAGTGCCACGGCTTGCGTGAGGCCACCAATAGCGCGAGGAGGAGTTTTTGGGGCATAGCATGCCATGCCCTTGCATCCCGTAGCACCGTGCTGATGAAGTACATGGGGTGCTCGACGAGGTTGAGAGTGCTGGCGTTGCTGGCGTCCTTCGGAGGTTGGGGTGCCTCCCGAGACGACGGAGCCCCCAGCGCCTGGTAACTTGGAGGGGCCTCTTCTGCTCCGGGGGTGTTCCCCTGCTGCGGCTGATCCTTTTCGGCTGCGGTCTCGGTCTCCGCGAGGCCTTCTTGGCTTTGCTTTGCTTCGACCCGGACGGTTGCTGTGGCCTTGATCCGACACTCTTCCCTAACCGCCACCAGGGTTGCGCTGGCGGAGTAGGGGGTGGCTGCAAGGTAGATCACCAGGGGCTCCCGAGGACGCGGAGCTACCATCACCGGAGGGCTGGTTAGGTACCTCTTGAGATCCTGGAATGCCTTGTCGGCCTCTTCAGTCCATTCAAAGGGGCCCTTCTTCTTCATCAACTTGAAGAAGGGCAGTGCTCGTTCCCCCAGCATGGAGATGAAGCGTCCTAGCGCGGTCACACGCCCGGTGAGCTTCTGCATTTCTCTGAGGGTCTTCAGCGGGCTCATGTCTTCGACTGCTTTGACCTTCTTCGGGTTGGCCTCGATGCCCCTGTAGGACACGAGGAAGCCCAGGAGCTTGCCCGAGGGGACTCCAAACACACACTTCTCCGGGTTGAGCCGCAGGTCCACCTCATTGAGGCTCGCGAAGGTTTCCTCCAAGTCCTGTATCAGGGTTTTTGCCTCCTGAGACTTCATCACAATGTCATCGACATAAGCCTCAGCATTCATCCCGATCTGCCGACCCAAGGCGAGGTGCATCAGCCGCTGAAAGGTCGCACCTGCGTTGCACAACACAAATGGCATGCATGTATAGTAGTACACTCCACACGGGGTCAGGAAGGCCATTTTCTCCACGTCTTCCACCGCCATCTTGATCTGGTGGTAGCCTGAGAAGGCATCCAGGAAGCACAACAGGTCAGACTCAGCAGTGGAGTCGATGATCTGGTCGATGCGAGGAAGCGGAAATGGATCCTACGGGCAGGCTTTGTTAAGGTTGGTGAAGTCAACACACATGCGTTCCTTTCCTCCCTTTTTTGGAACGACCACCGGGTTAGCCAACCAATCTGGGTAGCGGACCTCACGAATGACCCCTGCCGCCTCCAGCTTGCGGGTCTCCTAGACGATGAAAGCTTATTTCTCAGTGGACTGCCGCCTTGCCTTCTGCTTCACGGGGCGTACGTTGGTGCACACATTGAGGTGATGCTCAATCACTCCCCTCGGGACCCCTGCTAGATGATCAAGTTCCCATGCGAACACCTTCTTGTTCGCGCGCAGGAACTTCACCAAGGCCTCCTCCTGCTCGGGTTCGAGGTAGGCGCCTATGGTGAAGGTGGCGTCAGTGGAACCGTCCTCGTCGACTGGTACCTGCTTGGTTTCCGCCTTGTCTTGGGTGAATAACTGCTTCTTCTTGGTCGGCGCAGCCCCCTTGGGCTCAAGGGCGTCAGTGCTAGCGGGCTGCGCCACCGCAGCCGTCTTGAAAGCGAGCTTGAGCGCCTGTAGTGCATCTCTTGTGTCTCCTGACACGGTGAGGATGCCGCTACACCCGGGCATCTTCATGAGGTTGTACGCCAGGTGAGTCGCTGCCATGAACCAGGCCAAGGCCGGGTAGCCGAGGATGGCGTTGTAGGGGAGGCTGATGGGGGCGATGTCGAAGTCGATTAGCTCTGTGCGGAACTTGTTGTAGGTGCCGAAGGTCACCGGGAGACGAATCTGCCCCAAGGAGGCGGTGGAACCGACTCCGACACCCGAGAAAGGCCTGCTGGGCTGAAGCCACTCTAGTGGCACGTGGAGGAGGCTAAAGGCCTCCACAGAGAGCAATTTGAGGCTAGCCCCACCGTCGATGAGGGTCCTGGTGACGGCCACTTGGCAGATGGTGGGGGTGCACAGCATCGGAAGTGCACCCGAACCGGCGGGGTTGGATGGGTGATCGTCCGAGTTGAAGGCCATGTCGGCCTCGGGCGCCACCCAGCCCGGGGGGGGGGGCTTCTCGGTGCTTGGAGGCGGCGCCGATTTGGCGGGTGAATGGCTTGATGTGGCGGCTCGAAGGTGGCACCTGAGAGCCGCCCAGGAGGGCTGCGACAATCGTGGGTACTAGCGCGGCGTAATGAGCGAGGAAGAGGCCGCGCAGTTCCCCCCAGGAGGTCACGGAGGCCGTCGGTAGGTGGAGCAGCCACATGTGCGGAACGCCGGTGAGGGCCATGGGAAACCAGTTGGCCATCACCCCATCGTCGCCCCCGGCCTTGAGGACAGCGTCCTCATACGCTAGCAGGAAAACCAGCGGATCCGTCGCGCCGTTGTAGCGTGGCGGCATCTCGGGCTTGAACTTGGGCGGCCACTGCACCTACCGCAAGGCGGGGGTCAAGGCTCGGAGCCCCCTGGCCCCAGTGCCGGTATCGGCCGTAGGAGCGGGCGGCGCGTCCGTGGGGGCGCGACGGGCGCGAGACGATTAACCGGCTGGAGTCGGCGATGGGGTGGTGGTGCGGCCATCGTGCCGCACCGATGGATGCAGAGGAGAGGCTTACTGCTCGTTCCCCGCCGGGCCGGTGGCGGCGTTGGCGGCAGGCGACGGGGAACGACGGGGGCATCCGCCGACGGGCGCCGTCTGGGCGATGCGGGTGGCGAGAGCAGCCCGACGCTCGGCGCGAGCTCGGCGAGAGTCAGCCATGGACACGGCGGAAGATCAGACACGACCAGCGGAAGAAAGATTCCGGCTCACTCCTACCTGGCGCGCCAAATGTCGGATTTCGGGTTCCGGCAGACCCTTGAGGTTTGAACACTGGGGTGCGCACGAAGATCTCTCCCCTACCAGCTCACGTCTCGAGGTCTCGCAAGGATCTAAGCAAGAAAGATGAACACACAAGGGACACGAGATTTATACTGGTTCAGGCCACCATCATGGTGTAATACCCTACTCCAGTTTGTGGTGTGGTGGATTGCCTCAGGGGCTGATGGTGAACAGTACAAAGGGAGAACAGCCTCGCGAGGGGCTGTTCTTGAGCTAGTGCGATGAACTACTTGGGGGAGTTCAGTCGCTTCTCTCTCTTTCTCTCTGATCGATCCGTTTCTAGATGCCTCTACCCTGTGGTGGACAGTCCTATTTATAGAGCGAGGCCCTGGGCCTCTTCCCAAATAATGAGCGGGAAGGGCGCCAACAATTGGCCATTTTGAAGGGGAACATCTGGTACACTTATCCTGACTAAAGTTGGTCTTCGGCTGCCAAAGGCTGTGACGATGACGCCGCCCTGGGCTCCACGATGACCTCCATCCTGCCGTTCTGCTGGTCTTGGTCTTGTTGCACCGAAATGGTAACCTTTGCCTGATGCCTTGGCCTGTGCTTGCCCCCTTTGCACCGAAAGGGAAACAAGCACACTACGCAGGCCGGCGCCCGCTTGGCCTCGATTGTCATGGCTTGCATCACGGGCTCGTCGGGAGGTGCCCTGCCTTGATCTCTCCGCCTCCTCGCAAGCCTGGCTGAGGAGGCTGCTCCTGAGGAAGCTTCCTGTCGTCCGCCCCGCGAGGCCTGGCCCCTCGCGAGGGTCTTCAGCTTGAGCTGATGAAGCTGGGCTGCATTGGGGCCCCACTTGAGCCACGCCGCAGGCCACAGGCAGGCAAGACTAGGGACCCCTTCTTCCTTTCTATCGTACATAGTCTAGGCAGATCCGGCCTCCTGCCGCTCGCCTAGCCGCATCCCGAGGACCCTAAGGTTTAACTTTCATTCAAACCGCAATTGCTCTAGCTGCATGTGGATCCTTTTTGATTCTGTAGTCGAATCTAGGTCTTGGTTCAAATAGGAAATAATGGCGGGGTGGGGTGGAGCATGAATCTAGGACGTGGTTCAATGAGGAAAGGAAGGAGGCAAAGTTGTATAGACTGGCTATCCAGCCGCTTTGCTGGTCGAAAAGGGAAAAAGGGGGTAACCCAGTACACACATATGTAAGGAACCGATCTCTTTGTTGAAAAAGGAAAGAAACTGGGGGGTCGGGTAGTTTGTCCAGGACTAGATTTGATGCCCTTGCATAGGAAAAGGGTTCAAAGAGAACAAATATGGGACAAACGCAGATATGTTGCTTGGCAACATACTCTGCATCACCCATTTATACTTGTGGAGGCACATGGTGTTGGCATGTCCCATGTCCCATGTTCCATACAACTATTTTGCTGTTGTAAATCTAAGAATGCCGCTGGAAAATTGAAGCAATGCCACTGTTAAAAGTAAATTGCATTTTTAACAAATGTTATTTTAAGAGAATTTCTCTTTTAATATGAATCAATGCAACCGTTTTAGAAATGCTACTGTCCTATACTTTGTTTTCCATCAAGATAAGGTAGATGCTTCTTTTTGTGGCCGCATGTTTCATCCTCCTTTATTGGCCAGTATTTGTTTCCTTTTTTGCCTTTGTTAAAACATTGATATCTATTCAACTTGTTGCTATTGTGACATTTTTCTTCGCTACGCTGAACACTTTTGTTTTAAGAGTGTTTTGTGCAGTTCAACTTGAATGGCACACCGGCAACTTTGCTTAATTTTGGTGGAACTGCACAAAAGGAGATCAAATTTCCATATATGTATTGAGATTTATTTCAAGTCCTCCTTGCGATTTGTTTCAAATCTTGGTCAAGAAAGGTCAGTACCGACTTTCATCCACATGATGGTGCAGTGTGCTTTGAGATGTTGTGCTACCTGTATTGGTACTATTTTGGATAAATGTTGAATTGAAGCTATTCAACTGATGTCTTTTACCACTTAAGTGAGCAAAAATTGTTCCAACCCAGACATGATGCTTGTTTCTTTGTTACAACACACCCCCTTTATAAGTAGATGGAAGCACATGGTAATGTTGTGCCCACTCTCCCCTGGAACTGTTTATGCGTTTTGTTAATCTAATGCCGCTAGTAAAATTAAGCAATGCCACTCTCAGAATTAACTACTGAATCTTAGTTCAAAACTGCAACACTTGTTAGGGATCGACGGGAGTACCATTTCTGTTAGGGATCGGCCGGAGTACATGTTTAAAAAAAGTATTGTTGAGATAATGTCTCTGTTATGATATATCAGTTATAGTGTTTTACAAATGGTACTATCCTGCTTGGTAGTTATTTCTACATGTTTAACCAAGGTATTGTTAAGATAATGTCTCTGTTAATATGAATCAGTCGCATTGTTTTAGGAATGGTACTTTTCTGGTTTGTCGTTCTTTATACATGTTGAAACAAGGCATTGTTAAGATAATGTCTCAGTTCATATGAATGAATCACACTGATTGAGAATTGCTACTCTCCTGCTTTGTTTCCCATTAAGATAACGTAGATCAGTAGATGTTTTTCTTCTGGGAGTATAAGTCATCAACTGCTATTTCTCAGTAATTGTTTCCCTTATACCTATTGTTGCATACAAGGATATCAAAACTTCTTCTCGGTTTTATTTCGACTTTGATTTTAGTTGAACTGCACAAAAGGAGCCAATGTGTTAAGGAAAACTGTTGCATTACTGGGTCCAGTTGGTCTTACCACTTTGCATAAAGAAGCATTCACTGTTTGTGCTACATTACAGAAGGAATGATCGAGAAGCTTTAGAGTATTGTAGACGCTAGTGACATGACTAGTCTGCAGACCAAGGAAAAATCAAGTCAACAGCATGTGGGGTGCAAAATTCACTCCACAAGGAAAGAGATTACCAAGTCAGTCACGGACGCAACTATAACAAACAAGGTCAGTATCGGCCTTCATCCACATGATCGTGCTTTGTTATGTTGTGCTGATTACATTGTTGTATTGTTTTGAATAAATGTTTAATTCAAGCTATTGTATTGTTGTCTTTTCCTGTTAAGATAATGAAGATGATTAAAGTTGTAAGCGCATTTTAATCAACTAGTACCACTATTATATTCATCATGCTTTTTTCTGTATTTATGTAGAAAGGGTTGCTCAGCTTGATTTTAGTGGAACTGCACAAAATGTTCAGATGGTTTGTGTCCTCCGTAATACTTCATCATGCACAATACATCGAATGGTTCTCCAATCATTCGTCGTCACCTTGAGCCACCGGATTGTCTACTTGAATGGAGATGCCAATGTGTTTAACGCTTTGCAACATATAAATATGAAATCCACCATGCTACTCAAGACATTGTTGATTTTAGTGGTACTGCACAAAAAGATATGCTGGTTAATCTGGCTCCCATGTACCATTGCAATGTGGAAACTGATGACAAACCATGCCCGTCTGAATGGAGCTACCAACGTCTTCAAGGCAGAAGAACTCCCCCAAGTTCAAGGGAAAGAACTTTGTCTAGCAGAATACTACCTTTAAGAAGGGTAAGAAGAAAGACAAAAGGAGAGTTTGTCGCTTTACTTGTGGTTCAGAGGAACACTGGGCAAACAAGTGCCCAAACAAGTACAAGAAACCAGGACAGGACTCCAAGTCTGTCAATGTCACTCTAAGCAACAATAATGGGGCATCTGGGTATGGTAATCTGTTTACCGTACTTTCAGTTTGTTAGTCCACCGATTGGTGGGTTGACACTGGGGCCAATATTCATGTGTGTTCTGATGTGTCTTTGTTTTGTAGCAACATATAAATACGAAATCCACAGGGATGCTCAGCTTTATTTTAGTGGAACTGCACAAAATGTTCAGATGGTTCATGTCCTCCATAATACTTCATCACGCACAATACATCGAATGGTTCTCCAATCATTCGTCGTCACCTTGAGCCACCGGACTATCTACTTGAATGGAGCTGCCAATGTGTTTAATGCTTTGCAACATATAAATATGAAATCCAGCATGCTACTCAAGACATTGTTTGATTTTTGTGGTACTTCACAAAAAGATATGCTGGTTAATCCGGCTCCCATGTACCATTACAATGTGCAAACTGATGACAAACCATGCCCATCTGAATGGAGCTACCAACGTCTTCAAGGCAGAAGAATTCCCCCAAGTTCAAGGGAAAGAACTCTGTCCAGCAGAATACTACCTTTAAGAAGGGTAAGAAGAAAGACAAAAAGAGAGATTGTTGCTTTACTTGTGGTTCGGAGGAACACTGGGCAAACAAGTGCCCAAACATGTACGAGAAGCCAGGACAGGACCCCAAGTCTATCAATGTCACTCTAAGCAACAATAATGGGGCATCTGGGTATGGTAATCTGTTTACCGTACTTTCAGTTTGTCAGTCCACCGATTGGTGGGTTGACACTAGGGCCAATATTCATGTGTGTGCTAATGTGTCTTTGTTTTCTAGCAGCATATAAATACCAACACCACAGGGATGCTCAGCTTGATTTTAGTGGAACTGCACAAAATGTTCAAATGGTTCGTGTCCTCCATAATACTTTATCATGCACAATACATTGAATGGTTCTCTAGTCATTCGTCGTCACCTTGAGCCACCGAACTATCAGGTGACAAACTGATGAAGACCCTGCCCGTTCCACAATCATAGGCATTACACAATTTGAATGGAAAAAGCTTGTCAAAGTTTAATCATTGATGTTAGCTAGAAGACATTAGTTTAACATATTGGAATTGGAAAACCTTGTCAAATTTTGCTCATTGACGTTAGCCAGAAGACATGCATTTTGATATTTATGAGTGGGATACTACGTCTTGAGCTTGCGTTGGTTTTCCTCGAAGAGGAGAGGGTGATGCAGCAAAGTGTAGCGTAAGTATTTCCCACAGTTTTGAGAACCAAGGTATCAATCCAGTAGGAGGCTCCTCAAAAGTCCCACGCACCTACACAAACAAACTGAGAACTCGCAACCAATGCAATAAAGGGGTTGTCAATCCCTTCACGGCCACTTACGAAAGTGAGATCTAATAAAGATAGTATGACAAGATAAATATATTTTTGGTATTTTATGATATAGATGCAAAAAGTAAAGATGCAAATAAAGATAGATTGAAAGCAAATATGATAAGAGATAGAACCGGGGGCCATAGGTTTCACTAGAGGCTTCTCTCAAGATAGCATAAGTATTACGGTGGGTGAACAAATTACTGTCGAGCAATTGACAGAAAAGCGCATAGTTAGGAGATTATCTGGGCATGATCATGCATATAGGCATCACGTCCATAACAAAGTAGACCGACTCCTGCCTGCATCTACTACTATTACTCCACACATCGACCGACTCCTGCCTGCATCTAGAGTATTAAGTTCATAAGAACAGAGTAACGCATTAAGCAAGATGACATGACGTAGAGGGATAAACACATGCAATATGATATAAACCCCATCTTGTTATCCTCGATGGCAACAATACAATACGTGTCTTGCAACCCTTTCTGTCACTCAGTAAGAACACCGCAAGATTGAACCCAAAGCTAAGCACTTCTCCCATGGCAAGAAAGACCAATCTAGTAGGCCAAATCAAACTGATAATTCAAAGAGGCTTGCAAAGATAACTCAATCATACATAAAAGAATTCAGAGAAGATTCAAATATTATTCATAGATAAACTTGATCATAAACCCACAATTCATCAGATCTTGACAAACACACCGCAAAAAGAGTTTACATCGAATCGATCTCCACAAGAGAGGGGGAGAACATTGTATTGAGACCCAAAAAGAGAGAAGAAGCCATCTAGCTAATAACTATGGACCCCTAGGTCTGTGGTAAACTACTCACAACTCATCGGAGGGGCAAGGATGTTGATGTAGAGGACCTCCGTGGTTGATTCCCCCTCCGGCAGAGTGCCGGCAAAGGCTCCAAGATGGGATCTCATGGATACAGAAGGTTGCGGAGGTGGAAATTGTGTTTCTTGGTGCTCCTGGATGTTTTCGGGATTCGTAGGTATATATAGGAGGAAGAAGTATGTCGGTGGCCGCCCGAGGGGCCCACGAGACAGGGGTGCGTGCCCTATAGGGGGGCGCGGCCCCCTATCTAGTGGGGCCCTCGGGAGCTTCTTGACTTGCACTCCAAGCTCTCCGGATCATGTTCGTTCCAAAAATCACGCTCCCGAAGGTTTCATTCCGTTTGGACTCCGTTTGATATTCCTTTTCTTCGAAATACTGAAATAGGCAAGAAAAACAGCAATATGGGTTGGGCCTCCGGTTAGTAGGTTAGTCCCAAAAATGATATAAAAGTGTAAAAATAAAGCCCATAAACATCCAAAAGGGGTAATATAATAGCATGGAACAATCAAAAATTATAGATACGTTGGAGACGTATCAAGCATCCCCAAGCTTAATTCCTACTCGTCCTCGAGTAGGTAAATGATAAAAAGAGAATTTTTGATGTGGAATGCTACCTAGCATAATTCATAATGTAATTTTCTTTATTGTGGCATGAATGTTCAGATCCAAATGAATACAAAATAAAAGTTCATATTGACATAAGAGATAGTAATACTTCAAGCATACTAATCAAAGTAATCATGTCTTCTCAAAATAACATGGCTAAAGAAAGTTATCCCTACAAAATCATATAGTCTGTCTATGCTCTATCTTCATCACACAAAGTATTTAATCGTGCACAACCCCGATGGCAAGCCAAGCAATTGTTTCATACTTTAATAATCTCAAACTTTTTCAACTTTCATGCAATACATGAGCGTGATCCATGGACATAGCACTATATGTGGAATACAAGGGTGGTTGTGGAGAAGACAAAAAAGGAGAAGATAGTCTCACATCAACTAGGCGTATCAATGGGCTATGGATATGCCCATTAATAGATATCAATGTGAGTGAGTAGGGATTGCCATGCAACAGATGCACTAGAGCTATAAATGTATGAAAGCTCAACAAAAGAAACTAAGTGGGGTGCATCCAACATGCTTGCTCACGAAGACCTAGGGCACTTTGAGGAAGCCCATCATTGGAATATACAAGCCAAGTTCTATAATGAAAAATTCCGACTAGTATATGAAAGTGACAACATATGAGACTCTCTAACATGAAGACCATGGTGCTATTTTGAAGCACAAGTGTGGAAAAGGAGATAGTAGCATTGTCCCTTCTCTCTTTTAATCTCATTTTCTTTTTTTTCTTTTCTTTTTCTTCTTTTTTTCTTTTTTTTCTTTGGCCTTTCTCTTTTTTTTGGCCTTTCTCTTCTTTTTTTTCTTTTTGTAAAGTCCGAAGTCTCATCCCGACTTGTGGGGGAATCATAGCCTTCATCATCCTTTCCTCACTAGGACAATGCTCTAATAATGAAGATCATCACACTTTTATGGATTTACAACTCAAAGTTAGAACAAGATATGACTCTATATGAATGCCTCCAGCGGTGTACCGGGATATGCAATGAATCAAGAGCGACATGTATGAAAATTATGAAGGTGGCCTTGCCACAAATATGATGTCAACTACATGATCATGCAAAAAGCAATATGACAAAAGTAATGCGTGTCATATTAACGAAACGGTGGAAAGTTGCATGGCAATATATCTCGGAATGGCTATGGAAATGCCATGATAAGTAGGTATGGTGGCTGTTTTGAGGAAGGTAAATGGTGGGTGTATGGTACCGGTGAAAGTTGCGCGGTACAAGAGAGGCTAGCAATGGTGGAAGGGTGAAAGAGTGCGTATAATCCATGGACTCAACATTAATCAAAAAACTCATATACTTGTTGCAAAAATTTAGAACTCATCAAAAAACAAAGCACTACGCGCATGCTCCTAGGGGGATAGATTGGTAGGAAAAGACCATCGCTCGTCCCCGACCGCCACTCATAAGGAAGACAATCAATAAATAAAATTGTGCTCCGACTTCATCACAAAGCGGTTCACCATACGTGCATGCTACGAGAATCACAAGCTTCAACACAAGCATTCTTTAAATTCATAATCACACAACTAGCATGACTTTAATATCACTACCCCCATATCTCAAAACAAATATCAAGCATCAAATTGATCATAGCATCCAATGCACTTTCTATATAGTTTTTATTATACCCAACTTGGATGTTCATCATTCTAGGACCAACTTTATCATCATAGCAAATACCAAGCTGTTCTAAAAGACTCTCAAAATAATATAAGTGAAGCATGAGAGACTAGCAATTTCTTCAAAATTAAGACACCACCGTGCTCTAAAAGATATAAGTGAAGCACTAGAGCAAAAACTATCAAACTCAAAAGATATAAGTGAAGCACATAGAGTATTCTAGCAAATCCTAATCAAATAGGCTTCTCCCAAAAGGTGTGTACAGCAAGGATGATTGTGGTAAACTAAAAAGCAAATACTAATATAATACACGACGCTCCAAGCAAAACACATATCATGTGGCGAATAAAAATATAGCTCCAAGTAAAGTTACCAATGAACGAAGACGAAAGAGGGGATGCCTTCGCGGGGCATCCCCAAGCTTAGGATTTTCGCTATTCCTGAATATCTTGGGGTGCCATGGGCATCCCCAAGCTTAGGCTCTTGCCACCCCTTATTCCATAGTCCATAAAAGCTTTACCCAAAACTTGAAAACTTCACAACACAAAACTCAACAGGAAATCTTATATGCTCCCTTAGTGAAAGAAAACAAAACCACCACATAATGTACTGCAATGAACTCATTCTTTATTTAATTTGGTGTTAAACCTACTGTATTCCGACTTCTTTGTGGTTCACATACTGAATTACTAGCCATAGATGCATGGAAATAAGCAAACAACACACGAAAAACAGAATCTGTCAAAAACAGAACAGTCTGTAGAAATCTCTAACTAACGCAAACTTCTGGAACTCTAAAAATCCTACCAAAATAGGAAGTCCTGGACAATTTGTTTATTGAACATCATTAAAAATAGTCAACGCAAAAGCACGTTCCTGTGATTTAAAAAAATTATATTCGTGCGTGCAAAGTTTCTGTTTTTCAGCAGAATCAAATCAACTATCATCGTAGGTTATCCTATAGGTTCTACTTGGCACAAACACTAATTAAAATATAAAAACACATATAAACAGAAGGTAGATGCAAGATTTATTCCTAAACAGGAGCAAAAACAAAAAACATAAAGAAAATTGGGTGGCCTCCCAACTAGCGCTATTGTTTAACGCCCTAGCTAGGCATAAAAGCAAGGATAGATCTAACGAGTACCGTCTTTGACACTAAATTCATAAGTAGCACGCATGATAGATTCATAAGGTAATTTGACTTTCTTTCTTGGAAAGTGCTCCATGCCTTTCTTTAAAGGAAATTGGAATCTAATGTTCCCTTCCTTTGTAAATAATCACACCAATCGTTCTAAGGAAAGGTCTACCAAGAATAATAGGGCAAGAAATATTGCAATCTATATCAAGAACGATAAAATCTACGGGCACCAAATTTCTATTTGCAACAATAATAACATCATTGATCCTTCCTATAGGATTTTTAATGGTGGAATCCATAAGGTGCAAATTTAAAGAACAATCATCAAGATCATGGAAACCTAGAATATCACATAAAGTTTTCAGAATCATGGAAACACTAGCACCCAAATCACACAAAGCAAAACACTCATAATCTTTACTTCTAATATTTATTGTAGGTTCCCACTCATAATTAAGTTTTCTAGGTATAGAAACTTCCAAATTAAGTTTTTCATCATAAGATTGCATCAAGGCATCAACAATATGTTTGGTAAAAGCTTTGTTTTGACTATAAGCATGAGGAGAATTAACAACGGATTGCAACAAGGAAATACAACCTTTTAAAGAGCAATTATCATAATCAAATTCCTTGAGATCCGAGATAGTAGGTTCTATATTATTAGAAGTTGAGGATTCTCAAATCTCTATTTTACCAAATTTAACATCAAGATCTAAAGACTTCGAATTTTTGGGACGCCTTCTAGGAAAAGTTGATTCATCATCACTCCCATAATCATCAAAATTCATATTGCAAAACATAGATCTAATCGGAGACGCATCAATAACTTTAAGATCCTCATCATTATTTTCATGAAGACTAGAAGAACACGCTTTTATAAATATTTCTTTTTTAGCACGCAATGTAGCGGTTCTTTCCTTGCACTCGTCAATGGAAGTTCTCATTACTTTGAGAGACTCACCGATAGCATGCTTAGGAGAAGAAGATCCAAGTTTAAGAGAATTAACATCAAGCGAAAGTCTATCAACGTTCCTAGCCAAATCATCAACTTTGAGCAATTTTTCTTCAAGCAAAGCATTAAATTTCTTTTGAGAATTCATAAATTCTTTCACACTATTCTCAAAATCAGAGGGCATCTTATTAAAATTACCATAAGAATTATTGTAGGAATTTCCATAATTATTAGAGGAATTAATAGGGAACGGTCTGGCATTAAAATTTCCTCTATAAGCATTGTTTCCAAAACTATTCCTACCAACAAAATTCACATCCATAGATTCATTATTATTCTCAATCAAGGAAGACAAAGGCATATCATTGGGATCAGGAGGAGTATTTTTAGTAGCAAACATCTTCATAAGTTCATCCATCTTTCCACTCAAAACATTAATTTATTCTATAGCATGCACTTTTTTTTACCAGAAGATCTTTCGGTGTGCCACTGAGAATAATTAGCCATAATATTGTCAAGCAATTTTGTAGCATCTCCTAACGTGATTTCCATAAAGGTGCCTCCTGCGGCCGAATCTAAGAGATTTCTAGAAGCAAATTTCAAACCGGCATAAAATTTTTGTATGATCATCCATAAATTCAAAACATGAGTAGGGCAATTGCGAAGCATCAATTTCATTCTTTCCCAAGATTGGGCAACATGCTCATGATCAAGTTGTTTAAAATTCATAATATTGTTCCTAAGAGTGATGATCTTAGCGGGAGGAAAATACTTAGAGATAAAAGCATCTTTGCACTTGTTCCAAGAATCAATACTATTTTTAGGCAAAGACGAAAACCAAACTTTAGCACGATCTCTAAGTGAAAACGGAAATAACTTCAATTTGACAATATTGTTATAAGTACCTTTCTTCTTTTGCATATCACATAAATCAACAAAATTGTTTAGATGAGTAGCGACATCTTCACTAGGAAGGCCGGCGAATTGATCTTTCATAACAAGATTCAGCAAAGTAGTATTGATTTCACAAGACTCAACATCATTAATAGGAGAAATCGGAGTGCTAAGGAAATCATTATTATTGGTATTCGAGAAATCACACAATTTGGTATTATCTTGCGCCATGGCAAAAAGTAATCCAACACACAAGCAAACAGAAAAATGACAAGCGAAAAGAGAGGAGGAGATTTGGAAAGAGAAGGCGAATTAAACGGCAAGGGTGAAGTGGGGGAGAGGAAAACGAGAGGCAACTGACAAATAATGTAAATGCGAGGGAGATGGGTTTGTGATGGGTACTTGGTATGTCTTGACTTGAGCGAAGACCTCCCCGGCAACGGCGCCAGAAATCCTTCTTGCTACATCTTGAGCTTGCGTTGGTTTTCCTCGAAGAGGAGAGGGTGATGCAGCAAAGTGTAGCGTAAGTATTTCCCTCAGTTTTGAGAACCAAGGTATCAATCCAGTAGGAGGCTCCTCAAAAGTCCCACGCACCTACACAAACAAACTGAGAACTCGCAACCAACGCAATAAAGGGGTTGTCAATCGCTTCACGGTCACCTGCAAAGTGAGATCTAATAAAGATAGCATGATAACATAAATATATTTTTGGTATTTTATGATATAGATGCAAAAAGTAAAGATGCAAATAAAAATAGATTGAAAGCAAATATGATAAGAGATAGACCCGGGGGCCATAGGTTTCACTAGAGGCTTCTCTCAAGATAGCATAAGTATTACGATGGGTGAACAAATTACTGTCGAGCAATTGATAGAAAAGCACATAGTTATGAGATTATCTGGGCATGATCATGTATATAGGCATCACGTCCATAACAAGTAGACCGACTCCTGCCTGCATCTACTACTATTACTCCACACATCGACCGACTCCTGCCTGCATCTAGAGTATTAAGTTCAGAAGAACAGAGTAACGCATTAAGCAAGATGACATGATGTAGAGGGATAAACACATGCAATATGATATAAACCCCATCTTGTTATCCTTGATGGCAACAATACAATACGTGTCTTCCAACCCTTTCTGTCACCGCAAGATTGAACCCAAAGCTAAGCACTTCTCCCATGGCAAGAAAGACCAATCTAGTAGGCCAAAACAAACTGATAATTCACTACTAGGGAAAAACCTATACACAGAATCTTACCAGCAGCGCTCCTCAAAATACCACGCTACTGCTATTTAGCAGCAGCACGTTTAACCAAAACGCGCTGCTGACAGGAAAATAGCAGTAGCGTGTCCACCACAAACCGCGCTACTGCTATAATTGCCATGACCTCACCCCCCGCTAGTTATAGCAGTAGCGCGCTGTACCGAACAGCGCTACTGCTATAGAAGTTAGCAGCAGGGCGCTTCTAGGAAAACCGCTACTGCTAAGATCAGCCCACAAGTTTAGTCCCACCTCGCTCCGTGAACAGGGTGTTTACCACCTTAAATATGTTATTTCTGAAACTACCACAACCAGTTGGTCTTCACTGAACTCTATGTGTAAAATTTGTGGCCGCAATATGAGTCCTCTCCGGTTCCTACCGGAGGGGACTCATATTGACAATTCAGATTGTACACAAAAAGATCATTGATGTCCAATGTATTTTTGCATTGACAATTCAGATTGTACACAAAAAGATCATTGATGGCCAATGTATTTTTGCATTGATGTATTTTTTGTATAGTTACACTTAGCAGTAGCGGTTTATATGCAAAGCGCTACTGCTATTCAGATTAGCTATAGCACGTTTTGGCAAACGCGCTACAACTATCCCTACCTTATCCCCACGCGCACGACCGGCCCTCACTCACACTCTCACTCTCGCCCGCGAGCCAATAACCGTCGTCGTGCATCGTCGCCGCCGCCCCCTTCGTCCGTCCGCCGCCGAGGTACTCCCTTCCTTCCGTCCCTCCTCCCTCCTCCTCCCTCCTCCCTCCGCCTTCGGCCGCCCCTCCCTCCTCCTCCGCCGCCCTCCTCCCTCCGCCTGCGGCCGCCCCTCCTCCCTCCTCCGCCGGCAGCCCTCCTCCCACCGCCCTCGACCTCGCCACCCCTAGCTACCTCTCCGTCGACCCCACCCCCTGCCACTAGTTAGTACTAGATTTAGTAGTAGTAGATGTTAATTTAGGGTTCATAGCTAGTACTAGATGTTGCTTAGTTAGTACTAGATTTTTAGTAGTAGTAGTTGTAGTTGAACTACTTTAGTTGTAGTTGAACTAGTTTAGTAAGTAAATTAGTAAACTAGTTGAACTAGTTGAATTAAAAGAACTAATGTATTTTTAGTAAGACATATAATTAATATAACTAGTTGAACTACTTTATTTTTAGAAAGAACTAGTTTTTTTTCTATTTATAGTAAGTTTATATTTAGTAAGAACTAGTTGAATTAATAAAACTAGTTGAACATGTCATATTTGTTGTTATTTTTTAGTTTAAGCAATTATTCGGGATGTATTAGTGATAACTTATATGGTTTCAGGTGACCACCGTCGTCCCCGTCACCGACCCCCTCCGACATCCCCGCCGTCGTCCCAGTCACCGACCCCCTCCGACATCGAGGTGAGACCAGCCAAATATCCTTGTATATCTTGTGTTGTTGCTCAAATGGGATATGTGGTTGCCCAAGTGGCCGTTCATGTTCAGTTTACATCTCCGAGTGGCCTATGTTTTGCCGGAGTGTTGATTAATTTCCGTTCCAGCAAATTTCAGGCGCTCGATATGTCCTTTTTTAGCAAAGGTAATGCCGGGTTTTTTCATGAATTCTGGCATGACTTGTGCTAGAATATGTACAAGTTTAATCTTTGAATTATGAATGTAGGAAATGTCGTACTCGGACAACGACAGTCTCCCGGGGGAGTGTAGCTGGTGCCACGATGATCGAGGTATGTGCGACAGGTTCGTTCGGCTGGACGAAGATCGGCGCTTCACCATTAAGCTTGAGGAGACCTTCGATTGTGAAACGGTACGCAACAACGACAAGTATTTTTTTCATAATTAAGCATGACTTCAACTATTTCAACGTCTAATTTTCATATTTTACAATTCGACTAGCTTATCCCATGCCATGCAAGACGCTATGTCTTGGAGAGGATGGGTTTTGAAGACCATGAAAATTTCGAAACAAAGAAAATACACCTAAGGACCCATCATGGTATGGATTTTGAAGTAAACCTGTGCAATGCTCAGAGCGTAACCCATTTTGGTTGCCAAAATTGAGAAGCACTTTGCAAAATTTATGGTTTTATGAGGGTATGATTATCACCATGAATCTTGGTGATCCTGACATCGAGCAAGACAATATGGACATTTGGGTCCTTGTTGATACGCTTCCGATTGTGCCGCTATGTGAATTTCTCAAACATAGTTATTAACTAATTTATATTGTTTATTTAAAAATACTTGATAGCTTATTTTCATTGACAGCTTATTTTGATTCTTCAAAGACTGTGCGGAAGATGGTAGATAAAACCCACTACACCGATGGCACCGAATTAACGTATATGGAGAAAAATCATATGATTGCATTTTGTACTCTTCTTGAGAATTACAATAACTATTATCGAACTCTTCCAAATTATGGTGAATACGTGCCACTAGTGCATGTGTTGAACCACGGTAACTTCTCTGGAGATACCCTGGTAAGATTTTTTACTATTACGACATCCGTGCATCTTTTGCATACTTCTAAAACTAGTACATCATTGCTAACTACGAAGTTATTATTATGTTTTTCAACAGAAACTCCCGATGGATTGTGTGCCTCATCTGATGTCTCTGCATGGTCGCCTCTCAGTTCTGAACATACTGCTAGGTAAATCTACGGAGCTCACCTGTGCATATCGGATTTCTAAAACCCGTGAACACATGTTCATCAAAGAATTGAATAAATGTATGGACATTCGCAAGGAGGTTCTTGGAAGTAACATTCAGCAAAAGGCAAGAATTGGAGACAGGCTAATCTCCATTCTCCATAATGGAGAGTCAGGGGCTATCTTGTTTTTTTGCTATTTTACCTTAGAAAATGTAGTAGGTCTTAATCGAATGTAATAGGTCCTATGAGGTACAATATGTTTATTATGTGGTAATGTGTTAGAGTTGATAATCAGGAGTACTTGTGATTACGACTAGTGACCAATTTGATATGTGATGCCATTAATGAGAACGATGATCTTGAGGAGGTGTTATATGACAAAGGTGTATTATGATGATATGTTGTTAATGATATGATGATGATGATATTATTATATCATTGGGTGAAATAACCGCGGATTAGTTTCAAGTGGATGGACATCCACTTGAAACTAGTCCACGGTTCTTTCACCCCATGATGTAATAACTCATTATGATGTAAAAACAATCTCTAAATTCCTGTTGTATGAAAACTTGTGTAAAGGTGTATGAATACAACATGAAATAAAAAAGAAATAAAATACTAAATAATAGTAGTAGCGCGGGAAAGGAGAAGCGCTACTACTAATTAACAGTAGCGCTGTTCTGAAGAAGCGCTACTACTAAGTCAATTTAGCAGTAGTGTGGGTCTAGGCGCGTTATTGCTAAGCATTAGCTGTAGCTCCTTATCAGTAGCGCTCCTGCCCGCGCTACTGATAGGCCTAAACCCCGCGCTGCTGCTAGGCTTTTCCCTAGTAGTGATTCGAAGAGACTTGCAAAGATAACTCAATCACACATAAAAGAATTCAGAGAAGATTCAAATATTATTCATAGATAAACTTGATCATAAACCCACAATTCATCGGATCTCGACAAACACACCGCAAAAAGAGTTTACATCGAATCGATGTCCACAAGAGAGGGGGAGAACATTGTATTGAGATCCAAAAAGAGAGAAGAAGCCATCTAGCTAATAACTATGGACCCGTAGGTCTGTAGTAAACTACACACAACTCATCGGAGGGGCAAGGATGTTGATGTAGAGGCCCTCCATGGTTGATTCCCCCTCTGGCAGAGTGCCAGGGAAGGCTCCAAGATGGGATCTCGTGGATACAGAAGGTTACGGCGGTGGAAATTGTGTTTCGTGGTGCTCCTGGATGTTTTCAGGGTACGTAGGTATATATAGGAGGAAGAAGTACGTCGGTGGCTGCCCGAGGGGGCCATGAGACAGGGGGGGCGCCCTACAGGAGGGGCGCGGCCCCCTATCTTGTGGGGCCCTTGGGAGCTTCTTGACTTGCACTCTAAGCTCTCCGGATCATGTTCGTTCCAAAAATCACGCTCCCGAAGGTTTCATTCCGTTTGGACTCCGTTTGATATTCCTTTTCCTCGAAATACTAAAATAGGCAAAAGAAATAGCAATATGGGCTGGGCCTCCGGTTAGTAGGTTAGTCCCAAAAATGATATAGAAGTGTAAAATAAAGCCCACAAGCATCCAAAAGGGGTAATATAATAGCATGGAACAATCAAAAATTATAGATACGTTGGAGAAGTATCATGGGAAGCCCTTTGCTCTGAGCAGCGTCGATCGTTTTTTCCTATTCCTATGTTCAGTTTAGAAGTAAATATTTACTCTGCTGAGATGCATAGTCACATGAATGTTGACTTATGTAAGGTATTTTAAGAGTTTGTTCTGAATGTTGTCTATGTAATGTGAGGCCTTCTGAGTTTGATTGCAAAGTTGAGCTTGGAATGTTGTGGCATGCGGCATCACGAGCTGTTCACCATGCCTCCTGAGAATAATGCTTCATATTGTTTTGGATGTTGATCTAATGCCAGTGATTTGCATGTTAAGATCATCCTCTTCTTTTGTTTCTGTGCTTAAGAAGTTCATCGTCTTATGTTTCATTCATAGCCTATACGACAACTCGGGTAGGTTAGAGGTCAAACCATCATCTTCCGACCAACTCATCATCTTAGGCCGTGATTGGATCGTTGTTTTCCAACCAAAACTGCTTGTAAAACTGACGCTTGTAAATAAAAGCAGAAGGTCTTGGGCGAAGCGCTTGGTTGGTCGATTTCGATTAGTAAAATATACACCTCAAATTACACGTGTAACTCGCCAGTTTTCCTTACAGACCTTGGGTCGTCGAGGTTTCATTACGCCTGTATTTTACGCGTTGTTTCCGGTGACGAGTAAATTACACTTGTATTTTAATACATGTGTGAAACAATCCATAGCTCCCAAGCGTGGCCTTACCGTTTCATGTCGGCTCAGTCTCACGAAGGTGCTCATAAGCGTCCAATGATCCTGGCTTCCTGAATGAGCAGCGGCAGCTATATCAGACCATTCGTAGGGACCGCGAGGCCCTCTCCATCATCCTTCGAGTTGTTGTGCTCGCCGTGGTACCGAGCCTTGTCAACATGATCAATGAACATGAGGAATCAGGAGATGACTTTACTTGGAGAGGATGACAGTAGGGACCCACCAGGACCATAGTTGTACGTACGCAAGTTCCTCCTTATTATATATATACAACTATATTTTTTTCCTTCCTCTTGGTTTCCTGACATCACGGTCCCACACCATCATCAACCTATATAGTCAATAAACGAGAGAATTGCACAATGAGCGGCCGACAGCTGGGACCCAGCAACTCTAGCAGTATTTGTGTTTTTGGGGTGTGAGCACAGCTTTTCTTGAGCGATGTTTTTCTTGTTCTTCAGAGGAGTAGGGTATCAACTGGGCAGGCTGTGGCCCGTCTGGCGCAGGCTATTATTTTATGTCGACCAAATATCCAGCACGGATATTAATATTTAAATGTGAATATGGCTAGCCGAGCTAAATTTTTTTGCGGAATACCGAACCCAGGTCAACTTGTTATTCTCCGGGCCGCATTAGACTTGCCAAGAAAATGGGCTTTAAGAAATAATAAATGGGCTGTAATTAAAAAATTGGTTGTAAGTATAAAAAATGCACCAAACATGTACATTTTTTATTCTTCTCAAAAAAGGTAAAATTTTAATTTCATTACTTGTTGCGCGCGCAAAATTTTGTTGGATTTTTACCTAATACAAATTTATTTTGAAATTATATTTAATCTGACTCTAAGTTTCGGGTTAAAAAATATTTCGAATCCCATCAAAATGTTAGAAATTTTGTTGAATTTGTATTGAGTGGTTGGCTGAAATTATTAACAAAGTCCTCGCTAGAAAATGTGCTGTAATTTTAACAGCCACAGATGTGATGGTCACTTATGGGCCTACTAAGTTGACGCGTACGCAAGGCTTTGTCAACTTATAGTCAACACACGATTTTATTAGCACTTGCCGTTAGATGTGCATCTAACGACTGTGGTGCTTCTTCACTCTCGGATATTCATGCTTCAGGCACCCAAACCACCGCCTGCTACCGCCTCCCGTGGCCGGCTGTGCTGCCGCGTACGCCTCACCGGGCCACCCTACTCCCATCGCCGTCCAGGCCATTTTTCTACTCAGCAACATCTCTTGTTATTCTCCGGCGACGAGAGCCTCACACCGCAGCCGGACCAGTGAACCCTTGTACTCCCTTCCACGTGGACATCCACTTTTGTGTCTTTGCTGGCTCCGGATCGTTCCCTTCCTAGGCCTCCCATCGTCCACCATGTTGGTTCTTTCGGCGCGGCGTGGCCAACTTTGTCAACAAACGACAACCATCAGAAGAGGCATGAACGTAGAGTGGCTAACAATAGGGACCCGCGTGGCCCATGGCCGCACATGAGCAAGTCCCTCCTTATTATGCGAAAACAAATGATTTCAACCCCTGACAGGTTTGAGCAACCAGATACATCTTCGCACGCAGGGAAGTGTTTCCTTTATTACATGGAAAAAAGTTACCTCTCCCTAATAGCTGGGAGCCACCAACTTTATTATGATCCATTTTGCAATAATATAGATTGTACCAAATATGCTAAATTGTTTTCTTTTTATTCTAACTCGAAAATAAGAAATTGAAAACCCCAGAAAACATCTTCGCACGCAAGGAAGTGCCACCTTATTACGAGCAAAAAAATGATTCACCCTGCTAGCTAGGACTCACCAGATTTGGAGGCTGACTTGTGGGACAACTAAATTGACGCATACGGGATTTATCAACTTAGTCAAAACGATTCTAGCTGCACTGACCGTTGGATGTTAAATCAACAGCCGTGTTGCGTCTTCAACCTCTGGTCTTCTTGCTCCATATGCCCAAACCAGGCCCATCGTACCGCCTACTCCAACCTCCTGTGGCCGGCTGTGCTGCCGCGCAGGCCTCATGCACCGACCATACTACAACTGTCCAGACCCACATTCTACTCACCCACACCCCCTGTTATTCTCCAGCGACGGCAGCCTCACAATGCACTCGAAGTAGTAAACACTCGTAGTCCCCTCCGCGTGGGAAACAACTGCCAAGTCTTCCCCAGCTCCTGGTCATTCCCTTCCTAGGCCTCGCCGTCATCCCTACATTGGTGCTATCAACTCAGCGTTCTCAACGTGGTCAAGGAACGACTTCCATCGGAAGAGGACTGTACGTGGAGAGGCTGACAGCTGGGTCCACGACCGCAGCAAGGAAGTGCCTCCTTATTACGTGCAAAATAATTATTCCTCCACCTGACAGCAGGGACCCACCAGAAGGGCCTCTGTATTTCGCAAAAAAGAACATTCCCGCTGCTGACAGCTCGAACCCACAAGCTATATCTCTTCGCACGCAAGTGCCTCCTTATTATGCACAAAAAATGAAGACCCACGCTGCTAGGTGGGACCCACCATATTTGGAGGCTGACTTGTGGGCCTACTAAGTTGACGCGGACGCAGGGCTTTGTCAACTTAGTCAATATAAACGATTCTAGTTGCAGTGACCATACGATGGCGATCCAACGGCTCTCGTGCTTCTTCAACCTATGGTCTTCTTGCTCTAGTCGCCCAAATGATCGCGGGTTGTGCCGCCTACTCCTGCCTCCCGTGGCCGCCTATGTTGCCGCGCAGGCCTCACCACCCCCTCCTACTCCAACCGGTGGCCAGACCATCCCTCTAGTCACCCACAACCCATGTTATTTCTACGGCGACAGCAGCCTTACACCGCAGCCAAACCAGTCAACCCTCGTACTCCTCTCTGCGCGGGCATCCACTACTGCGTCCTCCCCAGCTCCTGAAAGTGCAACTAGTCCCTGGGTGGTTTTGGTAATTCCTAACAACATATAGCTCATTAAACTAATACTCTTACAAAGATGACCATTTCAGAAAGTTCAATGATTGGCATGGCATGGACTAGAGATGTTTACCCCTCAAAATGCTAAGGACACATATTGGCAACTCAAGACTCTACATTTTCATTTAAATGATCAAGATCACATTGAGTCCATAGGAAAGCCAATACTATTAAAAGGGGATGAGGTGTTGCTTAATGGCCACTACTAGGGAAAAGCCTATACACAGAACTTTAGGAGTAGCGCATGTTAAAAAAGGGCGCTACTGCTAGACAGCAGTAGCGCGGGCGAAATAACCGTGCTGCAGATACATATATAGCAGTAGCACGTCCCGCTGTAAAAGCGCTACTACAAAAATTATCACCACTAAGCCGATCGGCTACACATAGTAGTAGCGCTTTTTTAGAAACAGCGATGCCGCTAATTTTATTGTAGCAGCGCATTTATGTGTAAGGCGCTACTGCTAACGAAAATAAAATGAAATGAAAAACTAGTAGAAGGTAAATGAAAATGAAAGAAATAGAAAAAGGAGAAAGGAAAAAAAATAAAATGTAAAAAAATAAATGAAAAAAGGGGGGAAAAGGAGAAAGGAATAGCAGTAGCGCGTTTCAGGAAACGCGCTGTAGCTAACTTAGCTATAGCGCGTTTTCGGGAACGCGCTACCGTTACGTTTCACTTAAACAGCGGTTATCCCTCCCCCCGGCCACCACTTCTTCCCCAAATACCTCGCCCTCGCCGCCGTCTCCCCAATTCGCCGTCGCCCACTTCGCCGCCGTCTCCTGCCAGCGTGGACGCCTGCAACCTCACCGTCTCCCCCTCGAGGTCGCCTCATCCTCACTGCCGCCGCTCGAGGCCACCATCAGCCTCACCGCCACCGCCCGAGGCCGCCCTCGACCTCACCGTCACCGCCCTCCACCTCACCGCCGCCCAAGCCCGCCCAGGACCGCCGTTGCCCGTGCCCGAGCCAGCCCTCTCCGCCCCTGCCTCCGTCGCCGAGCACCACCCCGCCACCGTCTCTCCCCTCTCTGTAAGTCCCCCACCCCTCCCCCCACTCCTCTCTCTCTCTGCATTTTAGAGCAAAAATTAGTAGAGCAAAAGTTAGTTTATAGCAAAAAATTTAGTTTAGAGCAAAGGATGTTAAGTAGTAGATGTTAGAGCAAAAATTAGTTTAGAGCAAAAAAATTGGTTTACTGCAAAAGTTAGTTAGGGAAGTAGGGTTTAATTAGGGTAGATGCTGCGTGTAGTATATAGTGATACTAGCAGATGTTAATTAGGTTAGGGCAGTAGTGGTACTAGTAGATGTTAATTAGATGTTTTTCAGTTAGGGCAATAGAGTTTTGCTAGGTTAATTAGGTTAGTAGTGCTGCTAGTAGTAGTGGTACAGTAGGTTAATTAGGTGAAGTTAAATGAATAACCTAAATGAATGAAATTAGTAGTTAACTGATTTTTTTTCCTTTCATCATTATAGAGCACTAAAGTTAACTGAATTTTGTTCTATTAGTAGTTACATGAATATTCTTCTACATTTTGTTTTTGAATTAGCTTGTGATATTTGGACATGTGGTTGCTCGTGTATATTTGGATATGTGTTGCAGTGTCGAAGAGGGATATTTGAACATTGTTTCCAGGGAATGAAGCTGAGTGGCCTATGTTTTGCCGGAATGTTGATTCATTTCTGTTTCGGCAAATTTCAGGTTCTCGATTTGTCCACTTTTTAGCAAAAGTCATGCCGAATTTTTCGTGAATTTCGGCATGACTTGTGCTACAAACTATGATCCAGCCGCCTCAGCAGCCTCGGCTTTAGGACCGTATAGATATCCCCGATGTGGATAAATGGCATATCCCCAGTCAACCAATCCTACCTGCAAGAGCGCTAGGGGCCAGATTCGGTGATCTAAGGAGACTTCATGACGATGTGCTGCGGATGCACACCTCATCGCCTCGAAAGATCCAGCATACCCACTCTACGTGGTTAACGTTCCGCGGCAAATGTCGTACATCGAATGCTTCCCCACGGACAAGTTCTTCCTTCGATTCGATTACATATTCGACATGTTTCACGTGAAGAAGCTGGATTTTACGTTTATCCGCCTTTATGCCTTGCACATGAACTACATCATCGGGGTTGAGCAGATACCTCATATCTGTGTCGCTGACCCGTAGTACATGCACGAGGGCTTCTTGGGAGTCTGCGCAAAGCACTGTGAATAAGCGAGGGAATACATCGTTAGTTTCATGCTCGCCAATAAGGACAAGGAGGCGATTCTCGTGCCTTATCATTCCGTGTAAGTCATCTGTGCGGCTATCCTTCCTTCGATTTCAATCATTCATTTGCACGGTGGAGGCTAATTAATTTGAGGTGTGCTTATTTTGCGCAGCGACGGGCGTGCCGTCCTCATCATCCTCTACCCCCGATACTCCCACGCTCTTTACTTGGACTCGTCGAAGAACATTCACAAAAAGGATTACACCCACATCAAGGATGTTCTCGACAGTCTATGTTTTACTACCAAGCATGGGGTGGAGAGCTCAAGGACAAGAAGAGAAGGGACGGCAGGCTCGCCTTCAGCCATAAGACCGACTTCTGCTACATCCAGCAATCGAGCGATTCTCTTAATGATGGATTCTATGTCCTACACCACATGCTGGATTACAGACGGGATCACCAGAACCTTCGCATGTCACCTAGATCCGGTGATGCCCATATTCTGCAATGGGCAAAGGACGTAGGAGATATCGAGGATCATCAACTTCGAGCTAAGTTCTATAACATCCAGCGCGAACTTGCCCAAATCATCATGAAGGAGGTTGTCGGAAAAAAAGGGATGTTCTACGGAGAAGGACAAATGTCGCGGTGTAAGTGCATCTAGTGCCACCCCTAGTTGGTTTTGGAGTATTGACGACAAAGATGGTTGAGGGACTAATGCGTTTGTGAGAATTGCAGGATAACGCAGGTAGTGTCCCTCATTGATTCGGTTTACCTACCGGAGATGACCCCTAAAAATGTATGAAGACATTGAAGACAATGGTGGTATGAGAAGATATTCATATTGAAGACTATGACATGAGAAGATATTGTGTGAAGACTTTGGAGCATGAAGACTGTGTGGTTTCGTTGTTTCTTTTTCTTCTTTGTTGAGTCATAGGAACCACCGCACTGTTAAGTGGGGTCCAAGTGAACTAAGTCAGAGTGACTGAAGTGATGCTCAACTCAAATCCTATGTCTTCGAGCGAAGACAATGAGAGCAAATCTTATCCAGAGCTGGATGAGTCAGCTTTGCTTGTAGCCCAAGTAAAGTTGCCGCGTGTGTTTGAAATCTGACCATTGGAACACGTGTCAGTTCCTCAGTGACCCGGGGTCATTTTGGACAAATCAGGTCGGGTTGCCTAGTGGCTATAAATAGCCCACCCCCTACACCATAAATTGGTGGCTGCTCAGAGTTTGTGCACGGCTTTTGTCGTTTGAGAGCAACCCACCTCGAAGCATTTGAGAGAGAGAAATCCTTGTGAGGACAAAGCCCAAACACCCAGAGCCAAAGAGTGTTAGGCATCACTGAAGTCTTTCTATCTGTGTGACCTGAAGACTTATTACACTTGAGGACTGTGAATCCTCCAGCCGGTTAGGTGTCGCGTTCTGAGCATCCAAGAGTCATTGTGGATTACCGGTGAACGAAGTCTGTGAAGGTTTGGAAGTCTCCCTTGAAGACTTACCAGAGTGATTGGGCGAGGACTGGGTGTCCTTTGCTCAAGGGGAATAAGGTGAAGACACGGTCTTCTGAGTTAAATCTCAGCCTCCTTAACCAGACGTACAGTTGTCACAGCAACTGGAACTGGTCCAACAAATCCTGTGTCTTCAACAAGCAACTGGTTCTATCCCTTCCAACCTTACTTAAGTTTGTCTTCATGAATTCATTGCCTATCTGTGTATCTGTTTGACTTCTTTGCTTGACTACTATTGTTGATTGGCTTCATACTATCTTCCATCTTGATCCTTACTACCTAACTTCTATTAGTCATGTACTTTCACATCATTACATACTTGACTATGGCTTGTTTAAGGTAGTTTATCTTCCGCTGTATATCAATTAAGTTATCTCTATTGTTTGTCTTCGAAACTTCCAAGTTTTGAAGACTTCCGTAAAAATCGCCTATTCACCCCCCCCCCTCTAGTCGATACTAGCACTTTCAATTGGTATCAGAGCAAGGTACTCCCTTGTTCTGTGTGATTCGGTTTAACCACCTGGAGTTTCTACTATGTCGACTGCAGGGATAATCAAGGTCTCCGCTGCTTGCCCCGTGTTCGATGGAACTGAATATCCCTACTGGAAGAATAAGATGCGCATGCATCTTGAAGCCATTGATGTCAACCTCTGGTATGTCGTCAAGAATGGCATTCCCAAAACTGGTGAAGGTGTCACCCCCACTGATGTCAAGAAGTTCATTCAACTGGACTCTACTGCAAAGAACATCATCTGTGGTCATCTGACCAAAGGACAGTATGGCCGTGTGAGTGCTCTGGAAACGTCGTAGCTAGTCTGGGACTGGCTATCCAAGGTCAATGAAGGCGTTTCGACCCAGAGAGATCAAAGAATCAGTGTTCTTCGCAACCTCTTCAACCGCTTCAAGAGAAACGACAACGAAAATGTCCAGCTCACGTTTGATCGCCTCACTGATATCACAAATGAACTTTAAGCTCTTGGCGCAAATGAGATTACCAAGCATGAAATCGTCAAAACACTGCTGAGATCACTTGAAAGCTCCTTTGACACCCTTGCCCTTATGATACAAGAACGTCCTGACTTCAATACACTCGATCCGTCTGATATACTTGAGAGGCTCAACACACATGAGTTCCAGTTATCTGAGAAAAGAGATATCTATGGCCCAAACTATGGCCGAACTCGTGCTTTGAAGGCAAAAGTTGCTTCCTCATCTGAAGAAGAATCTGACTGCAGTTCTGAAGACCCTGAAGACATGGGAAGGGAACTTGCTATGCTTGTGAAGAAGTTCCAGAAATTCACAAAGAAGAAAGGCTTCAGAAAGTCTTCACGATCTAGCTCAAGGAATGATGAAGCTTCCACACATGATCACAAGAAGAGAACCTGCCACAAGTGCAAGAAACCTGGTCACTACATATCTGAGTGTCCACAGTGGGACAATGAGAAGAAGAAGAAGAAAAGCAAGGAATATGATTCCGATGACAAGAAGAAGAAGAAATCCTCAAAGTCTTCTAAGTCTTCTTCCAAGTCTTCATCATACAAGAAGAGCTCATCTGGCAAGGCTCGTGCTTTTGTTGGCAAGGAAATGGATTCAGAGGAGGAGTTGGCTTCAGAGGAGGCGAAGGTGGAGTCTGGAGAGGAGTCCGACCCTGGCGTTGCAAGTCTGGCTCTAGCCACAGCCTATGTTGCCAAGTCCATCTTCAACACTGAAGACAATGACTTCCACACCAACGCTGAAGCTAATGACGAAGACGATCCTACTCCCACCTACTGCTTCAAGGCACGTGGTGCCAAGGTAAAATCACGCGATGCTTACTTTCAAACTTCAAGTGAAGATGACTCTGATTGTGAATCCAAACCCAGCTACAAAACACTTGCTAAAATTGCAACTGAACAACAAAAGGCTATGTAACATACTCAAAAACTGTTAGACAAAAGCGATGACCTGTTGGACGCTGAAATGACACGTTCACAGTCCTTAGTTGATGACATAAAAAATCTTCATGCTAAGTACCAAGAACTTGAAGGTCGTCATGAATCGCTCTCAACTACTTATGAAAGGCTCTCCTATGATTATCTTCAAAGGAAACAAGAGCTTGAGAAATTGAGAGCGGCTCATGAAGATCTTCAAAAGGTGAATGAGTCACTTTGCGCCCAACAGATCAGTTCCGCTCAGGATGGACTTGAACCACCATGTCTAAAATGCATTGAGTGTGATAACGCTACATCTGTTGCTGAATGTTCCACTACTACTACTGTTTCATTGTCTTCACCTACTGATGTGGTTACTAACCCCTCTGCGGAGGATACCACTGCTGTTGCTGATGAAAATGCTATGTTGAAGACATTGCTTGAAACAGGGATGTACAAAAGTTTGAAGGGACATCAGACTCTCTGCGATGTCCTCAAAAAGCAGATTCTGAACCGAAACCCTAGGAAAGAGGGTGTTGGGTTCGAAAGGAAAATGAATGTTGATGGCTCGTACTGGAAGCCTGAGCAGTACCCCAAAACCACATACGTTGCTGCAAAGGAACCTTCAGTAGATCCATCCACCTTATCTGGATTTACCTGTGCTAATCCTATTATCATTGATGAATCCTTTGATGCAAACTATAAGTTGTTCAAAAATCAGAATGGTGAAGTGTTTGCCAAGTACATTGGTACTAACTGTAGGAATGGACCACCTATGAAGAAGATCTGGGTACCTAAGCAGTGCATTGAGAATATTCCTGTGAATGTCGTCATGACACCACCAAGGAAGAAGACAAACCCCAGGCCAATAGCTTCATGTGGCCCAAAGGCTTCATACAGATACAGGACTCATATGAGTCACCCTAACGCCAATGTTTTGCAGGGAAATCATGCTCAGACTTATGAATATGAGCGTGTATCTTCGAACCGCGATGTTCATAGGAATAAGAACTTTTCTGCTTATTCATATGAGTATCATTCATCTCCTGCAAGGCTATTTGCTAGGGCTCCAAAGCCAAAATTCTCAGATGCTGCACTTAGACTCATTGCTTCTAAGCCCCCACTGAAGATGTGGGTGGCAAAGAAGAACTAACTCTCTTTTGTAGAAAACGGTCTCCAGCCAGCAATCAATGGCGTCTGATACTATTGCTGGGGACCTAAAACTCATTAAGGACGCACGATAAAATGTCATTCTATATGCTTCACATCTGAATTTCTTATCAGTCATACTATGTCCTAACTTGGTTATAAGCTGTGACTGTCCCTATAAGTGTCAAATGCTTATGCTTCGCAACACTCTTGTGAAGCCTATCCTCCTAACTGCACTGTAGGGTACATCACCAAAAGCTTCAGAATGGATTATGGACAGTGGATGCACAAATCATATGATTGGTGATCAAAGTCTTCTCATGGACTCAACCTTACGTCCATCCGACAAAAGTCACATTACATTTGCTGACACTGGTAAAAGCAAGGTATTGGGTCTAGGTAGAGTTGCAATCTCAAAGGATCAACACATGGATAAAGTGATGCTTGTTGAATCCCTTGGTTTCAACTTAATGTCTGTCTCAATGCTTTGTGGCTTGAACATGATTGTGATATTTGGCAAATATCGTTGCCTTGTACTAATGGAATCTGACAAATCTCTAGTCTTTGAAGGGTATCGAAAAGATGATCTATACATGGTAGATTTCTCAGCAGGTCCACAGCTTGCCGTATGTCTTCTCACAAAAGCTTCAGAATGCTGGCTCTGGCATCGAAGGCTGGGACATGCTGGTATGAGGAACTTACACTCACTCGTCAAGAAGAAGCATGTCATTGGCATCGAGGATGTCAAGTTCAAGAAGGATCATCTGTGTGGTGCCTGTGAAGCTGGAAAGATGACAAGGGCAAAGCACCCCTCGAAGACAATCATGACAACATCTCAACCCTTCGATCTGTTACACATGGACTTATTTGGACCTACGCACTACTCCGCCCTCACAACAACTGCCTGTCTCTATGGCTTCATCATTGTTGATGACTACTCAAGATACACGTGGGTTCATATAATTCTTTACAACACTGAAGTGCAAGATGTCTTCAGGCACTTCGCAAATCGAGCAATGAACAACTATGGAGTGAAGATCAAGCACATCAGAAGTGACAATGGCACTGAATTCAAGAACACTGGACTTGATCTGTATCTGGATACAATGGGAATCACTCATGAGTTCTCTGCTCCGTACACACCTCAGCAAAACGGCATTGTTGAGCGCAAAAACAGAACACTCATTGAGATGGCTCGAACAATGCTAGATGAGTACAAGACACTAAGAAAATTCTGGCAGGAAGCTATTTATACAGCATGTCACATCATCAACCGTGTGTACATTCATAAGCTTCTGAACAAAACATCATATGAGCTACTTACTGGCAAGAAGCCAAACGTCAGTTACTTCAGAGTATTTGGAGCAAGATGCTGGATAAAGGATCCCCATCACAAGTCAAAATTTGCACCTAAGGCTCACGAAGGCTTCATGCTTGGCTATGGAAAGGATTCACACTCCTACAGAGTCTTCAACCTTTATCTCTACAAGATCGTTGAAACTGTGGATGTGAAATTTGATGAAACCAATGGTTCACAGAGAGAGATTCTGCCAAGTACACTTGATGAAGCTCCTTCAAACGAGTCTATCAAGCTGATGGGAACTGGTGAAATCATGCCCTCTGAAGCTAATCAACCTGAAGACAATGCTCAGACCGAAGACAATTCTCCCAACGATGACAATGATGAACCAGAGCAAAACCTTCGTCCTGTTCATCCTTGTGTTGCAAATGAAGTTCAAATAGAGAAGATAATTGACAGCATCAATGCACCTGGTCCGCTCACTCGATCAAGAGCAACACAGCTAGCAAACTTCTGTGGGCACTTTTCATTTGTGTCAATATCAGAACCCAAGAAAGTTGCTGAAGCTTTTATGGAACCTGAATGGATTCAAGCCATGCAAGAAGAACTTCAACAGTTCAAACTGAATAATGTTTGGGAACTTGTCAAGCGACCTGACCCTCGCAAGCAAGATGAGCATGGTCAAGTCATCAGAAACAAAGCACGTCTTGTGGCTCAAGGATACACTCAAGTTGAAGGAATTGACTTCGATGAAACATTTGCTCCTGTTGCTAGGCTTGAAGCTATCCGCATGCTGCTAGCCTACGCTAATCATCACAACATCTTGCTATATCAAATGGATGTAAAGAGTGCATTTCTCAATGGCAAGATTGAAGAAGAAGTATATGTCGCACAACCACCTGGCTTTGAAGATCCAAAACATCCTGATATGGTGTACAAGCTAAACAAAGCACTGTATGGCCTCAAACAAGCCCCTCGTGCCTGGTATGATACAATCAAAGACTTCCTGAAGAGCAAAGGCTTCAAACCTGGATCCCTCGATCCCACTCTCTTCACGAAGACATATGATGGTGAACTGTTTGTGTGCCAAATATATGTGGATGACATAATCTTCGGATGCACCAACCAGAAGTATAGTGATGAGTTTGGGTTCATGCTGCAAGAGCAATATCAAATGTCCATGATGGGTGAGCTGAAGTTCTTCCTTGGTCTTCAAATTCGTTAGCAACGAAATGGCATCTTCATATCTCAAGAAAAATACCTCAAAGATTGTCTGAAGAAGTTTGGAATGGAAGAATACAAAGGCTACACGACGCCAATGCCAGCCAAACACCATCTTGGTCCCGACGACAATGGTAAAGAGTTCGATCAAAAGGTATACCACTCCATGATTGGTTCTTTTCTTTATTTATGTGCATCTAGGCCAGATATTATGCTTAGTGTTTGCATGTGTGCTCGATTCCAAGCGGCACCAAAGGAATCGCATCACTTGGCTGTGAAGCGAATTCTTTGATATTTGGCTTACACCCCAACACTCGGATTATGGTATCCCAAGGGCTTAAAATTCGATTTGGTTGGTTTCTCGGATGTTGATTATGCTGGTGACAAGGTGGATTGCAAGTCTACATCAGGCACATGTCATTTTCTTGGTCGATCACTTGTCTGTTGGTCTTCGAAGACGCAGAACTGTGTATCACTCTCAACTGCTGAATCTGAATACATTGCTGCTGGATCCTGTTGTGCTCAGCTTCTATGGATGAAGCAAACTCTCAAGGATTATGGCATCAACCTGAAACAAGTACCTCTCTTCTGCGACAACGAAAGAGCCATCAAAATAGCCAACAATCCAGTCCAACACTCGAAGACAAAGCACATTGAAATTCGTCATCACTTTCTCAGAGATCATGTTATGAAGAAAGATATCGATATCATTCACGTCAACACTGAAGAGCAATTGGCAGATATCTTCACAAAGCCCTTGGATGAGAAAAGGTTTTGCAAGTTATGGTGTGAGCTAAATATATTGGAATCCTCTAATGTCCTGTGATTAGGCACACATCCTAACACTTATGCATGTTGATGACTTAGATGTGCAACACACAAAATAATGTATATCTTCAATCTTTGAAGATTTACACTCTGAGTGTGAATATATTAACATGTAATATGACTTCAGAGCGCCACGATAATTGTGCGCCGTGTCTGGGTCTAATACTTCCTATACGGTGGGTAACGCCACCACCAACCTTATTTGTTTGAAGTGTTTCGCTCAAGGCGTTATATTGCAATGACTTCGCATTTGGTTTGTCTTCAGTTTCAATTTGTCTTCATGACTTTCTGCACTATGATGATTTGATTGCTTTCTGATATATATATATATATATATATATATATATATATATATATATATTTATATACTAGTGTTCTGTCCTCTACAGCATTCACTTATAGCTATGTCTTCAAGATTTGATCTTTTGAACTAAGTGAATGTGATCGGACCCTAACCTCTCTATGCTTCCTATCTTAAACACTATCTGTCCAAATCATATGCATTCTATTGAAACTATCGAATGTCTTCTCTGCGTCCTAGTCAGCAGAAGGCAAAGAGATAAACATTAAATCTGTTTTAAATGGCTTATCTTTATTGTTGAAATCCGAAGAAGCCGGAACAACTCTCCGACATGCCTGGCGGGCGTGGGAACGTGGGACATCCCTGAGTGTGTTGCATGCTTGCCACGTACCCCTCAGATATGAACCGCCAGGGGCACCAGCATAATTGCGATGTGTCTCTCACCTACTTATAAATACTTGTCCCCTGCGGTAAAGAAATCCTTCTTCCACCTCTCCACCTCCGTCAAAACCCTAGCGCCACCGCTAGCTCGCGACGACGCCGGCGACGAAGCGCTTAGCTGCCGCAACTTCTCCGACACCGTCCTCATGCCGGCCGCGGACATCGTCCTCTCCGCCGTCGTCGTAGGTGTCCTCCGTCGCCAAGGTAGGGCACGGTGGGCTAAACTGCTCGGTCTACTATTCTTCCATCTAGCAGTTCTTCGTGCGGTAATTATAACTCTATTTTTACCACCTTTTTGATCTTCAAGATTCATCCTGTTTACCGAAAGTAGTTTCTGTCTGTTCAAGTTAGATCTATTCTGTCTGCATCTCATACTGCCCAGTCGATTCACTTAGATTTCCTGTCTAGTTTGATTCCTCACTTATACTTATTCACGGATTGGTACAAATCTGGAACCAACTCACCTATATAAGTGAATGTCTTCGCATCATGAGGTCAATGTCTTCAAACTGATTTATCTTCAAAATCTTCTGAGAATGCATATGACCTCTTCCCCTTCCCTCGCATCTCTAATGCTGTCACAGGTACATGTCCGTGGGAGAATCCCTTGGTTCTCATAGTCTGCATTCATTTGCAGAATCTTAGAGCATCATATAAATTCTCCTGAAGCCAGTTCCTGCTTGACCAGTAAGCGTAAATCTCTGAAGCCTTTGAACGTATTGAAGCCATTCAGCTTGAAGTTCATGGCTGCAGAAAAATCAGCAAGGAAGGGTGGCAGACAGCGCAGAGAAGGAACATCCAAAGATCTGCCTGATGACTTAGCAGAACTCTACAAGACAGATCCTGAAGAGAATTATCATTAGAGAAAGACGCGAATCCAATGGATTCGACGCTATTGGGCTGAGGAGTGGTTCAAGTACAAGTTTGTGACGAAGGAATATGCAGAGAAGAATGCCATCAAGAGACCTTGGGGTGATATCCTCTATCGAGGCCTTCAACCCAAGAGCAGAGCTGAAGCCATTGATCAAGGCTTCTATCCTTGCATGGTCCGTGGACCACAGCCTGAGAACGCAGATCCCACTTCACTACTCTGGTGTCGTGATGACTCTCTATTCAAGCGCAACTACCAGTTTGCTGTGGCTTCGGCCAAGAAGAACAAGAAGCCCTTAGGCTTGAACTTCAACCCAGGTCCCTCTGCTCCCCGTGCTGACGGCTCCCGTGACGCTAATCCCAATGAGATTGGCCCCTTCTCCAACCTTGACGGCCTCATCACCTACATTATGGTCCAAGGTGCCAGAGTAGATCATTCTGACAATGGTGCTGACTCCGATGAAGCCCCTGCTCCTCCTCCAAAGCCACAGAAGCAAAATAAGTCACAGGCTTCAACCTCAGCTGCACCTCCGAAGACTTCTCGGGCGAAGCCACTGGCCACTGCACCTCCTGAAGCCAGTGTGCAGTCTGAAGATCCATCCCGTGTCTCCAAGAGAACGGCGAAGAAAAAGCAACTTGTCCGACCATCTGATCAAATAGCCTTGACTCCTGCTGCAATTCTGCGTGAAGAACCCATTGATCTATCAAGTGATGAAGATCTTGCTGATGATGCTCTTGAGCAGCTGATAAAGAGCAAGGAAGAAGCAGAAATCTTCAGCAACTTGCCTCTCTTTGATGTGGCCATCATTCACAATTTCATTGATGAATGGTTCGACACCCCCAACGTCAGCTTTGAAGATTTACAGCTCCCCATTGGCCTCAGCATCGCCTTCAATGGCGCCATTACTTCTGAGCTCGCTCTCGCTCAGTGCATCGTTGAGCTCAAGAACAAGATTGATTATGAGAAGGCTCAATTCAAGAAGCATGTGGCCAAGCTAAGTATTCAAGACGTCCGCAACTTCAAGGTCATGCTGCATGAGCTTAAAGAAGCTTTTCTCAAGAAACACCAAGAAGCTCAGGGCTCACGAGAGCGCATGAAGATTTTGGCTGATAAGTGTGTGCTTGCCTATAATGAGGCAGAGAAGCGCAAGTCACTTGGCCGTCCTGGCATTGACCCCAGGATGGCTGCAAAGAAGAAAAAGAAGCACCCTGCTGATCAGCCTGAACCTTCAAGCCAAGAAGCCCCTCGCATTATCTTCCCAAGCAGCATGACTGGCTCGAAGCCAAAGGTCATTGTCGGTGTCAAAACCGGCGGATCTCGGGTAGGGGGTCCCAAGCAGTGCGTCTTAGGATCAATGGTAACAGGAGACAAGGGACACGATGTTTTACCCAGGTTCGGGCCCTCTTGATGGAGGTAAAACCGTACGTCCTGCTTGATTGATATTGATGATATAGGTAGTTAAGAGTTGATCTACCACGAGATCAGAGAGGCTAAACCCTAGAAGCTAGCCTATGGTATGATTGTTGTTGTATATCTCTATCGACTAGCCTGGCCTCGGTTTATATAATGCACCAGAGGACTAGGATAACAAGAGTCCTAGCCGAATACGCCGGTGGGGGAGGAGTCCTTGTCTTGATCGCCAAGTCTTGTAGAATCTTCCTTGTATGCGGCACCTGTCCGGACTGGCCCATGAGTATACGGCCGTGGGGGTCCTCGGCTATCAGGACCCCGACTCAATGCCACATCGATCTAGCATGTAACACCTCATATCACTTTGCGGCCTCACGCACGGTATTCCCACGGGTGTCGCCTTACCTTTGCCCGGGACCATTTGCGCCTTTTGGCATACGTATATGATAGTGTCGCTAGCATCCATATGATAAGGAGCCCGGGCTGACATGGCTAGTCGTAAACCCAAAGTGGCACAAACTTACAGGGACAGGCATCCATGACCCAGCATCGAACGTGTCGGTCATCAGCGAGTGAATCCAGGCTGTAGCACTGGGCTAGCAGGACTCCGGTGAACTGGGCTGTAGCGGGCTAACAAGACTCCGGTATTCATCGCGTGACATTTCCCCGAAGGGACAGACACAGGAACGAAGAAGGACACATGCCGTCGAGCTTAAGTGTCCCGGAGCAGTAGCAAGCTACCATGGCTCAGTGGAAGCACTAGGAGACATTTCCCGGTAAGAGAGGCTACTAAGGATAAACAACTAGATAGTCAGATCCCACACATACCAAGCATTTCAATAACATACACACAATATGCTCGATATGTGCAAATATAACATGGCATCACAACATGACTCTACGACTCAAGTATTTTATTCAATAGGCTCCAAGGAGCGAGATATTACAAACATGGGTCTCATGACCCAACATTCAGAGCATGCAAGTCAAAGCACAAGCGGAAGCTTAACATGTCTGAGTACAGACGCCTACAAATGAAAAAGGCTGAGAAGCCTGACTATCTACCAGATCCTGCCGAGGGCACAAGATCATAGCTGAGGTAACAAGCTAAACGTCGAAGTCCAAGCGGAACTACTAGCGAGACTGAAGTCTCTCTGCAAAAACATAAAATAGGCAAACGTGAGTACAAATGTACCCAACAAGACTTACATCAGAACTAACTACATATGCATCATTACCAACAAAGGGGATGGTGGGGTTTAACTGCAGCAAGCTAGCTTTGACTCGGTGGCTATCCTGAACTACGACTGCAAGTAACTCTTTTGAGGTGGCGCACACGAGTCCACATATTCACCATATCAATACACCACTATGGATCCGCTCCCGTCTCCCTACGAGAACGCCATCCATAGCACTCACGCTTATCTTGCGCATTTTAGAGTATCCACTTTCACTTGTCTATGAACTGTACAGGCAACCTAGAAGTCCTTTACCGCGGACACGGCTATTCGAATAGATAATGTTAACCCTGCAGGGGTGTACTTCTTCACACACGCTCTCGCCACTTACCGCCATGTACACATCATGTATCTCGGCAACCTTCAAGCGGAAGCCTGGCGAGGGAGTCGGCCATGACCTGACTAACCACACAAGTCTCTAGTCCAGGTTTATCGCCTATTCGGGTTCCATCCGCAAGGAGATCCGGCTGGGGTGTCGCCCATGGCCCCAAACGATGTGAGCAGGGTTCCCAAGCCCACCTCGACGGGTGGATCTACGCTTGGTACACCGTGCCACGGTGCCTAGTCTGTCCCAAGCCCACCTGTACCGGGTACCACTTGGTAGACTACTAACACTACCTACAAACACCAGAAACTAGTTGCGACTCCTGGACAGAGATCAGGTTGATTAATAAGTCGAGAGAGCTTGGAGCGCCCGGAGCCCAATGTGTGGTAGTAACTGTTCATGGATCACAAACACAGAACTCAGTTCCTAAGGACGGCTTCAATGAGACAACCCACCATGTACTCCTACATGGCCTCTCACCGCTACCTTTACCAAATCGTGTTCACACACTTAGCTCACACACAGTAGGACATGTTTACACACCTCCAATTCATCCCTGATGAATCAGACTTGACACAACTCTAAGCAATAGCAGGCATGACAAACAAGCATGAATGAGTAGGCACATCAGGGCTCAAACAACTCCTACTCATGCTAGTGGGTTTCATCTATTTACTGTGGCAATGACAGGTCATGCAAAGGATAAAGGGGTTCAACTACCGCAGCATGTAACACATGTATCGTGGTTGTCCTAATGCAGTAAAAGAGAGCAGAAGCGAGAGAGTGGGATTGTATCGGAATGAACAAGGGGGTTTTGCTTGCCTGGCACTTCTGAAGATAGTAATAGTTCTTCTTCGGTGTCATCGAACTCATCGTTGGAACAATGTCTACTGAGAGGGGACAAATACCCGCAACACAGAAAAGAACACAATCAATGCAATGCACAATATGATGCATGATCATGACATGGCAAAATGAGTGTGTTGGGCTAATGCAACTATAATCAGATGAATTTGAGTTAGTTTGAGCCCAAGGTTCAAGTTCAAATTGAAACTATGACTTAATAAAGTGTATTATCATGTTTTGATATAAACAGCAGGTTTAAGTTGCTTAAACATGCATGAAACCAGTGCAGATGGATAGATTGGATTTTTCTGATCATTTTTCATATATAACTTATTTCATTTGGAGTTACAGATTAATTTCTATGATTTTTAGAAGTTTAGGGCATTTTCTGGAATTTCCTATATAAGAATAAACCTAGAAAATTATTAACTGCGTCAGCACTGCGTCACTGTGATGTCAGCGGTCAACGGGGCCGGCCAGGTCAAACCTGACCTGTGGGACCCATACGTCAGTGTCTCAGGCTGGTTTGTGTGGCTGACAGGTGGGACTGGTCAACGGCCACGTCAGCGGAGTCAATGCTGACGGGTGGGGTCGGTCAAAGTGTGACGGGGCCAGGTCAAACTGACCTGTGGGGCCCGTGGGGTTAGTTTAGTCTAAACAAGAGCTAAGCAGGGGTAATTAGTCCGTGAGGCCCGGTAGTCAGTGGCTCTAGGGAGGGTTAGCTGGCCGTGATTAACGCTAATCACGCGGCCACGTCGGCTCGCCGGAGTTCAGCCGGCGGCGACCCCGAACCACGGCGGAGCCCGCTCGGACCTCGCCAGAGGCCACGGGTCGACGCGCCAGGGGCACCAGAAGGAAGCCCGTGCCCGTGCGCATCCGGGGAGACTAACGGGAGGGCGCAGGGTGGCCGGAGATTGCCGGAACAAGGCTCGCGGCGGCGGCCGGAGTTCGGCCAGGTGCGCGCGAGGTGCTGCGGGGCATGGCAGGAGCTGTGGGCGGCGGCGCTGGTCTTCTGGGAGGTTGCTGAGTGCGGTGACGTGCACGGGTGTGAGCTGTGGTGGCCATGGCCACGGCGGTGACATGGCCGGCGGCGTGGCGCTCGCGGGTTCGACGGTTAGCAGGGCTACGACACGAAATCAAGCACGAGGAAGGAGGAGAAACGGACGAGAGCTCACGGCGATCTCGATGGCGTCGTGCGCGAGGTCGGGGATGCACTAGTGCGACCGGAATGATGACGGCGATCTCGGGCGGCCGGAGGTGAGGACGACGATGGTGGCGGCGATGCAGCGCGTCCCTGGTCGCTTGGCTCATCGAGGATGATGCAGACGTCGAGGCGGAGCTTCTTGGTGCATTGGCGAGGCGTGGGGTGGCCGGTGGCCGTGGTGGCAGCGGTCGGCGGCGATGGTGGCACTCGGGCGGAGCTCGGAGAGGAGCTAGAGAGGAGGAGAGGGAGCAGCGAGTGGGGGAGAGGGGACAGGGGGCTTCGGGGCATCTCCGTGGCACGCCTGGGGGGTCGAGGCTGAGCGGTTGAAGCAGGAGGTGGCAAGGCGTCGTCGGCGCGCTCGCCACGCACCTGTTTGTCCTCCTGGCAGGAGGAAAACGACATGGGAAGGCTGGTGGGCTGGGCCAACAGTGCTGGGCCGCCAGGCTGGACAGGTAAGCGGCCCTGGTAGTTCCTCTCTCTCTCTCTCTCTCTCTCTGTTTTCTATTTTAATTACTGTTTTCTATTTTCTGTAAAATTTAGGGCTTTTCCAAAAATACTTAGACCCTTTCAAAAATCACTAAACTGCACATGCCCACTGTATTTAATATATCCAACATGGAACATTTCAGTTTAGGAGTATTTGGACATTTAAAATATTTTACAGAATTTAAATGTCCAAATTCAAATACTTATGATTTAATTCAGTGACCTTAGGATGACCTAGAAAATTGTGCACCATTTTTGTGAGAGGTTTAAGACCAAGGCAAAGATGATGAACATTTTAGAAGGCATTTCAGGTTCATTGAAAATGATTTTATGTTGAACCTATTTGATTTGATCTGGTGCTAGGGTTTGATCAGTCCCCATTTCAAATTTAAGAGAAATTTAAACATGATGCAGCACAAGACTAGCTAACTCAGAGCAGGCCAGAACTAGGGATGTGACAACTCACCCCCACTAAACAAGAATCTCGCCCCGAGATTCAAGACGTGAGGTAAGAGGAAAGGGGGTCACAAAACTATCACAATCTTCATGATCCATTTGCCCTTCTTGAAGATGTTGACTCGTTGCTTCAAATCGATCTTGACGTATTTGCTTTCGAGATCTTCATTCAACGTGACGACAGAAATAAACTCTACAGGATTCGATCATCTCGAAGATCGAACAACTCAGGATCAACTCACGGAGTGAGACATAGCAACATCACTCGAGCTGAGACACGAAGCACCCATCTAGAGGAGGTGACTCGTAGAGTTATTACCTTGAGTGGCAAAAAGAATTACCTTTGATATAGAGATCATTAAGACTCTTTATACCAGCCTAAGGCAAATCACAATCGATCATTTGAAGGAGTTTGGTAGAATAACATACTCGGAGTAGAATGGATGATGCGGACTACCTTGTTGAAGACAACATAAGGGATGATTTTGCTTGCGCGTGCTCTCAGGAACTTGAGCATTTCCCTATTCATCAAGGTTTTACCAACATCCGTGTCAAGGATCCTGGCAACACATCTTACTACCATGATGAATAGTGGTGGATGATGCAGATGCAAAGGAAGATAACACCTTCTCATATTTCACCTTAGCGAGGCCAAGGAAACAAAGTCTGGATGATCGATCGAGAGACATTTAGCACTCCGCTTCTAATGTTCTCCTTGATGTGCTAGCGTAACCCATTTATAGATATGGTTTGGTATCTAGGACATCAAGTTAAAGGTCGGACTTCGGGAGCACAAGAATCCATAAGGAGTAACTTCTAAATAAGTTCTACGAGATCCTTATGGGGAGGTGACCAACTTCTTCAACCAAGATACTACAATAATAGGCCTTCCGGCTAGGTGTGTTCGCCACGACATCCACGTTACCGGTTACGGTGAGACCATTATTATAGTTCTTGGGAAACGTTCCAACCATCATATCTGCCTGAGATTCAGATCTGATTGGTGTTAGGATATTCCAGACTCATCGAGTCTAGAAAGAAAAATGAAAGTTCGCAACACAAATCGACGAGATGACGTTGCGAGATTCTCGGGAGATGAACTATGATAGCAAGCTCCAAAACACGAGCTGGCTCTGCTACATGCATGTGAACATGATGTCCAAGACAAACATGACCACATAGTAGTCCTATGACAAAACACTACCGAGTTTTGCTAGGGAACCATCATCGATGATATCGAAGTCCTTGTGCACTTATCGATGAACTTCTTATCCTTGAGCAAGTCAATCAGTGGCTTGGCGTGCTAGGAACACATATAGAATGAAGGTAGCTAATCTCACAATCCAATGTATACTTCACACATGCATGACTGACTTGGGATGATTCCAAAGGAAGCAAAAACAATCTTTATCGGATCCACGGCGGCAACTTACACCAAGTGCACGTGAATTAGAGAAAGTCACTTCTTTCATCCGAACATATACCTCATGAATGGAACATGAAGGTAATGTTTACAAAAGTTTCCAACACTAGATGGATGTTCAACATGATCATGGAGAAGATAAAATGTTGCTGATGGGCTCAACAACAAGTCATAGGGATGACCATATAAATGGAATTCCATAATTATGTGAACAAGGACATAGCATCGGTCAGACCCAAAAGATGTAATGGTGTATGCTCGAGGGATAACCAAGAGTAAGACAACATTACGAACATCGTTGGTTCTGATTTGATTTGACGATAGCCTATACTCAAATCAAAGTTTTTATAAGATAATAGGTCCAACAACTGATCACAGGGACCAATCGATGAAGATATCATCTTTCTTCAACTAACACACCAACACTAGGATATCCCTTTGAAACGAACTAGGTTAGGTAAGCTTTTATCTTCTAACTCTCCAAGTTGTCGTTTAGCTTAACCAACTAGCTCAGGGGTATCCAACACGGATTCTTGGTGAAGGGGTGGTTTACAAGAAACCAACTTGATCACGAGCTCAACATAGCGGTCAGGTGACAACCTGGTAATACTTCCGAGAAGATATACAGAAAATCACGAACCACCGATATGTCACTAAGCTCGAGAACAATCTTGCTTTTCAGGGCAAGATGATATGGTGAAATAAGCAAGGAATTGGATAATCCTAACTCATTGATCAGGAGTGCACCAGAAATAAGGACTAGGTAGCACGATCAATCTTAGAATGATGATTCAATAACCAACACTCTAAGAGTGAGAATATTGTCCATTTACTACCAAGCAACGAGTTGCTCGGAGTATTGATTTCACACATCACAATTCACTTGTCGGCATTCCGGTTACAACAACACGGAATTGAGGAATGAATAATGATGGCGAGAAGTATCACTACGTCAAGAATTCATAAGAGAAGGTGCAATTCTCATGACATTCCTGACTTAAAGTGGGTAATACTTCAGGGTAGAACAGACTAAAAGCTTGATTGCATTTCGATCTGCGGAATACAACTGCTTTGACCCAATCCTGGAAATGGACAAGGTACTGGAGTTTGTTTCTCCTAGTCATTCTGGAATAGAATGGCTCGATGGACCACAAGAATAATAGGCATCGATAACACGAATGCATGCCATAAACTTGGCTATCAACTGATAGACAAGGATCGGAATACAACTACAGAGGGACAACTCAAAGGAACATATATCTTTTTGAGTTGTGGATGCATGGACTAGCATGTCGAACGAGTTCAACATATTTCTTCCGGATAACCCATGCTGAAGAGGAAGGACTGGCAGAGTAACAACATAGAGAGAAGAACTCATCAGGAGCACTCTGGTTGTGATCTTTTGGTTCAACGAGGAACTTCGGCCACAAGTAGTTCATAGTATTTGGAAGAAGGAAATACCACGGACCTCGAGGACTAATGCAAAGGTTACTAATATCCTAAAGGAACTAGCAAACACTATCAACACGAGGTAAGTAGGGTGAATCTCGGGTTCAAAAACCCAGGATTAGAAAGCCTACTAACTAAATGGCATCACGGGATGCTTTCGGGAATGATGGCCAGAGTCATCACACTGGGATCACAAAACATGGCTAGATTACTAGGTGATACTCTAGACATCTAGGGTCATAATAATAGCTCCAACATATACGTTGAGGCAATAGAGTACCTCAACTCACTGATTAATGTGGTTAATCTGGCCCAAAGGGACATCGGAACGGGAGGAAGGGGTTTTGCAAATGCTTCAGACTATTTAGAAACCGGGATGACTCGGACAGCATAACAGTTGTAAATGCTCGAAAAGATTGGAGACATGCTACAAAAATGGTGGCATAGCCACTCAGAAGCACAATATCAAGGTTTCAAGATCAACAGTTAACATACGGAAGTAGTAGGAACTGAACTGAAGCTTACATCCATCAATCTTATAAGTCTACGGATTAGTAACACGTGATCCTGGTAGAAAGAAGAGAAGGCCTAGTTCCTTAACCCCGTAGGAAAGATAAGATGACTCAGATCAGAAGGGCATGAGGTAAAGGAGTAAAAAGAGCCTTACGTTCCCATCCCACAATCAATTCCCTTATATAACTAAAGAATTTCTAGACTCAACTTCGACCAGTTTGGCTTGGTAATCCAACAGGCAGTCAAGCTCTGATACCAAAGCTGTCAGGACCCCGACTCAATGCCACATCGATCTAGCATGTAACACCTCATATCACTTTGCGGCCTCACGCACGATATTCCCACGGGTGTCGCCTTACCTTTGCCCGGGACCGTTTGCGCCTTTTGGCACACGTATATGATAGTGTCGCTAGCATCCATATGATAAGGAGCCCGGGCTGACATGGCTAGTCGTAAACCCAAAGTGGCACAAACTTACAGGGACAGGCATCCATAACCCAGCATCGAACGTGTCGGTCATCAGCGAGTGAATCCAGGCTGTAGCACTGGGCTAGCAGGACACCGGTGAACCGGGCTGTAGCGGGCTAACAGGACTCCGGTATTCATCGCGTGACATTTCCCCGAAGGGACAGACACAGGAACGAAGAAGGACACATGCCGTCCAGCCTAAGTGTCCCGGAGCAGTAGCAAGCTACCATGGCTCAGTGGAAGCACTAGGAGACATTTCCCGGTAAGAGAGGTTACTAAGGATAAACAACTAGATAGTCAGATCCCACACATACCAAGCATTTCAATAACATACACACAATATGCTCGATATGTGCAAATACAACATGGCATCACAACATGACTCTATGACTCAGGTATTTTATTCAATAGGCTCCAAGGAGCGAGATATTACAAACATGGGTCTCATGACCCAACATTCAGAGCATACAAGTCAAAGCACAAGCGGAAGCTTAACATGTCTGAGTACACACACCTACAAATGAAAAAGGCTGAGAAGCCTGACTATCTACCAGATCCTGCCGAGGGCACAAGATCGTAGCTGAGGTAACAAGCTAAACATCGAAGTCCAAGCGGAACTACTAGCGAGACTAAAGTCTCTCTGCAAAAACATAAAATAGGCAAACGTGAGTACAAATGTACCCAGCAAGACTTACATCAGAACTAACTACATATGCATCATTATCAACAAAGGGGATGGTGGGGTTTAACTGCAGCAAGCTAGCTTTGACTCAGTGGCTATCCTGAACTACGACTGCAAGTAACTCTTTTGAGGTGGCGCACATGAGTCCACATATTCACCATATCAATACACCACTATGGATCCGCTCCCGTCTTCCTACGAGAACGCCATCCATAGCACTCACGCTTATCTTGCGCATTTTAGAGTATCCACTTTCACTTGTCTATGAACTGTACAGGCAACCCAGAAGTCCTTTACCGCGGACACGGCTGTTCGAATAGATAATGTTAACCCTGCAGGGGTGTACTTCTTCACACACGCTCTCGCCACTTACCGCCATGTACACGTCATGTATCTCGGCAACCTTCAAGCGGAAGCCTGGCCAGGGAGTCGGCCACGACCTGACTAACCACACAAGTCTCTAGTCCAGGTTTATCGCCTATTTAGGTTCCATCCGCAAGGAGATCCGGCCGGGGTGTCGCTCACGGCCCCAAACAATGTGAGCAGGGTTCCCAAGACCACCTCGACGGGTGGATCTATGCTTGGTACACCGTGCCACGGTGCCTAGTCTGTCCCAAGCCCACCTGTACCGGGTACCACTTGGTAGACTACTAACACTACCTACAAACACCAGAAACTAGTTGCGACTCCTGGACAGAGATCAGGTTGATTAATAAGTCGAGAGAGCTTGGAGCGCCCGGAGCCCAATGTGTGGTAGTAACTGTTCATGGATCACAAACACAGAACTCAGTTCCTAAGGATGGCTTCAATGAGACAACCCACCATGTACTCCTACATGGCCTCTCACCGCTACCTTTACCAAATCGTGTTCACACACTTAGCTCACACACAGTAGGACATGTTTACACACCTCCAATTCATCCTTGATGAATCAGACCTGACACAACTCTAAGCAATAGCAGGCATGACAAACAAGCATGAATGAGTAGGCACATCAGGGCTCAAACAACTCCTACTCATGCTAGTGGGTTTCATCTATTTACTGTGGCAATGACCGGTCATGCAAAGGATAAAGGGGTTCAACTACCGCAGCATGTAACACATGTATCGTGGTTGTCCTAATGCAGTAAAAGAGAGCAGAAGCGAGAGAGTGGGATTGTATCGGAATGAACAAGGGGGTTTTGCTTGCCTGGCACTTCTGAAGATAGTAATAGTTCTTCTTCGGTGTCATCGAACTCATCGTCGGAACAATGTCTACTGAGAGGGGACAAATACCCGCAACACAGAAAAGAACACAATCAATGCAATGCACAATATGATGCATGATCATGACATGGCAAAATGAGTGTGTTGGGATAATGCAACTATAATCAGATGAATTTGAGTTAGTTTGAACCCAAGGTTCAAGTTCAAATTGAAACTATGACTTAATAAAGTACATTATCATGTTTTGATATAAACAGCAGGTTTAAGTTACTTAAACAAGCATGAAACCAGTGCAGATGGATAGATTGGATTTGTCTGATCATTTTTCATATATAACTTATTTCATTTGGAGTTACAGATTAATTTCTATGATTTTTAGAAGTTTAGGGCATTTTCTGGAATTTCCTATATAAGAATAAACCTAGAAAATTATTAACTGCGTCAGCACTGCATCACTGTGACGTCAGTGGTCAATGGGGCCGGCCAGGCCAAACCTGACCTTTGGGACCCATACGTCAGTGTCTCAGGCTGGTTTGTGTGGCTGACAGGTGGGACTGGTCAATGGCCACGTCAGCGGAGTCAATGCTGACTGGTGGGGTCGGTCATAGTGTGATGGGGCCAGGTCAAACTGACCTGTGGGGCCCGTGGGGTTAGTTTAGTCTAAACAGGAGCTAAGCAGGGGTAATTAGTCCGTGGGGCCCGGTAGTCAGTGGCTCTAGGGAGGGTTAGCTGGCCGTGATTAACGCTAATCACGCGGCCACATCGGCTCGCCGGAGTTCAGCCAGCGGCGACCCCGAACCACGGCGGATACCGCTCGGAACTCGCCAGAGGCCACGGGTCGACGCGCCAGGGGCACCGGAAGGAATCCCGTGCCTGTGCGCATCCAGGGAGACCAACGGGAGGGCGCAGGGTGGCCGGAGATTGCCGGAACAAGGCTCGCAGCGGCGGCCGGAGTTCGGCCAGGTGCGCGCGAGGTGCTGCGGGGCACGGTAGGAGCTGTGGGCGGCGGCGTTGGTCTTCTGGGAGGTTGCTGAGTGCGGTGACGTGCACGGGTGTGAGCTGCGGTGGCCATGGCCACGGCGGCGACATGGCCGGCGGCGTGGCGCTCGCGGGTTCGACGGTTAGCAGGGCTACGACATGAAATCGAGCACGAGGAAGGAGGACAAACGGAGGAGAGCTCACAGCGATCTCGATGGCATCGTGCGCGAGGTCGGGGATGCACTCGTGCGACCGGAATGATGACGGCGATCTCGGGCGGCCGAAGGTGAGGACGACGATGGTGGCGGCGATGCAGCGCGTCCCTGGTCGCTTGGCTCATCGAGGACAACGCAGACGTCGAGGCGGAGCTTCTTGGTGCATTGGCGAGGCGTGGGGTGGCCGGTGGCCGTGGTGGCAGCGGTCGGCGGCGATGGTGGCACTCGGGCGGAGCTCGGAGAGGAGCTAGAGAGGAGGAGAGGGAGCAGCGAGTGGGGGAGAGGGGACAGGGGGCTTCGGGGCATCTCCGTGGCACGCCTGGGGGGTCGAGGCTGAGCGGCTGAAGCAGGAGGTGGCAAGGCGTCATCGGCGCGCTCGCCACGCACCTGTTTGTCCTCCTGGCAGGAGGAAGACGACAGGGGAAGGCTGGTGGGCTGGGCCAACAGTTTTGGGCCGCCAGGCTGGACAGGTAAGCGGCCCAGGTAGTTCCTCTCTCTCTCTCTCTCTCTGTTTTCTATTTTAATTACTATTTTCTATTTTCTGTAAAATTTAGGGCTTTTCCAAAAATACTTAGACCCTTTCAAAAATCACTAAACTGCACATGCCCACTATATATAATATATCCAACATGGAACATTTCAGTTTAGGAGTATTTGGACATTTAAAATATTTTATAGAATTTAAATGTCCAAATTCAAATACTTATGATTTAATTCAGTGACCTTAGGATGACCTAGAAAATTGTGCACCATTTTTGTCAGAGGTTTAAGACCAAGGCAAAGATGATGAACATTTTAGAAGGCATTTCAGGTTCATTGAAAATGATTTTATGTTGAAGCTATTTGATTTGATCTGGTGCTAGGGTTTGATCAGTCCTCATTTCAAATTTAAGAGAAATTTAAACATGATGCAGCACAAGACTAGCTAACTCAGAGTAGGCCAGAACTAGGGATGTGACATCGGCCCAATCTAATAGATCGGGAGATGACGTGGTGAGTACCCCCTAGTCCAGGACACCGTCAGTAGCCCCCTGAACCGGTCTTCAAGTTAGGGACGCTCCTCGATTCTTCTGAACTGTTCTTCATCTTCGGTCGTCGGTCTTGAAAACTGGTTCAACGAATCTTCTTTATCTTCGATCTTGAGGCTCGCCGAAATGCATTCGACGGGTTTACACGTCGGGTATCCGAGGAGCCCCTTTAAGTTTCCGGCCTTTATCAATGCCTCGTTATTTTTATGCCACACCTCGGGTTTGAAGTTGTTCCCGGGCGGCAGCGTCCTCTTGCGTCCGAGCTCTAACACCGGACTCCATTCGAGGTATCTTTTGCAGCCGAGCACCAACGCCGGACCGCTTCCCAGCTTTAACGCCGGAACGTATCCGAGCTCCAACGTCGGATTATGTATCCGAGCTCCAACGCCGGGCTATGTATCCGAGCTCCAACGCCGGACTGTATCCGAGGTGTCGTAAATCACCTTGGTTCAAAGAAGTTTGAAGGAGTTTAGTCGATCTTAATGCCGGAAATGCCCTCTATGGAGCCAGCCACTAGCGCCCAAGCTTTATGCCGAACTGCTTCCGAGGTGGTGCACCACCCCGATTGTGGGCCGATTTTTTGTCAATATTTTTTATTATTGCAATTTATTCTCTGCCGAGCTATATAGCCAGTAGCCCTCAAGGTGTGTATCGGTCTAAAACCCGAGATGCACATGAAGGATGACGTAAGACCGCTGATCCCAGTAGCCGCTGAGACTCAGGTTGATTTGCAAAATCGGCCTGAGGATCAAGTCCAAGCTCGGCAAAATACTTCGGGACACTAAAAGCGGCGTGCTCAGTCCTCGAGACTCAGGTTGGGTGCGGCCGACCAACCTGAGGATCAAAATCTCCTCGGAAACTATATTGCACATAAAATTTTCTGCATTGGGCAAGCAATGCAGTAGCCCCCGAGACACTGGTCGGGTGGCAACACCAGATCAGGGGATCATTATGCCCCTTTGATATGTTTTAAATAATAAGCCCGAAGCCCAGTAGCCCCCGAGCCTTAATGCGGGCACGGGTGGCCGAATTAAGGATCAATATCCATAGTAAAATCACAAATTATGTGTAATGACTCTATGTATCCAAGTACTTTACGTCATTGATGCTCGGATCCGCATTGTACCAAACTTTGTTGACCGACCATCGGCTTCCACCTCCTCGGCCAATAGCTGAGGAGTGTTTGTCCTACTTTATAAAGCCTTTATGAGGACGACAAACAAGGCAATCTGGCCATACGGTTTTATAAACAAAGGTACATGGAGAGATATATTATATTACTGTTTAACAGAAGAAATGTCTTCCAAAGAAAATAGTCCCGCTATCGGTTCCTTTCTTTCAGTTGTCATGCTAAGCATGATCATAAAATCTCAGCTCCAATGTAAGAGCAAAATATCGAAGATTTAGTTGGGGAGGCTAGTTAATAGCCCCCGGTAGTGTTCGGCGACAGTCGAGGTCAAGCCGTAAACACTTCGGCCAATGTTATGAATGGCCTGTTATTTAACATAGTTATCGGATAGCTGACCAGTTTACGCTTATTGTGACAGTCAGTTTTCGGCTTTCTCCACTGAGGTGCTTAACCATGTGAGCTGGAAGCACAATCGCAGTGGTTCTCCCTTTGCACGCCTAGCCGAACAAAACGGAACATAGGAAGCAAGTGCGGGAGCCGGGCAACCCAACTATTGACCGAAGACACAATTCGAAACCAATTCATATATAGCAATATTCGAGAATATTTTTGCCGAAATCCCTAAAAGGTGTTCGGCGTTGCACTGCGAGAATAATGCTGGAAAAGCACAAATAGTTTAAAAGTGCCAAAAAGCTTGGAAAACCAAGAAACATCGGTGAAAACATGACGTCCGAACAATATCAAGTGTTCGGTGCCAATCCGAAAATTGGTCTTAGAAAAAAGAAGTGCTTCTGTCGTGCTTTAACATGATACATCCTATCTCAGGACTTCGAGCGGGTCAGCCTACGGCTTCAACCTCCTTTCCCGAGGGCGGAGTACTTCTCATCAGGCCAGTTTAGCAAACTAAACTCTAGCGGCTTTGAGAGAGAAGGCTCCCCGGCTAGTGACCGCACACTCGTGTCGAAAAAAGGAGTGATAAATAATAAAAACTTTGCAACGACTAAGGAGAAAAACAATTAGTATAAAACGGCTCAAATAAACATAAGAGCCCCCAAGTGACTTGGGTAAAAGTTGACTATATAATGTAAGGTGACATGTAAAATGCCTTCTAGCCGGATTGTAGATCGTTTGTCGTAGCGAACCTTTTCGCTTCAACCTCTGGACCCAATAGTCCGGAGTGTGTCCGAATACCCTCGCGGTTATAAAAACCGGGGCATGCGTGGAGACCAGGCGTAGGGGTCATTAGTGCTATATCAGACAAGTGCCCAACTAGTTATGTTATATTACATGGTTAGTAAGAAACATCTTCCAGGGAGAATAGTTCCGTTAGGGGTTCCTTTCCCTGGGAGGCATGCCCTAAAGTGCATGTCCGCACTGCGAAAAGAGCAGAAAAACATCTGGGGGCAGGTAAATAAATAGGTAAGAAATTATCTTTTAGTTCACCGACCGAGTATTCCCTTAAGAACGCTAGCTTTCGGCTTCACCCAGTCTGAGGTACACATCCGGCTGACCCGGCAGTAACAATCGCAGAGGTGCTCCCTTTACCACCTAGCCGAACAATCGGGAACGTAGGAGTAAGCACAGGAGCCAGGCAACCCAGCTTGGCCAAAAATTAAGTCATATCGACGCATATAATGGTGAATAAAAGGTACATGCGGAAGTGTGACACATGTGTTGGGCATAAAGCCCGTATTAATAAGCTTCTGTTAAAGAAGCCCCCAGGTATAATGAGCGTGGATAGCGCGTCAAGTGTGTGCAAACAAAGTTTGGACAAGGAAAATTTTTACAAGCCACTTTTTTCCAAAAAAGTATAATGCTTGGTCGAACCGAACACAAGTTAAAAATTTAAAACTTTGAGCATGAAGACAACTTAGCTGGTTAATGTGTTCGGTATTAACGACGTGGTCCGAGCTTGATGCGGGACAAGGTTCCGTCCCCCAAGCCGGTCCTGAGGTGGCGGAGCAAAGAGCTCGGCATTCCGAAGTGGTGACATAGCTCGGTAAATGCAGAATGGCAGAGTGATGCCGAAGTCCCCGACATGGGGTAATGAAGTGTTGATGAAGCCCCCCGTCCAGCCGAGGTGACGCCAAAGGATATAGTCCGGCTGGATCATTTTCCTGTGCACAAAAAATAGTGCAAACCGGAGATAATAGTGATAATAATAATTAAAAAAAATAGTTGCATAATGTATAATTTATGCAAAGTGGGTAATAAAAGAAATATGTCCTGGCGCCGAGGTCGATGTCGATGCAGGGCGTCGGCGTGATGCGGTAAAGGCGTGGCAAAGCCTGAATTCACAGGTCGGTCCGTGCTCCGGATGCGGCGTTCGCCGGACTATGTACGGAGACTGACCGAACCATGATGCGACCGTCGTTAATGCGGCCACCATTTGATAGACCTGTGAACATATGATGGACAAACCAGAGTAATAATTCCTTGGGAAAAATGAACCCAAACAAACAAAAAATATTAGGATTAATAGCACCTGGTTTATTTGTTGTAGCAATCCGACGGAGGATGATGCTGGCAAAGGTTGGCTTGCCGAGGCAAAGCCCTCGGTCCAGCTAATCGTGACGAAGCTGGTCGGCTGGTGACGTCGAAGTGTCCGGAGTAGGTTGATGAAGAGATGATGAATCCTCCGGTCCAGCCGAGATGTCGAAGTAGTTCGGCGTGATGGACACCGGCTTGAAGGAGTAACAGTGCGGCCCTGCCGATGCAGGTCGTGACGTGGTCGATGCCAGCTTGATGAAGCGACCGTGCGGCGATGCCGATATTCCCGCTCCGTGTAATCCGTGGGGCGGCGATGTTGATGATGATTTGTTCTTCGCGATGCCGGACTCTTGTTCGGCTTGCCGAGATGATGATCCGAAGAAGTTGAGCTCGGCTCAACAAAGTGACGACGTGTCTAGCGCAGGTCGGCAGCCATGGAACAATATTGCCGGACTGGTTTGACACCAGCAATGATGTTGAAGATCATGTTCAAAAGATCTTATGGTTAGTGGGATGTGTTTGGGAACAATACACAATATCCCATACAAAACTTCCTTCAAAAAGGATGTCCGAAATCCCGTTCATAAAAAAGATGAATTCGGGTCGGATTCGTTCTCGCGCAGAAAACAAATCCGAAAAGTGATGCACTAATCGGAAGGTTCCCGCAGTTCTGACGGTCGGATCGAGCTGAAATTTGGAGGAGTGGTAGATATAGGAATTCCGCAGGCGATCAACAGTTGGATCTTCCAAAGGACGTCCGAGCCAGAAGCTGGACACCACGCCCTAAACTCGTCCAGATTCCCGTCCAGATTTGACAGGGCTCCGATATATCGTGGATTGCGAGAGATTCCTCCATCGGAACTCGACGAAATTTTCCAGGGTTGTTGTAGACTCAATTCTGCACAATTCCACCAAGGCGATCGTCAAAGCGATACTCGAGGAGGTGGTGGCAGCAGATATGAGTTTGCTGTCCAGAAAAACAGCACGGTCGCTTGAGGGCAATGTTGACGTTGAGCCCCCGAGCTCCATGGATGATTCCTCCGTGATCTTGATAGAGATCGGAGTTGATGTCTGATGAAGGCCTTCATCCGAACATGGTGATCCAAACACGGGGAGCAATTTTTGGTCGAACCAAGGTGACCAGTCGAGCTGGTGACGAAGATGCCGAAGTCGCAGTTGATCTGCAGGCGAGCCATCGATTCTTTTGTCGATCACACAGCGGAACTCTCAATGAAAGCACCAATGTCGGTGTCAAAACCAGCGGATCTCGGGTAGGGGGTCCCAAGCAGTGCGTCTTAGGATCAATGGTAACAGAAGACAAGGGACACGATGTTTTACCCAGGTTCGGGCCCTCTTGATGGAGATAAAACCCTACGTCCTACTTAATTGATATTGATGATATAGGTAGTATAAGAGTTGATCTACCACGAGATCAGAGAGGCTAAACCCTAGAAGCTAGCCTATGGTATGATTGTTGTTGTATATCTCTATCGACTAGCCTGGCCTCGGTTTATATAATGCACCAGAGGCCTAGGATAACAAGAGTCCTAGCCGAATACACCGGTGGGGGAGGAGTCCTTGTCTTGATCGTCAAGTCTTGTAGAATCTTTCTTGTATGCGGCACCTGTCCAGAGTGGCCCATGAGTATACGGCCGTGGGGGTCCTCGGCCCAATCTAATAGATCAGGAGATGACGTGGTGAGTACACCCTAGTCCATGACACCGTCAATCACCACAACAGCTTCAAAACAGAAGAAGACGAGGGCTACCGAGGCTGAAGCCAGAAAGAGAAAGAGTACTGAAGCCTCTGATGCCACTCCCTCCAAGAAGAAGCGCAAGATCAAGAAGACTAGGGCTGCTTCCACAGAGCCCTTAGTCATTGAACCCATTTCAGTGGTTCGCCCAGCGTCAGAATATCAAGAACGAAGGATGGTAGTCCATGAGCCTGCTCCCACAGAGGCTGATGAAGCTGAAGATATTCCAGCAGCAGAACCCACCGCTGCTGAAGACATTGGTCATGATGACAATGTAGCTGATGATGAAGTTCTTCCTCAGATCGAACATGACGTGGTATCATCGCCTGTTCATACGAACAGCGAACTCATCAGCATTGGTCGTCCTTTGACGCCAATTGCTCAGGATGCATCGTGGGCTGATCACCCACAACAAGACTCCCCCAGTATTCCCCAACAACAACAACAAGCTACACCCCCGTGCAAGAAGAGGATGAAGACTTTCAGGCCCAGCCAACTCCATCTCCTAAGGCGAAGCCAGCACTTCGCAGGCTTCGCAGAGGACAAAGGCCTCAAGTCCCTCTATCGAGCGTTCCCGAAGGAGAAGTGCAACATTCACCCGTTGCACGTCAAGTATTTTCTGAACCTGCTCCAACTGTGAATGTCTCCAAGTCTGAAGCACATGCTGCTGAAGACATTCCGGCTGCATCAGCCGAAGAAAATGAAGAAGAAGTACGTGTACCTACTCCCCCAGCAATTGAAGAAGAAGCAGTTCCTGATGTGAACGTGCCTGTGCCCGACCCTCCTGTTCGTCAAGAGGAGGTTGACAATGTTGAGGCTGCCACCACCAAAACCAATGAAGCCAGTGACGTAGTCATGGCTGACGCTAATGTGGAGCCTGCGCCAACTAGTGTGCCTGAAGTAAATGTGGCCACTAAACCTCAAACCAATGAGGATGCTGCACCTGAAGCCAATGAGGATGCTGCACCTGAAGCCCATGAGGATGCTACACCTGAAGCAAATATGACAACTGCTCCCGAAGCACCTGTTGTGCAGCCTGACGCCTCAGCTATTGCCCCTGCTCCTGTTCCGCCACCAAGGCCTCACACCATTGAGCAAGCATACAATCACGGTCAGCTTACCACTGTCCGATGGCCCATTCTGGTGCCTCCGCCCTCTGCCTCAGGACCGCAATTTGACTATCATATTGAGCATAGGCCTCAGGTCCAGAAACCAAAGCCCAGGTTGCCAAGGTTTCCAGGTACTGCCAACTCACCAGGATCTTTCAATGCAAATGGCTTCAAAAGCCACAATACCTTCTTTGACAGCGCCAAGAACCCCTACTCCAAGCCAAGGATATCATCAGATCGGTTCTGGAGCTATCAGCAGCGAAGCTATTACTCCTGCGTACTATATGATAAAGGGTGCATTTTCCCTCACATGCGCCTTGACACTAAAGCTATTGCTGGACTGCCGTGCTTATAAGAAGCACTTGACTGCTTTCGTGATGCTGGTCTGCTCCACTTTGTGACAGACAAAGAACATTGGAATGAAGAGCTATTGCTTTAGTTCTATGCCACTCTGCACATTCGCGGCTATTACAGAGACATCAAGACATGGGTTCTCGAGTGGATGACTGGAAATATTCATCATGAAGCGAAAGCTATGGATATCATTGAGCTTACAGGGCTAGCCACTCCTGGAGAACTGTATGAGCCTGACTGTCAGCTACACCGGAATGCTGTAGAGAGCATCTTTCATAAGCCAGAACCCAATATGAGCCAGATGTTGAGCATGATGAAGCCTTTGCCATCTGACGCTGAGTATCCCACACATTTCTTTGTTGAAGACCTTGAGTATCTGCCTCGCACCATATATCATATCATCAGGCGAACTCTATGGCTAGTCAAAGGACACTCATCAGCAGCCAAGCTTGAAGGAGCTATGAAGACTTTGGTCTTCTATATTCTCAATGGCATCAGCTTCAACACTCAGGAATTCTTCATCAGGCAACTTGCTGCTTCCGGCTCTGACCTATTTGGTCTGAAGTTTTATGCTCCATGGGTCATGCGCCTCATCAAGCGACACTCATCTGTCAATTATCAGCCCTCTGCTCGCAATCATATAATCTTTCTGCCAGAGGTTGATATGTCAGTTGATGCTATATACTCAGACCCTGCCAAGACGCCACTTTGTCTTCAGAATATTGAGCACCAAAGCTTCACTCAGCCTATTGAAGGTGTTCAAGCAGCGACACGAATCTATCCACTGGCTAGAAACACTCGTCTGCCTCATCGAGCACCCACTGAAGCCACTGAAAGCACCATTGCACAAAGGCCTCGGAAGCGTTCTCGTGTTCTCAATGACCGAGAGCTTCTTGTGGCCCTTCATCAGAAACAGGATAAGCATCATTTCTGGCTCAAGAGACAGATGTAAAGCCTCTTAGTGGATGTCAATCACATTCGCAACCTTGCCACTAAAAATGCCTTTGTTGCTCATGAAACTTGCCGGAGATCATGGAAGAGTTTGACCCTGCTCAGTGCTGAAGCTGATCTTCAAGACGATGGCTTCAATGAAAGATTCCAGTTTGACTCCACTCCTCCACGAACTGCTGTCTTACGTCGCACCCCGTCTCTTGAAAACTCTGAATATTCTTCTTCCGCGGCAACAGTAAATGCCGTAGTGATCGATGATGAAGATGATGCTACTTCACCACCTCCTACCAAGTTCATCTGCACCGCCAACCAACGCCGACAACCCTGCTCCTTCACCTACTCATGATGATGAGTAGATGCTCTATGTCTTCAAACCTTTTTGGTCCTTACTAACAAAAGGGGGAGAAGCGTATGAGTTGATAGTCTTCAAGCGGGTTCATATGGGCGGTTGCATTATATTTTGCTGCGTGCTTACAACTCTTGCGTTTTGAAACATTTGGTTCTTTGAGTTGTAACACCTAAACTTGATGGTCGTCTGCTACTTCTGCTACTTATTTGCTTTACTATGATGCGATGATTAATTCCGCATGTGCGATGATAACTTCCGCACTTAGATCATTCTGCAGACGTCCATTTTTCATTATGCATGTCATTCTACTTGCGATATCATTTCATGCATGATGAATTATCTTCATAAGTTGAAGAGGATCTCCACAAGTACAACCTGCCATGTGCATCTGCATTCCAAAAGCAAATTACTTATATGCACATCTTCAGGGGGAGCCCTTGCAACTTATGAAGACAATTCCCTATCCTACAATTTCACATTTTTATCCCCGTTGAAAACTTCAACCAGTTTGTCATCAATCACCAAAAAGGGGGAGATTGTAAGTGCATCTAGTGCCACCCCTAATTGGTTTTGGAGTATTGACGACAAAGTTGGTTGAGGGACTAAGGCGTTTGTGAGATTTTCAGGATAACGCAGGTAGTGTCCCTCATTGATTCGGTTTACCTACCGGAGATGACCCCTAAAAATGTATGAAGGCATTGAAGACAATGGTGGTATGATAAGATATTCATATTGAAGACTATGACATAAGAAGACATTGTGTGAAGACTTTGGAGCGTGAAGACTGTGTGGTTTCGTTGTTTCTTTTTCTTCTTTGTTGAGTCATAGGAACCACCGCACTGTTAAGTGGGGTCCAAGTGAACTAAGTCAGAGTGACTGAAGTGATGCTCAACTCAAATCCTATGTCTTCGAGCGAAGACAATGAGAGCAAATCTTATCCAGAGCTGGATGAGTCAGCTTTGCTTGTAGCCCAAGTAAAGTTGCCGCGTGTGTTTGAAATCTGACCGTTGGAACACGTGTCAGTTCCTCAGTGACCCAGGGTCATTTTGGACTAATCAGGTCGGGTTGCCTAGTGGCTATAAATAGCCCACCCCCTACACCATAAATTGGTGGCTACTTAGAGTTTGTGCACGGCTTTTGTCGTTTGAGAGCAACCCACCTCGAAGCATTTGAGAGAGAGAAATCCTTGCGAGGACAAAGCCCAAACACCCAGAGCCAAAGAGTGTTAGGCATCACTAAAGTCTTTCTGTCTGTGTGACCTGAAGACTTATTACACTTGAGGACTGTGAATCCTCCAGCCGGTTAGGCGTCGCGTTCTGAGCATCCAAGAGTCATTGTGGATTGCTGGTGAATGAAGTCTGTGAAGGTTTGGAAGTCTCCCTTGAAGACTTACCAGAGTGATTGGGCGAGGACTGGGTGTCCTTTGCTCAAGGGGAATAAGGTGAAGACACGGTCTTCTGAGTTAAATCTCAGCCTCCCTAATCAGACGTACAGTTGTCACAGCAACTGGAACTGGTCCAACAAATCCTGTGTCTTCAACAAGCAACTGGTTCTATCCCTTCCAACCTTACTTAAGTTTGTCTTCATGAAGTCATTGCCTATCTGTGTATCTGTTTGACTTCATTGCTTGACTACTATTGTTGATTGGCTTCATACTATCTTCCATCTTGATCCTTACTACCTAACTGCTATTAGTCCTGTACTTTCACATCATTACATACTTGACTATGGCTTGTTTAAGGTAGTTTATCTTCCGCTGCATATCAATTAGGTTATTTCTATTGTTTGTCTTTGAAACTTCCAAGTTTTGAATACTTTTCGTAAAAATCGCCTATTCACCCCCCCTCTAGTCGATACTAGCAGTTTCACGCGGAAAGACGTCCGAACATGGGTAGCCTCTCAGCGTCTCGACATGAAGCCTTTCACTAAGCTCGGGGACTATCTCCCTGACATGGATGGATGGCACGACATGTTGGAGTGATTGTCGATATATGACAATGTGTCCATTTAGTCCATACTTTCGGTATGACAAAACTTTGAGTTATGCACGGCGAAAATTTATTATTGATGTTATTAAACCGTCCTCCTCCTAGACTAGCGAAGATCACTCTCGTTAGGGAATTTTGGGTATGATGAACTTTGTTATTTATGCTTATGATATGTTGTTTCTATTTTTGCCAAGTCTGTCTCTTTCTGTTGCTCACCTATATATGTTGCATATCATCGACTCATGTGATGATGCAGGTGCATAGATCATCGATGGCGAAGAAGTGCTATGCCAGGAGTATATATATGACAAGTGGCCGGAGGGTCAGGCCCAGGTGTACCGGTTTCCGGTTTTTGAGCGACAGGCAGTACTTAGTTTAGGTTCACGCTAATGCGAGAGAGGGATACGAACTCATGTACTGCATAGTTCCGCTCTCACTCAAAGTTATAGCTCTTCTCACGTATATCATTGTTTAAATGGATGACAATGTATTTGCAAGTAATCGAGACTTGTATCACTATTTTCGAGATGATGACGAGAGACCACTTTGTGTTGGATGATGATTATGATGATGACATGATTTGATGAGACTAGTTGTATGTATATGCTATGATTACATTTGTATGTGTATGATATGCTAAAGGTTATTGTATAAAGCCTATTCAAATACAAAACAAATATGCAGAAAAAAAACTAATAAAACTAGTAGTAGCGAGGGGAAAAAAGTAAGCAGTAGCGTCGCCTTACCAGTAGCGCTTCCCTGTAAAAAGCGCTGCAGATAATATCAGCAGCGCTCTTCTCCGAAGCGCGCTACAGCTATCCATGTATAGCAGTAGCGTGGGACGACGGGCGCTACTGCTATACGTTAGCTGTAGAACCTTATCAGTAGCGCATCGTCCCGCGCTACTGATAGGCCTAAAACCCACGCTGCTGCTAGGCTTTTCCCTAGTAGTGGGCTTACTTGCTCAAAATGCTTAGTGATATGCTCCAAAAACCCTCAACCACTTTCTCATATCCACATATGTCCTAAACCTAAAGTCAAACTCGGCCCCACCAATTTAATCTATCCGGCGCCACCGAGTTCATTTGACATAGCCACTGCCACAAACTCTAGTCACTTTCGTCTCACCGATAGGAATCTTGATCTCACCGAGATGGGACTGCAAACTCTCCGTTACCCTTCATAATGTTTCGGTCTAACCGGAATGAGTGATCGGTCCCACCGAGTTCGCAAAGCAAACTCTTTGTTTCCTTTTCGTAAGGTTTCGGTCTCACCGCAATGAGCGATCGGTCCCACCGAGTTTGCCTGACCAACTCTCTGTTTGTCTATTACTGAAATCGGCCCCACAGAGTTCATGTGATCGGTCTGACCGAGATCAAGTTATGCCCTAACCCTAGCACATCGATCCCACCGAGTTGATCATGTTGGTCCCACCGAAAAGCCAACGTTCACATTTTGAACTGAATCGGTCTGACCGAGTTTCACTATTCGGTCTCACCGAGTTTCGGAATCTATGTGTAACGGTTAGAATTTGTGTGGAGGCTATATACACCCCTCCACCCATTCTTCATTTGCGAGGAGGGCCATCAGAGCGTGCCTAGACTTCCAGCATTCATTTTCTGAGAGAGAACCACCTACTCATGTGTTGAGACCAAGACATTCCAATCCAACCACAAGAATCATGATCTCTAGCCTTCCCTAAGTTGCTTTCAACTCAAATCATCTTTCCACCATAGCCAAATTTGTGTGAGAGAGTTGAATGTTGCGGAGACTATCATTTGAGGCACAAGAGAAAGGAGTTCATCGTCAACAAACCATCTATTACCTTTTGGAGAGTTGTGTCTCCTAGATTGGTTAGGTGTCACTTGGGAGCCTCCGTCAAGATTGTGGAGTTGAACCAAGGAGTTTGTAAGGGCAAGGAGATCGCCTACTTCATGAAGATCTACCAAAGTGAGGGATATCCTTCGTGGGCGATGGCCATGGTGGGATAGACAAGGTTGCTTCTTCATTGACCCTTCGTGGGTGGAGCCCTCCGTGGACTCACGCAGCCGTTACCCTTCGTGGGTTGAAGTCTCCATCAACGTGGATGTATGATAGCACCACCTATCGGAACCACACAAAAAATCTCCGTGTCTACATTGTGTTTTCTCCCTCCAAACTCCTCCCCTTTACCTTCATATGCAATGATTTACATTATGTTGCTATACTCTTAGATTTGCATGTTGTAGGTTGATTGCTTGACCAGTGCTAAGTTGCTAAAATCTACCAACACTTAAAATTGGGAAAATGCTAGATTTTTATTTTGGTCAAGTAGTCTAATCACCCCCCCCCCCCTCTAGACATACTTTCGATCCTACAAGTGGTATCAGAGCTTTGGTCTCCATTTTCCTTGATTTTCATAGCTTTGGTGATCATAGCCTTGGTTTCACAACCTAGGAGAGTATGGCGTCTAGCAAAGGAAATTACCACCGTAGAGGTCCTTACTTTGATGGTACTAATTTTGCTAGTTGGAAACATAAGATGAAAATTCATATTCTTGGACATAACCCCGCCGTTTGGGCCATTGTGTGTATTGGTTTGCAAGTTGAATTCTTTGATGGGAGAGAACCAAATCGTGAAGCTACCGCGGAAGAATTGAAGATGCTGCAATACATTGCTCAAGCTTGCGATATCCTCTTCAATGGATGTGCCCGGAAGAATTCAACAAAATCAGCCATCTTGAGAATGCAAAGGAAATATGGGATACTTTGATTGATATGCACGAAGGTACCGACTCCGTCAAGGAATCCAAGTTGGATGTGCTTCAAAGTCAGCTTGACAAATTCAAAATGAAGGATGGTGAAGGTGTCGCTGAAATGTACTCTAGGCTTGCTCTCATCACAAAAGAGATTGTCGGCTTAGGAAGTGAAGAAATGAATGACAAATTCATCATCAAGAAGATCCTTAGAGCCTTGGATGGAAAATATGATACCATGTGCACTTTGATCCAAATGATGCCAAATTACAAAGATCTCAAGCCAACCAAAGTAATTGGAAGAATTGTTGCTCATGAGATGTCACTCAAGGATAAAGAAGAGCTTCACAACAAGTCTAGTGGTGCTTACAAAACCTCATGTGATGCTCCTACATCATCAAGTGAGAAACAAGCCTTCAATGAAGAATTGAGCTTAATGGTGAAGAACTTCAACAAGTTCTACAAGAGTAGAAGGAAGGAAAGGAGTTCCAATTCAGGGTCCTACAATGACAAAAGATCTTCTAGTCATGAGCTAAATTTCTACAATTGTGGAAGACCCGGACACTACTCCAATGAGTGTATGGCTCCCTACAAAAGAAGAGAAGAGTCACCTAAAAGGAGAGGCAAAATGGAAGAATCACCTTCAAGAGAGAGAAGGAGTAGAGATGATCGATATGAATGAAGAACCTCTCACAGAAACAAGGATTCAGAAAGGAAGGACAAGTCATCAAGGAGCTACACAAAACGAAGACATTAAGCTCATGTCGGTGAATGGCTATCCGGTTTCGACTCCAACCACCACTCCGAGAGAAGTTATCACTTCGACTCCGAATATACTCAAGATGAAGGTGTTGCCGGTCTAGAACTTGTGTCAACCAACTCCTACGACATATTTGAGTCACCAAATGAAGGAATTGGAAGATGCTTCATGGCTAAAGGCCCCAAGGTATAACACCCCGAGTATGTAGATTTCAATAGTGATGAAGATGATTTGCTAGGTGATGATGATTTACTTGTTGACAACTCTAGTGATGAATACTATGATGAAATTGCTATTAATCATGCTAATCAAGATGAAATGAATGACAATGATAATAAGGAGATTGAGCGCTAACTAAAGAACTAAACACTCTTAAGTTAGCTCATGAAACTACTTTAGAAGATCATCGAGAACTTTTAAGAACTCATGAGAAGCTCAATCTAGAGCAAGAACATGGGTTCTTAAAAGCCATCAATGATGATCTTCATAAGAATGGTTCTTCTTACATTGCCAAGCGTTTACTCTTGTCTACTAAATGCCACAAGTAAAATCTAGCAACAAGAGTAAGAAAGATTCTTCTTCTAGTAGTAACAATAAGGATGCTAAATCCAACATTGTTGCTTCTAGTAGTTCTCTTGATTCCACTAATGATTCTCTTAGCCAAGCTACACTTGAGCAAGAAAATAGCTTATGGAAGGGAATTATAGATAAAGGTGTTTACAAGAGCCTTGCTTGAAGTAAGCAATTTGAGGAAATTGTACGCAAGCAAGGAAGGCACCGGAAGAATCAAGGTGTTGGTTTTGAATGAAAGTTCAATCCAATGGAGTTGAGTGGGAAGAAGATCAATACCCCAAGACGAAGTTTGTCCCTCAACATGAGAAGTATGATCCTACTTCCTTCAAGGGGACACAAGCTCAAGATGATCTTCCACCACACGACCACAAGCTAAAAGGCAAGGACAAGCTTCAAGAGGAGATTGATGCATTTGAAGAAGCTCCAAAGGTCTTGGTAATGTGGGTTCCCAAGTCTACATCAAGTTCTACTTCATCAAGTACATCTACAACCCCAAGTATTCCCATCAAGATGATGTGGATCCCGAAGAAGAAGAACTAGAGATTTCTTGAGGGTGACTCCGCCAACATTCTTCACTCATACTCATTTTGGCAAGGACAAGTGCAAACAACTTCCACATCTTACACTAGTTCAAGGAGTCACAAACCCTCTTGTTGGTAAGACAAGAGACAAGGTAATCTAATGCTTTCATGGACATCATCTTGTGTGTGCTTCACTCTATGTCTATGGATATTCTTGTTTGTTCCTTGTGGAACTAACCCATGTAGGTGTTGAAAGTGCAACTCACTCCAATGGATTGCTCCAAATGATCTACATCAACAATGAGCATCCACATCTTCAACACCTACATCAAGTCATCATCGACAAAACCCAAGGTTAGTTCATCCCTCTTCGGGGGGTTATCACAACTAGGGGGGATTTACTCTAAGAATTGGGCTAAAGCAATTCTATTGGTGTGAACACAATGATGCTTTATGTAAAAGTGGTAACCCCATTTGTGCTTAAACGATGAGTATGACCTATGATCAAATGTTCTCATTTGACTCCTAAGTCAATATACTCATATATAGATGACCTATGCATCGCCAATTGCGTGATAGATGCTAGAGTGATTGTGCATGCTTTGCCACATATTTCATTTGCCATTTTATTGTGTGAGCATGCTGATTGCATACTTTTCTCATTCGAGGACATCCATTTGTTGCTTTGATTGTTTGGCTCTTTTTTCTTTTGCCAAATTGATGGACAAGAATGCCTAAGAACTTCCTCTAGCTATCTATGCTTTTCTTGTCTCAAACTCTATTCATGCTACATCACAAAGTTTGATCAAGTCAGATTTGAACCCTCTGGGTGAGGAGCACTCGGAGTCACCGTTTCGTCATAGACTTAAACTTCCAAAACCTCCCTATGCATTTCGGTCTGACCGATTCATTCCTTTTGGTCAAACCGAGTTCATTGAGTTGATCTAGGTTTTCAATCTCGGTGCAACCGATTTGAACAATTCGGTCACACCGAGTTGCAGTAACCGCTTACGATTCAGCATCTCTGTGCCACCGAGTCATTCCACTCGGTCACACCGACAGGGTCGGGATATGTATACCCACGGGTCAAATTTTAGAAATTCCTCCTAAAACCTTTCACCCGTGTGTATCCTGCTCTGCCGACTCAAGTTTACGGATTGTCTCCTCATCGTCAGCAACCACCCGCTGCTGGTCTCCGTCACCGTCAACGGAAATCTCCGCGGCCATTGCCGCCTTAGCGAGCTCATCGCCAAGTTAGGGTATGAGTTCGACCCTCTATGTTTTCTCAGACCGATTGCTAGCAAGAGACAATGCCATGATTCTTCACAAGTTTGAGATTATCCTATCCAGCAACAACATCCTTTAGTTTAGATTTGATTCAAAAATTTAGGGTTAGGTTTCCGGTGAACAAATCTCGGACCGACCGAGTTGTAGAAATCGGTGTCACCGATTTGGCTTAGTCTATTGCACTTGCGATTTTCGGTCTGACTGAAACATACAAATCGGTGTGACCGAGTTCAGAACTTTGTGAAACCCTAGCAATATCGGTGTCACCAAACTGTACCTCGGTCTGACCGAGATCACTAGTTTAGACACAGAATGTTGCTTCAGTGTCACCGAGTTTACAAATCGGTAGCTCCGAAATGCTTTCTGTAGAAAACTAAAACTAACTTTTTGACTCAATTGTTTTGCAAAAACTCCGCACTTTGTGTTGCTCATCCACTCTACCTTATCTATAACCATTCGCAGGGTCAGCTTGCATTGTCGGCCATGTCAGACCAGAGTAATAGCCAGAACAAGTCCGAGGAACAAGTCAACAGGAGTGAGGGCACTAGTCCCTCTGAAAGCTATGAATATGGAAGCAGAAGTACTCCTAGCAACCTGCCTAAGGCTGCTACTAGGCAGAGGAAGAAATGAAACTCAGACTCTAAAGATGAAGATGATGTTGCTGCTGAGGAGGAGGTCAGCTCCAAGAAGAAGGTTGTCAAGAAAGAGTTTGGCACAACAGCTTCAACCAAGCCAGGCATGAAGAAGAAAGCTCCTGCCAAAAGGATTCCCATGTCCAAAGCCAGAGAATCAACACAAGAAACTATGAAATTTACTCGTGTGCCAATAGAAGATGCTGATGGAAAGAGAAGAAATGTAAGGGTTAGGAAAACCTTTGCCAGAGTGACTCGAAAGCCATCTATGGCTAGAGATTCTGAAGAAGAGGAGGAGGAAGAGCAAGATGCACCTCCTGCCAAGTCTCAGAAGCTGATGGGGGATGCCATCAAGTTTGGGGCTGCTCCATAAAAGCCCAAGACTGCCCCCAAAGTTCCAGCTCAAGCTTCCAAGTCTGCACCAAAGAGAAGCGCCAGAAACATGATCCAATTGAAGTATGCGCCGTACTCTTTAGGGAGTTCGGCTTCAGTCCATTCAGCGATGAAGTCCGCCAAAACTTGCAACTTTATAGCTTGCCGTGGTTTGTAGGTTATGTCGAATGGTAAGAGCTCGATGGCCCATTTTGCAATCCTGCCCGTCGCGTCGCGGTTGTTTATAATGTCGTTAAGAGGTACTTCGGAGGCCACTGTTATTGAACACTCTTGAAAGTAGTGTCGCAGCTTCCGGGATGGCATGAACACCGCGTACGCTATCTTTCGATAATGTGGGTACCGGGACTTGCATGGAGTTAAGACAGTGGATACGTAGTACACTAGTTTTTGAAGAGGGGATCTGTGCCCCTCTGTTTCTCGTTCGACGACGAGCACCGCGCTTACAACTTGATGTGTTGCCGCGATATATAACAACATTGGTTCGCCCAAGTTGGGCGCGGCCAGGACCGGATTTGTTGCCAATATGGCCTTTATTTCTTCGAGTCCGGCCGTGGCAGCATCCGTCCATTCGAAGTGTTCGGTGCACCTGAGGAGGCGATAGAGGGGCAATGCCTTTTCTCCCAAACGGGAGATTAAGCGGCTTAGAGCCGCCACGCATCCAGTCAATTTTTGTATTTGTTTGAGATCTTTTGGGATATCCAACTGTGACAGATCTCGGATCTTGGCTGGGTTTGCTTCAATTCCTCTACCGGATACAATGAAGCCCAAGAGATTTCCGGCTGGTACGCCAAAAATGCATTTTCAGGGTTGAGCTTAATGTCATATGCTCGGAGGTTGTCGAATGTCAGCCTCGAATCGTCTACTAGAGTTTTGACGTGTTTGGTTTTGATGACCACATCATCTACGTATGCCTCCACTGTTTTGCCGATCTGGGTTGCCAGACATGTCTGAATCATGCGCTGATATGTTGCGCCGGCATTCTTGAGCCCGAAGGGCATTGTGTTGAAGCAGAATGGTCCATATGGAGTAATGAATGCCGTTGCGGCTTGGTCTGTCTCCGCCATCTTGATTTGATGGTATCTGGAGTATGCGTCGAGGAAGCACAATGAATCGTGCCCTGCGGTAGCATCAATGATTTGATCGATGCGGGGAACGGGGAAAGGATCCTTTGGGCAAGCCTTGTTAAGGTCTTTAAAGTCGACACACAGGCGCCAGGATTTGTCCTTTTTTGGTACCATTACCAGGTTCGCTAGCCAGTCCGGATGTTTTTTGTCCCAGGTGCCTGAGCATGATGCACCCTTTTATTTCGGACTAGGGTTGTGTTCGGGGCCGGATCGTCCCAAAACTTAGTTTTGGTTTTCCAGGAACTCTCCATCGCACAGTACTTTCATACTATGGACGCCAGGTCGGTGAAGCGTGTGATTTCGCGATGACTTATGGCGTTCATGATTCCCATGTCCGTGCAATTATTGCAGAAAATTGAGATTGCACCTTCCTCACGGCAGTCCTTTATCCTGTCCATAACCAGGAGGAATCTGGACCAGTAATGATGTACTATTTCCGTGGGCTCTTGCCGGATTTGAGATAGATCGCTTATGTTTGGGTGGGTGGGTGGAATTAAGTCCGGAACCCTGCCCAACTTGAGGCTCAAGGGCCGAAAAGTTTCCGAATTTGGAAGCTTGGATTGATGGATGTTGTCCAACGAATCTGGTCCGCTGCCTGACTTTAGGTTCAATACTTGATTGACGTCCGTCCCTCCGCGGGAATCCAGCATGGAGGGATCAGGAGTCCGGACATAAATGATTTTTAATATAGAAGAAGAGTCGCCGCGTTGTTCCCCTACCACAGCAACGTGGTGGGTAACCTGGGGCTACTCCATCAACTTGCTTCAGTTATTTGATTTGCCACAAAAATTCAAGGTGATGAGCTTTATAGTTGAAACCATCAAGAGAACATCAACAGACCAGAAGAGATCATGTGGGTATGCTCCACACATCCAGATGCTCATAAACTCCAAAATGAGCAAAGGTGTGTATCTGTTGGACAAAGAGCACCTTCCCTTGAGACCTGACATGGAAGATAACCCAGTTGTGATGGATGATTCAGATCCTACTTCAGTGGAGGCTCAAGAGAAGAGAGCAAAAGCAAAAGCTAAGAAGGCTGCCAAGATGCCAAGTGCTGAAGAGGCATCTCAAGTTTTTATCAAGTACAAACAAGACAAACTTGGTTATCTCATTCAGGCTACTTTGAGGATTGAGAAGGGATTGGCCACCCTGTCTCAGAATAAAGAGAGTCTTGAAAGAATTTTTGAGACAAAACTTCATGACTTGGATGTCAAGGTGATAGAGATTCAGACTTTTGTGGAGAAAATCCAAGAAGAGCTTGAGGACAGGAGTGACAAGACCACCACAAATGTCTATCAAAGGGTGCCCAAAAGACAGAGGTCTGCAGCAGTGCCAGTGATAGACACTAGAGCTACAACTTTAGCTCCTGCATCCACAGCTTCAGTTGCCCCTCCGGTTGCAACTCCTCCAGCACCTACAACCACTTCAGAAGCATTTTTGTAGGACTCCTCTCCACTCCACCTCCCGAAGATCAAGCTTAGAGAGCTGCATAGCACTATGCATTTTCAAGTTTTTTGGTAACTTGTTTCCAAAGGGGGAGAAAATGTATAGATCATAGGCTTCGAGAGAGAGAGAGAGAACTTTGCTTCCTTTTGGATCTTTTGCAACTTATTTGCTTAATTGCTTGGATGATACTTTATGGTTATGTGTGTGAGATACTTGTATGGTCATGTGTTTGATCATATCATACTTAATGTTTGTGCTTGGATGATTGTCGGTGTCAAAACTGGCGGATCTCGGGTAGGGGGTCCCGAACTGTGCGTCTAGGCAGATGGTAACAGGAGACAAGGGACACGATGTTTTTACCCAGGTTCGGGCCCTCTCGATGGAGGTAAAACCCTACTCCTGCTTTATTGATATTGATGATATGGGTAGTACAAGAGTGGATCTACCACGAGATCAAGGAGGCTAAACCCTAGAAGCTAGCCTATGGTATGATTGTTGTTGTGTCCTACGGACTAAAACCCTCTGGTTTATATAGGCACCAAAGAGGGCTAGGGTTACACAGAGTCGGTTACAATGGTAGGAGATCTACATATCCGTATCGCCAAGCTTGCCTTCCACGCCAAGGAAAGTCCCATCCGGACACGGGACGAAGTCTTCAATCTTGTATCTTAATAGTCTTAGAGTCCGGCCGATGATGAAAGTTCGGCTATCCGGACACCCCCTAGTCCGGGAATCCCTCAGTAGCCCCCGAACCAGGCTTCAATGACGACGAGTCCGGCGCGTATATTGCCTTCGTCGTTGCAAGACGGGTTCTCCTCCAAATTCCATGTGCTTGCCGATAGTGTCCAGCTTCCTCATAAATGGTGTGTTCCTTGGCTTCCACGCCCAATAATGGCCCTCTTCCACGTGTCGTATGAATGAGAAAAGCCAGGGTATTTTTACGTTTTACCCCCAAGCTGCATGAATAAGCTGCCTATAAGAGTGGCAAGGATCTAGATCCAAATCACACCATCCTCCTTCCGCGAGTACTCATCGGAGCGCCTCTGACAAAATCCACTCCATCATGGACAGTCGACGCGGCTCCTCCTCTCGCGCTCCCAGCCCTCAGCCAGGAGATTGGAGGAGATGTTCAGTCCCGCACAGCGAGCTGGTGACGCTCCAAGCGGAGGGATACCTTCCTCCGGCCTTCATGGTCCCGGTTCGTGCCGGACTGGCCACCTACAAAGGTGGAAAGCAGGCGGAGAACACCCCCAATCCCTCCAAAGGAGAGCGGGTGTGCTTCGTCCCTTATCTAATAAGGGGGCTCGGATTTCCCATACATCCGTTTCTCCGGGGGCTCCTGGAGTTCTACGGACTCCAGCTTCATCACCTTACACCTGCCTCCATTTTGCACATTGCAGGTTTTGTAGCTCTTTGCGAGCTGTTCTTGGGCATCGAGCCCCATTTTGGGCTGTGGAAGAGATTGTTTTGCCTCGTACCCCATTCTCACGAGGGGTCGATATATCAAGTGGGCGGAGCCGAAATATGGCGCATCGCCGGGACCGGATATCTATCCGAAACCCCGAAGAAGGCATCCGAAGACTGGCCTTCGGAATGGTTTTATATGGAAGACGTTCCACTGTCGAACCCAGTTCGGATCGGCCTCCCGGAGTTCAGCAGCGCTCCTCTGAAGAAACGCCTGAGTTGGCGCCCGCGGAGCCCTCAACGGGAAGATGATAGGAGCGTCCAATATCTGATGGGCCGGATAAGGTTGCTGGCCCATTCCGGATTGACCATGATTGGAGTCATGGCCACGTGCATTATGCGAGGGGTGCAGCCGCTCCAATATAGAGGCCACCCCATGTGGGATTTCAACGGGGAGAATGACGCCACCCGTCATGGCCGCAAGGGACCGGGATCGGCAGCCGATCTGGTGAAGATCCTGTCCGGCTTGTACAAGGGGGAGAAGGAGGACTTCCTCCGCACGAATCCATTGAATGGATTCTCCATGAATAACCCTCGGAGCTGGGTAAGCGGACGTCTATCTATCTGATCCGTGCTTTCAAAGTTAAGTGTCTTACTTTGTGATTTCGACGCAGGAACTGCGCCGGGATGTGGAGGGCATACACAGTCCGACTCCACAACCCGAGGATCCGGGAAGATCCCTCGATCCGGCCTCCGGAGAGGATCCGGAGATAGAGGTGGAGCTGATTGACGGGGTGTTCCACCAACTCAGCATGGACAATGCTCTAGTCGCCATTACGGCTGACAACCCCGGTTTATCTCCGGCTTCCCAGGTAACTATGACCGGAGTCCTGACACTACTACTTCATTCGTGCTTATTTCTAATCACCGTATACCAATGATGTCTCGCAGGAGGTGCCTTCAAGGCGGGAAGCCGAACCCGCGGCAGCTGAACGACAAGGGTCAGTTCGGCCCACCAGGTGGAAGAGGGGTGCGATGCGAATTGAAACATCGCCGCAACGGTATAGCACGCCACCGTTTTTAAGGGAAAGATTCCTGGGAGGTATATTAATGCTCATGACTTTTCCAGGAGAAAGAGCGCTCGCCGGACTGTGCCCGGAGAGGTTGCCAACCAAGCCTCCGCCAGCCAGGCTCCAACACCTGGTCCGGAAGGGGAGGCGAGCGCAAGGCGCGAGCTGGATGCTCCTCCAATGGAGGATGCCGACAGGCTGTCCGCCACCAGGTCTGAGGTGGAGAGCGCCATGAATCACAGGCGCCGCCGGACAGTTCTTCGTGACGCGTGTTTCTCCCCAGAGGCGTTGAATGCCTTTAATGCGGGGGATGCGCACCTCCGTGCCGCTCAAGATGGTCTAACCAGAGCCACGGAGCAGTATGTGAAAGACATACGGGTGAGAAATTTTAATAGTTATATATGCCAGTAGCCCCCGAGACTTAAAATAGTTAAAGTAACTGATTTAAGGATCATTTGTTATGCAGGATCTTACGGAGAAGAATACCCACCTGTCCCAGAAGCTTCAAGGGTGCAAGGCCCAACTTGAGGCCGCGCTAGCTGTTGCAGGGGGAGCCACAGAGACCCCCTATGGTAATATATACTTTCAAAAAGATAAGTCGTTTCTGAAGCGCGGCGTGTGCGTAGGTCTGACAATAATATTGCAGAGGGCGCCGAACTACATCCGGACAAGCAACATCTGCTACGCCAGCTGAAGGCCATTGAGAAGGTTCTTATGAGGGTGCAGTAGGAGAGGAACAAACTCCAAGATGTTCGGGTCGAGCTGTCTGACTCCGTAAAGGAGAATCGGCAGCTTCGTCGCGGCATCTGCAGTAAGTGCTTGAGCAAACTCTTTTGAAAAGAAGAGTTTGGCGAGGAAGTCAATTGACAGAAATGTGTCTGTAGGTGAGCTCACAGATCGCCCTGCGGAGGAAATGCCCGGTTCAACGGGTGACCAACTTCCCGAGCTGCTGCAACTGCACGAATGTGTTCGGTAGGCGATGAGTGGCGTCGCCCAGGCCTTATGGCCGTCCTTCTCCCTACCCGAGGGTCTTGGAGGGCTTGCGGAGAAGCTTCAGGGAGCACAGCAGCGCTTCCGTCTGTGGAAGATATCGGCCTACCGTCAAGGCGCCAGGGAGGCCTAGGCCATGGTGAAGACGCGGTACACGAAGGCGGATCCGAACCACATGGCCGAGGTCAGACCTGTGGGGCCCGATGGGAAGGAGATCCCTGTGAGCTTAATGTATGGCCAAGTAGAGTTGGCCGCTAAGTATTCCCAACGGGACTGTAAATTAGACATCCTGTTAGATGGGATTGAAGAGGAGTACAATCAGTCAATTTGACGATGTATTTTAAAATGACATGTATAATGCCTTCTAGCCGGATTGTAGATCGTTTGTCTTTGCGGACCTTTTCGCTTCAACCTCGGGACCCAATAGTCCGGAGTGTGTCCGAATACCCTCGCGGTTATGCAAAAACCGGGGCATGCATGGAGACCAGACGTAGGGGTCACTAGTGCTTTATCAGACAAGTGCCCAACTAGTTATGTTATATTACATGGTTAGTAAGAAACATCTTCCCGGGAGAATAGTTCCGTTAGGGGTTCCTTTCCCTGGGAGGCATGCCCTAAAGTGCATGTCCGGACTGCGAAAAGAGCAGAAAAGCATCTGGGGGCAGACAAATAGATATGTAAAAAAAATCATCTTTCAAGTCACCGACCGAATATTCCCTTAAGAACGCTAGCTTTCGGCTTCACCCAGTCTGAGGTACACATCCGGATGACCCAGCGGTAACAATCGCAGAGGTGCTCCCTTTACCTCCTAGCTGAACAATCGGGAACGTAGGGGTAAGCACAGGAGCCAGGCAACCCAGCTTGGCCAAAACTTAAGTCATATCGATGCATATAATGGTGAATAAAAGGTACATGCGGAAGTTTGACACATGTGTTGGGCATAAAGCCCGTATAAATAAGCTTCTGTTAAAGAAGCCCCCAGGTATAATGAGTGCGAGTAGCACGTTAAGTGTGTGCGAACAATGCGCAGATCAGCCCTCAAAGGCTTTATGAAAAAGGGAGGAGAAAAGAGAGAAACAAAAGACAACTGAAGTATAAAATGTGGACGGGGGAAGGAGACGAACTCTGAGTCCGGCTCTAGGCGTAGAATCTTCGGAGGCGGGCTGCGTTCCACGGGTTCGGCTCGAGTCGGTTGTCCGATGCGTTTCGCAGACGGTATGCTCCGCCGGTCAGGACTTGGCCAATGATGAAGGGACCTTCCCATTTGGGCTTGAGTTTGTCCTTTTTCTTGTCCGGCAGGCGTAGAACTAGTTCGCCAACATTGTAAGTTTTGGCCCATACTTCTCTGCTTTGATATCTTCGAGCCTGCTGCTGATAGAATGCGGAACGAGCTTTCGCCACGCCGCGCTCCTCTTCTAGGGCGTCCAAACTGTCTTGCCGATCCAACTCGGCCTCTCTTTCCTCATACATGCGCACGCGAGGTGAGTCATGAATTATATCGCAGGGCAAAACTGCCTCTGCGCCGTATACCATAAAAATGGTGTGAATCCGGTAGTACGGTTTGGCATGGTCTGCAGCCCCCAGAGTACGGAGTCGAGCTCCTCTACCCAGTGCGTGTTAGATTCCGTGAGGGACCGCACTAACCTGGGTTTGATGCCACTCATGATTAGACCATTTGCTCGTTCAACTTGACCGTTAGTTTGAGGGTGATAGACTGAAGCGTAGTCGAGCTTGATGCCCATATTTTTGCACCTGAGTTTAACCTCGTTGGCCATGAAGTTTGTGCCGTTATCGGTGATGATGCTATGGGGAACGCCATAACGGTGTACTACCTCGGATATGAAGTCTATCACAGGTCCGGATTCGGCCGTTTTAACTGGCTTGGCCTCTATCCATTTGGTGAATTTGTCCACCATGACCAATAGGTACTTTTGCTTGTGGGTTCCCCCTTTAAGGGGTCCAACCATGTCAAGCCCCCATACCGCGAACGGCCAGGTGATGGGTATAGTTTTGAGGGCGGTGGGTGGCATGTGGCTTTGATTAGCAAAAAGCTGGCATCCGACGCATCGTTGGACTAAGTCCTGAGCATCTGCCCGGGCCGTCGGCCAATAAAATCCTGTACGAAAGGCCTTACCTACAAGGGCCCGGGCTGCGGCGTGGTGCCCGCCGAGTCCGGCGTGAATTTCAACCAGCAGATTTCGCCCTTCCTCTTCGGAGATGCACCTTTGAAGGACTCCGGTTGTGCTTTTCTTGTAAAGCTCTCCCTCATGGACCTTGTAGGCTTTAGATCGCCGTACTATGCAGCAAGCCTCATTTTGGTCTTCGGGGAGTTCCTACCTAATTAAGTAGGCTAGGAATGGTTCCGTCCACGGGGCAATGACTGCCATTATTTCGTGGGCTGAAGGTGTTATTTCATTAGCTGAGCCACCAGTTGTGTCAGAATGTTCGGTGTTGGGCGGTGCGGTTGGTTCCGGATTGTTGTTTCCAGACTCCTCTTCCCATACTACGGATGGCTTCAAGAGCCGCTCCAGGAAGATGTTTAGAGGGACGGCATCGCGCTTTGCGCCGATGCGTGCCAACACGTCGGCCGCCTGGTTATTATCCCGGGCTACATGGTGGAATTCGAGTCCTTCGAACTGAGCTGACATTTTTAAGATGGCGTTACGGTAGGCTGCCATTTTCGGATCCTTGGCATCAAAGTCTCCATTTACTTGGGATATTGCGAGGTTTGAATCCCCGCAGACCTCTAAGCGTTGAATGCCCATGGAGATTGCCATCTGGAGACCATGTAGAAGGGCCTCGTATTCGGCTGCGTTGTTGGAGTCCGTGTATATTATTTGAAGTACGTATTGGACTGTATCTCTGGTTGGGGACATCAAGACGACGCCAGCCCCCAAGCCGGCCAACATTTTAGAGCCGTCGAAGTGCATGATCCAATTGGAGTATGCGCCGTACTCTTTAGGGAGTTCGGCTTCAGTCCATTCAGCGATGAAGTCCGCCAAAACTTGCGACTTTATAGCTCGCCGTGGTTTGTAGGTTATGTCGAATGGTAAGAGCTCGATGGCCCATTTTGCAATCCTGCCCATCGCGTCGCGGTTGTTTATAATGTCGTTAAGAGGTACTTCAGAGGCCACTATTATCGAACACTCTTGAAAGTAGTGTCGCAGCTTCCGGGATGCCATGAACACCGTGTACGCTATCTTTTGATAATGTGGGTACCGGGACTTGCATGGAGTTAAGACAGTGGATACGTAGTACACTGGTTTTTGAAGAGGGAATTTGTGCCCTTCTGTTTCTCGTTCGACAACGAGCACCGCGCTTACAACTTGATGTGTTGCCGCGATATATAACAACATTGGTTCGCCCAAGTTGGGCGCGGCCAGGACCGGATTTGTTGCCAATATGGCCTTTATTTCTTCGAGTCCAGCCGTGGCAGCATCTGTCCATTCGAAGTGTTCGGTGTGCCTGAGGAGGCGATAGAGGGGCAATGCCTTTTCTCCCAAACGGGAGATGAAGCGGCTTAGAGCCGCCACGCATCCAGTCAATTTTTGTATCTGTTTGAGATCTTTTGGGATATCCAACTGTGACAGAGCTTGGATCTTGGCTGGGTTTGCTTCAATTCCTCTACCGGATACAATGAAGCCCAAGAGATTTCCGGCTGGTACGCCGAAAACGCATTTTTCCGGGTTGAGCTTAATGTCATATGCTCGGAGGTTGTCGAATGTCAGCCTCAAATCGTCTACTAGAGTTTCAACGTGTTTGGTTTTGACGACCACATCTTCTACGTATGCCTCCACTGTTTTGCCGATCTGGGTTGCCAGACATGTCTGAATCATGTGCTGATATGTTGCGTCGGCGTTCTTGAGCCCGAAGGGCATTGTGTTGAAGCAGAATGGTCCATATGGAGTAATGAATGCCGTTGCGGCTTGGTCTGTCTCCGCCATCTTGATTTGATGGTATCCGGAGTATGCGTCGAGGAAGCACAATGAATCGTGCCCTGCGGTAGCATCAATGATTTGATCGATGCGGGGAAGGGGGAAAGGATCCTTTGGGCAAGCCTTGTTCTTTTTTGGTACCATTACCAGGTTCGCTAGCCAGTCCGGATGTTTTTCGTCCCAGGTGCCTGAGCATGATGCACCCTTTTATTTCGGACTAGGGTTGTGTTCGGGGCCGGATCGTCCCAAAACTTAGTTTCGGTTTTCCAGGAACTCTCCATCGCACAGTACTTTCATACTATGGACGCCAGGTCGGTGAAGCGTGTGATTTCGCGATGACTTATGGCGTTCATGATTCCCTTGTCCGTGCAATTATTGCAGAAAATTGAGATTGCGCTTTCCTCACGGCAGTCCTTTATCCTGTCCATAACCAGGAGGAATCTGGCCCAGTAATGATGTACTATTTCCGTGGGCTCTTGCCAGATTTGAGATAGATCGCTTATGTTTGGGTGGGCAGGTGGAATTATGTCCGGAACCCTGCCCAACTTGAGGCTCAAGGGCCGAAAAGTTTCCGAATTTGGAAGCTTGGATTGCTGGATGTTGTCCAACGAATCTGGTCCGCTGCCTGACTTTAGGTTCAGTACTTGATTGACGTTCGTCCCTCTGCGGGAATCCGGCATGGAGGGATCAGGAGTCCGGACATAAATGGTTTTTAATATAGAAGAAGAGTCGTCACGTTGTTTCTCTACCACAGCAACGTGGTGGATAACCTGGGGCTACTCCATCAACTTGCTTCAGTTATTTGATTTGCCACAAAAATTCAAGGTGATGAGCTTTATAGTTGAAACCATCAAGAGAACAGCAACAGACCAGAAGAGATCATGTGGGTATGCTCCACACATCCAGATGCTCATAAACTCCAAAATGAGCAAAGGTGTGTATCTGTTGGACAAAGAGCACCTTCCCTTGAGACCTGACATGGAAGATAACACAGTTGTGATGGATGATTCAGATCCTACTTCAGTGGAGGCTCAAGAGAAGAGAGCAAAACCAAAAGCTAAGAAGGCTACCAAGATGCCAAGTGCTGAAGAGGCATCTAAAGTTTTTATCAAGTATAAACAAGACAAACTTGGCTATCTCATTCAGGCTACTTTGAGGATTGAGAAGGGATTGGCCACCCTGTCTCAGAATAAAGAGAGTCTTGAAAGAATTTTTGAGACAAAACTTCATGACTTGGATGTCAAGGTGACAGAGATTCAGACTTTTATGGAGAAGATCCAAGAAGAGCTTGAGGACAGGAGTGACAAGACCACCACAAATGTCTATCAAAGGGTGCCCAAAAGACAGAGGTCTGCAGCAGTGCCAGTGATAGACACTAGAGCTACAACTTTAGCTCCTGCATCCACAGCTTCAGTTGCCCCTCCGGTTGCAACTCCTCCAGCACCTACAACCACTTCATAAGCATTTTTGCAGGACTCCTCTCCACTCCACCTCCCGAAGATCAAGCTTAGAGAGCCGCATAACACTATGCATTTTCAAGCTTTTTGGTAACTTGTTGCCAAAGGGGGAGAAAATGTATAGATCATAGGCTGAGAGAGAGAGAGAGCTTTGCTTCCTTTTGGATCTTTTGCAACTTATTTGCTTGCTTGCTTGGAGGATACTTTATGGTTATGTGTGTGAGATACTTGTATGGTCATGTGTTTGATCATATCATACTTAATGTTTGTGCTTGGATGATTGTCGGTGTCAAAACCGGCGGATCTCGGGTAGGGGGTCCCGAACTGTGCGTCTAGGCGGATGGTAACAGGAGACAAGGGACACGATGTTTTTACCCAGGTTCGGGCCCTCTCGATGGAGGTAAAACCCTACTCCTGCTTGATTGAAATTGATGATATGGGTAGTACAAGAGTGGATCTACCACGAGATCAAGGAGGCTAAACCCTAGAAGCTAGCCTATGGTATGATTGTTGTTGTGTCCTACGGACTAAAACCCTCCGGTTTATATAGGCACCGGAGAGGGCTAGGGTTACACAGAGTCGGTTACAATGGTAGGAGATCTACATATCCGTATCGCCAAGCTTGCCTTCCACGCCAAGGAAAGTCCCATCCGGACACGGGACGAAGTCTTCAATCTTGTATCTTCATAGTCTTAGAGTCCGGCCGATGATGATAGTTCGGCTATCCGGACACCCCCTAGTCCGGGACTCCCTCAATGATGATATTCTCTATCTCTTATGTATGAACATCACACTTTGCCTTGGTGATGAGTGCATATTCCACATTCTATCACTTTGAGCGCTCTACCAAGATGTATGTGACATGGAAGAGTACCCCATGATCCTAATTGATTGTGAATTTGCATTCAAAAGAAAATTTTAAATAATGCACAAATTTAGGGGGAGCTCTTGCTTATCACATGCTTCTCAAAGCGATGATGTATTTCATTCTTATTACCATTTATCGAAGCTTTGATCTACAAGTTGTCATCAATTACCAAAAAGGGGGAGGTTGAAAGTGCAACTAATCCCTAGGTGGTCTTGGTAATTCCTAACAACATATAGCTCATTGATCTAATACTCTTTCAAAGCTGATCATTTCCGAAAGTTCAATGATTGGCATGGCCTGGACTAGAGATGTGGACCCCTCAAAATGCTAAGGACATATATTGGATAAAAGATCAAGACTATACATTTTCATTTAAGTGTCCAAGATCACACTGAGTCCATAGGAAAGCCAATACTATTAAAAGGGGATGATTAATGGCTTACTTGCTCAAAATGCTTAGTGATATGTTCCAAAAACCCTCAACCACTTACTCATATCCACATATGTCCTAAACCTAAAGTCAAACTCAGCCCCACCGATTTGATCTATCCGGCGCCACCGAGTTCATTTGACATAGCCAATGCTACAAACTCTAATCACTTCGGTCTCACCGATAGGGATCTCGTTCTCACCGAGATGGGATTGCAAACTCTCTGTTTCCCTTCATAACATTTCGGTCTAATCGATATGAGCGATCGGTCCCACCAAGTTCACAATGCAAACTCTCTATTTCCCTTTCGTAAGGTTACGGTCTCAACAAAATGAGCGATCGGTCCCACCGAGTTTGACTGACCAACTCTCTGTTTGCCTATTACTGAAATCGGTCCCACCGAGTTCATGTGATCGGTCTCACCGAGATCAAGTTATGCTCTAACCCTAGCACATTGGTCTCACCGAGTTGATCATGTCGGTCCCACCGAAAAGCTTAAGTTCACATTTTGAACTGAATCGGTCTGACCGAGCTTCACTAATCAGTCTCACCGAGTTTGGAAATCTATGTGTAACGGTTAGGTTTTGTGTGGAAGCTATATATACCGCTCCACCCATTCTTCATTTGTGAGGAGAGCCATCAGAACATGCCTACACTTCCAACATTCATTTTCTGAGAGAGAACCACCTACTCATGTGTTCATACCAAGACGTTCCAATCCAACCACAAGAATATTGATATCTAACCTTCCCCAAGTTGCTTTCCACTTAAATCATCTTTCCACCATAGCCAAATCTATGAGAGAGAGTTGAATGTTGGGGAGACTATCATTTGAAGCACAAGAAAAAGGAGTTCATCATCAACACACCATCTATTGCCTTTTGGAGAGCGGTGTCTCCTAGATTGGTTAGGTGTCACTTCGGGGCCTCCGTCAAGATTTAGGAGTTGAACCAAGGAGTTCGTAAGGGCAAGGAGATCGCCTACTTTGTGAAGATCTACCCAAGTGAGGAAAGTCCTTTGTGGGCGATGGCCATGGTGGGATAGACAAGGTTGCTTCTTCATGGACCCTTCGTGGGTGGGGCCCACCATGGACTCGTGCACCCGTTACCCTTCGTGGGTTGAAGTCTCCATCAACATGGATGTACGATAGCACCACCTATCGGAACCACGCCAAAAATCTCCATGTCTACATTGCGCTTGCTCCATCCAAACTCCTCCCCTTTACGTTCATATGCAATGATTTACATTCTGCTGCTACACTCTTAGATTTGCATGTGTAGGTTGATTGCTTGACTAGTGCTAAGTTGCAAAAATCTGCCAAGACTTAAAATTGGGAAAAGGCTAGATTTTTATTTGGTCAAGTAGTCTAATCACCCCCCCCCCCCTCTAGACATACTTCTGATCCTAAAGCTCCACGTCATCCCCTTCTTAGGCCTCGCTGTCATCAACCGCCTTGGTGCTCTCGGCACGGCGTGGTCAATGTGGTCAAGGAACGACTTCCATCAGAAGAGTACTGTATGTGGAGAGGCAGACAGTTGGGTCCACGGCCACAGCAAGGAAGTGCCTCCTTATTACGCGCAAAAATAATGATTCCTACATCTGACAGCAGGGACTCACCGGACGGGCCACCGTATTTCACGAAAAAAAAATGTTTCCCCCCTAATAGCTAGGACCCACTAGCTACATCTTCGCACACAAGGAAGTGCGACCATACTACGAAAAAAAAGAGTCTCCCCTGAGAGCTGGGACCCGGCAGCTATATCTTTGCACACAAGAAAGTGCGTTGTCTATCTGGTCACAAATATGTACGTACATACTAGTCGATCGGTCTCTCTGCAGCGATGAACTGTTGCCGAGTAAGGAGCATCACGTGTCGTAGTAGAGCAGCAAACATAGCATGTCACGCAGTCCCGTCTATAATGTGTACACATACGTACAGCCACGCTGCAAGAAAGTAAATACAGCTACGTGCGTACATCGGGAGGCAACCGACTGGGTCGGAATACGTTATGTTCATCAGGAGCCAACCGGCTTGGACAGAACAGCCGAAGCGAGGTCTGGCATACCGCGAAATGGAGAAAATGGGCCTTCTGTTCGACCGCGTACGGTCGATACGGGGTCCTGTTCATCGGGAAGGGTCTGGCGTACCGCAAAACGGAGGAAACAAACTTCTGTTCGAGTGCATACGGTCGAAACAGGGTCCTGTTGATCGGGAGGGGTGTAGCGTACCGCAAAAATGGAGGAAACGGACTTACGTTGGAGCGTCTATGGTCGAAACAGGGTCCTGTTCATCCACAGTCTACTACCTCGCTCCAGCCTCCATGGGCTACTGTTCATCCACCTTTGACCTCCTCCAGCCTCCATGAGCTACTGTTCATCCACGACTACTATTCATCCAGCCTCCACCGGCTACTATTCATAGAGCCTCCATGGGGTCATGTTCATCCACCCCCAACCGGCTGGGGTGCGGCGGCGGCCTCCTCGGGGTCCTGTTCATCCAGCGGCAACGACCTTCTACCACAGGGTCCTGTTCATCCAACCCCCACCGAGAACTATTCATCCACAACCAACCAACCGGCTCGACTCACCACGTCTCGACTCGTTCTACGTACCGCGCGCACGATAGCAATGGTCACTGTTCATCGAGAGGCAACCCAACATAGGCTGGCTACGTCTCGCATGGGGCTCGATTGGCTTCAGTAAGCAGCAGCAGTTATCAATCGCTCGGGTTCAGTTAACAGCATCAGCGAAGGAATTGCTCGGGTTCAGTTTGCAGCGAATGAATCGCTCAGGTTCAGTTAACAGCCAAGGGAGTGATTGCTCGGGTTCAGTAACGTGCGATCGCTCGGGTTCAGATAGACAACGCCTTGCACATACGCGTGTACACGAGAGAAACGCAGAAACCTGCATGCATCGCTCGGCCCCGACCACCCGCCACAACCGGGAACTCCCCGAAATTTTCCTAGCCCTCGCTTCTACCATGATTTTTTCCGTCATTGCGGCCCAAAGAATCTCATGCAGGTGCATCTCCGGCCCGCCCAGGACGAAAAGCCCATTTTCATTATTTTTTGTCATAGAAGTAGGAACCCACCACATCTATGATGATACCGGGTTTTGTCATAATTATCGTCATAGAAGTGTCATAAGTATGACAGGAAAAAAAATTCATTCGACCCAAAATGTCACGAATGTGTCTTTTTTTGTAGTGCTAGTTCAATCTCATTACTCGCAAGTATCTTTACTCGTTCCGTAATACAAGATCCCGTGGCTAACCCATTAGTCACATTGCTTGCAAGCTTACTATGATGTTGTATTAAAAATGGGCCCTGAGATACCTCTCCATCATACGGAGTGACAAATCCCAGTCTTGATCCATGCCAACTCAATAGACACCCTCGAAGATACCTGTAGACCACCTTTATAGTTACCCAATTATGTTGCGACGTTTGGTACACACAAGGTACTCCTACGGTGTCAGTGAGTTGCATGTTCTCATGGTCATAGGAACATATACTTGACATGCAAAAAACGATAGCAATAAACTTGATATGATCATATGCCACGTTTATAGTTTGGGTCTTCTCCATCACATCATTCTCCTAATGATGTGATCCCATTATCGAATGACAACTCATGTCCATGGCTGGGAAACCATAGCCATCTTTGAGCAACGAGCTAGTCCGTAGAGGCTTACTAGGGACATGTTGTTGTCTATGTATCCACACATGTATTCGAGTATCCGATCAATACAATTCTAGCATGGATAATAAACGATTATCATGAACATGGAAATATGATAATAAATGTTTTATTATAGCCTCTAGGGCATATTTCCAAGGTAGGCATCTCAAACGCCAACTCTCAAACCACCCGTAAACGTTGGGCCCATGTGGTCGGGACGTGTTTTGTCATTCAACATGTTCATGTATCGGTTTACAAGCCGGTCGGAACATGCTTTTTCCCGTAAATGGGAGACAAAGTGGGGGGTGTGCATGTCCGGACCGCTGCCACGCCCGCTCCTGACTACCCTGGCCCACACAAAACCCTCCTCCCTCGCCCGTGTTCATTCCTGCCTGGAGCTAGATGTCCGCATTCATGCCGCTGTAGAGCAGCCGCTCCGCAATGACGCCGGCCCAGAGCGGACACGACCTTTCACTATCGACAGCATTAAAGCGGCACGTCGGCCGAGAGTGCCGCTCGTGCCACGTCCATGTTGTCCGTGCCTGTTCAATGTTGGAGCAGCGTTTACTGTACGTGACGGGACGAATATCTACGACACCCGTTCAATGCCCATATGTCCATATGCCGCTATTAAGAAGGCTTGCTGACTAAGGAACCTACTTCGAGGTCATGCACTGACGCACCCGGATGCTTGGCGTCGCTGGTATCTGCTATTTAAGGGTGGCCACACCCAGCTAAACTCCACATCACAACACTTCCTCTCCAGGTTCTCCCCCCTTGCACCTCATCCACCATGATCACAAGCTCTAGTGTGATGTGGGAGAGGCTGTCATCGGAGAAAAAGCACAAAGTGGCCACCCTTGCAGCCACCGGGCAGACCTGCCGCGCCTGGTGGATCGAGCACGACATGCCGCCCAGCTCACTCGAGGTCTCCGACGATGACACAACGCTGGACTCCACGCCTGTGCATGCCAGACAGAATAAGGAGTAGGTATAGGTGTCAGCTCCTATGTCAGCGTACCGGCAAGCACTAGAGGTGCAGATGTATAACTTGTTCCTCCTCAAGCAGCACCGGCTGGCAGAGGGCCAAATCTACAGCCAGTGCACAAGCGAGACGCTCGTGCTCTCCATGTCCCCGAGGAACCCGAACTTCATTGCGGAGCAACGGGCGCTCTACTAAGCCATGTGTGCTCAACGCGGCGCTTGCAACAAAGAGCAACGCAGCCGGAGGCGAATGCGGATGCACATGCCCTGGCCAGGAAGGCGGTTAAGGACTCCAATGCCTTCAACTATGTCCTACGCACCGCCATTCAATATTCAGGGGTGTGTGTGGCAGGTGGAAAGTTACAGACCATACACGTCCATCATCGACCTCACGTCCACCGGCGCTGGTATCGGGGTTAAATCCGGCAAATCTCCGGTAGGGGATCCGAAGCTGGTGATCTTAGCCAGATGGTAACAGGATGAACAAGGGACACAATGTTTACCCACGTTTGGGCCCTCTCAAAGAGATAAAACACTACTTCCTGCTTCTGTTGTATTGATTTTGATAGAGTACAAAGTACATGACGATCTACCTCGAGATCGTATGTGAATGTATGATTCTCTACCATATAGCCTAAAACCCCTTGGCTTATATAGATACCGAGGGTACCTAGGGTAACATGTAGGTCGGTTACGTCTAAGGATAAACATGCCGATGATTCCAATTTGTCTTGGAGTATGTGTTGAGTCTTCGAAGAATTCCATCTTGAGCATGCCAAGGGGCATGGTAGTCTTGGCCCACTTGTTGATGATCCAGGGGTCCTCGGCCCGACCCACTATGGAGGGGCCGATGTGGTTAGCACCCCCTAGTCTAGGACACCGCCAGTAGCCTGTGAACTGGTCTTCAAACCAAGGACATTGAACTCCTTGGAGTGTCTTCATAGGCGAGTTTGACAAGCTTGATGCTTTATCTTGATTCCACGTCTGAGAACACCCTTGGATCCAAAGTCTTATGCACATTTGATTGATTCCCCCTCTTCGGCGTCTTCCTCTACTGTAACCAATGTTGTTAGTCATGGAGGTTATATACTTCGGACATCCGAGGAGGTCTAACCCGAAATCCCCCGAGAAGTGATTTTATTTTATCGGATTCGAAGAATCAACCCAAGTCTGCGTAGCTTAACAATGAAATTTTGTAGTGATGGCATATATGGTTCGATCGGGCCATGCCCTGACAACTTTTGACCCAAAACTGAACCGTTTCCACGCACTTTAGAACCGAAACGTCCCATCAGTGCTCATTATACCAAGTTTACCATGGCTCAAGGTCGTTTCCATTGGCATGCCTTGTAAATTAAGGATAGTTCTATGGAGTTTCAGGAATATCTTTAACAAAATCCCTCAACTGACACACGCACGTAATGCACATCAGTGTTGGGAAATGGCAAAATTACCGTGCGGCGTCGTGCCCCTTGGTATTTTTTACTGGGCTATAAAGAGAGGAGGACGAATCTAGTTCATTTCACGCCTTCCCGATTGCCTCTAGAGCCCAAATCCCAAAAGCCCCTGAGCAAATTCATTAGAACGGTGAAACTATGGCAAGAGGAGTGGTTCTATATGGCCAATGTGCCATCAGGGGACGAGGAGGGAGTCCTCACCTTCTAGACAACTCTCTTGAAGATGTCGCACTCCTGGACCACCAACGGCCTTGACTGGGGGAACCAGGAGGAAGTCCGGTCGTTCTAGGACCAAGTGAAGCTCCCTATCCGTAATGGCATCACCCTGGTAGATGTGATGCACGTCATGATCCACCGCAGGGTCTAGTCCCTCCAGGCCCGAGCATACCCTATATAGAGGTATGAGCCGGATGGTGAGGCTTTGGTGATCCAAAGTTTCTTCAGGGGGAAGGACTTCTACTTGCGATAGTTGTTGGATTTTCTCAAAGATGAAGGGTGATGTATTATAGTAGCATATAGTCACTGGTATGCGTCAGTGCTATACAAACGGTTTTAAACCCCTTTCCGCGATGGCATCTGGAACCGTCACCAAGTGAGTGTGGGCGATAGGTGGGTCCTTCCCACACGACCCAGAAACCGTTGAGGATAGGCCCTCCTGGCACACAAGCTGGCTCGTGTGCGATCGGGCGAGGCATGGAAACCCAATTGTTTCCGTTCGTACATACATCCCACACGGTGAATCCTAGAAAAACATTTCCATTCATATGTATATCACACACAGTCAATCCAACGAGTACGTTTCTGTTCTTATGTACATCCCACATAGTGAATCCAGGGAAACGTTTCCGTTCGTATGTACTTCCCACACAATCAATCTAGGGAAAACGTTTCCGTCTGTATGTACATCCCAAACGATTAGGCCACTATAGTCGTGTGAAAAAGGTGGACATCAACATTTAATTTGCCAATATGTTTGTGATAGATACGCTATCGCACATGGTTCAAGAATGTAAAATGTGTGCGGTGCCTCTACTAACGCCAACGTGTACATTTTTGTAACTGTGTGCGATTAGTATTCCTATCACACACGCACACTGGTTTGAAACGTTTGCCATATTACCATGAATCGCACACGCATATGAGACGAAACCATGTGTGTGTCCGAAGGGCATCGCAAACGTTTCACGTCAAAGAACCGTCTGTTTTCTTTTTTCATCGCACACGTTGTTTTCTTTCTAACCGTGTGCACATTATTTTATTCGCTCGTGTACAATTTTTTTGGCTGTAATTTATTATTTGAATTAGAAATTTTGAAATATGAAACGTGCAATTCAAATTCTCAGCACAATGGGTAAACAATGAATTCATAAATAAAATTGTCAGTACAATATGTTCAGTATTTACAGGATTAGACAGAAATTAACTATGATGAACCACAATATTTACAGGCGGTAAAGGTGAAGAGACAAGGGTAAATCATTTTGACTGCCGATGTTGTTGAAGAATCGGAATGCCCATAATGTGCCTTCCTGCATGCCATTGGCACGAACAACTTTTGTCCAACCCCTCGTGACGATCGCCCGCTCATCCTTCACCGCCTTCAGGAAGACTTCTAGAGCATTATCATGGTAGCATGAATTATATACCTTAACCTTAGTTGCCTCCACTCCGGTCATGTAGTTTGCAAGGTAATCATCAGTAAATAGCTTCAGAAACCACTGAAAAAAGAAAAATATCAGATCATGAGGTCTAATAGAGTAACTTGTTGTGGGCAGGGGAAAAGGCAACAGATTACTTACCATCCTAAAGTTCACTGATGTCTTGGACAAAGTGTAAATAAAGAGCTTAATTCCCATCACCTGTTTCTTTCGCCTAATAATCTTTCTTAGTTTCGTCACTTGACGCTTGTTCATGAATATCTCATTGCCCCATACCCAAAAGGGATCGAAGCGTGGATCTGCACCGCTCATATACATACCTACAAGCAACTAATAAATGTTAGAAGCTAAATGAGATTGCACAAATGATGTAAAATAAAACTACCTACATTCCTAAGTACAAGTATTTCTATAGATTTCAATATGAAGTACATACGGATGTATATAGAATTATAGATATAGTTTAGATTAGAATCTAGATTCACTCATTTTTCTCCTTATGTAGTCTATATTGGAATCTCTAAAAATACTTCAATTTAGGAATAGATGTTGTATAAGACATGGGATGCAGCTAACCTCGACGGCAAACAATAACATCCCCCATTGTAGCCCTGTGTAAGTACATGGAAAGCCAATGTTAACTACAACAGGGTTAACATCCACCAAAAATAGCAAATGGTAATAAAACGGAAGCATCTGTAGTGATATCTTCATTGTGAAACAGTAGCATGATAGCAAAGGACGGATTAAAAATGGATACAACTGTTAATTGCAACAGGCTTAACAACATCCTAATTCATGTTTTGTAAGTTTGTAGCCATTGAAATACAATCGTTTAAAAATGAATACGACTGTTAATTGCAACAGGCTTAATGGCCATTGAAACCGGTACTGATAAAAATGCAATCGGCAGAGTTAAACATCACAAGGCAGGTGCTGCCAAAGCAGATAATGGCCCAGATGTCTATAAAAAGGTAGGGAAAATAGCTAAAACGTGTTAGGCATGTTTACTACAAGATGCTTAAGACATCGACCGTACAAAACATAGCCATTAATTGCAACTGGTATTGGTAAGATTGAACTGGTGAGTTCATACTTGGTAAGTACTGAGAGGTAGTTGCTAGGGCACGTCATCATGGCCAGAGCCCGCCCAAAGTCAGCAGCGGCGGAGGCGAGCTCTTCCTCCGGGTCGAAGCGTGGATCAGTGCCCCCGACATGTGTACCTACAACAAGCAAGTAATGTTAGAAGCCAAACTGCAATTGCACAAATGATGTAAAATACTGTAGCACATGGGATGCAACTAACCTCGACGGCAAACAACAGCATCGCCTGTTATGGCCCTGCGTAAGTACATGGATAGGCATGTTAAGTACAACAGGGTTAGCATCCACCCAAAATAGCAAATGGGCAGCATCTCTAGTATATCTTCATTGCGGAGAGTGGCATGGTAGCAAAGTTTGTTGCTGGTATTGGTGAAATTGAACTTAACAGTTAATACTTGAACATCACACAGCGTGCAGTACTGAAATAAACAAGGCATGAACATGATTAATACATCAACCATACAAAACATAGCCATTGCAAGTGGTATTGGTAAGATTTAGCTGGTCAGATCATACCTGTTAAGTCTTGGGGGGTAGTCGCCGAGGCACTTCTTCTGGGCCAGAGCCTGCACCATGTCGGCGGCGGCGAAGGCGAGGTGTTCCTCCGGGTCAACACGCACAACAGCCATCGCGCCATGGACCGCCATCAGCTCCTCGACATCCACGTGATATGTGATTGGGCTTGCGCGACGATGCTCTAGAGGTAGGGACGATGGGGATTTGGAGGCATGAGGATGTTTTGCAGGCGCCATTTAAGCAATCAGATCGGGGCCGTGATAGAGATCGGTGGGTTACCTGACCGGATCCGAGCAGAACATAGATGTGGTTGAAGTTGTGGTTGCGGCAGCGGCGGTTTGAGCTGCCGGTATGGGGAGGCGCGGGGGGAGTGGGGGATGGGGAGATACTGAGGAAATTTGATGGGTGGGGATGTGGTTGGAGGAATAAATTCTGAAATCGCGCACCTAATGAAAATTTCACTGCAAAACTTGAAACTTGGGTGGGGGAACACACAACGGAGACGAAGCGCGTAAAATACTCATGTGCGAGAAAACAGAAAATTGGTAGTTCCCGTATCCAAAAAAATGTACACGTGTAGTCGATTTTTTTCGGTCAATGGTACGCCTGGTTTATTAGGAACCATCGCACAGGTAACAGACTTATGGATCATTAACGCAAAAAAACGCACATGGGTACGGCATAGAAACCGTGTGTTTTGTGATCTTCTAATGATTAACGCAAAAAAGCGCACACTGTCACACATGCTAATAAACGCTCAAAGCCCTCAAAGGATCCTCATTGTACGTTAATAATACAAAATTAAAGTACTACTGGCAATTTGCTCTAATACTACAAACTTAAACTACTTCTCACATGCTGCCATCGGCGCATGCTGGCCAGACGCCGACGTTCTCCTTCCCAGCCTTGTAGGCGGCAGCCAACCGTGCTTCGATCTCCGCCAAGCTCTCCTCATCACGGCGTGCGGCCTCTTATTTCTTGCGGCGGCGGGACTCTCTTTTCTTGAATGCTTTCTGCCTTTTCCAATCCTCCTGTGCGGCTTTGGCCGCCTCTAGATCCACCGCCCATTCGGCCATGGCAGCCTCAAAGTCCGCCCACGTAACTGAGTGGACGGCGGCGGTGATGAACTCGGCACGGCAAGATCCCATCGCTTCCTTACCATGTGTGAGGTCGCGGGGGCGAGGAACGCGGCGCCGTGGGATGCCATCGCTTCCTTACCAGTTACAGTGCACCGCGGTGCCATGAACGACGCTTGAAGAGAGCTCTGTGACGGAGGGGCCAGGGCATCCATACAGTGCGGTGGTTTTGAAGAGCTCAATGACAAAAGACAAAGGAAATTTGGCTTCCCTTACAATTTTACTCATTCATTATCGCACACGGTTCATCTCGGTCGCTTCCGAAAACAGTGTGCGCTGAGGCTATTGTGTGTTGCATTATGATTCGCTGGAACCCCAGCCACGCGGATCGTGCATGTGCACCGTAGGATGCACCGCGATCGAATGGCAATCCACATCCCTCACATCACATCCATGCTGTTGTAGCTGGATTGGATTTATATGCGCCAAATGCCTAGAAAATGCACATAATCCCTTAAATATGGTAAATAAGCCTGGAAAAATGCTAAATTTGAACACGGTGATTTGCAGGGTGTATGTTCTTCGTAGAAAAAAACTCCAGGGCAAAGAACAAAGAAAATTTGGATTCCCCTTCAATTTTGGTTATTTCCCTCTTGAAAGCATGGAACTTCCATGGCAATGGTTCGATTTATGAAGGGCGTGCATGATGACATAAGCCAAACCTTCTCGAATTTTCACCAGGGCATGGTGAGGTCATACCATGGCACCATGCCAGGTGTCATGTTTTTCAATCATTTATTTCATTTTTTCTATAGTTTAAAACCCAATAAACAAACATTCGTGGTTGACTATTGCCACACATTTCATCGAAATATCTGTCCATTCCTTGTAAAAGGCATGAGAATTTACTAAAATGGCACGAGCATCGTTTTCCAGACCGTTCTTGTGCACCCTTTCATGCACCGATTGTTTGAACTTGAATTATGTGCATTAATGCCTAGAAAATGTACATAATCCCCTAAATATGGTAATTGAACCCAGAAAAGTGTCAAATTTGAATGTGGTGATTTGCAGGGTGTATGTTCATCTTAGAAAAAAAAACTCTTTGACAAAGGACAAAGGAAATTTGAATCCCCTTCAATCTTGGTGATTTCCCTCTCGAAACCATGAAACTTCCTCGGTGATGGTTCGATTTATGAAAGGCGTGCATGACGACATAAGGATAACATTCTCAAATTTTTACCAGGGCATGGTGAGGCCATACCATGGCACCACACTAGGCGTCATGTTTTTCAAGCATTTATTTCATTTTTTGTATAGTTGTTACCCAGTAAACGACGCATTTATGGTTGACTATTGCCACACATTTCCTCAAAATATCTGTCCATTCCTTGTATAAGTCATGAGAATTTACTAAATGGCATGAGGGTGGTTTTCCAGACCATCCTTGTGCACCTTTTCATGCATCGATTGTTCGATTTTGAATTATGTGCATTAATGCCTAGAGAATGCAAATAATCCCCTAAATATGGTAAATGAACACGGAAAAGTGTTAAATTTGAACATGGTGATTTGGAGGGTGACCATGGAACTTCCTCGGTGATGGTTCGATTTATGAAAGGCGTGCATGACGACATAAGAAAAACATTCTCAAATTTTTACCAGGCCACGGTGAGGCCATACCATGGCACCATGCCAGGCGTCATGTTTTCCAAGCATGTATTTCATTTTTGTATAAATTAATTCCGGGTTCGTTTGGCATTTTTATACATTACTTGAATTTCTTTGTATTTAATGTGCATAATTCAAATTTGAACTACAAGCACATGCTACAGTGCATCAAAGTTGGTTGAAAAATCACATGTGTGTCCTTGGGTGAATTTCTAGGTCCCATGCAAGAAATGGGAATGAAATTCAAACACTGGGCGTCGTGGCTCGGCCGGAAAGATTGAGAAACTTGGTTTTTTAATTTATGTAAATCCAAAACACGCCTAAAAATCATGAAACTTGGCATGGTGTCATGACATGGCACCAAAATGCTGCGGTAAATTTTTTGGCTGAATTGGGACAAGCTTTGGTATAAACTGCTTGCAAATTGGAGCTTCTCTCAAGAAGGCTCGTGGTTCCGAGAGGGAACGTGTCACCTCCATGTGCCTTCTCCCGCCTTAATTTGTTTACATAGGCAGATTAGACCAAATAGAAGTATTGTGCTAAATTTTGGAATTATTCCGCGTTCATTTGACCTTTTTTATACATTAATTGAATTTCTGGGCATTTAATGTGCACAATTAAAATTAGAACTACAAGCACATGCTCCAGTGCACCAAAGTTGATTGAAAAATCACATGTGTGTCCTTCGGTGAATTTCTAGGTCCCATGCAAGAAATGAGAATGAAATTCAAACATCTGGGCGTCGTGGCTCAGCCGAAAAGATTGAGAAACTTCGTTTTTTAATTCCTGTAAATCCAAAACACGCCTGGAAATCATGAAACTTCGCATGGTGTCATGACATGGCACCAACATGTTGTGGTAATTTTTCTGTTCGATTTGCAAAGGCGCACACATTAAAAAACAACAAAGTCATGTTGGAACAAGCATTGTCACATTATAAATCGGAAACACAAGTATTATTGAAACTGCATGCGTTATACTTACCAATTACGTGTCGCCACGCATCCCTTTTCTTATTGGCTAGGAGGTGTCGTGCGGGGTAGTTATTTGAGTACGGGAGGCGTGCGATCAGACCCCTACGTGTGCTCATCGGGAGGAGAGCCCTTTAACCTCTATCTGTCGCGCACCTCCCTCCCAACGTCTCCATTAATGGCGCCCAAGCCCCTGTTTCATGGCATGGCTATGTCTCACTAGACTGAGATTTAAGAGAGAAAAGTAAAAATCTGAAAAAAAAAAGTTTTGCACGGATCTTGATGTATGATCCGACGGACCTATATAGCATCGACTACGACTTATAGCAAGCATGATGAATATAAGGACGATGACAATGGATAATAATTGTCTTACATATCTAGGAAGATAACTAAAAAGGCCACATGCGGCTACGCCCGAAATACACAAGGGCAAAAGAAGAAGGAAGATGCATACAATGATCTGGCTCGCTAATCTCTACTTTCTTGATGCGCTGCAGCTCGCGGAGACTAGTTCTCGCGGCGAGCAGTGATGATCTCTTTCATCAGTTTCATGTCCTTAATACGCTGCTTGGAAGGAACCGCGGATTCCTCCACCATTCTTTCACGCTCGATGCGGAGCATGGCGTTCTCATCCATAAGTTTCTTGACGATGACGCACGTCCTCTTCAACAAGGCAGCGGTCTCCTCCGCCTGCTCCACCCTTCCAGCGATCTTCGCTCTCAGCAGGTCACGGTCGGCCCGGAGTTGTTCAAACAAGGCATTCAACTCGTTGTGCAGCTTCATCCAACTGGAGATCTAATCCATCTGACTATGGACGATCACATGCATGCACCTGTAAGAGTCCTCGCCTGCCCGCGAGAGATTTTCCCAGGCCGCCACGACGCGGGAGGACATCTCTGCTGCATTCGCGGCGCGGCAGGACATCTCTGCTGCATCGACGGCGCGGCGGGACCTCCGTGCTGCTTCAGCGGCGCGGCGAGGCCTCCGTGCTGCTTCGGCGGTGCGGCGGGACATGTCGGTTGCTTTCGCGGCTAAGCGGGACATCTCTCGTGCTTCCGCTTTCATGGTCGCCTCTCCGTGGTGGTAATCTCTCGACTGAGAACTCAATCTGGCCATGGCAGACGCAAGAGAACGATGTTGAATGACTTGTTTGCTTTTGTGGATGAGGAGTTGAGGAAGGAATGTGCAGTTATCTTGGCATAGTACACTATTTATAACCAAGTACTAATACACTCCTAAGTGGGAAACCGTTTAGGTTTTGATCAGTGTGAACAGGTTTGCAATTTGGAAGGTGATTAGACGCAGGCTCAAAAATTATTGACGGTTCTATAATTTCTAAGTGCGGCACTATTCCCGGATGGCGTAACGTGGGCACGCTTTCTCGGCCGCGTGCGTGGCGTTTGGTGCACCGCAATAGGCAATGTCAGCACACGTCTTGTTCCAAGAACCGTGTGCGCTCGTTATTACCATCGCGCATGCTTCTTTTAATTAGAATGTGTGCCCGTCTGGCGCACACACGTTGATCTATCTAACTGTTTCTATTTGTTGTGGCTAATCGCAAACAGTTCATCCGTGTGAAGTGTATGCCATCAATCGCACACACCTTTGATCTGGCTGACCATTTCTGTTCTGTTGCCTGATCGCAAACAGTTAATCCTTCTGAAGCGCATGCCCTCAATCGCACACACCATTATCTAGTTGTCCGTTTCTGTTGTTCCACCTCATCACAAACAGTTAATTCGAGTGAACTGTATGTTGTGTATCGCACACACCTTCATCTGGCTACCTGTTTCTTTTGTTCCTCCTCATCGCAAACAGTTGAACTGAACCGTATGTCGTACATCGCACACGCAACTAAAATCTGAACCGTATTTGATGCATCCGTCATCGCAAACGTTTGCATATTTTTGACGGTTCTCTAACACCACCGTTTGCGATTATTGCATCGCACACAGTTTCTTGAAGGGTCTCTGATCGTAGGGTCGCGTTAGCAGCATCCTATAGTAGTGAGTATTTCGCTCAGTAAAGAACCAAGGTTAACCATAAGGAGACGACTCACGGAAAATGAACGGTACCTGCGCACACAAAGCAATGCTTGCATCCAACAAAAGCAAAGGGGTCGTCACTCCCCTTGTTCTTGCCAGTTACAAGTATCAAATCTGGTAGTGATAGGGAACAAATAAAATAAAATCGCAAGTTAAAATATTTTGATGCAACTTCACTTTCAATTTTTATAGTTTTCTTTTATAAACCAAACTAGTGATAAACAAGAAACTAAAATATTTAATTGCAAAATATAAAGAAGATACCAAGCACTCACCTCCCTTGCAACGGCGTCAGAAATAGCTTCATGTCTACTATGCAACTTTATTATATTCTTGTAGACTTTGTTGGGCCTCCAAGCGTAGAGCTTTGTAGGACAACAACAAAATTCACTTAAGTGGATGACCTAAGGTTTATCAATCCGTGAGAGGTGTAGGATGAAGATGTTCTATCTCAAACAACCCTGCAGTCAAATATAAAGAGTCTCTTGTGTCCCCAACACACCCAATACAATTGTGAGTTGTATATGTGCACTAGTTTGGCGAAGAGTAAATGATAAATGTGTAATATGGATGATAGAAATAGCCTTTTATAATCAAAAGAAATAAAAAATAGTAAGGTAGCAAGTAACAAAAGTGTGTGAAAACAGTGTGTCAATGCTTAGAAATAAGGCCTAGGGTTCATACTTTCACTAGTGCAATCTCTCGACGTTACTAACATGATTAAATCACATTACAATCCCTCAAAGTGTGGTAAGGAATCACTCCAAAGTCTCTATTCCTACAGGAGAAAGTAGGATGACATCGTGTAGGTAGTGAACCACCTCAAAGTTGTGTTTCCAATCAATCTTATGAACCACTCCAAAGTGTCACGAATAGTTCTAAAGACCATACTACGACAACACCAAATGATACACATCAATCAACTATAATGTCACCATGAATATTCGCGAGTGATACATACATCAAGTGACCTCAAATCCAAGAACATTCAATCCAACATAACGAAACCTCAAAGAGCAAAACTCAATTCACCACAAAAGAGATAGAGGGGAAGAACATCATGTGGTCTGATTATATTGATAAAGATCATGATACATCAAGATCGTGCCAAATCAGGAACACGAGAGAGAGAGAGAGAGAGATCAAACACATAGCTACTGGTACAAAAACTGAGCCCTGAGGATGAACTACTCACGCATCACCGTGGAGGCAGCAAGGATGATGAAGATGGCCTCCGTGATGGCTTCCCCCTCCGACAGGGTGCCGGAAAAGTCCTCCATATGAGATCGCTCCGGAACAGAGGCTTGCGGTGGCGAAGTAAAAGTTCGAGGTTTATCTCTGATGGTTTCTTAATTTATAGGATTTTCAGCGTTGGAATCACGCCAAAAAGAGTTACGACGGACCCGCAAGCTAAGATGGCACTCCCGACCCCCAGGGTGTGCCATGTGAACTTATGGGCACCTCGTGGGTCTTTTGGTCCTTTCCTGAAGCTTCGGGAGTCTCTTATGTTCCAAAAAAATCACTGTAAATTTTATCGCGTTTGTACTTCGTTTGGTATGGCTTTTCTAGGAAACAAAGAAGATGCAAAAAAAACAGGAATTGTCACTGGGCACTAGATTAATATGTTAGTCTATAAAAATAATATAAGAGTGCAACAAATCCATGTAGAACTCATGTATATAGCACGAATACTTCATAAATTATAGATACGTTGGGGACGTATAAGTCTCCCATGTTCTACTCTTCCTCGCCGGAGACCGCACCTCCATTGCACGGGTCTTGAACCCTGCCGCCGCTCATGGAGATGGCATATGGAGGACGTGGTCGCCAATACGGAATACCAAGGATGTGAACGACGGGCGCTGTCGTAGGATAGGTTTATGGTCCGGCTGTTTTTTTAATGAAACATGTCTGTCCGGTTAGTTGAAACAGTGTTTGAAATGTATGCGGACAGCGTTGGATTAACGCCTCCCGCAGATGTGTCCGCGAACTGCCCCCCCCCCCCCCCCCCCCCCCGCCCATTCCACGGACGGATGCGGGAGCAAATTTGAGGGTCGGCATTGGAGATGCCGTTAGCAGTTTACAAGTATGCACAAAATTTAACTATTATTTAGTGGTTTAATTCATGATGTGACTGAAATTTCCTAGGAGACGCATAGTAAATTAATATTTACATGGATATAGGCTCATAGTCAGTTAGATTACCAATGTCACTCTCTTCTTTTTTATATATAAAAACTGGATTTCATGAAAATACAAAGGTGAACATGGTTCCACGCACACTAACGTGAATTGTAAATTCAAAGAAAATACTATAACACTCAAAAGATTCTGAATTTTGGGTATCAAATTTGGCCAACCATTCTACTCAGGTGTGAAGTTTCGTGAGTATTGACACATGTGGTATTTTTAGCAAAGAAAATACAAATAGGACCAACATGTGCAAAAGCGCTAATACGAGAGGGCGGTTTGAAAGCAAGGGGTGGTTTCCGCGAGAGCCCAAAGTAGAATGGGCACAATGGCATTGGAAACAAAGAAGACGGGATCAGGGATATGAGGAGTTGAAGAAATGAGAGGGATTTATGCCAATGGCTTTTGATCCGACAGTATGCATAGGGTTAACATCTTATCATCCTTGTCTCCGGTCACAAGGTTGTCAAAATCAAATTAGACAGGGGATGGACCATTTTTCCTTGATAAAAAAAATACTATATTAGCACTGCTGGAAATGCAAGAGCCAGGATGGCACAAGAACTGCATGGGACAGCTACCGGAAAACTATCTAAACAATATAAGGACAGCATACTAGATGAGGGGTCATTAGCACGATCATCCCGTGGATAGCATACGAGATGAGCATCATGTGGAGAGACCACCCCATCTTAGGACACCACCACCATGCGCTATAAGAAGCCACACCACTACCTTCTCCTGCATGGCGGAGAGGGGAGGGAGGTACAACCCAAGTCACCGAGGAGTAAAGATGCCAAGACCGGTCAACAAAAGTTGAATGGTCTTAATTACTGCCTTTTAGTTAATACTTCATCAGTCCAAAAATACTTGTCGGAGAAATGGATGTACGGAATATTTCTCGGAGAAATGGACGAGGGAGAATTTATTTTCAAAATATATCCACTGATAACATACTGTATATCGTAAAAACTTTTGAGCTTTTGCCAAACGGTGCGCCCATTTGCAGTTTCTTATGCGTCGTGCGAAACAAAACTATGAGATGGCTCAAAAAAGGTGAAATTTCCAAAGCATGGAGATGCTCACACTCACACATCACGGTTAGGTGGGAACATATTTTACTCGGGATCCCATGGACGTCATCGTGCCATACATGGAACCAACGGACTTTAAGTTGTGATCCGGTCTGCATGTGATTCTCATGCACGTACACCACAAGAGTACATGATATACACAATTTTTTAGCTCTAGCTAGATACGTAAAATACTCACATCATTTGTTGATCGAATCAAGTAGCATACGCCGCGTCCTAGCTAACTCTAGACTTTGGCAGCCTCACCTTGAGCTGTCATGGAGTGCCCCACCCTACACAATAGGACTAGGACGAGTTTGTCATAGGATGGTTGAACGATGAACATCATCGGTAAACACGATACCTTGATAGGATGGTTGGGTAGAGTTGTATTTTTCCAATTTCTTCCGTCGAGCTATGTCATTTCTCTCGTTGAAGCATTCCAGTAAAATAGACTAGTTTGATTACGTATGCTAGTACTATTTTCCTTTCCCTAACGCGTAGGCGCCAGGGCAAAGTTCTTCTCCCCTTCGAGCTCCATCGGCCAATCCATAAATTCTCCTTCCCTCTACCTGTCGCTTTTGAGCCTGGTGGCGGCGAGGGGAATTCCGGTGTCTTGCATTGGGCTAGTAGTTTAGGTTAGATTTTTTTTAGACATCGCAGGGAAACGCTTTATCTCTGAGTTTGAGTTTGAAGCTTCGATCCTCCTCGAATTCATCCGTCATAGCAGGATCGACGAAGCTCCAACACAGATTTCTGACGTCTCCTTGAAGCGGCGAGGTTAGGTTTTCTAGTGGTACGTGTGCAACCAAGATATGGTATCGCACACTTCATATCGATTTAAGGGTTTTAACGACGATGACCGTACCGCGACTCCAAGACGTTGGTCCTTAGGGGCACGTCCACAAAGACTTCTGGGCTGACAACAAGTCAGGTCGATCAGCTTCGGTATGGGAGTGGTGACAATGGTGCATCCGTGGCTCATTCCGACGGCGACATTGGTCGCTCGGTGGTCCAGGATCCTTGATGTAACTTTTATTATGTCTGAGGTGCTTTGTATTTTTGGTGAACTTTTTCATAACAGATCCATGACTTTTCTAGAAAAAACACCAGTAGAATAACAAAATGAAAGAAAGCGCGGAAAACACAGCAAATCGAGCTTCCACATGGAGTTGCCCTGCACAAAATTGTTTCCACATGGGATTATGTGCTGAAAATGGTTGGAAGCCTAGCCAGAACATGCATGGGATCGGAATGGATCGACGAGGCTCGAGGGAATCTCGTCGCGAGCTGTGGCGCCCTACCACGTGTCCACGTCCACTTGGACCAGCCCCTGCGTTGTCCTACCACACTTGCATGTCTCCCGGTGGGCACACCACACGGTTGGCCACATGGTTGCTCGTAACGTGCTGCGGCGTCTGGGTTCGGAGATCGATCGGGGGTTGCAAGCAAATTTGCCGCGGCGCCTGGGTTTGGGCAAAACGGTCATTCGCCGTTCGGACGTCAAGGCCTCTTCACCCGTGGACTCCATCCCGTTGGATAATACGGATCCCGTGGACTCGCTAGGCAGCGTTACCCCGACAGGGCGGCATGGACTCGCCACCAATTGGCCACCGGACACCTGGCGCTCCTCTTGGATCTGGTGCGGCTACACTACGGGGTGCCGAATAATTTTCAGCAGATGGAGTACTGTTCCCTGCATTCAGTATCTGTACCATTTCGTTCGCTGAATGTGCTGCTCCACTTGGTTTTTATCAAGGCTGCTGATTGTTGGGATCAATAGTTTTCTTTGCAACAAGTTGTCACCAAAAGTATAGTTATGTCATAGATGGTTGAAAACTTGTACTAATACATAATTGAACTAGAGTAAGTATGATGGAAACTGATAGGATATATGTACCTAAAAAAAGGGCATGTAGCTCAATCTGTATGTAGGTAACAGCTGGACAAATGTCAATTGCGAAGAGAGTTGGTAGGGTTTCTAGCTCTGTCTATGCAGTGGCGGAGCTAGATTTAACCTAGTTCATGTCTTTACAGTTTGGATAAGGGAAGTGGTACAAGTTAAGGGGGGGAAACACCCTCGAGTGCAGACCAAGGCTAAAATAGCTAATTGTTTTGGAATTGTAGTTGAATGCGTAACGGGCTTTGCTCTGTGGTTCTTCGACGACAAGGAACATGTGTTCGGTTTCTTAAGCAACTTCTACATTTCTACATTTACGTCGCCTGGTTTTCGGGGCGACTCGGGCGGCGTAATCCTAGCCCGCCGCCGGCCCTCTCCCCCACCCCTCCTCTCCCTTGTCGCCACTGGAGGTGGCCGCCGGCTCGCCGCTCAGCCGCCAGTGAAGGTGGCGGCGAGGATCTGGCCGCCCCGTTCTTCCTCGGGGGGCTTTGGATCCATGGCGGCCGCCTCAGCTGGTGGATCGACGCCGGGTCTGCGTGACCGATGCTCGTTGGTGCTGGCCGTTCTTCCTCGGCCGCGGGGGCGGTGAGGCGGCGGCGGGCGGCGGCTGTGGTGCAGGCGTCTCGGTGGCACCCAATCCAGATCTGAAGGCCTCCGTCTACTTCAACCAGGGCTGCCTCCGATGGTACTGCTTTGGGCGGCCTTTGTCGCCGGAGTTGTACCTGTTTGGCGGCTGGAGGTGGGAGGTGGCTCCGAAGAAATCCAAGGCCAGCAGTGCTGGCCACGACGGCGGCGACGCCCGAGGGCGCCATACCCTTCTTGTAGGCGCCGTCCAGGTCGCCTCCTTCCCTTTTTCCTTCCACCAAGCTCGTATGCCGGGCGAAAGCCCAAATCCTTGCCGGATTGAGCGACAGCGGCGCTCCGGGCGACGTCACCCTCTTGGGGGTGTCGTACGGGGTGGATGTGATGCTTTGGTTGCTTGGCGGCGGTTGGTGGCGTGGTCGGAGTTCGTCTGGTGGCGGTGCGTTGGCGCTCTGCCGCCTATGTGCTTAGCCTCGGAGTCCTTCTTCCACGGTGCTTGGTCTTCAGCAGCCCTGCCGGACTCGGCGGAGCGGTGCTTCATCCTACTAATTGATGGCGGCGTATCTTGGCGGCGTGGCGCAGTGGAGATTCGGCGTCCGATGTGTGGCGATGGACCCGCGCAGGAGGACGAAGCTGTCTGGTGTCGTGGTGACATCGATGGCTGAGTGGCCAGACAAGGTAGAAGCCTCAATATATTTGCTCTGAAGACGGACTTGTGGAAGATGGCGGCGATGACACACAAGTGCGTCGAACCGGTTTGTACCCCAGACCCGGTATGTGGCTCGGCTGGGGCTTCCGGCTTTTGATGTTAGGGTTAGGTGAGTGGTCTGGGTAGTGGCCCAGCTAGCACCCCTTCATCATTTTGATGTTAGGCTTAGATGAGTGGTCTGGGTAGTGGCCCAGCTAGCAAGCTTTCATCATTTGGATAGGAGTAGTGGCATATGTTGTCAAGATGGCGGATTCAGACGTATTGCTGTAATACTTTGTAAGGTCGAGAATAATCAATAAAGTGGCCGCATGCATCTCCCAGATGCAGAGGCCGGGGTTCTTCTCCTTTTCTAAAAAAAAGTAAGGAAAACGGGGTGACCCGGGTTTGAATAACATATATGTCGTGTTAGGATCTGACGAAACACTTTAATGAGAAGAGAATCGACATTGGCACCACCAAAATTGATACTACTAGATCCATATAGCAGTTAGAGCATGTCGTTCAAATCTTAAAGATATGTAAAAAATTGTGTAAGTAACTAAAAAATGAGAGAGAGAGAGAGAGAGAGATTTTGTAATTAAGGTACATATTTAGCTAAACATAATTGATAGATAGTCCCAACAATATAAAAAATAGATTGAATGCACAAGCTACACAAACCTTAGACTCTAGCAATGGGGTGAATACCGATAATGCTAGACCTACGATCCCGTTACGAACTCCCTACGTAAATTTTCAATCTACTCTCCCCCACCCACCCTAATTTCGATGGGTGGGCCCTGTCGCTCCTCCTGATCCAATAATACTGATCGACGTTGCTGCTTACGTAAACCACGTAACAAAAATTACGTAGATCTAGCATTAGCCGGGTGAATACGACCTCATGCTGCATATTCAGCATGAATTTGAATTTAACAAATTCAACATATTTATCCCAAATCTTCACCACACCAAAATTTGATTCGCTGGCGTGCTTCTATTGGTGAGTGTGGGTGCCCGTATACTTGCGCCACGACCCTGTGTCTTTTTTATTATCACAACAAAAAACTCAACACATGAGAAAAAAACATGGTTCCATCCACAATAGATCTTGATAGCATAGAGAGCCTTCTCCCCCCTCCACACCATGTAAGGTCTTTTCCGGAAGGGAAAAAGAACACACTGTAAGTTCTAGGTTTCGACAAGAAAAGAGGAAACACCTTGTAATTCCTATAACTAGGAGTGCATTTTTTTACCTTTGAGAGCAAAAGATCACATCAGAATATCAAGATCAGACACCCGGCGTCCAGCTCCGTTGGTTCCGTCTCGATCCTCCGCCAATTCGTCCCACCCACCGCTGCCACCAAGGGACAAACTCGTCAATCAACACCGCCCCGGCGCCTATAAGAAGGCTCCTCCCCATTTCTTCAAACTTTAGCCGATCAGTGCCCTCCACAAGAAAAAAATATACAATAAGCAATACAAAATTGGTTGTCCCTCGTTAAGAAAATCAAGAAAAAGATTTCCATTTCTTCTTGAGCTCCCTTCCGCCACCAACCACCTCTCCTCCGGCCGGCCGAATTGTCCCGCTCCGGTTTGCGTCTTCTCCGGCGAGAGAAGCAGCTAGGTTGCCTGCTCGTCCTGTGAGTGGTCTCCTCCCCGCAGGGCTGAGGAGATCCCTCGGGACCTCGGGACTGGGGCGTGTATGATGGGGATTTCGCTTATGCCGATGAAGACGCCCACGCGGCTTCTGTGGAGCACCAGCTTCTTCCGCCACAAGCTCGCCGCCATGATCGCCTCCTCATCCTGCTTCTTATAAGAGCCCCTCCGCCGCGCAGCAGCTGTATATATACGTCTTTTTCATTTGATTTCGCCCCCCGTTCGATCGACAACCAACGCAACTTCTTGAAGCTTTCCCTGCGATGGAGCCCGGCCGGCTCATCTTCAACACGTCGGGCTCCGGCAACGGACAGATGCTCTTCATGGACTGTGGCGCGGGCGGGATCGCCGGCGCGGCCGGCATGTTCCATCGAGGTATCATATTCTCATCCACTACTAGTTTTCTCGATCCCGTCCCGGTTGTTTGGTTCGTTAGTAGGTCTCGGTGTGGAGAGTACTGGAGAGTGATTGGTGTACTGATTGGGGTTGCCATGTTTGAGTGATGAAGGGGTGAGACCGGTCCTCGGCGGCATGGAAGAAGGGCGCGGCGTGAAGCGGCCCTTCTTCACCTCGCCGGATGACATGCTCGAGGAGGAGTACTACGACGAGCAGCTCCCGGAGAAGAAGCGACGCCTCACCCCGGAGCAGGTGACAATTCGTTGCTACAGTACTCCAGTGAAGATGATGCTCTGTTCATCCGAATTAATTCTGACGGTGCATGCGCGCCACGCGTACGTGTGTATAGGTCCACCTGCTGGAGAGGAGCTTCGAGGAGGAGAACAAGCTGGAGCCGGAGAGGAAGACGGAGCTGGCCCGCAAGCTCGGGCTGCAGCCACGCCAGGTGGCCGTCTGGTTCCAGAACCGCCGCGCCCGGTGGAAGACAAAGACGCTGGAGCGCGACTTCGACCGCCTCAAGGCGTCCTTCGACGCCCTCCGCGCCGACCACGACGCCCTCCTCCAGGACAACCACCGGCTCCGGTCACAGGTAATCAAAGTCAACCACGCTTCACCACCGGCCGGGCACCGTGGCTTCCGCCGCTGAGTTTGATTTGGGAGATCCATCTTAATTTGCGACGTCAGGTGGTAACGTTGACCGAGAAGATGCAAGATAAGGAGGCGCCGGAAGGCAGCTTCGGTGCAGCCGTCGACGCCTCGGAGCCGGAGCAGGCGGCGGCGGAGGCGAAGGCTTCCTTGGCCGACGCCGAGGAACAGGCCGCGGCAGCGGAGGCGTTCGAGGTGGTGCAGCAGCAGCTGCATGTGAAGGACGAGGAGAGGCTGAGCCCGGGGAGCGGCGGGAGCGCGGTGCTGGACGCGAGGGACGCGCTGCTCGGGAGCGGATGCGGTCTCGCCGGCGTGGTGGACAGCAGCGTGGACTCGTACTGCTTGCCGGGGGGCGCCGGCGGCGACGAGTACCACGAGTGCGTGATGGGCCCCGTGGCGGGCGGTATCCAGTCGGAGGAGGACGACGGCGCGGGCAGCGACGAGGGCTGCAGCTACTACCCCGACGACGCCGCCGTCTTCTTCGCCGCCGCGCAAGGGCACGTCCACCATCACACGGACGACGACGACCAGGACGACGGCCAGATCAGCTACTGGATGTGGAACTAGGCTCGCGCATGCATCAAGAAGCGTGCGTGCGTGCGCCGTGTGGAATCGATCAATTTCGTAGTATATCAGTAAAAAAATCGTGGCGTTTTGTTTTCTCTCCTTGTATGCTTCCCGCTGTAATGTTGGGTCGCTACGATCGACCAAGTTGTATGCATATGCATTGTAGTACGAGTTAGGGTAATATATCGGTGGTAAAATCTGTCGTGATGTACGGGAAATAAGTGCACGTAGTCAAAGCCTCATTTTTATGGCACAGTACATCATGTCATGTCAAATGAGATTTGATTTTTAATCATCTACTGCTATGTCGTCTGAGTTTTGTAAGATCAAGCCGGCCCCATTCTCCACTACTGTACGTGCGCTCATGGTTTTGTTGTATTTTTGGCCTCTCCAAAAATATGAAAAGGCCATAGATGCAAGGAATAGTACTATGGAAAGGTTCTATAGCATTTCCCACGTCCATGAATTATGTCATATTTCAATAAAGAAACCACCCTCCAAGCCTTGGCAGTGTTTTTAAAGTTGCTTTTCCATGTTCGACGTCCAGAAAATGTTGCAAACAATTGGGTTTATGGCAAATTGTGAACCTTGCGAATTCAACAAAACAACATGGGCGGCAACCTATCTCAAAGCCTATTAACAACAGAAAATGCTATTGACACTAGTAGAAAAATACCTATTAGTCCCGGTTCGTAAGGGCCTTTAGTCCCGGTTCATAAACCGGGATTAATGGGTCGTTACTAATACCTCCACCCATTAGTCCCGGTTCAAACACGAACCGGGATAGATGTGCCTCCACGTGGCCGGTCCGCCGAGCCCAGTCAAGGGGGCCTTTGGTCCCGGTTGGTGGCACCAACCGGGACCAAAAGTCTATGTTTTTTTTAGAAAAGTGGCTGCTTTAGGGGTTTGGGGGGTTATTTTTAGGTTGTTATTAGCTAGCTAATAGAGAGAAGTGTCCTCTCTTATATCTTCGTCCTTGGTTTATCAACGCTGCTGCTATGTTCATTTCACCCGCTGATATAACATGCTCATGCATTATCGCATCATACATCATCATATATAATAACAAGTCCTACTAATCATGCATCATCATACAACTTCTACTCGATATTAATAATAAGTCATACGATCATCATCCTCATAGTCATCGAACCCAACCCTACATAATTGTTCTTAGCACATGATCATCAGTATCAGGTAGGACCTAAACACTCTTAAGATAAAATAGCATAAAACAATATAGACCCTGACTCTCCATTATGAAGAATGGAGATCATCTTGTCTCCAATTCTTGCCCTTCGCTGCTTTTTGCTTCCAAGAAGCTCCTTACGACTGTCCATATATTTTTTCCATTCTTTGATTGTAATGTCTCCACTTCTTTTAGAAACCCGGTATGGACAGTTGAGATTCGTAGGACGACCTGGTTGTATGTTCAAAACATGAAGGCTACCATGCGTATACATCAGATGAGGCACACAATCATTCGGGATTATCTGTTGAAAAACATAGTAATAACTTCGTAGTTAGCAATGATGTACTAGTTTTAGAAGTGTGCAAAAAGATGCACGGATGTTGTAATAGTAAAAAATAATCTTACCAGGGTATCTCCATGGTAGTTACCGTAGTTCAACACGTGCACTAGTGGCACGTATTGACCATAATGTTGAGGAGTTTGATTGTAGATATTGTAATTCTCAAGATCAATACAAAATGCGACCAGATGATTTTTCTCCTGATAAATTAATTCGGAGCCTTCGGTGTAGTAGGTTCTGTCTACCATCTTCCGCACATTCTTTGAAGAATGAAAATAAGCTGTCAATGGAGATAAGTTGTCAACTATTTTGAAATAAACAATATAAATTACTTAATAACTATGTTAAGCTCACATGGGGGAAGAATTGGAGTTGTATCCACAAGGACCCAAATCAAAGGTCTCTCTTGCTCGATTGCAGGATCACCAAGATCCATGGTGACAAGCATACCCTCATCAAGACCATATATCTTGCAAAGTGCTTCCTAATTTTTGCAACCAAAATGGGTTACACTCTGAGTATTGTACAGCTTTACTTGAAAATCCACACCATGATGGGTACTTAGGATAATTTTTTTGGTTTCGAAACTTTCATGGTCTTCAAAACCCATCCTCTCCAAGACATAGTGTCTTGCAAAGCATGGGATAAGCTAGTCGAATTGGAAAAGATGGAAAATATTGTCATGATTAAAATAGTTGAAGTCATCATTAATTACGAAAAAAACTATTGTCGTCATTGCGTACCGTATGAACATCGAAGGTCTCCTCGAGCTTAATGCTGAAGCGCCGATGTTCGTCCAGCTCAATGAACCTGTCGCAGATACCTCGGTCGTCGTGGCACCAGTCGCACTCCCCCGGGCGGTTTTCGTCGTCCGAGTACGACATTTCCGGCCTATGTTCATAATTCAAATATTAAACTAGATTATTAATCACGGGTTGACTATCGGTGATGTACGTAGCTCCTCCTTTCATTCCCGAGTGCATTATTACACCAAATTGTCTAGCACACGGGAATGAAGGAGAACTTATCCAACATGAGCATTCAATAAGCAAAACCAAATCATAAAATAAAGTAGTATTCAAATTAGCATGCATTCAATAATTATAAGCAAAAGTACATCATCTCTTGGTGTCCGTACATCGTCGAATATTATCACTAATATAGCATCACTAATACAACTAGAACCGTAGCGCCCGATGGGTATCGACGCGGGCGGTGGACACCCAAAGATAAGGAACCATCACAGGATCATAGCTCCAGTGAGATCTCTGAAGAACCTGCCAGGTATTGTCGAACCTGCCCTCCAATGCAACCATGTAGCGACGGACGTGCTCGTCCTCCTCGCTGACACGGTGACGTACCACCTCTGCGGTGTTCGGAAGCCTCGGCACCGTCACTGGCCCACGCGACCCCCACCAAACAAGGATCGGGTCAACAACGAGCTGCCTCATCACCAACCTACGTCCCCGGAAGGTAGCACCTCCCAATACCAGCCCGGCGGAGTCCAGTCCCGAACATGGCCCTGATCAAGCAGGCCTCCACCGCCGAGTCGACGACGACGAGGATGCGGGATAGGCATCGCCGACGTCGATGCGGGAACTACTTCTACATATAGTTAAATAAAGTAGTTTTATTAATTAAATCAACTATCTAGTTCAACTACTAAGCACTTACTATAAATAAATAAAGTAGTACTTACTAAAAACAAACTACTTCTATATATAGTAAAATAAATTAGTTTATTAAATCAACTAGCTAGTTCAACTATATATATATGAAGCACTTATTATAAATAAAATAAAATAGTACTTACTAAAACTGAACAAATTAATTACACAATCTAAATTACACAATATGAACTGCATATCTAAATTACACCACATCTAATCTAACAAAAAGATCTATTAACAATAATATCACCAAACATGCATATTCAACAATAATATCACCAAAAAAATCTTTTAACAGAAAAAAAATCTAACATAATATGAACAAATTAATTACACAATCTAAATTACACAAGATGAACTACATATCTAAATTACTACACATCTAATCTAACAAAAAAATCTATTAACAGAAAAAATCTAACATAATATGAACAAATTAATTACACAATATGAACTATATATCTAAATTACTACACATCTAATCTAACAAAAAAATCTATTAACAGAAAAAAATCTAACATAATATGAACAAATTAATTACACAATCTAAATTACACAATATGAACTACATATCTAAATTACTACAAATCTAATCTAACTAAAAAATCAATGAACTACAAAAAAATCTAAAAAAATCTAACAAAAATAAAAAAAGGTGCTCACGGCCGGCGACGGCGACGGCGAGGTGCGGCGCGGGGCTGCGACGGCGTCGAGGCGGCACGGGCCGGGGCGGCAGGACGGGCGGCGACGGCGCGCCGGGCGGGGCGGCAGGGCGGGCAGCGACGGCGTCGGGGCGAGGCGGCAGGGCGGGCGGCGACGGCGTCGGGGCGAGGCGGCGACGGCGAGGTGGCGGCAGGGGGACGGCAGTGTAGGGCAGGGCGGCGGGTGGCGCGGCGTCGAGGAGAGAGCGAAGTCGGTGCGGGGCGGCAGTGCTACTTATATAGCAAGGGCATTGGTCCCGGTTCAAGCCTCAAACCGGGAACAATGCCGCACTTTAGTCCCAGTTGGAGCCACCAACCGGGACCAAAGGCCTCTTTTCGGCGGCCCAGAGGGCGGGAAACGAAGACCTTTCGTCCCGGTTGGTGGCTCCAACCGGGACTAAAGGGGGGCATTTGTCCCGGTTGGTGCCACCAACCGGGACCAAAGAGCTGGATTGGTACCGGTTGGTGCCACCAACCGGTTCCAATGCACCTCTTTCTGCAGCTGTTTTTAATTAGTCCCACCTCGCCAAGCGAGAGGCACTCGCAGCGGTTTATAAGCCCTGAGTGCAGAGACGATGTAGAAGAGGCTCAATGCTCACCTGCACGTTGCTTAGCTTCAATCCTTGAGGATTAGGGTAGACTGCACGGTGTTGTGTGCAGTGCAGTTTACACTATTCCGAAAGGCTTGAAGCTAATTAACGAGTATTGCGCCTCTTTTTTATTTTTAATGACTTATTACAACTCAGAAATAAAAAGAAAAAAAATAAATATAGCAGAAAAGAAAAAAAACTATATAAAAAACTACTCAGAAATAAATAGAAGAAAAAATAGTTGTGATTAACTTTACTAAAAAATGACCATAGGTGCTTATTTTTAATGACTTATTCCAATTCAAAAATAAATAGAAGAAAAAAATTGTTGTGATTAACTTTACTAAAAAATGAGCATAGGTGCATATTTTTAATGACTTATTACAATTCAGAAATAAATAGAAGAAAAAAAGTTGTGATTAACTTTACTAAAAAAATGAGCATAGGTGCTTATTTTTAATGACTTATTACAATTCAGAAATAAATAGAAGAAAAAAATAGTTGTGATTAACTTTACTAAAAAATGAGCATAGATGCTTATTTTTGATGACTTATTACAACTCACAAATAAAAAGAAAAAAAATAAATATAGCAGAAAAGAAAAACTATATAAAAAACTACTCAGAAATAAATAGAAGAAAAAATAGTTGTGATTAACTTTACTAAAAAAATGAGCATAGGTGCTTATTTTTAATGACTTATTACAATTCAGAAATAAATAGAAGAAAAAATAGTTGTGATTAACTTTACTAAAAAATGAGCATAGATGCTTATTTTTAATGACTTATTACAACTCACAAATAAAAAGAAAAAATAAATATAGCAGAAAAGGAAAAAAAAACTATATAAAAAACTACTCAAAAATGAGCATAGATACGCATATAGAGAAAATTCAACCTAAATTCATAATAAATTTCTACTAACTTCAGAGAAATTCAGTATGAATTTAGGTTAAATTCCCTGTATAAGGGCATCTGTTTTCATTTTGAGAGGAGCTCAACAAGGCAGAGAGGGAGGGGCTTATAAACTGGTCTGAGCCCCCTTCGATTGGCGAGGTGGGACTAAACTCTGGCCGCAACGAGGACCAACCCTTTAGTCCCGGTTAGTGGCCTGAACCGGGACTAAAGGGCAGCCTTTGGTCCCGGTTAAAGCCAGCAACCGGGACCAATGGTGTTGGGCCAGGAGCGAGGCCCATTGGTCCCGGTTCGTCCCACCAACCGGGACCAATAGGTCCAGACGAACCGGGACCAATGGCCCACGTGGCCCGGCCGGCCTCCGGGGCTCACGAACCGGGTCCGATGCCCCCATTGGTCCCGGTTCTGGATTGAACCGGGACTAATGGGCTGGCCCGGCCTGGACCATTGGCCCGTTTTCTACTAGTGTGGAACTTGGGTATATTGTTGTCGTTGACCGATTTTAGAAAGTTTTAGGTTTAATGTGGACAATGAAATAGTTCAAGGTTCAAATCGAACTTGGCGTCGCGGTTCAGCATTTTGAAAACATTTTCTTTATTCACTTATGGGGCGATCATCATCTTCACCTAATTTTGTCTATGCATCATACAACACGAATCTGCACTACGATGCACACTTGCAGTCCAAATTGAAACCACTGCTAGGATAGATGATCAGGAAAAGGAGGTTCCCTATTAAACAACATTCATAATTGAGAACCAACCATTGGTTAGATGATTAGGAGGGTGATACATTAGACTAGTCACAGTGGATAGTAAGTTAGATTAGTAACATGCATATGTTACTAGTCCATGTTACTACCTCTATAATGGGGAGTAACATATGTGTGGTGTCATGCAACTTTCATTTATTAGGCTAGCCATAGTGGGAGTAACTTAGGCAGTAACTTAACACATCCCAAGACAATTTTGCTTATGTGGCACGTATTTAATAAGGAAAGAGGTGCTTGTGGTAACATAATATGTTACAGTAACATAGCGCTTCCCGAGGCAAAATGAGTCTATGAGCTAATAAATGAAGCCATCTATGACACTACTACTATGTTACTTTGCACTATAAAGGTAGTAACTTAGACTAGTGTCATATGCATGACACTAGTATAAGTTACTCCCCACTATGACCAGCCTTAGTTGTAGACTCATCTTGTCTTTTTATGTGTGATGTTACAGTTGTGGGAGTCCTGGACTAGGGGGTCCTCAGGCGTCCGGTCTATTGGATGTGGGCCGGACTGATGGACCGTCAAGATACAAGACAGAAGATCACCTCTCGTGTCTGGTGGGGACTCCCGTATGAGTGGATGGCAAGTGTAGGTGTCCGGATATGTTATTCCTTTCTGTAAAACCGACTTTGTACAACCCTAAGCCCCTTCAGTGTCTATATAAACCGGAGGATAGATCGGAGGCAGGATCACGACATTGCTAGGCTAGCTCATCTAGGGTAATCTAGGGTTAGCCAACTCGATCTCGTGGTAGATCAACTCTTGTAACCCCTATAGCCTTCGAATATAATCAAGCAGGAGTAGGGTTTTACCTCCATTAAGAGGGCCCGAACCTTGGTAAACACTATGTCATTTGTTCATATTTACCATTGGTCCTTAGACATACAGCTTGGGCCCCCCTACCCGAGATCAGCCGGTTTTGACACCAACATTGGTGCTTTCATTAAGAGCTCTGCTGTATCGCCAACAGAAGGATCGATGGCTCACCTCTTCATCTACAATGATGCGGTGTCCAGGGAAACCTTTCTCCCTGGACAGGTCTTTGTGTTCGGTGGCTTTGTGCTTCGTGCCAGCTCTATCGGCCACCTCAAGCAGGTCGATAGTTATGCCCCGGCCACCAGATCAGGTTTGGAAACCTGAACTATGTCGCTGACATCCGAGGAAACCTAGTCTTCGATGGGTTCGCGGCCTCGCCCGCCACTCTGTGTCCCATCAAGGAGACTCTTTGGATCCTTCCTCCTTTGCATCTTTGACACGGACATAAAACCTCTGTCAGGTTTTTTTTCATGTCCTACATCGCCGACCGCAACCACCTGTCCACCACCGTTCCACTGACCATCATGAACGCCTGCATTGTAATAATAAACAAATAGATTATAAAAATGCATGCATGCACCAAAGTCATACAAAAATTCAGCATGACCTTCCCTAAAAATAGGACATATAGAGTTTGCCCGGAATTCGCCGAAATGGAAATAAATCGACATTTCGGCAAAACATAGGCAACTCACAAGCACAATTCGCTGGCAACTCATGCCACACATACAATTTCCATCATATCGCACGATTATGTCATATCGCACACATACTCATATTTCCATTCTTGCAAAAAGCATAATTTTTAAATCACCTATCACGAGATCGAGCACGGTGACGATGTTGTCGATGGGTGTCGCCACACAGACCTATGGAATGATCAAAAGTTGACAAAGCTCTTCTTGACAAGGCTATAGACACTAGTAGAAAACAGGGCTACCGTTCGGCCCTGGCCAGCCCATTAGTCCCGGTTCTTCAAGAACCGGGACCAGTGGGGGGTATTAGACCCGGTTCGTGAGCCTAGGGGGCCGAGCGGGCCTCGTGGGCATTGGTCCCGGTTCGTGTAGAACCATTTGTCCCGGTTCGAGCCACGAACCGAGACCAATGGTCCTCGCTGCTGGCCCACAACCATTGGTCCCGGTTCATGGCATGAACCGGGACAGAAGGGGTGGCTTTAGTCCCGGTTCATGCCACGAACCGGGACAAATAACTTGCCTATATATACCCACCACCGCGGCAGAGCACTCCACAGTGCTCTGTTTTTTCAATCCGGCGAGGAGAGGGCATTTGGGTGCTCTAGTTCACCTCCTATGCACATGAGGTGTTCGATGAAATGCCCGAGCCACACTAGTTAAGCTTTCTCCTCTCGAAGCTCGACCTAGGAGCTCCATTTTTTTCGAGATTTGTCTAGATTTAGGGGTCCGTCATGGCCCGTCCCTATTTTCACCGCCGTTGATCGCCCCGCGCCAATCTCGTCGCCGGCACCACCGTGGCGAGCCTCTTGTTCTTATCTTCTTTATGATACTTGTCTGATTTTCTTACTTTAGATGGATATTTGTCTGATTTTCTTAATTTTGACACACATAATTATATGTAATGCACGCAGATGAACCGGCAATGGATGTATGGTGACAGACACACCTCCGAGTACATTAAGGGCGTTCATATTTTTCTCGAAGTGGCTGAGGCAAACAAGCAGAATGGTTTTATGTGTTGTCCATGCAGTAAATGTGGGAATACGAAGTCTTACTTTGACCGGAAAATCCTTCACACCCACCTGCTTTACAAGGGTTTCATGCCACACTATAATGTTTGGACGAGGCATGGAGAAATAGGGGTTACGAAGGAAGACGGCGAAGAAGAAGATGACGATGACAACTATGTGCCCCTGAATACGGTGATGCTGCAACGGAGGGAACTGCTGAAGATCAATAGGAACCAGACGATGTGCCCGATGATGCTGCAAAGGGGGAAGCTGCTGAAGATCAAGAGAAACCAGACGATGTGCCCGATGATGATCTCCGCCGGGTCATTGTCGATGCAAGGACACAATGCGAAAGTCAAAAGGAGAAGCTCAAGTTCGATCGCATGTTAGAGGATCACAAAAAAAGTTATACCCCAATTGTGAAGATTGTTGGGGAATGTAGTAATTTCAAAAAATTTCCTACGCACACGCAAGATCATGGTGATGGCATAGCAACGAGAGGGGAGAGTATTGTCCACGTACCCTCGTAGACCGTAAGTGGAAGCGTTAGCACAACGCGGTTGATGTAGTCGTACGTCTTCACGATCCGACCGATCCAAGCACCGAACGTACGGCACCTCCGAGTTCAGCACACGTTCAGCTCGATGACGATCCCCGAACTCCAATCCAGCAAAGTGTCGGGGATGAGTTCCGTCAGCATGACGGCGTGGTGACGACGATGATGCTCTACTGGCGCAGGGCTTCGCCTAAACTCCGCGACGATATGGCGGAGGTGGAATATGGTGGAGGGGGGCACCGCACATGGCTAAGGAACGATCCGTAGATCAACTTGTGTGTCTATGGGGTGCCCCCCCCCCCCCGCCCCCGTATATAAAGGAGCAAGGGGGAGGTCGGCCGGCCCAAGGGGGGCACGCCAGGAGGAGGAGTCCTCCTCCTAGTAGGAGTAGGACTCCCCCTTTCCTACTCCTACTAGGAGGGGGAAGGAAGGGGGAGAGGGGGAAGGAAAGAGGGGGGGCGCCGCCCCCCCCCCTCCTAGTCCAATTCGGACCAGAGGGAGAGGGGCGCGCGGCCCACCCTGGCCGCCCCTCTCTCTTCCCACTAAGGCCCATCTGGCCCATTAACTCTCCCGGGGGGTTTCGGTAACCCTCCGGCACTCCGGTTTTCTCCGAAAACGTCCGGAACACTTCCGGTGTCCGAATATAGTCGTCCAATATATCAATCTTTATGTCTCGACCATTTTGAGACTCCTCTTCATGTCCGTGATCACATCCAGGACTCCGAACAAACTTCGGTACATCAAAACTTACAAACTCATAATAAAACTGTTATTGTAACGTTAAGCGTGCGGACCCTACGGGTTGGAGAACTATGTAGACATGAACTAGAACTATTCTCGGTCAATAACCAATAGTGGAACCTGGATTCCCATATTGGTTCCTACATATTCTACGAAGATCTTTATCGGTCAAACCGCATAACAACGTACGTTGTTTCCCTTTGTCATCGGTATGTTACTTGCCCGAGATTCGATCGTCGGTATCCAATACCTAGTTCAATCTCGTTACCGACAAGTCTCTTTACTCGTTACGTAATGCATCATCCCGTAACCAACTCATTGGTCACATTGCTTGCAAGGCTTATAGTGATGTGCATTACTGAGAGGGCCCAGAGATACCTCTCCGACACTCGGAGTGACAAAACCTAATCTCGAAATACGCCAACCCAACATCTACCTTTGGAGACACCTGTAGTACTCCTTTATAATCACCCAGTTACGTTGTGACGTTTGGTAGCACCCAAAGTGTTCCTCCGGTAAACGGGAGTTGCATAATCTCATAGTTTCAGGAACATGTATAAGTCATGAAGAAAGCAATAGCAATATACTAAACGATCTAGTGCTAGGCTAACGGAATGGGTCATGTCAATCACATCATTCTCCTAATGATGTGATCCCATTAATCAAATGATAACACATGTCTATGGTTAGGAAACATAACCATCAATGATTAATGAGCTAGTCAAGTAGAGGCATACTAGTGACTATATGTTTGTCTATATATTCACACATGTATCATGTTTCCGGTTAATACAATTCTAGCATGAATAATAAACATTTATCATGATATGAGGAAATAAATAATAACTTTATTATTGCCTCTAGGGCATATTTCCTTCAGTCTCCCACTTGCACTAGAGTCAATAATCTAGATTACATAGTAATGATTCTAACACCCATGGAGTCTTGGTGTTGATCATGTTTTGCTCATGAGAGAGGCTTAGTCAACGGGTCTGCAACATTCAGATCCGTATGTATCTTGCAAATCTCTATGTCTCCCACTTGGACTTGGTCCCGAATGGAATTGAAGCGTCTCTTGATGTGCTTGGTCCTCTTGTGAAATCTGGATTCCTTTGCCAAGGCAATTGCACCAGGATTGTCATAGAAGATCTTCATTGGTCCCGATGCACTAGGTATGACACCTAGATCGGAAATGAACTCCTTCATCCAGACTCCTTCATTTGCTGCTTCAGAAGCAGCTATGTACTCCGCTTCACATGTAGATCCCGCCACGACGCTTTATTTAGAACTGCACCAACTTACAGCTCCACCGTTTAATAAAAATACGTATCCGGTTTGCGATTTAGAATCGTCCAGATCAGTGTCAAAGCTTGCATCAACGTAACCACTTACGACTAGCTCTTTGTCACCTCCATATACGAGAAACATATCCTTAGTCCTTTTCAGGTATTTCAGGATGTTCTTGACCGCTGTCCAGTGATCCACTCCTGGATTACTTTGGTACCTTCCTGCCAAGCTTATTGCTAAGCATACGTCAGGTCTGGTACACAGCATTGCATACACGATAGAGCCTATGGCTCAAGCATAGGGAACATCTTTCATTTTCTCTCTATCTTCTGCTGTGGTCGGACATTGAGTTTGACTCAACTTCACACCTTGAAGCACGGGCAAGAACCCTTTCTTTGCCTGATCCGTTTTGAACTTTTTCAAAATTTTATCAAGGTATGTGCTTTGTGAAAGTCCTATTAAGCGTCTTGATCTATCTCTATAAATCTTGATGCCCAATATGTAACCAGCTTCGTCGAGGTCTTTCATTGAAAAACTTTTATTCAAGTATCCCTTTATGCTATCCAGAAATTCTATATCATTTCCAATTAATAATATGTCATCTACATATAATATCAGAAATGCTACAGAGCTTCCACTCACTTTCTTGTAAATACAGGCTTCTCCAAAAGTCTGTATAAAACCATATGCTTTGATCACACTATCAAAGCGTTTATTCCAACTCCGAGATGCTTGCACCAGTCCATAAATGGATCGCTGGATCTTGCACACTTTGTTAGCACCTTTTGGATCAACAAAACCTTCTGGCTGCATCATATACAACTCTTCTTCCAGAAATCCATTCAAGAATGCAGTTTTAACATCCATTTGCCAAATTTCATAATCATGAAATGCAGCAATAGCTAACATGATTCGGACAGACTTAAGCATCGCTACGGGTGAGAAAGTCTCATCGTAGTCAACCCCTTGAACTTGTCGAAAACCTTTCGCAACAAGTCGAGCTTTATAGACAGTTACATTACCATCAGCATCAGTCTTCTTCTTAAAGATCCATTTATTCTCAATGGCTTGCCGATCATCGGGCAAATCAACCAAAGTCCATACTTTGTTTTCATACATGGATCCCATCTCAGATTTCATGGCTTCTAGCCATTTTGCGGAATCTGGGCTCATCATCGCTTCCTCATAGTTCGTAGGTTCATCATGGTCAAGTAACATGACTTCCAGAATAGGATTACCGTACCACTCTGGTGCGGACCTTACTCTGGTAGACCTACGAGGTTCAGTAGATACTTGATCTGAAGTTTCATGATCAATATCATTAGCTTCCTCACTAATTGGTGTAGTTGTCACAGGAACCGGTTCTTGTGATGAACTACTTTCCAATAAGGGAGAAGATACAGTTATCTCATCGAGTTCTACTTTCCTCCCACTCACTTCTTTCGAGAGAAACTCCTTCTCTAGAAAGGATCCGATTTTAGCAACGAAAATCTTGCCTTCAGATCTGTGATAGAAGGTGTACCCAATAGTCTCTTTTGGGTATCCTATGAAGACACATTTCTCCGATTTGGGTTCGAGCTTATCTGGTTGAAGTTTCTTCACATAAGCATCGCAGCCCCAAACTTTAAGAAACGACAACTTTGGTTTCTTGCCAAACCACAGTTCATAAGGCGTCGTCTCAACGGATTTTGATGGTGCCCTATTTAACGTGAATGCGGTCGTCTCTAAAGCATAACCCCAAAACGATAGTGGTAAATCAGTAAGAGACATCATAGATCGCACCATATCTAGTAAAGTACGATTACGACGTTCGGACACACCATTTCGTTGTGGTGTTCCGGGTGGCGTGAGTTGCGAAACTATTCCGCATTGTTTCAAGTGTAGACCAAACTCGTAACTCAAATATTCTCCTCCACGATCGGATCGTAGAAACTTTATTTTCTTGTTACGATGATTTTCCACTTCACTCTGAAATTCTTTGAACTTTTCAAATGTTTCAGACTTGTGTTTCATTAAGTAGATATACCCATATCTGCTCAAATCATCTGTGAAGGTGAGGAAATAACGATACCCGCCGCGAGCCTCAACATTCATTGGACCACAAACATCAGTATGTATGATTTCCAACAAATCAGTTGCTCGCTCCATAGTTCTGGAGAATGGCATTTTAGTCATCTTGCCCATGCGGCACAGTTCACAAGTACCAAGTGATTCATAATCAAGTGATTCCAAAAGCCCATCGGTATGGAGTTTCTTCATGCGCTTTACACCGATATGACCTAAACGGCAGTGCCACAAATAAGTTGCACTATCGTTATCAACTCTGCATCTTTTGGTTTCAACACTATGAATATGTGTATCACTACTATCGAGATTCAATAAAAATAGACCACTCTTCAAGGGTGCATGACCATAAAAGATATTACTCATATAAATAGAACAACCATTATTCTTTGATTTAAATGAATAACCGTCTCGCATCAAACAAGATCCAGATATAATGTTCATGCTCAACGCTGGCACCAAATAACAATTATTTAGGTCTAAAACTAATCCCGATGGTAGATGTAGAGGTAGCGTTCCGACCGCGATCACATCGACTTTGGAACCATTTCCCACGCGCATCGTCACCTCGTCCTTAGCCAATCTTCGTTTAATCCGTAGTCCCTGTTTCGAGTTGCAAATATTAGCAACAGAACCAGTATCAAATACCCAGGTACTACTGCGAGCATTAGTAAGGTACACATCAATAACATGTATATCACATATACCTTTGTTCACTTTGCCATCCTTCTTATCCGCCAAATACTTGGGGCAGTTCCGCTTCCAGTGTCCAGTCTGCTTGCAGTAGAAGCACTCAGTTTCAGGCTTAGGTCCAGACTTGGGTTTATTCTCTTGAGCAACAACTTGTTTGCTGTTCTTGTTGAAGTTCCCCTTCTTCTTCCCTTTGCCCTTTTTCTTGAAACTGGTGGTCTTGTTAACCATCAAGACTTGATGCTCCTTCTTGATTTCTACCTCCGCGGCTTTTAGCATTGCAAAGGGCTCGGGAATAGTCTTGTTCATCCCTTGCATATTATAGTTCATCACGAAGCTCTTGTAGCTTGGTGGCACTGATTGAAGAATTCTGTCAATGACACTATCATCAGGAAGATTAACTCCCAGTTGAATCAAGTGATTATTATACCTAGACATTTTGAGTATGTGTTCACTGACAGAACTATTCTCTTCCATCTTGCAGCTATAGAACTTATTGGAGACTTCATATCTCTCAATCCGGGCATTTGCTTGAAATATTAACTTCACCTCCTGGAACATCTCATATGCTCCATGACGTTCAAAACGTCGTTGAAGACCCGGTTCTAAGCCGTAAAGCATGGCACACTGAACTATCGAGTAGTCATTAGCTTTGCTCTGCCAGACGTTCTTAACATCGTTAGTTGCATCAGCAGCAGGCCTGGCACTTAGCGGTGCTTCCAGGACGTAACTTTTCTGTGCAGCAATGAGGATAATCCTCAGGTTACGGACCCAGTCCGTGTAATTGCTACCATCATCTTTCAACTTTGCTTTCTCAAGGAAAGCATTAAAATTCAACGGAACAACAACACGAGCCATCTATCTACAAACAAACATAGACAAGCAAAATACTATCACGTACTAAGTTCATGATAAATTTAAGTTCAATTAATCATATTACTTAAGAACTCCCACTTAGACAGACATCTCTCTAGTCATCTAAGTGATCACGTGATCCAAATCAACTAAACCATGTCCGATCATCACGTGAGATGGAGTAGTTTCAATGGTGAACATCACTATGTTGATCATATCTACTATATGATTCACGTTCGACCTTTCGGTCTCTGTGTTCCGAGGCCATATCTGTATATGCTAGGCTCGTCAAGTATGACCTGAGTATTCCGCGTGTGCAACTGTTTTGCACCTGTTGTATTTGAACGTAGAGCCTATCACACCCGATCATCACGTGGTGTCTCAGCACGAAGAACTTTCGCAATGGTGCATACTCAGGGAGAACACTTCTTGATTATTAGTGAGAGATCATCTTAAAATGCTACCGTCAATCAAAGCAAGATAAGATGCATAAAGGATAAACATCACATGCAATCAATATAAGTGATATGATATGGCCATCATCATCTTGTGCTTGTGATCTCCATCTTCGAAGCACCGTCGTGATCACCATCGTCACCGGCGCGACACCTTGATCTCCATCGTAGCATCGTTGTCGTTTACGCCATTTATTGCTTCTACGACAATCGCTACCGCTTAGTGATAAAGTAAAGCAATTACAGGGCGTTTGCATTTCATACAATAAAGCGACAACCATATGGCTCCTGCCAGTTGCCGATAACTTCGGTTACAAAACATGATCATCTCATACAATAAAATATAGCATCACGTCTTGACCATATCACATCACAACATGCCCTGCAAAAACAAGTTAGACGTCCTCTACTTTGTTGTTGCAAATTTTACGTGGCTGCTACGGGCTTAGCAAGAACCGTTCTTACCTACGCATCAAAACCACAACGATAGTTCGTCAAGTTAGTGTTGTTTTAACCTTCGCAAGGACCGGGCGTAGCCACACTCGATTCAGCTAAAGTGAGAGAGACAGACACCCGCCAACCACCTTTAAGCATGAGTGCTCGTAACGGTGAAACCAGTCTCGCGTAAGCGTACGCGTAATGTCGGTCCGGGCCGCTTCATCTCACAATACCGCCGAACCAAAGTATGACATGCTGGTAAGCAGTATGACTTGTATCGCCCACAACTCACTTGTGTTCTACTCGTGCATATAATATCAACGCATAAAAGCTAGGCTCGCATGCCACTGTTGGGGAACGTAGTAATTTCAAAAAAATTCCTACGCACACGCAAGATCATGGTGATGGCATAGCAACGAGAGGGTAGAGTATTGTCACTGTACCCTCGTAGACTGTAAGCGGAAGTGTTAGCACAACGCAGTTGATGTAGTCGTACGTCTTCACGATCCGACCGATCCAAGCACCGAACGTACGGCACCTCCGAGTTCAGCACACGTTTAGCTCGATGACGATCCCCGGACTCCGATCCAGCAAGGTGTCGGGGATGAGTTCCGTCAGAACGACGGCGTGGTGATGATGATGATGCTCTACCGGCGCAGGGCTTCGCCTAAACTCCGCGACGATATGACCGAGGTGGAATATGGTGGAGGGGGGCACCGCACACGGCTAAGGAACGATCCGTAGATCAACTTGTGTGTCTATGGGGTGCCCCCCGCCCTCGTATATAAAGGAGCAAGGGGGGAGGCCGGCCGGCCCAAGGGGGGCGCGCCAGGAGGAGGAGTCATCCTCCTAGTAGGAGTAGGACTCCCCCTTTCCTACTCCTACTAGGAGGGGGAAGGAAGGGGGAGAGGGGGAAGGAAAGAGGGGGGCGCCGCCCCCCCCCTCCCCCCTCTTAGTCCAATTCGGACCAGAGGGAGAGGGGGCACGCGGCCCACCCTGGCCGCCCCTCTCTCTTCCCACTAAGGCCCATGTGGCCCATTAACTCTCCCGGGGGGGTTCCGGTAACCCTCCGGCACTCCGGTTTTCTTCGAAAACGTTCGGAACACTTCCGGTGTCCGAATATAGTCGTCCAATATATCAATCTTTATGTCTCGACCATTTAGAGACTCCTCGTCATGTCCGTCATCACATCCGGGACTCCGAACGAACTTCGGTACATCAAAACTTACAAACTCATCTCGTCGAATATAAAGGGAATAATAAATATGGATGCCCATATTGGTTCCTACGTGTTTAAGAACTATGTAGACATGACCTAGAACTATTCTCGGTCAATAACCAATAGTGGAACCTGGATGCCCATATTGGTTCCTACATATTCTACCAAGATCTTTATCGGTCAAACCGCATAACAACATAAGTTGTTTCCCTTTGTCATCGGTATGTTACTTGCCCGAGATTCGATCGTCGGTATCCAATACCTAGTTCAATCTCGTTACCGACAAGTCTCTTTACTCGTTACGTAATGCATCATCCCGTAACCAACTCATTGGTCACATTGCTTGCAAGGCTTATAGTGATGTGCATTACCGAGAGGGCCCAGAGATACCTCTCCGACAATCGGAGTGACAAAACCTAATCTCGAAATACGCCAACCCAACATCTACCTTTGGAGACACCTATAGTACTCCTTTATAATCACCCAGTTACGTTGTGACGTTTGATAGCACCCAAAGTGTTCCTCCGGTAAACGGGAGTTGCATAATCTCATAGTTTCAGGAACATGTATAAGTCATGAAAAAAGCAATAGCAATATACTAAACGATCTAGTGCTAGGCTAACAGAATGGGTCATGTCAATCACATCATTCTCCTAATGATGTGATCCCATTAATCAAATGATAACACATGTCTATGGTTAGGAAACATAACCATCAATGATTAATGAGCTAGTCAAGTAGAGGCATACTAGTGACTATATGTTTGTCTATATATTCACACATGTATCATGTTTCCAGTTAATACAATTCTAGCATGAATAATAAACATTTATCATGATATGAGGAAATAAATAATAACTTTATTATTGCCTCTAGGGCATATTTCCTTCAAAGATGGCAACACAAATCTGGGTACCGTACTGGAATTGCTGGAGTGGAAGGCAGAGAATGCTGTGCCTGACAAATGATTTGAGAAGCTACTGAAAATATTGAAGAAGAAGCTTCCAAAGGATAATGAATTGCCCGACAGTACGTACGCAGCAAAGAAGGTTGTATGCCCTCTAAGATTGGAGGTGCAGAAGATACATGCATGCCCTAATGGCTGCATCCTCTACCGCGGTGCATACGAGGATTTGAACGCATGCTCGGTATGCGGTGCGTTGCGGTATAAAATCAGACGAGATGACCCTGGTGATGTTGACAGCGAGCCCCGCAGGAAGAGAGTTCCTGCGAAGGTGATGTGGTATGCTCCTATTATACCACGGTTGAATGGATTGTTCAGAAACAAAGAGCATGCCAAGTTGATGCGATGGCACAGTGAGGACCGTAAGAAAGACGGGAAGTTGAGAGCACCCGCTGATGGGTCGCAGTGGAGAAAAATCGAGAGAGAGTATTGGGCTGAGTTTGTGTTGGGGAACGTTGCAGAAAACAAAAATTTTCCTACGGTTTCACAAGATCCATCTATGAGTTCATCTAGCAACGAGTGATTAGATGCATCTACATACCTTGTAGATCGCGAGCGGAAGCGTTCAAAGAATGGGGATGATGTAGTCGAACACGACGTGATTCGAATCACCGGAGATCCTAGCACCGAACGGACGGCACCTCCGCGTTCAACACACGTACGGAACAGCCACGTCTCCTCCTTCTTGATCCAGCAAGGGAGGGAGGAGAGGTTGAGGGAGATGGCACCAGCAGCAGCACGACGGCGTGGTGTTGATGGAGCTGCAGTACTCCGGCAGAGCTTCGCTAAGCACTATGAAGGAGGAGGAGGTGTTGGAGAGGGAGAAGGAGGCAACCAAAGGCCAAGGTGTGAAGTCCCTCCTCTCCCCAACTATATATAGGAGGGCCAAGGGGGGGTGGCCGGCCCTAGGAGATCCAATCTCCTAGGGGGGCGGCGGCCAAGGGGGGTTTCCCTCCCCCCCCCAAGGCACCTAGGAGGTGCCTTCCCCTCCTAGGACTCTTCCCCCCTCAAACCCTAGGCGCATGGGCCTATGTGGGGCTGTTGCCCTTGGCCCATGTAGGCCAAGGCGCACCCCCTACAGCCCATGTGGCCCCCCGGGACAGGTGGACCCACCCGGTGGACCCCCGGGACTCTTCCGGTGGTCCCGGTACAATACCGATAACCCCGAAACTTGTCCCGATGCCCGAAACAGGACTTCCCATATATAAATCTTTACCTCCGGACCATTCCGAAACTCCTCGTGACGTCCGGGATCTCATCCGGGACTCCGAACAACATTCGGGTTACTGCATATACATATCCCTACAACCCTAGCATAACCGAACCTTAAGTGTGTAGACCCTACGGGTTCGGGAGACATGTAGACATGACCGACATCGCTCTCCGGTCAATAACCAACAGTGGGATCTGGATACCCATGTTGGCTCCCACATGCTCCACGATGATCTCATCGGATGAACCACGATGTCGAGGATTTAATCAACCCCGTATGCAATTCCCTTTGTCAATCGATATGTTACTTGCCCGAGATTCGATCGTCGGTATCCCAATACCTCGTTCAATCTCGTTACCGGCAAGTCACTTTACTCGTACCGTAATGCATGATCCCGTGACCAGACACTTGGTCACTTTGAGCTCATTATGATGATGCATTACCGAGTGGGCCCAGTGATATCTCTCCGTCATACGGAGTGACAAATCCCAGTCTCGATCCGTGTCAACCCAACAAACACTTTCGGAGATACCTGTAATGCACCTTTATAGTCACCCAGTTACGTTGTGACGTTTGATACACCCAAAGCACTCCTACGGTATCCGGGAGTTACACGATCTCATGGTCAAAGGAAAAGATACTTGACATTAGAAAAGCTCTAGCAAACGAACTACACGATCTCACGCTATGCTTAAGATTGGGTCTTGTCCATCACATCATTATCCTAATGATGTGATCCCGTTATCAATGACATCCAATGTCCATAGCCAGGAAACCATGACTATCTATTGATCAACGAGCTCGTCAACTAGAGGCTTACTAGGGACATGTTGGTGTCTGTTATTCACACATGTATTACGATTTCCGGATAATACAATTATAGCATGAATAAAGACAATTATCATGAACAAAGAAATATAATAATAATGCTTTTATTATTGCCTCTAGGGCATATTTCCAACAGTCTCCCACTTGCACTAGAGTCAATAATCTAGTTATATTGTGATGAATCGAACACCCATGGAATTCTGGTGTTGATCATGTTTTGCTCTAGGGAGAGGTTTAGTCAAAGGATCCGCTACATTCAGGTCCGTATGTATTTTACAAATCTCTATGTCTCCATCTTGAACATTTTCACGAATGGAGTTGAAGCGACGCTTGATGTGCCTTGTCTTCTTGTGAAACCTGGGCTCCTTGGCAAGTGCAATAGCTCCAGTGTTGTCACAGAAGAGCTTGATCGGCCCCGACGCATTGGGTATGACTCCTAGGTCGGTGATGAACTCCTTCACCCATATTGCTTCATGTGCTGCCTCCGAGGCTGCCATGTACTCCGCTTCACCTGTAGATCCCGCCACGATGCTCTGCTTGCAACTGCACCAGCTTACTGCCCCACCATTCAAAATATACACGTATCCGGTATGTGACTTAGAGTCATCCAGATCTGTGTCGAAGCTAGCGTCGACGTAACCCTTTACGACGAGCTCTTCGTCACCTCCATAAACGAGAAACATTTCCTTAGTCCTTTTCAGGTACTTCAGGATATTCTTGACCGCTGTCCAGTGTTCCTTGCCGGGATTACTTTGGTACCTTCCTACCAAACTTACGGCAAGGTTTACATCAGGTCTGGTACACAGCATGGCATACATAATAGAACCTATGGCTGAGGCATAGGGGATGACACTCATCTCTTCTATATCTTCTGCCGTGGTCGGACATTGAGCTGAGCTCAATTTCACACCTTGCAAAACAGGCAAGAACCCTTTCTTGGACTGATCCATTTTGAACTTCTTCAAAATCTTATCAAGATATGTGAAAGACCTATGAGGCGTCTCGATCTATCCCTATAGATCTTGATGCCTAATATATAAGCAGCTTCTCCAAGGTCCTTCATTGAAAAACTCTTATTCAAGTAGGCCTTAATGCTATCCAAAAGTTCTATATCATTTCCCATCAAAAGTATATCATCTACATATAGTATGAGAAATGCTATAGAGCTCCCACTCACTTTCTTGTAAACACAGGCTTCTCCATAAGTCTGTGTGAACCCAAACGCTTTGATCATCTCATCAAAACGAATGTTCCAACTCCGAGATGCTTGCACCAGCCCATAAATCGAGCGTTGGAGCTTGCACATCTTGTCAGCATTCTTAGGATCGATAAAACCTTCCGGCTGCATCATATACAATTCTTCCTTAAGGAAACCATTAAGGAATGCCGTTTTGACGTCCATTTGCCAAATTTCATAATCATAAAATGCGGCAATTGCTAACATGATTCGGACGGACTTCAACTTCGCTACCGGTGAGAAAGTCTCATCGTAGTCAACCCCTTGAACTTGTCGATAACCCTTAGCGACAAGCCGAGCTTTATAGATGGTCACATTACCATCCGCGTCTGTCTTCTTCTTAAAGATCCATTTATTTTCTATGGCTCGCCGTTCTACGGGCAAGCCAGTCAAAGTCCATACTTCGTTTTCATACATGGATCCTATCTCGGATTTCATGGCTTCGAGCCATTTGTCAGAATCCGGGCCCGCCATCGCTTCTTCATAGTTCGAAGGTTCACTGTTGTCTAACAACATGATTTCCAAGACAGGGTTGCCGTACCACTCTGGTGCGGAACGTGTCCTTGTGGACCTTCGAATTTCAGTAGGAGCTTGATCAGAAGTATCTTGATCATCATCATTAACTTCCTCTCTAGTCGGTGCAGGCACCTCAGGAACATTTTCTTGAGTTGCGCCATTTTCCGGTTCAAGAGGTAATACTTCATCAAGCTCTACTTTCCTCCCACTTACTTCTTTCGAGAGAAACTCTTTCTCCAGAAAGGACCCATTCTTGGCAACAAAGATCTTGCCTTCGGATCTGAGGTAGAAGATATACCCAACAGTTTCTTTAGGGTATCCTATGAAGACTCATTTTTCCGATTTGGGTTCGAGCTTTTCAGGTTGAAGTTTCCTGACATAAGCATCGCATCCCCAAACTTTTAGAAACGACAGCTTAGGTTTCTTACCAAACCACAATTCATACGGTGTCGTCTCAACGGATTTCGACGGTGCCCTATTTAAAGTGAATGCGGCAGTCTCTAAAGCATAGCCCCAAAAAGATAGTGGTAAATCGGCAAGAGACATCATAGATCGCACCATATCTAATAGAGTGCGATTATGACGTTCGGACAGACCATTACGCTGAGGTGTTCCAGGCGGCGTGAGTTGTGAAACTATTCCACATTTTCTTAAGTGTGTACCAAACTCGTGACTCAAGTATTCTCCTCCACGATCTGATCGTAGAAACTTGATTTTCCTGTCACGTTGATTCTTAACTTCACTCTGAAATTCCTTGAACTTTTCAAAAGTCTCAGACTTGTGTTTCATTAAGTAGACATACCCATATCTACTCAAGTCATCAGTGAGGGTGAGAACATAACGATAGCCACCGCGAGCCTCAACACTCATTGGACCGCACACATCAGTATGTATGATTTCCAATAAGTTGGTTGCTCGCTCCATTGTTCCTGAGAATGGAGTCTTGGTCATTTTACCCATGAGGCATGGTTCGCACGTGTCAAATGATTCGTAATCAAGAGACTCTAAAAGTCCATCAACATGGAGCTTCTTCATGCGTTTGACACCTATGTGACCAAGGCGGCAGTGCCACAAGTATGTGGGACTATCACTATCAATCTTACATCTTTTGGTACTTACACTATGAGTATGTGTAGCATTACGCTCGAGATTCATAAAGAATAAACCATTCACCATCGGAGCATGACCATAAAACATATCTCTCATATAAATAGAACAACCATTATTCTCGGATTTAAATGAGTAGCCATCTTGAATTAAACGAGATCCTGATACAATGTTCATGCTCAAACTTGGCACTAAATAACAATTATTGAGGTTCAAAACTAATCCCGTAGGTAAATGCGGAGGTAGTGTGCCGACGGCGATCACATCGACCTTGGAACCATTCCTGACACGCACCGTCACCTCGTCCTTCGCCAGTCTCCGTTTATTCCGCAGCTCCTGCTGTGTGTTACAAATATGAGCAACGGCACCGGTATCAAATACCCAGGAGTCACTACGATTACTGGTAAGGTACATATCAATTACATGTATATCAAATATACCTTTGGTTTTGCCGGCCTTCTTGTCCGCTAAGTATTTGGGGCAGTTCCGCTTCCAGTGACCACTTTCCTTGCAATAAAAGCACTCAGTCTCGGGCTTGGGTCCATTCTTTGGCTTCTTCCCGGCAGCTTGCTTTCCGGGTGCGGCAACTACCTCGCCGTCCTTCTTGAAGTTCTTTTTACCCTTGCCCTTCTTGAACTTAGTGGTTTTATTGACCATCAACACTTGATGTTCCTTCTTGACTTCTACCTCTGCTGATTTCAGCATAGCAAATACTTCAGGAATGGTCTTTTCCATCCCCTGCATATTGAAGTTCATCACAAAACTCTTGTAGCTCGGTGGAAGCGACTGGAGGATTCTGTCAATGACCGCATCATCCGGGAGATTAACTCCCAGCTGAGTCAAGCGGTTATGCAACCCAGACATAGTGAGTATGTGCTCACTGACAGAACTATTTTCCTCCATCTTACAGCTGAAGAATTTGTCGGAGACTTCATATCTCTCGACCCGGGCATGAGCTTGGAAAACCATTTTCAGCTCTTCGAACATCTCATATGCTCCGTGTCTCTCAAAACGCTTTTGGAGCCCCGGCTCTAAACTGTAAAGCATGCCGCACTGAACGAGGGAGTAGTCATCGGAACGTGCCTGCCAAGCGTTCATAACGTCTTGTTCTGCAGGGAGAACAGGTGCATCACCTAGCGGTGCTTGTAGGACATAATCTTTCTTGGAAGCTATGAGGATGATCCTCAGGTTCCGGACCCAGTTCGTATAGTTGCTACCATCGTCTTTCAGCTTGGTTTTCTCTAGGAACGCGTTGAAGTTGAGGACTACGTTGGCCATTTGATCTACAAGACATATTGTAAAATATTTAGACTAAGTTCATGATAATTAAGTTCATCTAATCAAATTATAATGAACTCCCACTCAGATTTGACATCCCTTTGGTCATCTAAGTGTTACACGATCCGAGTCGACTAGGCCGTGTCCGATCATCACGTGAGACGGACTAGTCATCGTCGGTGAACATTCTCATGTTGATCGTATCTTCCATACGACTCGTGTTCGACCTTTCGGTCTCCGTGTTCCGAGGCCATGTCTGTACATGCTAGGCTCGTCAAGTTAACCCTAAGTGTTTTCGCTGTGTAAAACTGTCTTACACCCGTTGTATGTGAACGTAAGAATCTATCACACCCGATCATCACGTGGTGCTTCGAAACGACGAACTGTAGCAACGGTGCACAGTTAGGGGAGAACACTTCTTGAAATTTTGTAAGGGATCATCTTATTTACTACCGTCGTCCTAAGTAAACAAGATGCATAAAACATAATAAACATCACATGCAATTATATAAAGTAGTGACATGATATGGCCAATATCATATAGCTCCTTTGATCTTCATCTTCGGGGCTCCATGATCATCTTGTCACCGGCATGACACCATGATCTCCATCATCATGATCTCCATCATCGTGTCTTCATGAAGTTGTCACGCCAACGACTACTTCTACTTCTATGACTAACGCGTTTAGTAATAAAGTAAAGTAGTTTACATGGCGTTCTTCAATGACACGCAGGTCATACAAAAAATAAAAGACAACTCCTATGGCTCCTGCCGGTTGTCATACTCATCGACATGCAAGTCGTGATTCCTATTACAATAGCATGAACATCTCATACATGACATATAGATCATTCATCATTCATCACAACTTTGGCCATATCATATCACAAAGCACTTGCTGCAAAAACAAGTTAGACGTCCTCTAATTGTTGTTTGCAAGTTTTACGTGGCTGAAGTAGGGTTCTAGCAAGAACGTTTTCTTACCTACGTGAAAGCCACAACGTGATTTGTCAACTTCTATTTACCCTTCATAAGGACCCTTTTCATCGAATCTGCTTCAACTAAAGTAGGAGAGACAGACACCCGCCAGCCACCTGATGCAACTTGTGCATGTTAGTCAGTGGAACCGGTCTCACGTAAGCGTACGTGTAAGGTTGGTCCGGGCCGCTTCATCCCACAATACCGCTGAAGCAAGATAAGACTAGTAGCGGCAAGAAAGTTGACAAATCTACGCCCACAACAAATTGTGTTCTACTCGTGCAAGAGAACTACGCATAGACCTAGCTCTGATACAACTGTTGGGGAACGTTGCAGAAAACAAAAATTTTCCTATGGTTTCACCAAGATCCATCTATGAGTTCATCTAGCAACGAGTGATTAGATGCATCTACATACCTTGTAGATCGCGAGCGGAAGCGTTCAAAGAACGGGGATGATGTAGTCGAACACGACGTGATTCGAATCACCGGAGATCCTAGCACCGAACGGACGGCACCTCCGCGTTCAACACACGTACGGAACAGCCACGTCTCCTCCTTCTTGATCCAGCAAGGGAGGGAGGAGAGGTTGAGGGAGATGGCACCAGTAGCAGCACGACGGCGTGGTGTTGATGGAGCTGCAGTACTCCGGCAGAGCTTCGCTAAGCACTATGGAGGAGGAGGAGGTGTTGGAGAGGGAGAAGGAGGCAACCAAAGGCCAAGGTGTGAAGTCCCTCCTCTCCCCCACTATATATAGGAGGGCCAAGGGGGGGTGGCCGGCCCTAGGAGATCCAATCTCCTAGGGGGGCGGCGGCCAAGGGGGGTTTCCCTCCCCCCCCCCCAAGGCACCTAGGAGGTGCCTTCCCCTCCTAGGACTCTTCCCCCCTCAAACCCTAGGCGCATGGGCCTATGTGGGGCTGTTGCCCTTGGCCCATGTAGGCCAAGGCGCACCCCCTACAGCCCATGTGGCCCCCCGGGACAGGTGGACCCACCCGGTGGACCCCCGGGACTCTTCCGGTGGTCCCGGTACAATATCGATAACCCCAAAACTTGTCCCGATGCCCGAAACAGGACTTCCCATATATAAATCTTTACCTCCGGACCATTTCAGAGCTCCTCCTGACGTTCGGGATCTCATCCGGGACTCCAAACAACATTCGGGTTACTGCATATACATATCCCTACAACCCTAGCGTAACCGAACCTTAAGTGTGTAGACCCTACGGGTTCGGGAGACATGTAGACATGACCGAGATCGCTCTCCGGTCAATAACCAACAGCGGGATCTGGATACCCATGTTGGCTCCCACATGCTCCACGATGATCTCATCGGATGAACCACGATGTCGAGGATTTAATCAACCCCGTATGCAATTCCCTTTGTCAATCGATATGTTACTTGCCCGAGATTCGATCGTCGGTATCCCAATACCTCGTTCAATCTCGTTACCGGCAAGTCACTTTACTCGTACCGTAATGCATGATCCCGTGACCAGACACTTGGTCACTTTGAGCTTATTATGATGATGCATTACCGAGTGGGCCCAGTGTTATCACTCCGTCATACGGAGTGACAAATCCCAGTCTCGATCCGTGTCAACCCAACAGACACTTTCGGAGATACCTGTAATGCACCTTTATAGTCACCCAGTTACGTTGTGACGTTTGATACACCCAAAGCACTCCTACGGTATCCGGGAGTTACACGATCTCATGGTCAAAGGAAAAGATACTTGATATTAGAAAAGCTCTAGCAAACGAACTACACGATCTCACGCTATGCTTAAGATTGGGTCTTGTCCATCACATCATTATCCTAATGATGTGATCCCGTTATCAATGACATCCAATGTGCATAGCCAGGAAACCATGACTATCTATTGATCAACGAGCTAGTCAACTAGAGGCTTACTAGGGACATGTTGGTGTCTGTTATTCACACATGTATTACAATTTCCGGATAATACAATTATAGCATGAATAAAGACAATTATCATGAACAAAGAAATATAATAATAATGCTTTTATTATTGCCTCTAGGGCATATTTCCAACAGTCTCCCACTTGCACTAGAGTCAATAATCTAGTTATATTGTGATGAATCGAACACCCATGGAATTCTGGTGTTGATCATGTTTTGCTCTAGGGAGAGGTTTAGTCAAAGGATCCGCTACATTCAGGTCCGTATGTATTTTACAAATCTCTATGTCTCCATCTTGAACATTTTCACGAATGGAGTTGAAGCGACGCTTGATGTGCCTTGTCTTCTTGTGAAACCTGGGCTCCTTGGCAAGTGCAATAGCTCCAGTGTTGTCACAGAAGAGCTTGATCGGCCCCGACGCATTGGGTATGACTCCTAGGTCGGTGATGAACTCCTTCACCCATATTGCTTCATGTGCTGCCTCCGAGGCTGCCATGTACTCCGCTTCACCTGTAGATCCCGCCACGATGCTCTGCTTGCAACTGCACCAGCTTACTGCCCCACCATTCAAAATATACACGTATCCGGTATGTGACTTAGAGTCATCCAGATCTGTGTCGAAGCTAGCGTCGACGTAACCCTTTACGACGAGCTCTTCGTCACCTCCATAAACGAGAAACATTTCCTTAGTCCTTTTCAGGTACTTCAGGATATTCTTGACCGCTGTCCAGTGTTCCTTGCCGGGATTACTTTGGTACCTTCCTACCAAACTTACGGCAAGGTTTACATCAGGTCTGGTACACAGCATGGCATACATAATAGAACCTATGGCTGAGGCATAGGGGATGACACTCATCTCTTCTATATCTTCTGCCGTGGTCGGACATTGAGCTGAGCTCAATTTCACACCTTGCAAAACAGGCAAGAACCCTTTCTTGGACTGATCCATTTTGAACTTCTTCAAAATCTTATCAAGATATGTGAAAGACCTATGAGGCGTCTCGATCTATCCCTATAGATCTTGATGCCTAATATATAAGCAGCTTCTCCAAGGTCCTTCATTGAAAAACTCTTATTCAAGTAGGCCTTAATGCTGTCCAAAAGTTCTATATCATTTCCCATCAAAAGTATATCATCTACATATAGTATGAGAAATGCTATAGAGCTCCCACTCACTTTCTTGTAAACACAGGCTTCTCCATAAGTCTGTGTGAACCCAAACGCTTTGATCATCTCATCAAAACGAATGTTCCAACTCCGAGATGCTTGCACCAGCCCATAAATCGAGCGTTGGAGCTTGCACATCTTGTCAGCATTCTTAGGATCGACAAAACCTTCCGGCTGCATCATATACAATTCTTCCTTAAGGAAACCATTAAGGAATGCCGTTTTGACGTCCATTTGCCAAATTTCATAATCATAAAATGCGGCAATTGCTAACATGATTCGGACGGACTTCAGCTTCGCTACCGGTGAGAAAGTCTCATCGTAGTCAACCCCTTGAACTTGTCGATAACCCTTAGCGACAAGCCGAGCTTTATAGATGGTCACATTACCATCCGCGTCTGTCTTCTTCTTAAAGATCCATTTATTTTCTATGGCTCGCCGTTCTACGGGCAAGTCAGTCAAAGTCCATACTTCGTTTTCATACATGGATCCTATCTCGGATTTCATGGCTTCGAGCCATTTGTCAGAATCCGGGCCCGCCATCGCTTCTTCATAGTTCGAAGGTTCACTGTTGTCTAACAACATGATTTCCAAGACAGGGTTACCGTACCACTCTGGTGCGGAACGTGTCCTTGTGGACCTTCGAATTTCAGTAGGAGCTTGATCAGAAGTATCTTGATCATCATCATTAACTTCCTCTCTAGTCGGTGCAGGCACCTCAGGAACATTTTCTTGAGTTGCGCCATTTTCCGGTTCAAGAGGTAATACTTCATCAAGCTCTACTTTCCTCCCACTTACTTCTTTCGAGAGAAACTCTTTCTCCAGAAAGGACCCATTCTTGGCAACAAAGATCTTGCCTTCGGATCTGAGGTAGAAGATATACCCAACAGTTTCTTTAGGGTATCCTATGAAGACTCATTTTTCCGATTTGGGTTCGAGCTTTTCAGGTTGAAGTTTCCTGACATAAGCATCGCATCCCCAAACTTTTAGAAACGACAGCTTAGGTTTCTTACCAAACCACAATTCATACGGTGTCGTCTCAACGGATTTCGACGGTGCCCTATTTAAAGTGAATGCGGCAGTCTCTAAAGCATAGCCCCAAAAAGATAGTGGTAAATCGGCAAGAGACATCATAGATCGCACCATATCTAATAGAGTGCGATTACGACGTTCGGACAGACCATTACGCTGAGGTGTTCCAGGCGGCGTGAGTTGTGAAACTATTCCACATTTTCTTAAGTGTGTACCAAACTCGTGACTCAAGTATTCTCCTCCACGATCTGATCGTAGAAACTTGATTTTCCTGTCACGTTGATTCTCAACTTCACTCTGAAATTCCTTGAACTTTTCAAAAGTCTCAGACTTGTGTTTCATTAAGTAGACATACCCATATCTACTCAAGTCATCAGTGAGGGTGAGAACATAACGATAGCCACCGCGAGCCTCAACACTCATTGGACCGCACACATCAGTATGTATGATTTCCAATAAGTTGGTTGCTCGCTCCATTGTTCCTGAGAATGGAGTCTTGGTCATTTTACCCATGAGGCATGGTTCGCACGTGTCAAATGATTCGTAATCAAGAGACTCTAAAAGTCCATCAACATGGAGCTTCTTCATGCGTTTGACACCTATGTGACCAAGGCGGCAGTGCCACAAGTATGTGGGACTATCACTATCAATCTTACATCTTTTGGTACTTACACTATGAGTATGTGTAGCATTACGCTCGAGATTCATAAAGAATAAACCATTCACCATCGGAGCATGACCATAAAACATATCTCTCATATAAATAGAACAACCATTATTCTCGGATTTAAATGAGTAGCCATCTTGAATTAAACGAGATCCTGATACAATGTTCATGCTCAAACTTGGCACTAAATAACAATTATTGAGGTTCAAAACTAATCCCGTAGGTAAATGCGGAGGTAGTGTGCCGACGGCGATCACATCGACCTTGGAACCATTCCTGACACGCACCGTCACCTCGTCCTTCGCCAGTCTCCGTTTATTCCGCAGCTCCTGCTGTGTGTTACAAATATGAGCAACGGCACCGGTATCAAATACCCAGGAGTCACTACGATTACTGGTAAGGTACATATCAATTACATGTATATCAAATATACCTTTGGTTTTGCCGGCCTTCTTGTCCGCTAAGTATTTGGGGCAGTTCCGCTTCCAGTGACCACTTTCCTTGCAATAAAAGCACTCAGTCTCGGGCTTGGGTCCATTCTTTGGCTTCTTCCCGGCAGCTTGCTTTCCGGGTGCGGCAACTACCTCGCCGTCCTTCTTGAAGTTCTTTTTACCCTTGCCCTTCTTGAACTTAGTGGTTTTATTGACCATCAACACTTGATGTTCCTTCTTGACTTCTACCTCTGCTGATTTCAGCATAGCAAATACTTCAGGAATGGTCTTTTCCATCCCCTGCATATTGAAGTTCATCACAAAACTCTTGTAGCTCGGTGGAAGCGACTGGAGGATTCTGTCAATGACCGCATCATCCGGGAGATTAACTCCCAGCTGAGTCAAGCGGTTATGCAACCCAGACATAGTGAGTATGTGCTCACTGACAGAACTATTTTCCTCCATCTTACAGCTGAAGAATTTGTCGGAGACTTCATATCTCTCGACCCGGGCATGAGCTTGGAAAACCATTTTCAGCTCTTCGAACATCTCATATGCTCCGTGTCTCTCAAAACGCTTTTGGAGCCCCGGCTCTAAACTGTAAAGCATGCCGCACTGAACGAGGGAGTAGTCATCGGAACGTGCCTGCCAAGCGTTCATAACGTCTTGTTCTGCAGGGAGAACAGGTGCATCACCTAGCGGTGCTTGTAGGACATAATCTTTCTTGGAAGCTATGAGGATGATCCTCAGGTTCCGGACCCAGTTCGTATAGTTGCTACCATCGTCTTTCAGCTTGGTTTTCTCTAGGAACGCGTTGAAGTTGAGGACTACGTTGGCCATTTGATCTACAAGACATATTGTAAAATATTTAGACTAAGTTCATGATAATTAAGTTCATCTAATCAAATTATAATGAACTCCCACTCAGATTTGACATCCCTTTGGTCATCTAAGTGTTACACGATCCGAGTCGACTAGGCCGTGTCCGATCATCACGTGAGACGGACTAGTCATCGTCGGTGAACATTCTCATGTTGATCGTATCTTCCATACGACTCGTGTTCGACCTTTCGGTCTCCGTGTTCCGAGGCCATGTCTGTACATGCTAGGCTCGTCAAGTTAACCCTAAGTGTTTTCGCTGTGTGAAACTGTCTTACACCCGTTGTATGTGAACGTAAGAATCTATCACACCCGATCATCACGTGGTGCTTCGAAACGACGAACTGTAGCAACGGTGCACAGTTAGGGGAGAACACTTCTTGAAATTTTGTAAGGGATCATCTTATTTACTACCGTCGTCCTAAGTAAACAAGATGCATAAAACATAATAAACATCACATGCAATTATATAAAGTAGTGACATGATATGGCCAATATCATATAGCTCCTTTGATCTTCATCTTCGGGGCTCCATGATCATCTTGTCACCGGCATGACACCATGATCTCCATCATCATGATCTCCATCATCGTGTCTTCATGAAGTTGTCACGCCAACGACTACTTCTACTTCTATGACTAACGCGTTTAGTAATAAAGTAAAGTAGTTTACATGGCGTTCTTCAATGACACGCAGGTCATACAAAAAATAAAAGACAACTCCTATGGCTCCTGCCGGTTGTCATACTCATCGACATGCAAGTCGTGATTCCTATTACAATAGCATGAACATCTCATACATGACATATAGATCATTCATCATTCATCACAACTTTGGCCATATCATATCACAAAGCACTTGCTGCAAAAACAAGTTAGACGTCCTCTAATTGTTGTTTGCAAGTTTTACGTGGCTGAAGTAGGGTTCTAGCAAGAACGTTTTCTTACCTACGTGAAAGCCACAACGTGATTTGTCAACTTCTATTTACCCTTCATAAGGACCCTTTTCATCGAATCTGCTTCAACTAAAGTAGGAGAGACAGACACCCGCCAGCCACCTGATGCAACTTGTGCATGTTAGTCAGTGGAACCGGTCTCACGTAAGCGTACGTGTAAGGTTGGTCCGGGCCGCTTCATCCCACAATACCGCTGAAGCAAGATAAGACTAGTAGCGGCAAGAAAGTTGACAAATCTACGCCCACAACAAATTGTGTTCTACTCGTGCAAGAGAACTACGCATAGACCTAGCTCTGATACAACTGTTGGGGAACGTTGCAGAAAACAAAAATTTTCCTATGGTTTCACCAAGATCCATCTATGAGTTCATCTAGCAACGAGTGATTAGATGCATCTACATACCTTGTAGATCGCGAGCGGAAGCGTTCAAAGAACGGGGATGATGTAGTCGAACACGACGTGATTCGAATCACCGGAGATCCTAGCACCGAACGGACGGCACCTCCGCGTTCAACACACGTACGGAACAGCCACGTCTCCTCCTTCTTGATCCAGCAAGGGAGGGAGGAGAGGTTGAGGGAGATGGCACCAGCAGCAGCACGACGGCGTGGTGTTGATGGAGCTGCAGTACTCCGGCAGAGCTTCGCTAAGCACTATGGAGGAGGAGGAGGTGTTGGAGAGGGAGAAGGAGGCAACCAAAGGCCAAGGTGTGAAGTCCCTCCTCTCCCCCACTATATATAGGAGGGCCAAGGGGGGGTGGCCGGCCCTAGGAGATCCAATCTCCTAGGGGGCGGCGGCCAAGGGGGGTTTCCCTCCCCCCCAAGGCACCTAGGAGGTGCCTTCCCCTCCTAGGACTCTTCCCCCCTCAAACCCTAGGCGCATGGGCCTATGTGGGGCTGTTGCCCTTGGCCCATGTAGGCCAAGGCGCACCCCCTACAGCCTATGTGGCCCCCCGGGACAGGTGGACCCACCCGGTGGACCCCCGGGACTCTTCCGGTGGTCCCGGTACAATATCGATAACCCCAAAACTTGTCCCGATGCCCGAAACAGGACTTCCCATATATAAATCTTTACCTCCGGACCATTTCAGAGCTCCTCCTGACGTCCGGGATCTCATCCGGGACTCCAAACAACATTCGGGTTACTGCATATACATATCCCTACAACCCTAGCGTAACCGAACCTTAAGTGTGTAGACCCTACGGGTTCGGGAGACATGTAGACATGACCAAGATCGCTCTCCGGTCAATAACCAACAGCGGGATCTGGATACCCATGTTGGCTCCCACATGCTCCACGATGATCTCATCGGATGAACCACGATGTCGAGGATTTAATCAACCCCGTATGCAATTCCCTTTGTCAATCGATATGTTACTTGCCCGAGATTCGATCGTCGGTATCCCAATACCTCGTTCAATCTCGTTACCGGCAAGTCACTTTACTCGTACCGTAATGCATGATCCCGTGACCAGACACTTGGTCACTTTGAGCTTATTATGATGATGCATTACCGAGTGGGCCCAGTGTTATCTCTCCGTCATACGGAGTGACAAATCCCAGTCTCGATCCGTGTCAACCCAACAGACACTTTCGGAGATACCTGTAATGCACCTTTATAGTCACCCAGTTACGTTGTGACGTTTGATACACCCAAAGCACTCCTACGGTATCCGGGAGTTACACGATCTCATGGTCAAAGGAAAAGATACTTGATATTAGAAAAGCTCTAGCAAACGAACTACACGATCTCACGCTATGCTTAAGATTGGGTCTTGTCCATCACATCATTATCCTAATGATGTGATCCCGTTATCAATGACATCCAATGTCCATAGCCAGGAAACCATGACTATCTATTGATCAACGAGCTAGTCAACTAGAGGCTTACTAGGGACATGTTGGTGTCTGTTATTCACACATGTATTACAATTTCCGGATAATACAATTATAGCATGAATAAAGACAATTATCATGAACAAAGAAATATAATAATAATGCTTTTATTATTGCCTCTAGGGCATATTTCCAACAGTTTGCACGTCACCCAAGGAACATATGGTTTGGTTTAAGCGCGGATGGCATTAATCCTTTCGGGGAGCAGAGCAGCAATCACAACACCTGGCCCATGATTCTATGTATGTATAACCTTCCTCCTTGGATGTGCATGAAGCGGAAGTTCATTATGATGCCAGTTCTCATCCAAGGCCCTAATCAACCCGGCAACGACATTGATGTGTACCTAAGGCCATTAGTTGAAGAACTTTTACAGCTATGGAATGGAAACGGTGTACGTGCGTCGGATGAGCAAAAACGGGAGGAATTTAACCTGCACGCGTTGCTGTTTGTAACCATCAACGATTGGCCCGCTCTCAGTAACCTTTCAAGACAGACAAACAAGGGATACCACGCATGCACGCACTGTTTAGCTGACACCGAAAGTATATACTTGGGAAACTGCAGGAAGAATGTGTACCTGGGCAATCGTCGATTTCTTCCGACCAACCATCAATGTCGAAAGAAAGGCAAGCATTTCAAAGGCGAGGCAGATCACCGGAAGAATCCCGCCATGCGTACCGGTGATCACGTACTTGCTATGGTCAATGGTTTACACGTAATCTTTGGAAAGGGTCCCGGTGGACTAGCTGTTCCGAGTGACGCTGGGGGACACGCACCCATGTGGAAGAAGAAATCTATATTTTGGGACATACCCTACTAGAAAGACCTAGAGGTCCGCTCTTCGATCAACGTGATGCACATGACGAAGAACCTTTGCGTCAACCTGCTAGGCTTCTTGGGCGTGTATGGGAAGACAAAAGATACAGCTGAGGCACGGGAGGACCTGCAACGTTTGCGCGAAAAAGACGGCATGCCTCCAAAGCAGTATGAAGGTCCTGCCAGCTACACTCTTACCAAAGAAGAGAAGGAAATCTTCTTTGAATGCCTGCTTAGTATGAAGGTCCCGACTGGCTTCTTGTCGAATATAAAGGGAATAATAAATATGGCAGAGAAAAAGTTTCAGAACTTAAAGTCTCCTGACTGCCATGTGATTATGACGCAACTGCTTCCGGTTGCATTGAGGGGGCTTCTACCGGAAAACGTCCGATTAGCCATTGTGAAGCTATGTGCATTCCTCAATGCAATCTCTCAGAAGGTGATCAATCCAGAAATCATACCAAGGCTAAGAAGTGATGTGGTGCAATGTCTTGTCAGTTTCGAGCCGGTGTTCCCACCATCCTTCTTCAATATCATGACGCACGTCCTAGTTCATCTAGTTGACGACATTGTCATTCTGGGCCCCGTATTTCTACACAATATGTACCCCTTTGAGAGGTTCATGGGAGTCCTAAAGAAATATGTCTGTAACCGCGCTAGGCCAGAAGGAAGCATCTCCATGGGCCATCAAACAGAGGATGTCATTGGGTTTTCTGTTGACTTTATTCCTGACCTTAAGAAGATAGGTCTCCCTAAATCGCGGTATGAGGGGAGACTGACTGGAAAAGGCACGCTTGGAGAGGAGACAATAATATGCAGGGACATATATTCTTGGTCTCAAGCACACTGCACAGTTCTACAGAACTCTACCTTGGTGACCCCTTATGTCGATGAACACAAGAACAGTCTACGCTCCAAACACCCGGAGCAGTGCGACGACTGGATTACATGTGAACACATTAGGCCTTTCAGCAGTTGGTTGGAAACACGTCTCAGAGATGAAAACACTGTTTGTGATGAGCTGTACTCGTTGTCCAGGGGACCATCTTTGACTGTTAAGATTTGGAAAGGATACGAGATAAATGGGAATACATTTTACACGATCGCCCAAGATTAAAAGAGCACCAACCAAAACAGCGGTGTCCGCTTTGATGCAGCCACCGAGAGTGGAAATGACACATATTATGGTTACATAGTGGACATATGGGAACTTGAGTACGGAGTAGATTTTAAGGTCCCTTTGTTTAAGTGCAAATGGGTCAATCTGTTAGGAGGAGGGGTACAGGTAGACCCACAGTACCGAATGACAACAATGGATTTGAACAATCTTGGGTACACTGACAAACCGTTCGTCCTAGCCAATGATGTGGCACAAGTTATCTATGTGAAGGACATGTCTACCAAACCGAAAAAAAGAAAAAATAAGGAAGCGAATACATCATACGATGAGCCAAAGTGCCACATAGTTCTTTCAGGAAAAAGGGACATCGTGGGAGTGGAGGGCAAGACAGACATGTCCGAAGATTACGAAAAGTTTCATGAAATTCCTCCCTTCAAAGTCAAGGCTGACCCAAGCATCCTGATAAATGATGAAGATTATCCATGGTTACAGCGCAATAAGGAAAGGACACAAGTGAAGACAAAATGAAGACTTCCTCCACAATTATTATGATGATACCATGCCAACTTTCAACCTTTTTGTAGTTCATTTGAAATGCATGTTGTAACAGACAAGTTTCCGTATGAAATCCTGATTGTCCGTTTTGTACACGAAGTGCATCCAGTTTTTGCCGTAACCCTCTCAACTTTCTTGCATATGCTATGTGGATGAAATGATGATACCATGCCAAAATAAAAGAGAGGCGTAATGCTCACCTGCACGTTGCTTAGCTTCAGGCCAACGTGCAGGTGAGCACTGCGCTTCTCCCTTCATCGTCTCTACACTCAGGGCTTATAAAACCGCTGCGAGTGCCTCTCGCTTGGCGAGGTGGGACTAAAAAACAGTTGCGGAAAGAATCAACTAAAAAGCTCTTTTACCGGTCCATGCCACGAACCGGTACTAAAAGGTGCTCGTGGGCTTGTACCAAAAAAATGCCTTTGTAACAGCCTTAGAGCTGGTACTAAAGGAATCAACTAAAAAGCTTTTATAAACCTCTAGTATTATTGAAACTAAAATTATATAGAATTTTGTTACAAACTTTAATAGCAAAAAGAATTATCATAAAAGAAAATAAATAAGTAATTAGAATTTTGTTCAAAACAGTAAAAGCAAAAAAGAATTATCATAAAAGAAAATAAATAAGTAATTAGAATTTTGTTACAAACTTTAATAGGAAAAAGAATTATCGTAAAAGAAAATAAATAAGTAATTAGAAACAAAAAAGAAAGCAAAAAACTGGGAAAAAATTAAAAAAAAGTGCCACCTACAGGGCCACCACGGCCTGCATACGACTAGAAACCCATTACTAGGGCCAGAATGCAGGCCCGCAGTAGGGACAATAGGCCCACAAGCACAGAGAGTGATTTTAGGCCCGTAAGCCTACACTAGAGAGGAGCTCGAAGTGGTTGGTTCGGCAGGGCTTATAAACCACTCCGAGCCCCTCTCGGCTAGCGAGGTGGGACTAAACATAGCACCGCACCGCGCCAGTTCTAGCACACGCCCTTTGGTCCCGGTTGGTGGCACCAACCGGGACTAAAGGGTCGCATTGATACCGGTTGGTGGCACCAACCGGGACCAATGCCTCTCTTTTGTCCCGGTTTGTGGCATCAATCGGGACCAAAGGCCTCTTTTCAGCAGCCCAAAGAGGTGCATTGGCCTTTGGTCCCGGTTGGTGCCACCAACCGGGACTAAAGGGGTGCATTGGTCCCGGTTGGTGCCATGAACCGGGACCAATGCTCTGCCTATGTAAGCAGCACTCGTGAAAATTTGGTTCAGTTCGTTCTTCCCCGCCGCCCGACGCCGCCCGTCCGTCACCGCCTCGCCGTCGCCATTGTCGCCCCGCGCCGCCCCAACACCGTCCCGCACCGCCCCGACGTCGTCGCCGCCCTGCGCCCCGTGCCCCGCGACGCCGCCGGCCCCTGCCCGTCGCCGCCCCGCCCCGGCCCGCGCCGCACCGCCTCACCGTCGACCGTCGCCGCGCCGCCCCGCCCCGTGCCGCACCTCGCCGTCGCCGTCCCCGACACCGTCGCCGTGAGCAAAAGTTTTGCTAATTTAATTTGATGTTAGTAGTAGTTAATTTAGATGTGTAGTTAATTGAGTTAGATTTTGTTAGATTTTTTTAGGTTTTTTTGTAGTTCATAGTTTTTTTGTTAGATGTGTAGTAATTTAGATGTGTAGTTCATAGATTTTTCTCTTAGATTTTTTTTCATATTGTGTAATTAATTTGTTCATATTGTGTTAGATTTTTGTCTATTAATAGATTTTTTTGGTGATATTATTGTTGAATATACATGTTCGTATGTTCATATATATGCAAAGATCGAATATGTCAAATTTTTATGACTTTTTTCTGTTCATAGAATTTTTATGATTTTTTTCTGTTGTAATTTTGTTCATAGAATTTTAATGATTTTTTTGTTCATAGTATTTTCTTTGTCAATTTATTGTGTATGTATAGGAAAATTGTGAATGATAGAAGTCATTTATGAATATGTTCATATTTAGAATAGAGGAAAAAGGAAAAAAAATAAGAAGAGAAAGGGTTTAATATAATTATTTAGAAAAATAATAGAACTATAGTTAAACTAGTTTATTTTTAGTAAGTACTACTTTATTTTGTTTATAGTAAGTGCTTCATATATAGTTGAACTAGCTAGTTGATTTAATAAACTACTTTGTTTTACTATATATAGAAGTAGTTTGTTTTTAGTAAGTACTACTTTATTTATTTATAGTAAGTGCTTAGTAGTTGAACTAGTTGATTTAATTAATAAAACTACTTTATTTAACTATATATAGAAGTAGTTCCCGCATCGACGTCGGCGATGCCTATCCCGCATCCTCGTCGTCGTCGACTCGGCGGTGGAGCCTGCTTGATCAGGGTCATGTTCGTGACTGGGCTCCGCCGGGCTGGTATTGGGAGGTGCTACCTTCCGGGGGACGTAGGTTGGTGAGGAGGCAGCCCGTTGTTGACCCGATCCTTGTTTGGTGGCGGTCGTGTGGGCCAGTGACGGTGCCAAAGCTTCCGAACACCGCGGAGATGGTACGTCACCGTGTCAGCGAGGAGGACGAGCACGTCCGTCGCTACATGGTTGCATTGGAGGGCAGGTTCGACAATACCTGGCAGGTTCTTCAGGGATCTCACTGGAGCTATGATCCTGTGATGGTTCCTTATCTTTGGGTGTCCACCGCCCGCGACGATACCCGTCGGGCGCTACGGTTCTAGCTGTAATAGTGATGCTATATTTATGATAGTATTCGAGGAGTATTAGTGATAATATTCGACGATGTACGGACACACGAGATGATGTACTTTTGCTTATAATTGAATGCATGCTAATTTGAATAGTACTTTATTTTATGATTTGGTTTTGCTTATTGAATGCTCATATTAGAAAAGTACTCCTACTTTGAATGCTAAAATTGGAGAGCACTATGCAGAAATCTAGGAGCCCCCTCCATCATCCACGCCATCGTGGGGGTAGCTTCTCCTTCATTCCCGTGTGCTAGACAATTTGGTGTAATAATGCACTCGGGAATGAAAGGAGGAGCTACGTACCATCACCGATAGTCAACCCGTGATTAATAATAATGATCTAATTTAGGTTTTTTTGTACATATATTTAATTGTACAAGTTTAATATTTGAATTATGAACATAGGCCGGAAATGTCGTACTCGGACGACGAAAACCGCTTGGGGGAGTGCGACTGGTGCCACGACGATCGAGGTATGTGCGACAGGTTCATTGAGCTGGACGAAGATCGGCGCTTCAGCATTAAGCTCGAGGAGACCTTCGATGTTCATACGGTACGCAACGATGACAATAGTTTTTTTTCGTAATTAAGCACGACTTCAACTATTTTAACGTGTATTTTTCATCTTTTCCAATTCGACTAGCTTATCCCATGCTATGCAAGACACTATGTCTTGGAGAGGATGGGTTTTGAAGACCATGAAAGTATGGAAACCAAAAAAATTCTCCTACGGACCCATCATGGTGTGGATTTTAAAGTAAAGCTATACAATGCTGAGAGTGTAACATGGTTGCAAAAATTGGGAAGCACTTTGCAAGATGTATGGTTTTGATGAGGGTATGCTTGTCACCATGGATCTTGGTGATCCTACAATCGAGCAAGACAATATGGACATTTGGGTCCTTGTGGATACACCTCCAATTCTTCCCCCATGTGAGCTTAACATAGTTATTAAGTAATTTATATTGTTTATTTTAAAATAGTTGACAGCTTATTTCCATTGACAGCTTACTTTCATTCTTCAAAGAATGTGAAGATGGTAGACAAAACCCACTACACCGATGGCTCCGAATTAACTTATAAGGAGAAAAATTATCTGATCGCATTTTGTACTGATCTTGAGAATTACAATGTCTACAATCGAACTCCTCAACATTATGGTTAATATGTGCCACTAGTGCACGTGTTGAACTACGGTAACTACCATGGAGATACCCTGGTAAGAATTTTTACTATTACGACATCCGTGCATCTTTTTGCATACTTCTAAAACTAGTACATCACTGCTAACTACGAAGTTATTACTATGTTGTTCAACAGATAATCCTGAATGATTGTGTGCCTCATCTGATGTATACGCACGGTCGCCTTGATGTTTTGAACATACAACTAGGTCGTCCTACAAATCTCAACTGTCCATACCGGATTTCTAAAAGAAGTGGAGACATGACAATCAAAGAATGGAAAAAATGTATGGACAGTCGTAAGGAGCTTCTTGGAAGTAAAAGGAAGCGAAGCGCAAGAATTGGAGACAGGATGATCTCCATTCTTCATAATGGAGAGTCAGGGTCTATATTGTTTTATGCTATTTTACCTTAAGGGTGTTTAGGTCCTACCTGATACTGATGATCATGTGCTAAGAACAATTATGTAGGATTGGGTTCGATGACTATGAGGATGATGATCGTATGACTTATTATTAAGAACGAGTAGAAGTTGTATGATGATGCATGATTAGTAGGACTTGTTATTATATATGATGATGTATGATGCAAGCATGCTTGAATTATTATATATCAGCAGGTGAAATGAACATAGCAGTAGCCTTGGTAAACCAAGGATGAAGATATAAGAGAGGACACTTCTCTCTATCAGCTAGCTAATAACAACCTAAAATCAACCCCAAAAACCCCTAAACCAGCCACTTTTTTTATAAAAAAAACCTCAGCTCCAGCCAGTTGCTGACGCGTGGAAGCCTTTTGGTCCCGGTTTATGTCACCAACCGGGACCAAAGGTCCCCCTGTCTGGGCTGCCCGCAGCGGCCACGTGGATGCCCATTTGTCCCGATTCGTGTAAGAACCGGGACTAAAGGGGGGAGGCATTAGTAACGACCTATTAGTCCTGGTTCAAGAACCGGGACTAAAGGCCCTTACGAACCGGGACAAATGCCATGTTTTCTACTAGTGAGATCTTGTTAGGGAGGTACATAGGTCACTTCAATAAATTTTAGCTAGATCTACCTAGCTAGCTAGTTTGAGAGGAGACAAATTCAACTAGTGGAGGGGGGGGGGAGAGAAAGAAGATGCATTAATGGAGGTGGTGTAGTTAGCTAGGAGTAATAAAGAGAGAGAAAGATAGGTAGAAGAATGAGAGTAATGGGGGGAGAAGTAGTGAGGAAGAAGCAAAGTGAGGGATAGAGGAGGTGGGAGGGGAAAGTGAAGGAAGAGATGATGGGGGAGGGGAGGGAAAAGGTGGTATGGTTGTAGTTTAGCAGTAGCGCTGGTCGTAAAACGCGATGCTGCTAACATGATAGCAGTAGCGCGTTCCGGGCAGAGGCGCTAGTCCTAAGCGGGGCCCGCCATGTGGCCAGGTTCAAAATTAGCAGCAGCGACGTGTAGTAAAAGCGCACTATTACTATTACATTAGCAGTAGTGCGGTTACCGTGGGCGCGCTACTGCTAAACCTAGTGTGGCGAGAACGGTCGGCCAATTTTAGTAGTAGTGTGGTTCTACCAAGCCGCGCTACTGCTAAGCTGGTAGCAGTAGCGCCTGCTTGCTACTGCTAATTAGTAGTAGCGCCCCTTTTTGCCCAGCGCTACTGCTAACTTTCTGTGTATAAAGTTTTCCCTAGTAGTGTGTAATTAAGAACCAATCATTGAGTACATGGTTAGAGCATGGTTAGTAGTATAGCCAACGGTCGACTATAAGGAGTTGCCATGTCATTTAGAGGCAAGCTCATAGTCGGCATGTACAATAGTAAGATTTAAATGTGTACTACTTTATTAATAGTTGGCCCTCCTTACATCTTCACAAAATGTCTTGGGTCTCGTGTTGCAGCTGTCTACTAACCAAAAGCCCGTTTCTTTTCTCTCTCCTTGAACTAAGCAAAGATATAATACCATATTTCTTATATCCTGCTTATGTCATCTTATTGTACTTGCTTTTAGAAAGGTCGTCGTGTATTGTACCCAAGTCTGTGACTTTGGACACGTTGAGTAGACACTGTGTGAGTGTATGCTCATATATCTGGGTTGTACTCAACGTTTAAAAAAAAGCAACATGCATAACTAAGTATAGTCGCCACATCATTAGTGCGCACATACAAAAAGTTAGACTAAATTACTTAAAGTATCCATCAGCGCAAGTCAAGATATATGCAGTTTAATTTCTTTCAGGGGCATGAAATTTAACTTGCTTTCATGTCTTCTTCCTAGCTGCGTAGGAACAGATAGGAACGTACAAGAAATGCTCAATTTTACATTTATTACGAGAAAGTTATAGGTAGTTAGCCTTGGTCAAGACAAACAATTGACCGTGTGATATGTTTGGATCCAGCCGCCGCCAGGACGCGGCCAGACAAAGCCTGGCCGGCAGTGGCGGTGGCGGAGCGTTTCGCCTTCTTGCGCAGGGCCTCCGCCACAGGGTGGCGTGGCTGGGCCGGGACACTGCAATGGCGAGGGTCGCAGTGGTGCGGCGGCGGCTATCTGGACCGGCTGCACACAACAGGCTTCGAGGTGACGAATCGTGCAGGCAAGGGGGTGGTGGCAGATCGGGATGCATCATGATCTGGCGTCCTTCTTTAGCCAGCGGCGCGAACTGTGGGCAGCGCGGGCCGGTGTCCTGCATAGTGGCGGCGATAGCGTCGGCATGGTGAACACAGCGGTGTGGTGGCGGTCCTAGTGCTCTTCTCGCATCACGGCAACAATCTGCATGATCGGTCCTCCTCGATATGGCCGTCGATGTGTTCCGAAACTAGTGCCGAAGATCTTGCCGAAGGATATCTGGATTGGATAGAATCTGGTCGTGCGCGTCCATATTAGCCTACACGGCTCCACAAGGGTGGGGCACAAAGCTCTGTTGTTTGTTGACACCATGGGACATGTCGGTATCTCGATTTCCATGGTGTGGACAGCGGTGGAGAAAATCATGATGGCTGAGATCGGAGGATCAGTAAGGCGGAGAGGGCGGAGAGGGTCTTGGAGGTGATGGACCAGACAGGTGTTCGACAACTTTAAGAATCAAAAGTGACAAGTGGGGGCGGTAACACTTGAGGACTTCAATTTTGGTGGTACTCCTCGGGTGCCGAGTCCGGACTTTTAGGGTGAAAACCTAAGGTCTGATTTTCATTGGTTGTGCCTGGCAATTACCTTGTTGAAGGTACTGTTTTGAGAGCTCAGACTCTCTCCAGGGTGAAAAGCTAAGATCTTGGATCGGGCAACGACGGCGCTTGTGCATTGTTTTCTTTTTGAAGGTGTCTCTTTTGGAGACCTTTTATGTTTTTCAGGTGTTGTCTTTGGTGGTGGTTTGTGTGCTGCTGTTGAGAGGAGTTGATCACTGTGGCGAGGCATTTGTTTTTTTTTCGGTTGTGTGCATCCTAATATCTTTGAAACATTTTGTTGTGCAAATGCTAGGTGTAATTAGTATCTTCATGATATTAATATATTGTTTTCTTTCAAATAAAAAGGCGATATGTTTCGATGACCTTGTTCGTGTAAACCTGCCACACTTGAGTATGATGTTTGTGAATATTAACATTGAACCACATTCTCCGATCAGACTTGTAGATCATGATTGGACTTAACATGTGATACAACCTCCTCTCTACGCTCAAAAAAAAAACCTCCTCTCTGGTTGGAAGGCCCTCACATATTCCTAGATTGATAATTTTGACCAACATAATACGGGTTATATATTGCAAAAATAATATATTTACAAACTAAAAATGACGAATTTTTTCATTGCATAACTTTTGTGATATACAATTCATATTATATTGATGGAATTGTCAATCTATGGATATATGTGTGGGCCTTATAAACCGTAAAGGATGGACGGTGGGTTATATAATTAGATGTTGCATGTTGCATATAGAGTTTAAAGGATTATAGGGGTCACTTGTGGAACCAGCATCCATTTCCTTGATTGTTCATTGATGAAATTAAAAATCAATCTCATGTGGATAATTGGTAAACCGATTGTGGGGGACACAAGATTTAAAGTTTGCAAACAATATGTCAATCGATCTATTGCACAAATATTCTTGTAAAAAGAGGGCTGTTTTTGTCACAAGCTCATCCACTCAAGGAAAGAAAAATAAACAATGTCTAGCCTCTTCTCCCACTCCCTCTTCCATACCGTTAGCTTTTCACTGTTTTCTCCGGGAAAACTTTCAATCTACCATCTTCAATCATTGCAGTATAATGAACATCGAAAATGATAACAATTACGTCTAGATTCATAGACCACCTAGCGACGACTACAAGCACTGAAGCGAGCCGAAGGCGCGCCGCTGTCCTCGCCCCTCCCTGACTGGAACCGGACAAAACTTGTTGTAGTAGACAGTCGGGAAGTTGTCGTGCTAAGGCCCCATAGGAGCGGTACACCAGAACAGCAACCACCGCCGATGAAGAGTAGCGTAGATCGGAAGGATCCAAACTGGAAACACACGAACGTAGACGAACAGATCCAAGAAAATCCGCCAAGGATAGATCCGCCGGAAAGACACATCCACACGCCTACTGACGATACTAGACACACCAACAGAACGGGGGCTAGACAGGAAGAACCTTATTTCATTTTCAGGGAGCCGGCGCCGTCTCACCTTCGTAAGCAGGACACAGACCCTAACAAATCTCGAAGACACATCTAAAAGTGAAGCCCTCCCGCTGGCAAAAGCCAGGATCAACCGCGCTCCCATGACCCTAAGGCCACCGGAGATGAGACGGACCGGCAACAGCGGCAGTGGGAGGCAGAGGGACCCTAATTGAGGAGGAGGCGGCTAATGTGAGCAAGGGCTACTCGTACGTTGCCTTTTCAACCTTTCACTGTTTCTAAGGTGATGCTTCACTTTCACGCTGTCACCAGGATTTTCCCAAGAATAACAAAGTCCCCTTAACCCGACAGTGCTTAATTGGGAGCATACACACAAACATGAGTTGTTCTCTAAGTGGAAAAATATATACCATATGTGGATTTATCCTCTTATGATAACAATGTGCCTAATTTTTTGCGTCTGTTGAATTGAATTTTTGCCATGCGCCAAGGATTGGCATCAAGCTACCGCATGACTAGATTATCTCAGACTAGCCACAATGGAGAGTAACATACACTAGTAACATACACATATCCCTAGACTATGTTACTACTCCCTCCGTTCGGAATTACTTGTCTCGGAAATGGATGTATCTAGAACTAAAATACATCTAGATACATCCATTTCTACGACAAGTAATTCCGAACGGAGGGAGTACTTCAATAGTGGGTAGTAACATAAGTGCGGTAACATGCAAAGCTTCATTTATTAGGTTATAGACTTATATTGCATTGGGACATGTGATGTTATAGTAACTAGCTAAGTTACTAGTACTACATCTCTCCTCATTAACTCATTGCCACATAAGCAAATTTGCTGAGTTGGACTCGATGTTACTACCGAAGTTACTCCCACTGTGGCTAGTCTGAGGGATAAACTAGTGTACTCACCAGGAGTGGTAGTTAATTGCCCAGGTCTAACAGGCTCATGACAAGAGCATTTTCCCCTGATTGGACGCGGGGGCACCTTTTGTCCCTTGCAGCCCCCACTCACGTTTAGACAAAGCATCCAGAAATATGAGAGGGAGGGATGCAGGAGGCTCCTCAGCGACTTGAGCTTTTCAGCCATTGGATCTCTCCCTTGATGCGTTTTCATCCGTTGGATCGAGAGGTGGAGGAATCTGCGCCGTCGGATCGAAATCGGATCGAAAAAACTGCTGCTGGCGCCTCCCCTCGCTCGTTTTTACTGCGTTCTTACCGTCTAAAGTCGCTGCCGTGTGGGTCCGTCCACTGGTGGGGCTCAGTTGTCAGCGACCGCGGCTTGGTTCCGGCCCGGTCGCCCCGTCGCGCGCGTCGGCGGGGGAAAGATCTCGCGCCACCGCACGTAATATCTTGCCCCCGCCGAGGGTAGTTTGGTCTTTTCGCGTCCAGGCCTCGTGCGTGGCCGTCGCTGGTTGGCCCGTCGGTGGATGAGATGAGGACAGCGACCTCTTCGTCCTCCCATTCGCCACCTCCCCCCGCCCTTCTCTCTCCCTCTCTCGATCTCCTCTCCAAGCCGCCGCACACCCCCTGCCATCGCGCCGCCGACGTCGTTGCCGCTCGCGTCTCAGGGCGCGTCGTCGACTCCCGAGCCCTCCTGCTCCGACCCCGCAGAGGGCGCTTCCATGGTCGGAGCGGAGGAGGAGATCCAGGCGGAGCGCGCCATCTCCATCGCCGCGGCCCCCGGCCTTCGTCGAGCCGCTCGTCATCTTCCTCATCCTCGTCGTCAACGCCGCCGTCGGCGTCTGGCAGGAGACCAACACTGAGAAGGCGCTCGAGGCGCTGCGCCAGATCCAGTCCGACCACGCTGCCGTGCGGCGCGACGGCGAGTGGGCGCTCGACCTCCCCGTCCGCGAGCTCGTCCCCGTCGTGCAGCTCCGCATCTGGGACAAGGTGCCCGCCGATATTAACGTCCTCAGGCTCGTCTCCTCCATGCTCCGCGTCGAGCAGGGGTCGCTCCGTGTCGAGCAGGGGTCGCTCATGGGTGAGACCAACTCCGTCAACAAGACTGCGCATGCCGTGCCGGCCGAGGACGCTGACATCCAGGCCAAGGAGTGCATGGTGTTCGCGGGCACCACCGTTGTCAATGGCAGCGCCGTCTACGTCGTCGTGCGCACCGGGATGGCCACCAAGATCCGCAAGATCCACTCTGGTGGTCTTCTCTCGTTCGCCTCATTCCTTATCGGCTCACACGCTCCGTCCGCAGAACCGGTGGTATCTCTCTCTCTCTCTCTCTCTCTCTCTCTCTCTCATTATCTTGCCTTGCAGGTGGCCACCGTCTAGATAGCTTGCAGCCCTGGACCCTGGTTCTTGCCACTGATGTGGCACCTCCTGGTTCAGCATGAATGTATTGCATGATAGGTGTTTGATAAATTGTCAGGGTGGGCTCATGAACAGAGTGGCCAATCAGTTTACCTGATTAAGAAGGGGATTTAGCTTTCCAGTATGTTTTTCATTTTATTCTTCCATATTTTGTTTTTTCTTCATTTTTCTTCACTCGATTGACACTATTTTGTTTGTGTGCTGCCTAATTTTCTTTTCAGGTACAGATCTTGGTGTGGTTTGGCCTTGCCTTTCTGCAGATAGTGGTTCGGTTGGCTGCCACAGGAGGATGACAACACGCCGCTCAAGAAGAAGCTCAACGAGTTCGGCGAGGCATTCACCAAGATCATCGGCCTCATATGCATCCTCGTGTGGCTCATCAATGTCAAGTACTTCTTGACCTTCGAGCTCGACGGATGGGTGCCCAGGAACATACGCTTTTCGTTTGAGAAGTGCAAATACTACTTTGAGATCGCTGTGGCGCTTGCCGTCGCCGCCATACCCGAAGGATTGCCTGCTGTGATCACCATATGCCTCACCCTCGGAACCAGGAAGATGGCCGCCAAGAATGCGCTCGTGAGAAAGCTGCCCAGTGTGGAGACTCCGAGCTGCACCACCGTGATCTGCTCTGACAAGACTCGGACACTGACCACCAACCAGATGTCAGTCTCAAAGCTCGCTGCGATCGGTGATGCCCCATGGAAAGTTAGGAGCTGAAGGTGGACGGCACGTCGCATGATCCCCGTGATGGAAAAATTTACTACTGGCCTGCAGGGAGGATGGATGCAAATCTTGAGATGATTGCGAAGGTTGCCGCTGTGTGCAATGATGCCAGTGTCTCACATTATTCAAACCAGTATGTTTCCACCGGAATGCCGACCGAGGCTGCTTTAAAGGTGAGGATTGATACAGTTCATGCTATTCTCAGTTTTCTTGAATTTCATAGTATGTTAAATATGGTGGTGCTTACTTGGTCCACAACTGAACAGTTTAGGATACAGTTATCACTAGAGTTTTGGTTGTGTCAGTCCAAATTCAGACAGTATTGATGTTGGAAGACATTCCATTCTTAGGCTTCCATGATGATTAATTTGTTGGTTGGTTTCTTGTAGGTCCTGGTTGAGAAAATGGGAGTACCTGAAGGAAAGAACGGTCTGTCGGTGGATCCATCCGAGACATTAGGTAAGCATCAATGCATGCTTTTGAGCTTAGCATAACATAACTTACTATTTCGATATTTTCTGATACGTGCTGCTGAGTTAAACTACAGCCGTATACTGTTTGTGTCAGTATAACATAACTTACTTTCTGCTTGCTTGTTTGTTTCAGTTTGGAGGTGAAACGTTGAGGCCCTTTGTGCTGTTGGAGGCTGATTGGTACTGTTGGTGCCGTTTGGTTCATTCATAAGGTAAGCCACACCCTTTGGCTGTACTTTGTGATAAACTGTTCTGACTATGTGAATGCTTGCTCCTTTATTTGTTCACTCTATTTGTGTGATGGAGTATCAGGGGCCTGCTGTTTTCATATGAGATGCACGTAAACTGAAGATTTTCTTTTTACTTTAGAACTAAAGCGATTATTTTACCTAGCCCAAAGAGAAATTTCTTTGTACATATTGTTTTGTTTACATGTATATGAGAAACACGTTTGTGGCTAATACCTGAAACATATGAACTGAGAGTCGTTCTTTTCTTCCTAGACATGTTGATATCTATCTCCTTTGGTATGTCATATCCTTTTATTTTATTTAATAAAATTATTTGCTACCACTGAAATATCCTAAACAATCTAGAAAACGTATAGCTTGAATGGATAATCATGTTCTGCTTAATTAAATGGCATGTTAGCCTACATAGTTTTAAGCCTCATTCATGTTCTTGCATTCTGCTTCTACTTTTGCAGGGTTTGGAGTTTTCTCAGGTAAAAGAAAATAATTACCAGGAACTTTAACTTAGTACAAGTACAACCTGGCGGTTCACCCTCCTCGGCTTTGCTTAGTTAAATTTGTAGGACAACACAAGTATATAAATGTGCTTATATTTTGTGTACTTTATTTAAAAAAAATTTATAGAGGAAGAAATAACCTTTTTCTGATAGATTGTTTTATGTGCAGAACAATCACCACATGTTGTAGCAAGGCCCACATAAAGATGATGTAGTCATGCATAGGTAAATGATTCTGCCAAAATGATACTCTAGATATGGTCCCACTTATTTTGGTTCACAAAATGCAGTAGGTAAAGAATTCATTTATTTTAGTTCCTGAATAGGTTACTATTTGTAGTGTCAGTGCAAGGCAAGAAATTATGTAGTTGTCGCCCAGCCGCAGGCGAGAAGAAGGGTGCATCATCTAGGGTCATGTATCTGGCTACAGTTCTTATTCTATGAAAAAAGTATAACTTTAAGCTTAGTTGTAGTTTTACCATAGTATCCTAGGAGATGATATGCCTTCAGTGTCCAGTTAGTACATGTCTCTCCTTTTCTTTTCTTGATACAGTGTTAGATCCATGATAGTACTCTTTTTAGGTGGATTTGTTTTGTATTAAACCCTAAGAATAGTTAGTAATAGTTGTGCTTTTGCTCGTGTCATCTATAACGATGCCTATCTGTGTGGATGATGTCCTTCTTCTGGGGTGCATGGATAACGAGGCTTCCTACTGCCAGCGTGTTTATATGCATATTATGATCATGCTATCTCTGCTTGTGTTAAAGGAGCCCTTAATGATACTTAGCTCTAAATTTTATATAATACTTTCTCTTCAATAACTGTATATACTATGAATGGTCTGGTCTTGGTTTGTTCATAGCTTGCTTCACGATAGAGTTGAATTATTTCTGAAAAAAGGTTATTCCTATGCTATCTCTACTTTGTCACTACTTATTTGCTATTGACTTTCTTAACCATCATCCTATGCCTTCATGTTTGTTAGGGTTCATATTTTGTTGCATTAACTAAAGCACCATGTTTTGTTATTTTACTCCTCTATTCATTTTTATAAGGTGTGGATGGAAGAGTGACAATAACTACAGGTTGGTCAAAGGTTGAAAGAAATTCTCCTTTAAATTAGGTTGGTCAAAGATATGTATGTTTCCTTGGTCTACAGAATGTCAGTTTACTAATCTTGCTAAATGTTTCTAGGAATATGTTGCTTGATGTCAGCTTACTAATCTTGCTTTCTTGATAGTTCCTTTTTGGTCAGCGTAGATGTCTATTGTTATAAAAATGTTGAGATATCTTCTACAGGAATAATGTTTTTTTCTTCACTTTCAGGCCAATGCTACTCAACTTTTCTTTGAGCGACGAGGAATTTCAACCATCCTTGGCGAAGGACTGCTATCTGATTGTCACTAGCCTTGTGTGTAAATGCTTCGCTTTCAATATTTTGTACTGTCTTGCTACCCTATGTGCTACTTAAGCCTGATCTATTAAACATTACTTGGCCTATTCCCGTTGTGCCGAGCTTGATGTGCCTCAATTGTACTTTGTGATATGTACTTTGATTGGAAAATTCACGAGGTTAAAGATTTGCATTGCTTTTGGTGTTGAACCGTGCATTGATTACATACTTCAAGGCGTGCTTCTTACTGATTTAGCATTACCTGCTTGACAAAAGGTTAGGACCGGCACCCTCGCGTCAAGGCGCGTTGCCGATCTAGTAGCCAAGATTCCACCTCCCATCGACGGCGACGTCGCATGCAGGAAGGAAACACGATTGCAGGTGCTAGTACCAAAGCTAGCCTAGCGAGGTCCTGGCCGTAATGGCGTGTCAATGTGTGCCATACACCGGGTCGGTCGTGCTGCCGCTCTATTTGTGCTAATCATAGCTCTGGAAGAAAAAGAAAAATCTAGCTAAGCTGGGGATGGAGGTTGGCCTCACAGCCGATCCGGAAGCATCTGCCGCGGTTGCGCTCGGCCGTGTCGTGTCGCTGAAAGAAGGGAAGGGAGATGGAATTCATTTTTCAGACGGCGACTGGAAATATACCAGGGCGGCAAGTGAAACATGTGCTAACTCATTTCATACGTGCGTATCTCGGTTTTTGCCTGGTTTTCTGTAAATTAATCGGGCAACTCTCTTCTTCTTAATTAATCGATGAGGTAAATATTTTTGCCTCCGTTTCGAAAAGAAAAAAATTTCATACGTGCGTATCAGAAATTCAGACCAGCGAGGAGGGGGACCAAGCGCAGTGATTTGTGGGCATGAAAACTGAAGCGCGGCTGGGGCTGAGACGGACGTCGATAGATGGGTACGGTGGGTGATAAGCGATCTCTTAATTACGTGATGTGTTGTTGGTGTCGTTGTGTGGAGGGGAGAGGGTGCAGATGAGATGAGATGATGAGACGAGGCGACCGGAGCGGCAAGGAGGAGAAAAACTTGCTTGCTCTCGCCTGCATCCTCACGCTATCCAGGTTTCCGAGTCGTGATCCCAGCAGTGTGGTTTTGGCGGTTGCAGCGCCGCGCTCGCTGTCCGCCTTGCGTGCGGTAGCAACGCCACGCATGCAACGCAGGCAGGATCACCATCCCGTGGACGCAACCGCGCGCGCCGATAGTCGCAGCGGCGCGTCGTGTTTGCGTCGGCGGCTCGGCTCGGTGGGCATCCAGACAAGGCGGGCTGTGCGTCGTTGAACCGGTGAAGGACTGATCGCTGGTATGAAGTGAAAACGTTTTCTAGTCTACTAGGTACTCCCGGAGCCATGGGCCGGGCGGAGGAACATGAGCAGATGGTGGGGGCTTTGGATCGATCGAGTGGACCAGCGAGCAAGCGGTGCGTAGGCAACGGGCGCATCTACCACTAGTCCATCGGCGCTTTCCACCAGGAGCCGATCGATTCTGGCATGCTGCTGCTCCGGCCATGTTCCGTGTCCCCCCATCCGACGGCCGCACCTACGTAGGGACCGTCTCCCCCTCCCTCTCCCGGTCCAGCCTCGCATCGCATCGCTGGCCGCACCCAGCTCCGGACGCCGCAGTCGCTGCCCCATGAGCCCATCAACCGTGCCGTGGCCGTGGGTGATGCCTGACGCTGACGGGATGGCTTGAGCGGTGGTTTCAGTGCACGGATCCGTTCGATCCTCCACCTTCACCGCCACGCGCGTGGTCTGCTTCCCGCAACTTCTCCACGCACTGTTCTTTCCAACGGCTGACCTACCGCCATGTGTTTGTTCTTTTCTACGTGTACTAGTTCCACACTTCCACTTCTGCTGCTAACGTCCAAACTAGCGTATGACGTTTCGCTACAGCTTGTTTGTTGAATGTATCGTTTGGCGATGTCCACCCCAGTAGGTGATTTACCTACTGTAAAATTTGTAAGAGATTCTCTCTTCCACGATCCCCTCCACGCTCCCGCCGGCGGCCACTCCGGCCCCGGCGTCCACCCCTCGCGCCGGCGACCACTCCGATTCCCAACCCCCCCCCCCCCCCCCCCCCCCCCGGTCTGCCATGGCTTCCGGCCCTCTCAGCCCGGGGCAGTCATGGCTCGGTTTTCTCCAGCCTGCAGCCGGTGGTGTCCGGCCTCGGTCTCTCCGAATCGCCGGGATCTGCGGGATCCTCTTCCGCGGACGCGCCGCCCCACGCCGACCGGGTGGTCGCGGATCCGGCTGCGGGCGCTGCCGGGGCGGCTCCTTGGAGGCGGCCGGGGCCTTCTCGCAAGGCTCTTTGGCGCCGTCGAAAGTGGGAGATCCGGCAAAGGCAGCTCGCGGCGGGGACTCGACCGAGGTCGCGCTCGTCTGCATCTTCTCAGGAGCGGCGTGAAGTCCTGCCGGATCTCTTTGGTCTCTGCTTCAAGTGTTTCAGGGAAGGACACCGCAGGGAAGATTGCACCTTTCTGCTGCTCTGCTTTCGTTGTGGTCTGGAGGGGCACATCTCATCGGACTGCTCGCGTCCTCGGAGCCCTAGGCCGGAGGAGGAACTCCGGCGTGAGGCCATGGCTAAGGTAGCACGGACTGGTCCGCAGCAGCAGTCAGCAGGGCCCACGCACAGGCTGTCGCCGGAGACTCGGCAGGTCGCTCCTCAGGGGAGGCCCTCGTCAGTCCCGATAGACACCGTACCTGCGGGGGCCTGGCTGGCGCTGCCTGCGACGGGCGTGTTGCCGGCGGCCATGGATGGCATCTGCGTCATCTCACGGACGCAGGAGATGGATGACATGGAGCGGCGCCTCAGGACGGCAGTGGTGGCTTACATAGGTGGTTCCAGACCTGCTGTGTCGGCGGTAGAGGCGGCCGAGGCCATTGCGGCTCAGTTGCATATCCCAAGACACAAGTTTTCAGTGCACAAGTTCTTCCCGGAGGATTTCTTAGTGGTGTTCGCCACCCCAGAGCTAAGGAACAAGGCCCTGTCGGCAGATTTCGTGGAGCACGAGTTCTTCAAGATGTTTTTCAGCCCATGGCTGCGGCAAGCTCAAGCGCTGACTAGGGTGATGCACTCCCAGGTGGACTTGATGATCGAGGGTGTGCCGTCTCATGTCTGGACTAGGGATACTGCTGCTGAGCTATTGGGTTCGGGCTGCCTGGTGGAGAGCCTTGCGCCGGAGACAGCGAACCGTGAGGATCTCTCCCTCTTCAAGCTCAGGGCATGGTGTGTTGACCCGGACGAAGTGCCAGTTGCGCGGAGGCTTTGGGTGCCGGAACCGGAGGTGGAGTTCAACCCGGCGGCTCGCCGGTCAACCTCTCGGCAACTGCTGGAGTACAAGACGTTGATCCACATTGGCAGGGTCAGAGAGCACGCCGGACCAGAAGGTTGGCTACGGCCACCTAGCTCGGATGGAAGCGGGCAAAGCGGCTTGCCAGATGATTCTGGCAGCTACTCGGGAAGTGGTGAATGGCGTGTTCTCCCCTGGACGCGTGGTGTTCGTGACGCTAGGGGCAGCGCCCCGGATCGCGATGTTGCCGGAGGTTCGTATCGCCAGGCTCTGCTGGGACGTGTGGGGCCGTCCGACTGGCGCATTCCTCCAATGGGCGCGGCGTGTCCTCGGGTTCCTATGGCGTCGAGGTTGGTGTTTCCCTCGTCGGCGGCGGCTGATCCTCCAGTCCAGGCACCGGTGCGCATCAGGGTTGCAGCAGAGGCGCAGGTGCCGGCCCGCCATGGTGGATCCCCGGCTGCTGCGGTTCACATGCGCCCGGCCACAGAGAATCCGGATGCTGTTGCTGTGGGCCAGGAGTTGGTGCGGCCTGTGACTGCGCGGTCGCCAAGTCTGCATGACCGGTCGCTCATTCGTGCGCAAGAACAGTCCCGGATTGGCATGCAGGAAAAGAATGGGGATTCGGTTGTGGATGGGGTGGCGGTTTCTGCGATTGGTGCCTCCGACGTAATGGAGAGGCCCACCGATGTGGGGCAGGGACAAAACATGGGGATTGATGCCCCTCGCGAGCTGTGCACGGGTTTGGAAGGCGGGCAGGCCAATGCGGTTCAGGGACAGAGCTGTGGGATCGCCGAGGATCGCACTTTGATCACAGGCATGGAGACCGGGCCTACCAATGCAGAGGCTGCTGCTCTGGCTGCCGCGGTGGACCCTTTGTCGGCAGATGTGGAGCGGGTGGAGGCGCAGACCGAAGCGGAGACTGGTCATGCGCAAGTGGCTGGCCTGGTGGGAGAGCCGCACGACACAGCCCCGGGGTGGGACCCCGTTGATGAGCTGCTACCCCCACTACCTTGCATGCACAGGAGCGCGCGGTTGGCCATGTTGGTGGAGCCAACGGGCAAGTGGGGATTGGCGACTGCGGCGACCAAGGTTTCATGATTGAGCCAGCGGCTGTGGATGCAACTGTGTGCATGGATGTAGACGTCCACATGCACGTACCAAATGGTTCCTGCGACGTTTCTCTACCACCCAAAGAGCAGATTGCGGTGGCTAATATCAAGGCGTTCTGTGCGGGCTTATTGAAAAAACTGGCACCACCGCTACTTAAGGAGATTGAAGCTGTGCGTGGAAAGGGACTGGAATACACACCTCGCCGTACCACTCGTTCTGCGACAGTGAACGCACCACGGAAGTCTAAAGCATCGGCGGCTGAGGCGGTGCTTCTCAAAGCATTAGGCATCACGCCAGAGGGTTTGGCGGCTTCTGACGAGACCATTGCACAACTCAGGCAGATGTTTGATTCGCCCATACAGGAACCGCAGCTTCGTGCAATCGCCGCGATTTTTGGCAAGGCCGTCCCTTTTGACCTTGGACAGGAGGTTGCCCCGAAGGTGGCATTGCCCGCCTAGTTGGCGAGCGTTGGTGCATGTGTCGATATCATGTCGTCGACCAAGATGGAGCTGGTGTGCTGGAATGTGCGTGGCTTGAACAGCCCGACGAAGAAAAAGGCGCTGCGTGAATTTGTGGATTCTACAAACCCGACGATTTTTTGTATTCAGGAGACTAAGCTAGCTTGTATCGATACTTATACGATTATGCAATGCCTGGGCCCGTCGTACGACGGTTTTTTCTACTTACCGGCCTCGGATACGAGGGGTGGGATTCTCTTAGCTTGGAACTTGGTGTTGGTGAGCATTACGAACTGCATACGTGATACGCATTGCGTGACTTGGTATGTGACCCCTGTCGACGGTACACCTTGGTGGCTAACTACGGTGTACGGACCCCAAGAGGACAACGACAAGATACTCTTCCTGGAAGAGCTCGCTGCGAGAAGAGACTTGTGCCCGGGTGCTTGGATGGTGATTGGGGACTTTAACATGATACTCCAAGCCTCGGACAAAAGTAACTCACATCTCGATGGGAGAATGATGTGCAAATTTCACCAATTTGTGGATGACAATGGGCTTAAGGATCTATACTTACATGGTCGCGCATTTACTTGGAGCAATGAAACGGAAGTCCCTACACTCTCTAAAATAGATAAGGCACTGTTTCGGTGGACTGGGAGATTGACTATCCGGACTGCCTGCTCCAAGCGATGTCAACTTCGGCATCGGATCACTGCCCTTTGCATCTTGCTTTAAATGAGAATTTGCATCTGCAACGACGTTTCAGATTTGAGGTGTTCTAGACGAGGCTCGAGGGTTTTGATGAAGCGGTCAAGGAGGCTTGGGTGTGTGACCCTCATATTCACGATCCCTTCAAAAGGCTTGATGCACTGCTTAGGAACGCAGCTCGGTACTTAACAGCATGGGGACAAAGGAAAGTTGGTAACGTCAAGTTGCAGATCGCGATGGCTAACTAGATTATCTTCCAGCTTAACGTGGCTCAGGAACGACGCTTGCTTTCGGATGGAGAGATTTGGCTGCGTCGAACGCTCAAGCTCGTTGTGCTCGGCCTTGCCTCTCTCGAACGCACTATCGCGAGGCAAAGGTCTCGAATTCGATGGCTTCAGGAAGGAGATGCTAGTACCAAGCTGTTTCACCTCATGGCAAATGGTAGAAAAACAAAAAACTTTATTCCGGCGATATTGCATGATGGCAATCTTATCACGGACCAGCGCGGCAAGGAGGAAATCTTTTTCCAAACTTACAAACACTTGCTAGGCTCGGCAAGAGGGCGCGAGAACACCATTGATCTAGAGTTTCTTGGGATCCAGCCGGTGGACCTGCTGGATCAGGACGCGTATTTCACGGAGGAGGAGGTTTGGGCCACGATCAAGGACATGCCAGCTGATCGCGCTCCGGGCCCGGACGGGTTTATTGGCCTCTTTTTTCAGAAGGCTTGGAGCACTATCAAAGGAGACTTGCTTGCTGCCATACACCATCTCTTTCTTAGCAATGGCCGCGGCTTTGGAAGACTAAACCAAGCCCTGATTACTCTTATCCCTAATAAGGCCGGTGCATGTCTTGTGGGAGATTTCCGCCCCATGAGTTTGGTTCATAGCTTGCCCAAGATCGGCTCCAAGTTACTCGCGAATCGGTTGCGGCCGCGTATGAATGAGCTAGTTCACGCCAATCAATCGGCATTCATCAAGGGGAGAAATATACACGACAATTTCTTGCTCGTAAGACAGGTGGCCAGATCCCTACATCGCCGGAGAGCTAAAGGTGTTTTACTCAAGTTGGATATCTTGCGAGCGTTCGACACCTTGTCTTGGCCATTCCTATTCGAGGTTCTTCGTGCCAAGGGATTTTCGGACACTTAGTTGTCCTGGATTGCGATCTTGCTCTCTACGGCCAGCTCACGAGTGGTGGTCAACGGGCACGCGGGACCAAAATTCGCTCATGCTCAAGGGCTCCGGCAAGGCGATCCGGTCTCGCCGTTGCATTTTGTAATTGCCATGGACGTCCTCACATCGCTTGTCACGAGAGCACAGTAGAGTGGAGTCTTGAGTAAGATGTCGGGCTGCACGCCCATGCAAAGACTTTCCATCTACGCGGATGATGTGGTATTATTTGTTAGGCCTACCATTCCGGATCTTAGATTTGTCAAGGAAGCCTTGCATATATTTGGGATTGCTTCGGGACTGAACATAAATTACTCCAAGTCCACGGCCATCATGATTAGGGACGATGAGGGTGACAAGGAGTTGGTTGCGGGCGCCATGCCCTGGAGTATGGACTCTTTTCCTTGTAAGTACTTGGGGCTGCAGCTGTCCATATGGCAATTGACACGCTCGGAATGGCAACCGATTGTGGATAGTGTGCTCAATTTCATGCCAGGCTAGCAAAAAGGGATGATCACTAGGGCTGGGAGGTCAGTGTTGGTGCATGACGTAGTGATGGCGCGCCCCACTCACCATCTTATCATAGCGGATGCTCCTAAATGGGCAATTAAGTAAGTAAATAAATGGTGCAGAGCTTTCTTTTGGGAAGGATCGGAAGTGATTCATGGAGGAAAATGCCTTGTGGCTTGGCAAAGGGTTTGCAGGCCTAAAGACCTAGGTGGCCTTGGACTGCTTGATTTATACCGTCAAGGCCTGGCTTTAAGGTTGCGTTGGTGATGTAGGGTGGAACCCTATAGCGACAATCTTTCACGTTTGGGGTGGGATCCCTCGAAGAACACGATGAACACGGGGAAGAACGGGGAGAAATCACAAGGGGAAACACTCAAGAACAAGTCCAAATCACACATCCACTAGACAATCAAACACACAAGATCACAAGGTACATGAACAACAAAGGGAAAGATACAAGGTAAGGTTCATCTCCAAGAGAAGGTCTTGATGATATCCTAGATGGATCTTCCCACAAGGGGGTCTTGATGATATCCCGCAGGATCTTCTCACATGGAGGTCTTGAACTCCATGGGAGTGGTAGTCTCTCTCTCTCAAGAGTAGAGATAGGAGCAAAGTTCACCTAAGAATGAGCTATCATATTTGCTAACCCTAGAAAGGAGGTGGAGGAGGTCTATTTATAGTCTAGTGGGCGAAGGGGTAAGTGAGGGGGCGAATGGGTACATGGGCCTCGGCCCGAAGCGTTGCACGCAGGCAAGGCCCGGATGATCCGGATGGGGGTCCGGATGATCCGGCCGTCGTCCGGATGATCCGGGAGGGGGCCCGGATGATCCAGCTTCAGGAGAAACCTTCGGGTATCCTCAGCATGGTTATCCGGATGATCCGGAGGGGGCGGTCCGGATGTCCGGGCTAGCTTCAGCCGCTGCTCCGTCTTCTTCTCCTTTCTTCCGTCTTCTCTTCCACGCTTCCCTCGCGGATGATGTAGTCGTTCCTTGGCGCTTGCACTCCTCGTCGTCGTCCGTGAAGTTCTGACAATACCTATGCATGCACACGGGGGAAGTGTCAAGTAGTATGCCATCCTCGAAGGGGTCAAGTGAGCACGTGTAAAGGAGATGATTCACCTTTGTGTGTGTGAAGTAGATGTCACACGTGTCACTTGCCAAATGGGCTCTTGACATGGTGATGTCCGTAGGATGCTCCGCATCATCCTCTTCCCCTTGGGAAAGATCCGACCTCGGATCGAAAGCCAAATCACCATGGGAAAGAGATGGCGTTGCCGTGTAGAAGTGGTCGAGCACCAAGTTCTTGTCATCTTGAAGTTCCAAATGGGCACTCTCCAATGTCGCACCGTCTTGTAATTCCTTCAAAAGTAGCAAAGATAACAAGCACTTGGAAAAACAAATGTGGTTGTCGTAAGAGCAAAACCAAGCATTCAAGAGGTGATTCACCCAACAAGTGTTGTTATCAAGCATAGCATATGGTTTGACAAAGAAGTGTGTCATGGCATTTGAGCATATGAATTGAGCACAATCAAGTACATCATGGGAACGAGCATGTAAATGGGAGGTCAAGATGCAAATATATGTGATAATTGAACAAGCATCTACCTCAAGGTTATAGCAAGCATGCATAAAGTGCTCAATGAACGGTCTATGGTAGGCATAAGAGTCATCCACAACACCAAATATAGTTGAATGTCTAAACACATGGGGCAAGTGCAAGACAATCCGAGCATAACGTGCATAGGGTGTAGTGAAGATATTGTGGCACTCAACACAATGAAAAGAGCAATTGTTCAACATGTGTGAGGCAATCAAGTCAAACATGTAATAAGCAAAGGGACATGGCATATGTGAAGAACTAGATGCAACACACAAGGCATATATGTCATGGGGCATGGCAATGTGGTAATGAGAAGTCGAAGCAAGATCGCTAGCATGTGTGCAAAGTGTCATGGAGCAAGCAACACATGAAGTATGATCCACAATATGCATGCTCATGGTTTGGGTGTTCTCGAGATAGAAGGATATCACCTCGAAAGCATGTCCTTGTGCGTTCTTCACAATGCTGAAGTGGTAGGAAATGTGGTGTAGAAGCGAGTCGTGGTCGAATGTATGAGGCTCGCTCTCAAGAGCTCGAATGGTCAACTCATGTGAAGTGGAAGTCGACACAAAGTCCAAGTATCCTACACATGCACACAACAAAACAAAGAGCGTATGCGCATGGTAGATAAACACATCATCCATCATGATGGTTCTCTTCTCTTGCACATAACCATTAGAAGCACAAGTGCATGAATAATATGATGCAACAATGGCGATATTCACGGCACTAGGTATATGGTGCAAAGAGGTAAGGCAAGCATGCTTTACAAGGAATATGTCAAAATCTCCAAACATATGTAAGAATGATATGGGGGCAATCTTAAGAGCAAGACTATAAGCATTGTTGCACTCAATACATGGCAAATTATCTAGCATGAGAGAGGCAACACATGGAGATATATGACACGAAGCAATATGAATCATGTGCAAAGCATATAGATGGTTGTCATCAACCGCATGAGATGAGCAAGTATGACACAAGAGACAATGGTCAAGATATATCATGTGAGAGGCATGAGCATATATGTCATCAACCCAAGAAAGCAAGTAATAGTGGAACATGGGTGATGCAACATAGCAAGCAATCATAGAGATCAAGTCAAGTAAGCTAGTAGTGCGAAGATGCAACATACTAGAAGGAATCATGGCAAACATGTCATTGGTGCAAATAGTGGGCATGAATAATTCACATGTCATAGCACAAGCATGAAAGCAAGATATGAGGACAATAGCATGGGGCACATGATAAACATGGCAATAGCAACAAGGATCTCTACCAAGCATGCAAATACACATAGAAGTAGCATAATGATGAAACATGGGTAGATGCAAGCAAGGGTCACAATTGCATGGCAAAGGCATAGAAGCAAGCATAGCATGCAAAGTGAACACGGTAAAATGAGCATAATGTGACAAGTGGTAAATGGCCCATAGCCGTGTGAGAGCCAAGTGGAAGAGTTGCGCGTAGTCCTTGCGCGAAGGGAACGGTGGTAAGGATAGTCCACGGGATCCCAAGTCATCATTGCTCTCTAGAGCTCGTTTTGTCAACTCGTGGGATTGCGAGGTTGACAAGTATTCATGGGTACCTACACAAAAGAGACACAATCCAAAGAAATTGTGCGCGTGGCAAATGTACACATCATCCATCATGATGTGTATGTGCATGTGTGAGTTAGCACAAGATAAGCATCGCTCAAAGAAATTTGATGCATGGTATAAAAACATGTCATCCATCATGAAAGAATAGTTATTATGTATGACACGATGGGGACACAAATTGAGCAAACAAGTATATGGCACATCAAAAGCATGTTTATTCATGGGGAGCATATGGTGCACACTAGTATTGGGATCATGCAATGAATGGGATGGATCAAATTCTCCTAACATGTATGAGGAAACTATGGGGGTCTCCTCATGAGCAATATCGGAAACATCATATGGATAAAATGGACAACATCCAAAACAATGCATATTCGAAGCTAGGTGGTCATGGCATGGCATATGAGATAAATGATGCAAAGGGAGCATATCAATATTATCACAAGAAAAACAAATGCCAATAACCATGGGCTTGTCATCTATGCCATATGTGCAAATTGGGTTTATTTTAATGGCATATGTATAGTCACTATGAAGAGATTGCAAATAAGACATATGGTTGATCTCATGCATAGCATATGACAAGTCAAGCGGATTATCAAACATGATGTGACCTAAAGAATTGTCACAAGAAATCCTATGTAACATGGCATCACTACTAATAGACTCCACATGAGAATCATCATATTCATCATAAATGGGAAAATCATCACATGGGGAAATCATACTAGTATGAAGCATGGTACTGGGTGGATCAACATCATGCAAGCAATCAATGTCAAGAATGTCCACTAGTGGGACTAGAGCATCACCTTCACCTATGTTACCTTTGTCATTCCACTCAAGTGGTGTAGGTGAGGTGGGAAAGACCAAATGGTGGTCATCATCATCATCTTGATGGAACCATGTGGGTGGTGCATCATAATCCACCATGGCCATCGTCTTGTCCAAAGGGAGGACGAAGTCGTCGAGGATCGGCGCGTCATCATAAATGGGACCTAGCACCAAACGAGAAGACACAATAGAGGTAGAGGTCAAGTTGTTAGAAATGCAAATGGCCTCACGAGACCTATCAACTATCTCACTCTCTCTATGTGGTGGTTCACTCACTCCCTCAAAATAGGTGCACTCAAACTCACGTATGGTGGAGTCACTCATCTCACTCAAGTGGTGGGGGTTGTGGCTCTCCTCACATGGGAATTGTGGTAACTCATCATATATGGGGCTAGTGGTGAAGTCACTCTCACTCTCAATATGGTGGCACAAGTCACTCAAGTCATCATACGTCGTCGTGGTCGAAGGGAAGATCCCATGCTCAACCATCTCGTCGCCGTCGCCGTGGATGAAGGCCGAAGATGGCACATCATCACTCTCCTCCATGACCGAAGGAAAATCTCATGCTCGATCATCTCGTCACCGTCGCCGTAGATGAAGGCCGAAGATGGCACATCATCACTCTCGCCACCAAAGATGGAAGCATCATCCTTGCTCGCCACCTTGTCGCTCGCCTCCAAAGCTTGGTCCTTGAGGGTCTCCGTAGTCGTACTCGTCGCCGCACCATCTTGAAAGAGAGTCGAAGTAGACTCGGCACCATCAATGCCACAAAGAGGGATGGCGGTGAGGTCAAACTTGGGAGCATCGTCTTGGAGCTCGTCGGGCTTGGACATCTTGGTGGTACTAGCCTCATGCTTGTTGTAGAGCTTGGTCGCCGCAAAGTTTGCTTGGGGTGGAGAAGCCTTGGCCTTCATGAGTTCTTGTTCCGCCTTGAGAGCACCAATGTAGTAGTCGTCGATGGACTTGTAGTTCTCGAGGAAGATGGTCTTGGAGATGTCGTTGTGCAATCCCATCATGAAGTGGAACTTCATCGAAATGGGGTCGTCCACGCCGGCTCGTCGCAAGGCAATCATCATCTCCTTGAAGTACTTGTCGATGGACTTGGATCCTTGGGTGGTGTTCTCCAATTGGCGTCGAAGTTGTTCCGTGTAGGTTGGAGGCACAAACTCTCGCCATAAAGCTCTCTTCGTCTTGGGCCAACTCATCTCGTAGCTCTCTGAAGGTGTGTGAAGCCACCATATCGAGGCGTAGTCGTGGAAGTTTCTTGTGGCACACTTCACTTGATCTTCGGGACGAACTTGATGTAGCTTGAGGTAGTCTTCCATCAAACGCCCCCACTCGAGGTACTCCTCGGGTTCTTGAGTCCCATAGAAAGGAATCGCGTTGTCGATGTTGAGGTCGTAGTAGCTCGTGGAAATCGCGGACTTGAGCTTGGGGAGCTTCTCTTGAGCGTAGTCTTGGGGTTCTTGTTGGCGAAGATGCCGTATGTCCGTAGGCGAAGATGCCTTGAAGTCGCTTGGCGAAGATGCCAAGGGAGATGGTGAAGTCATTGAGCGGTTGTTGATGCAGAGCTCTTGACCTTCACGTTCTTGTTGGTGATGGTGTCGATGCCGATGCGATCTTGCCGGAGATGGTAGCTCGGAAGCATGTGCTCTTGAGCGTCTTCTCGAAGATGAGGAAGGTCGCTTGTAGGACTTGATGAGGGCTTTGATCTCCTCCATTTTAGCTTGCATCTTGGCGTCGGAGTTATTGTTCATGGCATTGAACTCGTCGTTGTTGTTGTAGACCGAAGATAAAATGCCTTGCCTATCCATCACAAGACTCGAGTAGAGGTGAGTAGGAAATGAGATAAACAATACCGAGTTACCTTTTCCCAAAGTTGAGGATGTATCCCGTGTCACTCAATGTGAGATGAAAGAATAGTGGAATTGGTATCGGACTTGTTCACTCACACCTATCAAGTAAAGCTTTATGGTAGAGCTCGGTGAGGATAGTGGCACAAAAATTTGATGCAAAATGTTAGCAAGAGTCAATAATGTTGAAAGAGATTCACAAATTCGCAAGTGAAACAAATGGACCAATAGCAAAGAATGGCACACGGAAACACACACACGAATAGATAAATGGGGTCGTGCAACCAAGGGATGAGCACAAAATGTGGAATCCAAGGAAAACACTCGTGTTGCACAACTCAAGAGAGACGCTAGCACGATTGCTCAATAGGCGGATACGACACTTGTGCACAACCTATAAGATGCAAAATGGATAAACTTTCTATCCCAAGTATGCTATGTATGTATGGTTCCCGGTGTTTCTCTCAAGATGATCCAAGATGATCGGATATGACAATCTTAAATGCAATGTGGTATGATGCTATGGCACTTGCTTACAAGCTTCTTTGCTCTCTCTCTTTTGCTTAAAAGCTTTATTTCTTTTTTTTCTATGGCCACTTTTGCACAATGCACAAACCAAGATAGCAATTGTATATATGCGGGAACAAACTTGAGACACAATGGATGATATGATACCAAGATGATATGGTATGTATGTAATGGAAGGTATGATCACTAATGTGCACAAGTAACGTTGCCGGCAATACTCAAATGGCTAGTCTCGATAGGCAAGTAACGCAAAATGGGCTAGGGGTTAACAATGCAATTGCAAGGGAATATACAAAGGTGTCGTCGAGGTTACCGTCCTTTGCGATGATGAGTGGCGGTGTTCTTGGTGTAGATACCAAGATGATCTCGTCCCTAAGTAGCCGAAACACCTTAGGAAACGGAAAAACCACAAACTCAAAATCTCAAATGACAAATGTCAAATGGTGGTAGCGGAAAGCGGTGGCGGTGTTGCACTAGGCAATTCGGAAGTGGAATGATGGGCTATACACGTGTCGGAGTTGAAGTTGCCGTCCCTAAGTAGTCGAAACACCTTAGGAGACACAAGCCACAACTCAAACAAGCTCAAACAAAATTGGGTTAAGTTTGGTTGTCGGAAGTGTATGGTGGGAATGTTATGTGGAGGTGGTGGTGGTGGTTGATGAATAAGCAATCGTCCCTAAGTAGCCGAAAGACCTTAGGAGACTCAAGTCACTACTCAAACAACCTCAAATGCTATGGGGAACAAAATGGGTTAGGTTGCGGAAGTCGGTGGTGGCTATGCGGATGATATGGTGGATGGCCTAGGCAAACTTGCCAAATTTTCAAAACTTTGATGGAGTCAAATGATGTTGGTGGTATTTTTGTTGGATGGGGGATGTCAATAGCTTCAAAACGAGCTAAAGAACGTTAAAATCGGACTCCGGATGAATTAGTTATGACCAAAACAAAATTTCAGTCGTGTCAGTTTCAGAGTTAACCGGACATCCGGGAGGGGGTCCAGCTCATCCGGGCTATGTCCGGATGATCCGGGAGTACATCCGGATGATCCGGGTTCGTCAGCTCCGGTTCGGGAATTCGGGCGCGTGGGTTATCCGGACGTCCGGGAGAGGGTCCAGCTGATCCAGGAGGTGTCCGGATGATCCGGGAGAAGGTCTGGATGATCTGGGCAGGTCAAACTGCTCGGGATTTCCTCTCGGGGACGAATTTTTGGGCGGAATTTGGGGATTTTGGGGTCAAAATTGACGAGATTTCGTGGGTGGAAGGTGGGGAAACTTGGGGAGATGCTAGATCCACTTGAAACCAAGCAAATCCATGGATCAAAATCAACAAAACATCATCAAACCAACAAATCACAAAAAAAATTTGGGGCTATTTTTGGTGGGGATTTTCGGATTTAGGACGAAATCAAGCAAAAGAAGGCTAGAAAACGGTGGGAGGGACTCCAAATACGTGATAAACGTGGCTCATGATACCATATGATGTAGGGTGGAACCCTATAGCGACGATCTTTCACGTTTGGAGTTGGATCCCTCGAAGAACACGATGAACACGGGGAAGAACGAGGAGAAATCACAAGGGGAAACACTCAAGAACAAGTCCAAATCACACATCCACAAGACAATCAAACACACAAGATCACAAGGTACATGAACAACAAAGGGAAAGATACAAGGTAAGGTTCATCTCCAAGAGGAGGTCTTGATGATATCCTAGATGGATCTTCCCACAAGGGGGTCTTGATGATATCCCGCAGGATCTTCTCACATGGAGGTCTTGAACTCCATGGGAGTGGTAGTCTCTCTCTCTCAAGAGTAGAGGTAGGAGCAAAGTTCACCTAAGAATGAGCTATCATATTTGCTAACCCTAGAAAGGAGGTGGAGGAGGTCTATTTATAGTCTAGTGGGCGAAGGGGTAAGTGAGGGGGCGAATGGGTACATGGGCCTCGGCCCAAAGCGTTGCACGCAGGCAAGGCCCGGATGATCCGGATGGGGGTCCAGATGATCTGGCCGTCGTCCGGATGATCCGAGAGGGGGCCCGGATGATCCGGCTTCAGGAGAAACCTTCGGGTATCCTCAGCGCGGTTATCCGGATGATCCGGAGGGGGGCCCGGATGATCCGGCTGGGTCCGGATGACCCGGACGGCGGTCCGGATGTCCGTGCTAGCTTCAGCCGCTGCTCCGTCTTCTTCTCCTTTCTTCCGTCTTCTCTTCCACGCTTCCCTAGCGGATGGTGTAGTCGTTCCTTGGCGCTTGCACTCCTCGTCGTCGTCCGTGAAGTTCCGGCAATACCTATGCATGCACACGGGAGAAGTGTCAAGTAGTATGCCATCCTCGAAGGGGTTAAGTGAGCACGTGTAAAGGAGATGATTCACCTTTGTGTGTGTGAAGTAGATGTCGCACGTGTCACTTTCCAAATGGGCTCTTGACATGGTGATGTCCGTAGGATGCTCCGCATCAATTGGGAGTGGCTCAGACGTACTGACTCTAGCCGACCATGGCATGGGCTCCCGATGGCGAGCGACCCTCGGGTGCAGAGGGTGTTTGACAGCCTTGTGCATTGGAAACTTGGTGATGGCAATAAGGTGTTATTTTGGAAAGATAGATGGATGGATGGTGGAACTGCTAAGGAGATTGCTCCGGGCATATGGAGCAAGGTTCGCACTCAAACGGTGAACAAGCGGACAGTGTATGATGGACTGATGAACCAGCGCTGGGTCGCGGATGTCTCAGGAGAACTTAACACCGATGATCTAGTCCAGTTAATCAAGCTTTGGGAGATTGCTATTGCAACACATCTTGACCCTACCCAAAGAGACGAGGCGATATGGCCCTGGAACTCCAAGCAAGTCTATACCTCGGCCTCAGCTTATCAGATGTTATTTAAAGGTGCAATCAGTGTGGCCTACGCGCGCTGGATTTGGAAATGCTGGGCACCCCTCACCTGCAAATTCTTCTTGTGGCTTGCAATACAACATAGAATTTGGACTTCGGACCGGAGGCTTCGGCATGGTTTACAGGATGACCCCTCCGCCTACTATCTTTGTGATCAGGAGGAAGACAATGTGGAACATCTTCTCATCCAATGCGTCTACTCACGGCAGGTATGGCACATGATCTTGTCCAGCGTAAGGATTGCGCCAACCCTAGCGCCGGTGGTGAATGATAACTTGGAATCGTGGTGGGGTAGCACCCGTAAGCTGATTCGCAAGGAGACTCGTAGAGCTTTTGATAGCCTGGTGATTTTGGTGTGTTGGCATTTATGGAAGCAATGAAATGCTCGAGTCTTCCATCCAGCGACTCCATCTATTACCGCCTCTGAATTAGTATCTAGAATTCTTGATGAGCTGCGCATGTGGGCGACAACGGGTGGGTGGGGAGTTGACATCATTGTGTGAGGAGTTAGCATAGTGTGTGGAGTTGGAGTTGGCCATGGCCTCAGTCGGCTTGTGACTGGTGGCTATACTTGTAACACTCTTGTACATTTCTTTCTTTCACCCTTCTATAAAGCTAACGTACGCAATTTGCGTACTCTCGAAAAAAGATGTCCACCCCGGTCCCCGTTCGTGAACAATTCTGCTGCCCTCGAGAGTCAGTCTTGGACTGCTTCCTCTATGCAGTCATGCCACTCCTTTACACGATCCTTGGATCCTTGGATCAAGCAGTAGCGACCAATTCTTTCACAGTAATGTAGCTAGGCAATTGTTTCATGCGTCCACGGGTGTTCAACCCACCCAATGGACTTCCACAATTGCTCGGGAGATTAAATAACTCCGTCTGAGAAAATGAAGCCTCGCCTCATACCGCATACTACCATTGACTATACAGTACTTCCTCTGTAAAAATATATAAGAGTATTTATAGATAACTAAAATAATGATCTAAACGCTTTTATATTTATTTACAGAGAAAGTACGTATTACTATATTCTGTTGTATACTGTGTACCATGTTGCCTGTTGTTCTACTGATATGTAGCCTAGCCACCATCCATGAGAGGGGATGGCTCTCACAGTCCACGTGGGCTGTGGCAGACCGAGCATTCTGGTTAATATCCTACTCCTTCCGTTCCAGAATATATGGTGTATTGGTTTCCGTGCAAGCCAATCATTTGAATGTTTGATCAAGATTATAGAATAAAATAAAAACATCTGTATCGAATGATACTCCCTCCGTCTAGGTGAGTAAGTCATCTTATGTTGTGCACCGTGACCAAGGAGGAGGGAAAAACGAGAGACTTTAATGTTTATTTGCTAATTAATAGCATTGTATGTAATGAACTAACCACTGCATGTCGTGTTTGCTAGTCTCAAGTCATTAAAAACATGCACACCCCTCATCTTTCATTGGTTGATATGTCAAAAAACAAGAAACGAGGTAGAAGTTAATGTACCGCGCCTAAGTGTTTTGGGATTATTTGGTTTTCATAAGATGACTTACACACCTAAACGGAGGGAGTATAAATTTCATATTGCAAGTATTACGCTACCAGATAGGTATATCTACTCCTACTGCATCGATGGCGACACTCGTGATTCCTCCGAGCAGCGGTATATATTAGCACACGAAAACAACCGCATTTGGCAGTACGAGCAAGAGAATTCGATTCAGCAAGCATCTCTCTCCATCGCAGAGACGAAGAGAAGAGGTAACCAATTTGGCCGTTCCGACCAAAGCGCCGCCCCTGTATCGTCGTCACGCACGTCTCGCGCTTTTGCATGCTTTCCGTGTGGAAACCGGTGCGATCCCGAGAAAAATAATGGCATGGATCATGGATGGATGCTGTCAAAAAAGATGACACAGGCTGCACGCGACGCGATCGATCGCAGAGGAACGCGTGCGCACGTGCGTGTAACGGTGTAATAAAAGTCGTGTAGCAGCAAACGGGACAGGCGCGCATCGTAGGAGGGCAGCGTCGTAATTTCGTCGTCGTCGGAGACGCCGGGCCCGGCGGCGGCCGGGTCGCCTGTCAGGCTGTCACGGACGTCTTGTCTTACGTGCACCACGTATGCGCTCGCGGGGCCCACCGCCGTCGCGTCGAAGGCGGCACCATGGACCGCCGGATGCGCGCGCCCACCTGATCTTCTGCGCGTCGCCTTTCCTCCCTCGCTTTCGTCTCCCTCCACCAGTTGCCTGCCTGGGTTCATCTTCTTCGCCGCTGGAATGATGCTGGGATCCGGCGAGAGATCAGCATTGAGCACAGTGCTAAAGGCGCTTTGCCGATACACCACCACCACAACAGATCGAGTACGAGCATCGCTTCCGCCTCCTAGACTGTTGAGCAGTGCAGGTGGTCGCCCGAGGTTTACGGTTCCAAATTTTACTCGACCACGATCGAGCCGAGTCGACGACGATTCTCCCGGCGGTAGAGACATGCCGGCGTGGTGCGTGCACGCGCAATACGGGGCCGGATCCAGATATTCCGTGTGGCCGGCGTGGGAAGCACCTCCCCAGGGAATAGTATTCACCCTCTCCGCGGTCAGTGGACCACCGGGAAAGGCGAGGCACAGCCCAAAGCGATTCTACTGAAAGCGGCTTGGCGTCTCTGCGTACGTGTTCGTCACTCCTTTCCGTGTACCCGGACCCAGGAAAAGGCAGTGATATTGTTTTCTCGTTCCAAAGCTACACTGCACGTCCTGCGCGGTCGATATTTTTCCTTCTTCGTCCAGTCTCTCCGATGCTCAGCAACACAAAGATCACGCCTGTGCAGGCAAGATATCAATCGCGTGTGATGCATCCGGAAAGATATTTGATCCCACTTCTGTATCTAATAAATCTACGTACAACCTGAGCCGGGCGTTGTTGTTAGAGGTGTACGCACCTAAGCACTCCCCTGCCCGGAAGATGTTCATAGAAATGGGATGTTAGTGTGTTCATCATACACAGTGACGGAGACAGGATTCGAGTATTTGGGGGGGGGGGGGGGGGGCGAGTACATATATTGATCTAATCTCGTTGATAATTACTAGTTGCTTCTACTAAAATTGTTGATCATTTGGGGGGGGGGGGGGGGGTGCAGGCCCCTGCTCGTCCCCCCGGCTCCGCCCCTGATCATACAGATGAGTGTATGTGTGTGTACGTGAGCATGTGCGATTGCACTGTGTTTTAAACACGGACCTAGGTAAACCTCCTGAGCTATTTGTATCGCATCCCTTGGCTCCATTTATATTCATGGATGTTAAGTTAACGCCTGCGTTGTTTCCAAAGGAAAAGAAAATAGAGGAATGGCTTAAAGTACCATAGACGGCTAAGCTTTTCACCATGGATTCGTTGTGCCGTCCTTTTCCCTCTTTTAGCATCAGGTGTAACTAATTCTTCCATCTTTTAACTTTTATGAACTTATTAGCACCATGGATGGACAATGATTAAGGATACTCTAGCTCTCCACGCTATCTTGGAAGATCTGATAGAACCATAACTAATTCTTCCATCTTTTAACTTACTACCCGGCACTATGGATGGAAGATCAGATAAAAAACATACAACTAATTCTTCCATCTCTAAACTTCTACTCCCTTCGTTCCAAATTACTCGTTGTGGTTTTAGTTACCGTAAAAATTTGAACTAAAACCACGACAAGTAATTTGAAACGGAGGGAGTAGTACTTAGAACCATGAATGGATGTGGATGCTCGAAGAGCATCTTCAATAGCTCCCGTAAAAATCATTTTACTGCATGTCTGTATAATTAAGAGCATCTTGCTTCTCCAAAAAGGTATTATTTCTAACCGATTCTCTAAACCTAACAGAGTAAAAAAGAATTCGACACAAATTTGGTGCAAACTAGTAAATCAATCTTGAATTCTTGATTCAAAATATTTTACATATATTAAATAGAATTTAGACTAAATTGCCTTAAAACTTACTAAAACTACTCCCTATCGCTCTCGTTCTCGATCCTATCACAGTTCGATTTGGTAAGCCCTCCGATGAGAGACCATGGCCCCTGTCGTCGGCATCGCCCTCATCAATGCCAGAGTCGCTGGAGAGATCGATAGACTCCGTCGTGTCGGTCCTACTCATACAGTTGGCGCTCCACCTCGACGTGCTCCGGGTAGAGGCGACGAAGTTCCGCCATGGAGGCCTCGCCGGCTTGCTCCGCCTCGAGGCGCTCACGGGCCACCCGTTATCCCCGCATCCCTTGTGTGTTGGACACTAGCGGGTCGACAGGCTCCAACCACGGCAGGTCTCAGTACTCCTCGTGGTGGCATGGATGCATGATGGGGATGGGCAGCAAGGAGCGGTTGATCCGACCATTATCGGCGGCGGGCCGGCGCCGATGTGGATGTGGGTGAGGGTGGGTGCGCACGTGGCGGGGATTGTGGATGGAAGAGGATCGGAGGCCCAATGGGGTGGAGAATTTTTACTCCGCGAGCTATCGGTCGAGTATATTTAATAGTCCCGGTCGCTATGGATTAAAAAATTTCCTCCACTAATGTTTTTTGGGGGGTTTGGTTAGTTCCCGGTTAGAGGACGAAACCATATTTATCATCCTCTAACGCTTTATTGGGGATCGATTAGAGATGCCCTTTGGGGAAGTTGTTTGATACTTTTCTCAGTTCTAGTAAACTTCTTTCTCTAAAATGATTTTTTCCCTATTTTACATTCAAAAATCATACGAATGACACATGCATGTGTATAACATCATAATAATTCAAACAATGTTATATCAAACACACATTCTTGATAATTATTTCAAATCTATGATGTATGAAATTTTATCCAAATTAAAAACCAAAAAAACATAATAAATGGTCCAAATCATTGCAAATGGAACATAATACGAAGTTTACTAACCATGAAGCGCCCATAAATGCTCAACGGTGTGGTGACGCGGCCCTGCCAAAACGCGTGGGCGCAACAGCTACCTGGCGTGGCGGCATGGCGGGGAAGCGGCGGCTATCCGAGGGTATCCTTTCGTGAGCCCACCGTATTATATGAGAACGGTCATTTTGCCGTGAACGTGACAAAAGTTTGAGGAAATATACAGAATCTCTACTATCTAAAAGAAACGTAGTGTCCCGTTTCCCCTCTTACGTTTCCCCACTTCGTCCAACCTCTCGTACTACCCCCTAACCCCTTGATTTTCTTTCCCCCGTCCCAGTCCCACCTCTCCTACGATCCACCCACTCACCCCCCGACAAACAAGATGCAATCAATGGCATAAGGTAACCAAAGACGCAATCAATCACATAAGGTAACCAGAGGCAATCATTTCAAACGCAATCATTTCACATAAGGTAACCAGACACAATTAATTCAAACGCAATCAATTCATGCATGGCAATCAATTCATTCAATCACCTTCCTTCTTTCAAACAAACGGTGATCAATCTCTCCTTCCTTCTTTCATTGAAACCGTGATCAGTATTCTTCCTTCTTTGACTATCACCATGGTTTACCTTGCGCCAATGATAATCCACTGCGGAGGTCGTCGCCATGTGGAAGACCAGGAGCGACGGGGGCAGCACTCACGATGACAGTGGAGGAGAAAGGGTGGTGAGGTCGTCGCGGTGGAATTGGAGGGTGTCGGTGTCAAAACCGGCGGATCTCGGGTAGGGGGTCCCGAACTGTGCGTCTAGGCGGATGGTAACAGGAGACAAGGGACACGATGTTTTTATCCAGGTTCGGGCCCTCTCGGTGGAGGTAAAACCCTACTCCTGCTTGATTAATATTGATGATATGGGTAGTACAAGAGTAGATCTACCACGAGATCAGAGAGGCTAAACCCTAGAATCTAGCCTATGGTATGATTGTTGTTCGTCCTATAAACTAAAACCCTCCGGTTTATATAGACACCGGAGAGGGCTAGGGTTACACAGAGTCGGTTACAATGGTAGGAGATCTACATATTCGTATCGCCAAGCTTGCCTTCCACGCCAAGGAAAGTCCCATCCAGACACGGGACGAAGTCTTCAATCTTGTATCTTCATAGTCTTGGAGTCCGGCCAAAGATAATAGTTCGGCTATCCGGACACCCCCTAGTCCAGGACTCCCTCAGTAGCCCCCGAACCAGACTTCAATGACGATGAGTCCGGCGCGTAGATTGTCTTCGGCATTGCGAGGCGGGTTCTTCTCCAAATTCCATGTACTTGTCGAATAGTGTCCGGCTTCTTATAAATGCTGCGCTCCTTGGCTTCCACGCCCAATAATGGCCATCTTCCACGTGTCGAACGAATGCGAAAAGCCAGGGTATTTTTACACTTTCCCCCCTAGCTGCGCAAATGAGCTGCCTATAAAAAGAGACGAGGATCTAGATCCGAATCACACCATCCTCCTTCCGCGAGTATTCATCGGAGCGCCTCTGACAAAAATCCATTCCATCATGGACAGTCGACGCGGCTCCTCCTCTCGCGCTCCCAGCCCTCAGCCTGCAGATTGGGAGAGATGCTCAGTCCCGCACAGTGAGTTAGTGACGCTCCAAGCCAAGGGATTTCTTCCCCCAGCCTTTATGGTTCCGGTTCGAGACGGACTCGCCACCTACAAGGGCGGAAAGCAGGCGGAGAGCATCCCCAATCCCTCCAAAGGAGAGCGGGTATGCTTTTTCTCTTATCTAATAAGAGGACTCGGATTTCCAATACATCCGTTTTTCCGGGGGCTCCTGGAGTTCTATGGCCTCTAGCTGCACCATCTTACGCCTGCCTCCATTCTGCACATCGCGGGCTTCGTGGCCCTTTGCGAGCTGTTCTTGGGCGTCGAGGCTCATTTTGTGTTTTGGAAGAGATTATTCTGCCTCGTACCCCGTTCTCATGAGGGGTCAATATATCAAGTGGGCGGAGCCGAATTATGGCGCATCGCCGGGACTGGATATCTATCCGGAACCCCGAAGAAGGCGTCCAAAGACTGGCCTTCGGAATGGTTTTATATAGAAGACGCCCCGCTACCGGATCCAGTTCGGATCGGCCTCCCGGAGTTCAGTAATGCTCCTCTGAAGAAACTCCTAAGTTGGCGTCCGCGGAGCCCTCAACGGGGGAATGACAGGGACGTCCTGTACCTGATGGGCCGAATAAGATTATTGGCTCATTCCGGATTGACCATGATTGGGGTCATGGCCACATGCATTATGCGGGGGGTGCAGCCGCTCCAGTATAGGGGCCACCCCATGTGGGATTTCAACGGGGAGGATGATGCCACCCGCCATGGCCGTAAGGGGCTGGGATCGGTTGCCGATCTGGTGAAGATCTTCTCCGCCCTGTACAAAGGGGAAAGGAGGATTTTCTCCGTGTCAGTCCACTGAACGGGTTTTCTATGAACAATCCTCGAAGTTGGGTAAGCGGACATTTCTTTTTGCCTATCCGATCCACATTCCCATGGTTAAGTATCTCATTTTGTGACTTCGACGCAGAAACTGCGCCGGGCTGTAGAGGATATACACAGCCCGCCTCCACAACCCGAGGATCCGGAACGGTCCCTCGATCCGGCCTTCGAGGAGGATTCGGACATAAAGGTGGAGCTGATCGATGGGGTGTTCCACCAACTTAGCATCGACAATGCTTTGGTCACCATTACGGCCGACTTCCCCAGAATATTTCCAGCTTCCCAGGTAACTGTGACCGAAGTCCTGATACCATGGCCCATCCGTGCTTATTTCTGATCACCGCATAACAATGGTGTTCCGCAGGAGGTGCCTTTGAGGCGGGAAGCCGAGCCCGCGACGGCTGGTCAACAAGGGGTAGCTCGGCCCAGCAGGCGGAAAAGAAGTGCGGTGCGGATCGAGACGTCACCGCAACAGTATGGCACGCCATCGTGTTCCAAGGAAAGATACCTGGAAGGCATACTAATGCTCGTGATTTTTTCAGGAGAAAGAGCGCTCGCCGGACTATGTCCGGAGAGGTTGCCAATCGAGCCTCCGCCAGCCAGGCTCCAACGCCAGGTCCGGAGGGGGGAGGCGAACACAAGGCGCGCGTCGGATGCTCCTCCAATGGAGGATGCCGACAGGTTGTTCGCCACCAGATCTGAGGTGGAGAGTGCCATGAATCACAGGCGCCACCGGACAATCCTTCGTGACGCATGTTTCTCCCAAGAGGCATTGAATGCCTTTAATTCGGGAGATGCACACCTCCATGCCGCTCAAGATGGTCTAGCCAGAGCCACAAAGCAGTATGTGAAAGACATATGGGTGAGAAATTTTGACAGTTATATATGCTAGTAGCCCCCGAGACTTAAAATAGTTAGAATAACTGATTTAAGGGTCATTTGTTATGCAGGATCTTACGGAAAAGAATACCCACCTGTCCCAGGAGCTTCAAGAGTGCAAGGCCCAACTTGAGGCCGCACTAGCCGCCACAGGGGGAGCCACAGAGACCCCCTCCGGTAATATATACTTCGAAAGATAAGTAGTTTGTAAAGTGCGGCGTGTGTATAATTCTGACAATAATATTGCAGATGGCGCCGGACTAGATCCGGACAGGCAATAGCTACTACGCCAGCTAAAGGCTGGCGAGAAGGTGATTACAAGGGTGCGGCAAGAGAAAAATAACATCCAAGATGCCAACACCCAGCTGCGCGAGGAACTAAAAGATGTTCGGGCCCAGCTGTCTGACTCCGTGAAGGAGAATCAGCGGCTTCGTCACGGCATTTATAGTAAGTGCTTGAGCGAACTTTTGAAAAGAAGAGTTCGGCGAGGAAGTCGATTAACAGAAATATGTCTGTAGGTATGCTCACAGGTCGTCCTGCAGAGGAAATGCCCGATTCAACGGGTGACCTACTTCCCGAGCTGCTGCAACTGCATGAACGAGTTCGGCAGGTGTTGAGCGACGTCGCCCAGGCCTTGTGGCCATCCATCCCCCTACCCGAAGGTCTTGGAGAGTTTGCAGAGAAGCTTCAGGGAGCACGGCGATGCTTCCGGCTATGGAAGATATCGGCCTGCCGTCAAGGCGCCAGGGAGGCCTGGGCCATGGTGAAGACACGGTACACGAAGGCTGACCCAAACCACATGGCCGAGGTCGGACCTGTGGGGCCCGATGGGAAGGAGATCCCTGTGAGCTTAGTGTACGGCCAAGTAGAGTTGGCCGCAAAGTATTCCCAGCGGGACTCTAAACTAGACAGCCTATTGGATGGTATTGAAGAGGAATACAATCAGTCAGTTTGACTATGTAATTTAAAATGACATGTAAAATGCCTTCTAGCCGGATTGTAGATCGTTTGTCGTAGCGGACCTTTTCGCTTCAACCTCGGGACCCGACAGTCCGGAGTGTGTCCGAATACCCTCGCGGTTATAAAAAACCGGGGCATGCATGGAGACTAGGCATAGGGGTCATTAGTGCTTTATCAGACAAGTGCCCAACTAGTTATGTTATATTACATGGTTAGTAAGAAACATCTTCCAGGGAGAATAGTTCTGTTAGGGGTTCCTTTCCCTGGGAGGCATGCCCTAAAGTGCATGTCCGGACTGCGAAAAAAGCAGGAAAACATCTGGGGGCAGATAAATAAATAGGTAAGAAATCATCTTTTAATTCACCGACCGAATATTCCCTTAAGAACGCTAGCTTTCGGCTTCACCCAGTCTGAGGTACACATCTGTTGGAAATATGCCCTAGAGGCAATAATAAAAGTATTATTATATTTCATTGTTCATGATAATTGTCTTTTATTCATGCTATAACTGCATTATCCGGAAATCATAATACACGTGTGAATACATAGACCACAATATGTCCCTAGTGAGCCTCTAGTTGACTAGCTCGTTGATCAACAGATAGTCATGGTTTCCTGGCTATGGACATTGGATGTCGTTGATAACGGGATCACATCATTAGGAGAATGATGTGATGGACAAGACCCAATCCTAAGCATAGCACAAGATCGTGTAGTTCGTTTGCTAGAGCTTTCCAATGTCAAGTATCTCTTCCTTAGACCATGAGATCGTGTAACTCCCGGATACCGTAGGAGTGCTTTGGGTGTATCAAACGTCACAACGTAACTGGGTGATTATAAAGGTGCACTACAGGTATCTCCGAAAGTGTCTGTTGGGTTGACACGGATCGAGACTGGGATTCGTCACTCCGTATGACGGAGAGGTATCTCTGGGCCCACTCGGTAATGCATCATCATAATGAGCTCAAAGTGACCAAGTGGTTGATCACGGGATCATGCATTACGGTACGAGTAAAGTGACTTGCCGGTAACGAGACCGAACAAGGTATTGGGATACCGACGATCGAGTCTCGGGCAAGTAACGTACCGATTGACAAAGGGAATTGTATACGGGGTTTGATCGAATCCTCAACATCGTGGTTCAACCGATGAAATCATCGTGGAACATGCGGGAGCCAACATGGGTATCCAGATCCCGCTGTTGGTTATTGACCGGAGAGTGGTCTCAGTCATGTCTGCATGTCTCCCGAACCCGTAGGGTCTACACACTTAAGGTTCGGTGACGCTAGGGTTATTAGGAAGACTTGTATGTGATTACCGAATGTTGTTCGGAGTCCCGGATGAGATCCCGGACGTCACGAGGAGTTTCGAAATGGTCCGGAGGTGAAGTTTTATATATGGGAAGTTGTCATACGGACACCGGAAAGTTTCGGGGGCTTATCGGTATTGTACCGGGGCCACCGGAGAGGTTCCGGGGGTCCACCGGGAGGGGCCACCCCTCCCGGAGGGCCACATGGGCCGCAAAGGGGAGGGAGCCAGCCCCTGAAGGGCTGGGCGCGCCCCCCATCTTGGGCCCATGCGCCTAGGGTTGGGGGGGGGGGGGGAAACCCTAAGGGGGCCGCCCCCCTTGCTTGGGGGGCAAGTCCCCCCTCCCTGGCCGCCGCCCCCCCGCTAGATCCCATCTAGAGGGGTCGGCCCCCCTTGACCCTTCCCCTATAAATAGAGGGGTGAGGGGAGGGCTGCTGTACACACATCCAAGGCGCAGCGCCTCCCCTCCCCAACACCTCTCCTCCTCCGTTACGTGCTTGCGAAGCCCTGTCGGAGTACTGCTGCACCAACACCACCACGTCGTCGTGCTGCCGTTGGAGCAATCTTCCTCAACCTCTCCTTCCTCCTTGCTGGATCAAGACGGAGGAGACGTCGTCTGTCCCGTACGTGTGCTGAACGCGGAGGTGCTGTCCGTTCAGCACTTGGACATCGGTGATCTGAATCACGTCGAGTACGACTCCATCATCACCATCCCCTTGAACGCTTCCGTACACGATCTACAAGTGGTATGTAGATGCAAACTCACTCCCTTGACTCGTTGCTTAGATGAACTCATAGATGGATCTTGGTGAAACCATAGGAAATTTTTTAATTTTCTGCAACGTTCCCCAACAGTGGCATCATGAGCTAGGTCTATGCGTAGTTCTCTAATGCACGAGTAGAACACAATTTTGTTGTGGGCGTGGATCTTGTCAACTTGCTTGCTACTACTAGTCTTTTCTTGCTTCAGCGGTATTGTGTGATGAAGCGGCCCGGACCAACCTTACACGTACGCTTACGTGAGACCGGTTCCATCGACTGACATGCAGTAGTTGCATAAGGTGGCTGGCGGGTGTCTGTCTCTCCCACTTTAGTTGGAGCGGATTCGATGAAAAGGGTCCTTATGAAGGGTAAATAGAAGTTGACAAAATCATGTTGTGGTTATTCGTAGGTAAGAAAACGTTCTTGCTAGAACCCAATTGCAGCCACGTAAAAGATGCAACAACAATTAGAGGACGTCTAACTTGTTTTTGCAGCGATTGTTCATGTGATGTGATATGGCCAGAAGTTGTGATGAATGATGATTGATATATTGTGATGTATGAGATCATGTTATTGTAATAGGATTCACGACTTGCATGTCGATGAGTATGACAACCGGCAGGCGCCATAGGAGTTGTCTTTATTTTTTGTATGACCTGCGTGTCATTGAAGAACGCCATGTAAATTACTTTACTTTATTGCTAAACGTGTTAGCCATAGAAGTAGAAGTAGTCGTTGGCATGACAACTTCATGAAGACACGATGATGGAGATCATGATGATGGAGATCATGGTGTCATGCCGGTGACAAGATGATCATGGAGCCCCGAAGATGGAGATCAATGGAGCTATATGATATTGGCCATATCATGTCACTACTATATAATTGCATGTGATGTTTATTATGTTTATGCATCTTGTTTACTTAGAACGACGGTAGTAAATAAGATGATCCCTTACAACAATTTCAAGAAGTGTTCTCCCCTAACTGTGCACCGTTGCTATAGTTCATCGTTTCGAAGCACCACGTGATGATCGGGTGTGATAGATCCTTACGTTCACATACAACGGGTGTAAGACAGTTTTACACATGCAAAACACTTAGGGTTAACTTGACGAGCCTAGCATGTACATACATGGCCTCGGAACACGGAGACCGAAAGGTCGAACACGAGTCGTATGGAAGATACGATCAACATGAAGATGTTCACCGACGATGACTAGTCCGTCTCATGTGATGATCGGACACGGCCTAGTCGACTCGGATCATGTAACACTTAGATGACTAGAGGGATGTCAAATCTAAGTGGGAGTTCATTGAATAATTTGATTAGATGAACTTAATTATCATGAACTTAGTCTAAAACCTTTGCAAATATGTCTTGTAGATCAAATGGCCAACGCTCATGTCAACATGAACTTCAACGCGTTCCTAGAGAAAACCAAGCTGAAAGATGATGGAAGCAACTATACGGACTGGGTCCGGAACCTGAGGATCATCCTCCTAGCTGCCAGGAAACAATATGTCCTAGAAGGACCACTAGGTGACGCTCCCGTCCCAGAGAACCAAGACGTTATGAACGCTTGGCAGTCTCGTGCTGATGATTACTCCCTCGTTCAGTGCGGCATGCTTTACAGCTTAGAACCGGGGCTCCAAAAGCGTTTTGAGCATCACGGAGCATATGAGATGTTCGAAGAGCTGAAGCTAGTTTTCCAAGCTCATGCCCGGGTCGAGAGATATGATGTCTCCGACAAGTTCTATAGTTGTAAGATGGAGGAAAATAGTTCTGTCAGTGAGCACATACTCAAGATGTCTGGGTTGCACAACCGTATGACCCAGCTGAACATTAACCTCCCAGATGAGGCGGTCATTGACAGAATCCTCCAGTCGCTCCCACCAAGCTACAAGAGCTTTGTGATGAACTATAACATGCAGGGGATGGTGAAGACCATTCCTGAAGTGTTCTCAATGCTGAAGTCAGCAGAGGCTGAAATCAAGAAAGAACATCAAGTGTTGATGGTCAATAAGACCACTAAGTTCAAGAAGGGCAAGGGCAAGAAGAACTTCAAGAAGGACGGCAAGGATATTGCCGCGCCCGGTAAGCCAGTTACCGGGAAGAAGTCATAGAATGGACCCAAGCCTGAGACTGAGTGCTTTTATTGCAAGGGGAAGGGTCACTAGAAGCGGAACTGCCCCAAATACTTAGCGGATAAGAAGGTCGGCAACATCAAAGGTATATTTGATATACATGTAATTGATGTGTACCTTACCAGTACTCATAGTAACTCCTGGGTATTTGATACCGGTGCCGTTGCTCATATTTGTAACTCGCAGCAGGAGCTGCGGAATAAACGGAGACTGGCGAAGGACGAGGTGACGATGCGCGTCGGGAATGGTTCCAGGGTCGATGTGATCGCCGTCGGCACGCTGCCTCTACATTTACCTACGGGATTAGTTTTGAACCTTAATAATTATTATTTAGTGCCAAGTTTGAGCATGAAGATTGTATCAGGATCTCGTTTAATACGAGATGGCTACTCATTTAAATCCGAGAATAATGGTTGTTCTATTTATATGAGAGATATGTTTTATGGTCATGCTCCGATGGTCAATGGTTTATTCTTAATGAATCTCGAGCATAATATTACACATATTCATAGTGTGAATGCCAAAAGATGTAAAGTTGATAACGATAGTCCCACATACTTGTGGCACTGCCGCCTTGGTCACATTGGTGTCAAGCGCATGAAGAAGCTCCATGCTGATGGACTTTTAGAGTCTCTTGATTATGAATCATTTGACACATGCGAACCGTGCCTCATGGGCAAAATGACAAAGACTCCGTTCTCCGGAACAATGGAGCGAGCAACCAACTTGTTGGAAATCATACATACCGATGTGTGCGGTCCAATGAGCGTTGAGGCTCGCGGAGGATATCGTTATGTTCTCACTCTCACTGATGACTTGAGTAGATATGGGTATGTCTACTTAATGAAACACAAGTCTGAGACCTTTGAAAAGTTCAAGGAATTTCAGAATGAGGTAGAGAATCAACGTGACCGAAAAATAAAGTTCCTACGATCAGATCGTGGAGGAGAATATTTAAGTCACAAAGTTGGCACACACTTAAGGAAATGTGGAATCGTTTCACAACTCACGCCGCCTGGAACACCTCAGTGTAACGGTGTGTCCGAATGTCGTAATCGCACTCTATTGGATATGGTGCGGTCTATGATGTCTCTTACCGATTTACCGCTCTCATTTTGGGGATACGCTCTAGAGACAGCTACATTCACTTTAAATAGGGCACCGTCTAAATCCGTTGAGACGACACCGTATGAATTATGGTTTGGGAAGAAACCTAAGCTGTCGTTTCTAAAAGTTTGGGGATGCGATGCTTATGTCAAGAAACTTCAACCTGAAAAGCTCGAACCCAAGTCGGAAAAATGTGTCTTCATAGGATACCCTAAGGAAACCGTTGGGTATACCTTCTACTTAAGATCCGAGGGCAAGATCTTTGTTGCCAAGAACGGATGCTTTCTGGAAAAAGATTTTGTCTCGAAAGAAGTAAGTGGGAGGAAACTAGAACTCGATGAAGTACTACCTCTCGAACGGGAAAGTGGTGCAACTCAGGAAAATGTTCCTGTGATGCCTACACCAACTGAAGAGGAAAATAATGATGATGATCAAGGTACTTCGGATCAAGTTGCTACTGAACTTCATAGGTCCACAAGGACACGTTCCTCACCAGAGTGGTACATCAACCCTGTACTGGAAATCATGTTGTTAGACAACGGTGAACCTTCGAACTATGAAGAAGCGATGGCAGGACCAGATTCCAACAAATGGCTTGAAGCCATGAAATCCGAGATAGAATCCATGTATGAAAACAAAGTATGGACTTTGACAGACTTGCCCGATGATCGGCGAGCGATAGAAAACAAATGGATTTTTAAGAAGAAGACGGACGCGAATGGTAATGTTACCATTTATAAAGCTCGACTTGTCGCTAAGGGTTATCGACAAGTTCAAGGGATTGACTACGACGAGACATTCTCTCCCGTAGCGAAGCTGAAGTCCGTCCGAATCATGTTAGCAATTGCCGCATACTATGATTATGAGATATGGCAGATGGACGTCAAAACGGCATTCCTTAACGGACATCTTAAGGAAGAGCTGTATACGATACAGCCGGAAGGTTTTGTCGATCCTAAGAACGCTAACAAAGTATGCAAGCTCCAGCGATCTATTTATGGACTGGTGCAAGCATCTCGGAGTTGGAACATTTGCTTTGATGAGATGATCAAAGCGTTTGGGTTTATGCAGACTTATGGAGAAGCCCGCGTTTACAAGAAAGTGAGTGGGAGCTCTGTAGCATTTCTCATATTATATGTAGATGACATACTTTTGATGGGAAATGATATAGAACTTCTGGACAGCATTAAGGCCTACTTGAATAAGTGTTTTTCAATGAAGGACCTTGGAGAAGCTGCTTATATATTAGGCATCAAGATCTATAGAGATAGATCGAGACGCCTCATAGGTGTTTCACAAAGCACATACCTTGATAAGATTTTGAAGAAGTTCAAAATGGATCAGTCCAAGAAGGGGTTCTTGCCTATGTTACAAGGTGTGAGATTGAGCTCGGCTCAGTCCCCGACCACGGCAAAAGATAAAGAAGAGATGAGTGTCATCCCCTATGCTTCAGCCATAGGATCTATTATGTATGCCATGCTGTGTACTAGACCTAATGTAAACCTTGCCGTAAGTTTGGTAGCAAGGTACCAAAGTAATCCCGGCAAGGAACACTGGACAGCGGTCAAGAATATCCTGAAGTACCTGAAAAGGACAAAGGACATGTTTCTCGTTTATGGAGGTGACGAAGAGCTCGTCGTAAAGGGTTACGTCGACGCTAGCTTCGACACAGATCTGGATGACTCTAAGTCACAAACCGGATACGTGTATATGTTGAATGGTGGAGCAGTAAGCTGGTGCAGTTGCAAGCAGAGCGTCGTGGCGGGATCTACATGTGAAGCGGAGTACATGGTAGCCTCGGAGGCAGCGCATGAAGCAATTTGGGCGAAGGAGTTCATCACCGACCTAGGAGTCATACCCAATGCGTCGGGGCCGATCAAACTCTTCTGTGACAACATTGGAGCTATTGCCCTTGCCAAGGAGCCCAGTTTTCACAAGAAGACCAGGCACATCAAGCATTGTTTCAACTCCATCCGTGAAAATGTTCAAGATGGATACATAGATATTTGCAAAGTACATACGGATCTGAATGTCGCAGATCCGTTGACTAAACCTCTCTCGCTAGCAAAACATGATCAACACCAGAACTCTATGGGTGTTCGATTCATCACAATGTAACTAGATTAGTGACTCTAGTGCAAGTGGGAGACTGTTGGAAATATGCCCTAGAGGCAATAATAAAAGTATTATTATATTTCATTGTTCATGATAATTGTCTTTTATTCATGCTATAACTGTATTATCCGGAAATCGTAATACACGTGTGAATACATAGACCACAATATGTCCCTAGTGAGCCTCTAGTTGACTAGCTCGTTGATCAACAAATAGTCATGGTTTCCTGGCTATGGACATTGGATGTCGTTGATAACGGGATCACATCATTAGGAGAATGATGTGATGGACAAGACCCAATCCTAAGCATAGCACAAGATCGTGTAGTTCGTTTGCTAGACCTTTCCAATGTCAAGTATCTCTTCCTTAGACCATGAGATCGTGTAACTCCCAGATACCGTAGGAGTGCTTTGGGTGTATCAAACGTCACAACGTAACTGGGTGATTATAAAGGTGCACTACAGGTATCTTCGAAAGTGTCTGTTGGGTTGACACGGATCGAGACTGGGATTTGTCACTCCGTATGACGGAGAGGTATCTCTGGGCCCACTCGGTAATGCATCATCATAATGAGCTCAAAGTGACCAAGTGGTTGATCATGGGATCATGCATTACGGTACGAGTAAAGTGACTTGCCGGTAACGAGACTGAACAAGGTATTGGGATACCGACGATCGAGTCTCGGGCAAGTAACGTACCGATTGACAAAGGGAATTGTATACGGGGTTTGATCGAATCTTCGACATCGTGGTTCAACCGATGAAATCATCGTGGAACATGCGGGAGCCAACATGGGTATCCAGATCCCGCTGTTGGTTATTGACTGGAGAACGTCTCGGTCATGTCTGCATGTCTCCCAAACCCGTAGGGTCTACACACTTAAGGTTCGGTGACGCTAGGGTTATTAGGAAGACTTGTATGTGATTACCGAATGTTGTTCGGAGTCCCGGATGAGATCCCGGACGTCACGAGGAGTTCCGGAATGGTCCGGCGGTGAAGTTATATATGGGAAGTTGTCATACGGACACCGGAAAGTTTCGGGTACTTATCGGTATTGTACCGGGGCCACCGGAGAGGTTCCGGGGGTCCACCGGGAGGGGCCACCCCTCCCGGAGGGCCACATGGGCCGCAAAGGGGAGGGAGCCAGCCCCTGAAGGGCTGGGCGCGCCCCCCACCTTGGGCCCATGCGCCTAGGGTTGGGGGGGAAACCCTAAGGGGGGCGCCCCCCTTGCTTGGGGGGCAAGTCCCCCCTCCCTGGCCGCCGCCCCCCCTCTAGATCCCATCTAGAGGGGTCGGCCCCCCTTGCCCCTTCCCCTATAAATAGAGGGGTGAGGGGAGGGTTGTTGTACACACATCCAAGGCGCAGCCCCTCCCCTCCCCAACACCTCTCCTCCTCCGTTACGTACTTGCGAAGCCCTGTCGGAGTACTGCTGCACCAACACCACCACGCCGTCGTGCTACCGTTGCAGCAATCTTCCTCAACCTCTCCTTCCTCCTTGCTGGATCAAGACGGAGGAGACGTCGTCCATCCCATACGTGTGTTGAACGCGGAGGTGCTGTCCGTTCAGCACTTGGACATCGGTGATCTGAATCACGTCGAGTACGACTCCATCATCACCATCCCCTTGAACGCTTTCGTACACGATCTACAAGTGGTATGTAGATGCAAACTCACTCCCTTGACTCGTTGCTTAGATGAAATCATAGATGGATCTTGGTGAAACCGTAGGAAAATTTTTAATTTTCTGCAACGTTCCCCAACAACATCCGGCTGATCCGGCAGTAACAATCGCAGAGGTGCTCCCTTTACCTCCTAGCCGAAAGATCGGGAACGTAGGGGTAAGCACAGGAGCCAGGCAACCCAGCTTGGCCAAAACTTAAGTCATATCGATGCATATAATGGTGAATAAAAGGTACATGCGGAAGTGTGACACATGTGTTGGGCATAAAGCCCGTATAAATAAGCTTCTGTTTAAAGAAGCCCCTAGGTATAATGAGTGCGAGTAGCACGTCAAGTGTGTGCGAACAATGCGCAGGCGAGCCTCCAAAGGCTTTGAGAAAAAGGAAGGGAGAAGGAGAGAAATAAAAGACAGTTAAAGTATAAAATGTAGACGGAGGAAGGAGACGAACTCAGGGTCCGGCGCTAGGCGTAGAATCTTCGGAGACGGGCTGCGTTCCATGGGTTCGGCTTGAGTCGGTTATCCGATGAGTTTCGCAGATGGTACGCTCCACCGGTCAGGACTTGGTCGATGATGAAGGGACCTTCCCATTTGGGCTTGAGTTTGTCCTTTTTCTTGTCCGGCAGGCGTAGAACTAGTTCGCCAACATTGTAAGTTTTGGCCCGTACTTCTCTGCTTTGATATCTTCGAGCCTGATGTTAATAGAATGCGGAACGAGCTTTTGCCACGTCGCGCTCCTCCTCTAAGGCATCCAAACTGTCCCGCCGATCCAGCTCGGCTTCTCTTTCTTCGTACATGCGCACGCGAGGTGAGTCATGAATTATGTCGCAGGGCAAAACTGCCTCTGCGCCGTATACCATAAAAATGATGTGAATCTGGTAGTGCGATTCGGCGTGGTCCGCAGCCCCTAGAGTACGGAGTCGAGCTCCTCTACCCAGTGCGTGTTAGATTCCTTAAGGGACCGCACTACTCTGGGTTTGATACCGCTCATGATTAGACCATTTGCTCGCTCGACTTGACCGTTAGTTTGAGGGTGATAGACTGAAGCGTAGTCGAGCTTGATGCCCATGTTTTTGCACTAGGGTTTAACCTCGTCGGCCATGAAGTTCATGCCGTTATCAGTGATGATGCTATGGGGGACGCTGTAACGGTGTATTACCCCTGATATGAAGTCTATCACGGGTCCGGATTCGGCCATCTTAACTAGCTTGGCCTCTATCCATTTGGTGAATTTATCCACCATGACCAATAGGTATTTTTGCTTGTGGGTTCCTCCTTTAAGGGGTCCAACCATGTCAAGCCCCCAGACCGCGAACGGCTAGGTGATGGGTATAGTTTTGAGGGCGGTGGGTGGCATGTGGCTTTGATTAGCAAAGAGTTGGCAACCGACGCATCGTTGGACTAAGTCCTAAGCATCTGCCTGGGCCATCGGCCAATAAAATCCTGTACGTAAGGCCTTGCCTACAAGGCCCCGGGCTACGGCGTGGTGCCCACCTAGTCCGGCGTGAATTTCAGCCAGAAGATTTCGCCCTTCCTCTTCGGAGATACACCTTTGAAGGACTCCGGTTGTGCTTTTCTTATAAAGCTCTCCCTCATGGACCTTATAGGCTTTATATCGCCGTACTATGCAGCGGGCCTCGTTTTTGTCCTCGGGAAGTTCCTGCCTAGTTAAGTAGGCTAGGAATGGCTCGGTCCACGGGGCAATGACTGCCATTATTTCGTGGGCTGAAGGTGTTATTTTATTGGCAGAACCACCAATTGTGTCAGAGTGTTCGGTGTCGGGCGGTGCGGTAGGGTCCGGATTGTTGTTTTCGGACTCCCCTTCCCATAGTACGGATGGCTTGAAAAGCCGTTCCAGGAAGATGTTGGGAGGGACGGCATCGCGCTTTGCGCCGATGCGTGCTAATACGTCCGCTGCTTGATTATTATCCCGGGCTATATGGTGAAATTCGAGCCCTTCAAACCGAGCAGACATTTTCAGGACGGCGTTACCGTAAGCTTCCATTTTCGGATCCTTGGCGTGGAAGTCTCCATTTATTTGGGATATCGCGAGGTTCGAATCCCCGCGCACCTCTAGGCGTTTAATACCCATGGAGACCGCCATCCGGAGGCCATGTAGAAGGGGCTCGTATTCGGCTGCGTTGTTGGAGTCCATGTACATTATTTGGAGTACGTATTGGACTGTGTCTCTAGTTGGGGACGTCAGGACAACGCCAGCCCCCAGGCCGGCCAACATTTTGGAGCCGTCCAAGTGCATAATCCAATTGGAGTATGTGTCGTACTCTTTAGGGAGTTCGGCTTCAGTCCATTCGGCGACGAAGTCAGCCAAAACTTGCGACTTGATAGCTCGCCGTGGTTTATAGGTTATGTCGAGTGGGAGGAGCTCGATGGCCCAGTTGGCAATCCGGCCCGTTGCGTCGCGGTTGTTTATAATGTCATTAAGAGGTACTTCGGAGGCTACTGTTATCGAACACTCTTGGAAGTAGTGTCGCAGCTTCCGGGATACCATCAACACCACGTACGCTATCTTTTGATAATGTGGATACCGGGACTTGCATGGAGTTAGGACAGTGGAAACAGGGTAAACTGGTTTTTGAAGAGGGAACTTGTGTCCGTCCGTTTCTCGTTCGACGACGAGCACCGCGCTTACAACTTGATGTGTTGCCGCGATATATAATAACATTGGTTCGCCCAAGTTGGGCGCGGCCAGGACCGGATTTGTTGCCAATATGGCTTTGATTTCTTCAAGTCCAGCCGTGGCGGCATCCGTCCACTCGAAGTGTTCGGTGCGCCGGAGGAGGCGGTAAAGGGGTAATGCCTTTTCTCCTAAGCGGGAGATAAAGCGGCTTAGAGCCTCCACGCATCCAGTCAATTTTTGTATTTGCTTGAGGTCTTTTGGGATATCCAATTGTGATAGAGCTCGGATCTTGGCTGGGTTTGCTTCAATTCCTCTACCGGATACAATGAAGCCCAGGAGCTTTCCGACTGGTACGCCGAAAACGCATTTTTCCGGGTTGAGCTTAATGTCATATGCTAGGAGATTGTCAAATGTGAGCCTCAAGTCGTCTACTAGAGTTTCCACATGCTTGGATTTGACGACCACATCGTCTACGTATGCCTCCGCTATTTTGCCGATCTGGTTGGCGAGACATGTCTGAATCATGCGCTGATATGTTGCGCCGGCGTTTTTGAGCCCGAAGGGCATTGTGTTGAAGCAGAATGGTCCGTATGGAGTGATGAATGCCGTTGCGGCTTGGTCTAGCTCCGCCATCTTGATTTGGTGGTAGCCGGAGTATGCGTCAAGGAAGCACAATGATTCGTGCCCTGCGGTAGCGTCGATGATTTGATCGATGCGGGGGAGGGGGAATGGATCCTTTGGGCAAGCCTTGTTAAGGTCCTTGAAGTAGACACATAGGCGCCAGGATTTATCCTTCTTTGGTACCATCACCAGGTTTGCTAGCCAGTCCGGATGTTTTATATCTCTGATGAATCTGGCTTCCAATAATTTGGCTAGCTCCTCTCCCATTGCCTGTCTCTTCGGTTCAGAAAATCGCCGAAGAGCCTGTTTGACTGGCTGAATCCTTTTAGGATGTTTAGGTTGTGCTTGGCCAGCCGGCGTGGGATTCCTGGCATGTCTGAGGGGTGCCAGGCAAAAATGTCCCAATTTTCCCGTAGGAATTCTCGTAGTGCGGCGTCTACATCAGGGTTTAACTGTGCCCCAGTGGAGGCCGTCTTTGTAGGGTCCGTTGGATGGACTTGGAATTTGACTATTTCGTCCGCTGGCTTAAAAGAGGTGGACTTGGATCTCTTATCGAGTATCACATCGTCCCTGTTCACCGTGGAGCGCAGCACGGTGAGTTCCTCGGCCGCTAGGGCTTCGGATAGTGCCTCTAGGGCTAGTGCAGCTGTCTTATTTTCGGCGCGGAGTGCTATGTCCGGATCACTGGCGAGAGTGATGATTCCGTTGGGCCCGGGCATTTTGAGCTTCATGTACCCGTAATGGGGTATAGCTTGAAAAATTGTGAATGCCTCTCGCCCTAATAATGCGTGATATCCACTGCTGAACAGGGCCACTTGGAACGTGACCTCCTCGGACCTGTAATTGTCCGGCGAGCCGAACACCACATCCAGTGTGATTTTTCCTGTGCAGCATGCTTCCCGACTAGGGATTATTCCTCTGAAGGTTGTGCTGCTTCGCTCAATGTGGTTCCAGTCTATTTCCATTTTTCGAAGGGTTTCCTCATAAATGAGGTTTAATCTGCTGCCGCCGTCCATGAGTACCTTAGTAAGGCGAAAGCCATCCACTATTGGACTGAGGACCAATGCGGCTGGTGCTCGGGCTGTTCGGAATTTAGGTTCGTTACTGGCATTGAAGGTAATAGCCGTGTCACTCCATGGATTTATTATTGCTACTTGGTAGACTTCGGCGAGGCTGCGGAGTGTTCGTTTCCGCATATTATTTGATGCGAAAGTCTCGAAGACTGTTAATACCGTACTGGTATTGCTGGGGTGGTTCTCTGGAGCTAGAAGCTCTTCGCCACTTTTGGCCACCTGCCGTAGTATCCAACATGCTCGAAGGCTATGAGTTGGAGTGGCGTCCTCTGTACTATGAATTTTGCAGGGTCCATTGAGCCATCCCTCCAGTACGGTTCCGTGCCCTTTAGGGTGTTTTTCTTTTTGGTATTCAACCCGGGTGCCTGGCGATGATGCACCCTTTTATTTCGGACTAGGGTTGTATTCGGAGCCGGATTATCCCAAAATTTGGTTTCGGTTTTCCAGGCGCTCTCCATCGCACAGTACTTTCGTACTATGGACGCCAAGTCGGCAAAGCGTGTAATTTCACGACGACTTATGGCGTTTATGATTCCCTTGTCCGTGCAATTATTGCAAAAAATTGAAATTGCGTCTTCCTCACGGCAGTCCTTTATCCTGTCCATGACCAGGAGGAATCTGGCCCAGTAATGGTGTACCATTTCAGCGGGCTCTTGCCGGATTCGGGATAGATCGCCTATGTTTGGGTGGGCAGGTGGTATTAAATTCGGAACCCCGTCCAATCTAAGACTCAAGGGCCGAAAAGTTTCCGAACTTGGAAGCTTGGGTTTTTGGATATTGTCCAATGAATCCAGCCCGCTGCCTGACTTTAGGTTCAGGACTTGATCGACGTCCGTCCCTTCGCGGGAATCCGGCATGGAGGGGTCGGGAATCCGGACATAACTAGTCCTTAATATAGAAGAAGAGTCGCCGTACTGTTCCTCCACCATAGCGACGTGGTGGGTAGCCTGGGGAGAGTTGATCTCTCTCAGATCGGTTTTAGGCCCGATCTGATCGTAGTCTGTAGCGACTCCCAGGGCCGCGATGCGATCCAAGAGCTCGTTTAAGGAGGAGAGCTCCATCGGATCTAGCTGCTCAGCGAGTTCCGAGTTGACGTGAAGATTGCTTTGGATGACCCGAGAAGTCATCGTCGGCGCAGCGGCCGAACATGCGGTCATAAGAAAACCGCCTAGCCGGAGAGTTTGGCCGATGGCCAAAGCTCCTTTAGCAACGGTGCCATCTTTAAAGACGGGATGAGGCATCCTTCCTGATGGCGACGGCACAAAGGAACTCTCAATGAAAGCACCAATGTCGGTGTCAAAACCGGCGGATCTCGGGTAGGGGGTCCCGAACTGTGCGTCTAGGCGGATGGTAACAGGAGACAAGGGACACGATGTTTTTACCCAGGTTCGGGCCCTCTCGGTGGAGGTAAAACCCTACTCCTGCTTGATTAATATTGATGATATGGGTAGTACAAGAGTAGATCTACCACGAGATCAGAGAGGCTAAACCCTAGAAGCTAGCCTATGATATGATTGTTGTTCGGCCTATGGACTAAAACCCTCCGGTTTATATAGACACCAGAGAGGGCTAGGGTTACACGGAGTCGGTTACAATGGTAGGAGATCTACATATCCGTATCGCCAAGCTTGCCTTCCACGCCAAGGAAAGTCCCATCCGGACACGGGACGAAGTCTTCAATCTTGTATCTTCATAGTCTTGGAGTCCGGCCAAAGATAATAGTTCGGCTATCCGAACACCCCCTAGTCCAGGACTCCCTCAGAGGGAGTCAGGGAGGAGCTCGCCTTTGGGAGTAGCCAAGGCGGCGGTGAAGAAGATTTGAAAGTGGAGGAATCTCGAGCGATGGGGAAGAACGTGAGATGCAGAGGGAGCTGGGGTGAGGTTTGGAGGCGGTGGTGTGGCGACGAAGATAGGAAAGGAGAGCATTGGTACGGTTGGTCTAACCGTCCAAGATGCTGGAGGTGACCAGCGTATTGGTTTGAAACTTTGAATTGGAACCGCCGTGCACCATGAGCGACATCTCTGGCCATAACGAACGACCTCCATGGTTGTCTCATCTCTCATTGACACTGTCACTGGCAGATCTGTCGCCCCACCACAAATCCTCGTCGATATGCTGTTGTGTGAACATCGTCCTCTTCTCCAGGTTCGCGAGATCCTGGGGACATTAATTCGGGTCGTGGTCATAGCCACTTCGCTGGCACCACCGAGGCTGATCGGCTGCGCTAGAATGGTACGCACGCACCATTACGTTGCCCTCTCCGTCATTGAGCAGTCTGCATATGATGACCACATTAGCTTCATCTCTCACGCAGGCAAGACCCCAACTGACTTCTATTTGCAATTCTTGTATATATAGCTTGAGGATTTGTGGGCATTTTCTTTCGTCTGAACTGACTTCTATTTGCATTAGTAGATTAATGTCAATCGAGCTAATTTTTGTTGTTCAGGTACCTTATTAAATGTAGTTGTGGAAAAGAATCACAGTAGACTCAGAGTATCGTGGATGCAAAGAATTATTGGTAATGGAAAGTTATTTTTAAGCCTGTGATCAAGAGCATGTATGTGCTTCCGGAGGCACATGGTCCTCGTTTGTAAACGGTATGCTTCTTTGATCTAGCAATATGAATGACGAGAGTGCAACCCAATTATATAATAATGCATAAAAATCTACTTATAAGTTCAAATATAATAGTCCTAATTTATCAATGTAGTAAATTAGTCATATTATATCGACTTCATTTTTCATATGCTGCTTTCACAGTTTACTGTAAGAAAGTTTTATTACTTTTCTAATTTATGAAATATCCTAGATTTATTTGATGGAGTTGGTTGCACCAAGTGATCACACCCATGACACCATGGCAGGGACTTCTCCGGTTATCTCTATGAGAAAGTGTATCAAATAAAAATCAAGGGGTTTGTTGTAGAATAAATTTTGGTAAGTACCTTTTTCAAATAAATCTTTAGCTATAGTGTGATGGGTATGGAAAAAATATAACCCGACACTTTCTGTTGGAATTCACTCTGAAAGTGAGTAGGGTTGCAACAAAGAAGAATAGTAGTATAACAGGTGTCATTGCAGGAAATGTAGTTGGTGTAGAAAGGAGGCTTGAGTCATTGCATCGGTCTCGCGCTGCTTGTGCTCCGCCCAGCGGCATGGTACAAATTCGGCGCCGGACACACGGGAGTCCACGATGATGATGTCCACCATGTAGGACTCTTCCGTGTTGGCGGCGTCCTCGGTCACGTGCTTCTATCAGTGGGCTAGATCTGAAGGAGGAGCAGAGGGAAGAAGAGTGAGAGGAGAGGCAGACGAATGCAGTGAAGACATATGCATGTATTATAAAGAGATGAGTGGGATAGAAAATATGCTAGAGTAGATTTATACATGTCCTTATTTATTGCCCGTAGCAACGCACGGGCATTTAACTAGTTCCCTAAAAAAGGGTTACAAGAACTGATGGAGGTGTGTTCTTGGCTCAACTTCCAACAGTAATTTTTTACGGATAGGGGAGCTATTGGAGAGGCTCTAATCCTCCTCGCTATCCCGATATGATAAAACCAGGCTCTGTCCATGTTTGTATCGACACAAAGCATAGTAAAGGCATCTCCAACGACAATCCGCAAATTTCCTCCCGCATCCGTGCGGATAAGGATGCGGAAGACCACTATTCAGCCGCAGCCGCATACATTTTAAACTCATTTTCAACAAACCGGATGAAATTCATGCAAACACGGTCATATAAACATTGCGAACAAACCAGAAGAAAACAGTTACATTTTTGAACATATTTTAACTAAAAAGGTAAAACTATGTGCACGTACGGTAGCGCGAATCTCCACTCCCACGACACAGATACACTACACTAGTCTACGGTCGGCCATGGTGGATCCCTTTGTCTTCCCCATGTCCGGCAGGCCACTAACAGGACTGTCGAGAGTCCCAGAGACATATTCTTCCCTCTTATATTCCTTAAGTTTGGGTGCGCTGCTCATCGAAGTGGCAAAAAGGGTGCTTCAGCCGGAGGGAAAGGGTGCTAATGTGGAGCCCAAACGGGTGCCCAGAAGGGTCTGAGATAAAGTGCCGGACGCAAACGCGCCAGCGGTGGTCTTCCTGGGACCCAAACGGCGATGACCTCCCATGTTCTACTTTCCCTAGATGTTGGCACCGGACGCGGATGCGCATGCCACCGACTTGTCGATCTAAATGCTGTGTACCAGACCTGACGTATGCTTAGCAATAAGTTTCGCAGGGACGTACCAAAGTAATCCAGGAGTGGATCACTAGACAGCGGTCAAGAACATCCTGAAATACCTGAAAAGGACTAAGGATATGTTTCGCGTTTATGGAGGTGACAAAGAGCTAGTCGTAAATGGTTACGTCGATGCAAGCTTTGACACTGATCCGGACGATTCTAAATCACAAACCGGACACGTGTTTATATTGAACGGTGGAGCTGTCAGTTGGTGCAGTTGTAAACAAAGAGTCATGGCAGGATCTACATGCGAAGCGGAGTACATAGCTACTTCGGAAGCAGCAAATGAAGGAGTCTGGATGAAGGAGTTCATTTCCGATCTAGGTGTCATACCTGACCAATGAAGATCTTCTGTGACAATACTGGTGCAATTGCCTTGGCAAAGGAATCCAGATTTCACAAGAGGACCAAGCACATCAAGACATGCTTCAATTCCATCCAGGACTAGGTCCAGGTGGGAGACATAGAGATTTGCAAGATACATACGGATCTGAATGTTGCAGACCCGTTGACTAAGCCTCTTTCACGAGCAAAACATGATCAGCACCAAGACTCCATGGGTGTTAGAATCATTACTGTGTAATCTAGATTATTGACTCTAGTGTAAGTGGGAGACTGAAGGAAATATGCCCTAGAGGCAATAATAAAGTTATTATTTATTTCCTCATATCATGATTAATGTTTATTATTCATGCTAGAATTGTATTAACCGGAAACGTGATACATGTGTGAATACATAGACAAACTTAATGTCACAAGTATGCCTCTAGTTGACTAGCTCATTAATCAAAGATGGTTATGTTTCCTAACCATAGACATGAGTTGTCATTTGATTAACGGGATCACATCATTAGGAGAAAGATGTGATTGACATGACCCATTCTGTTAGCTTAGCATTTGATCGTTTAGTATGTTGCTATTGCTTTCTTCATGACTTATACATGTTCCTACAACTATGAGATTATGCAACTCCCGTTTACCGGAGGAACACTTAGTGTGCTACCAAACATCACAACGTAACTGGGTGATTATAAAGGAGCTCTACAGGTGTCTCCAAAGGTACATGTTGAGTTGGCGTATTTTGAGATTAGGTTTTGTCACTCCGATTGTCGGAGAGGTATCTCTGGGCCCTCTCGGTAATGCACATCACTATAAGCCTTGCAAGCAATGTAGATAATGAGTTAGTTACGGAATGATGCATTACGTAACGAGTAAAGAGACTTGCCGGTAACCAGATTGAACTAGGTATTGGGATACCGACGATCAAATCTCGGGCAAGTAACATACCGATGACAAAGGGAACAACGTATGTTGTTATGCGGTTTGACCGATAAAGATCTTCGTAGAATATGTAGGAGCCAATATGAGCATCTAGGTTCCGCTATTGGTTATTGACCGGAAACGTGTCTCGGTCATGTCTACATAGTTTTCGAACCCGTAGGGTCCGCACGCTTAAGGTTTCGTAGACATTTTATTATGAGTTTATGAGTTTTGATGTACCGAAGGTTGTTTGGAGTCCCGGATGTGATCACAGACATGACGAGGAGCCTCGAAATGGTTGAGACATAAAGATTGATATATTGGACGACTATATTTGGACACCGGAAAGGTTCCGGTGAGATTGGGACAATACCGGAGCTCCGGGAGGTTATCGGAACCCCCTGGGAGGTATATGGGCCTTATTGGGCCTTAGTGGAAAGGAGGGGAAAGGAGAAAAGGAGGGGGCGCCCGCCCAAGCCCAATCCGAATTGGGAAGGGGGCCGGCCCCCCCTTTCCTTCCTCCCTCCCTCCTCTTCCTTCCCTCTCCCTCTCCTAATAGGAAAGGGGGGAGTCCTACTCCCGGTGGGGGTTGGACTCCCCCCTAGGGCACGCCACCCCCCTTGGCCGGCCCCCTCCTCCCCTCCTTTATATACGGGGGAGGGGGTGTTGGGGAATGTTGCAGAAAATTAAAATTTTTCCTACGGTTTCACCAAGATCCATCTATGAGATCATCTAAGCAAGGAGTCAAGGGAGTGAGATTGCATCTACATACCACTTGTAGATCGCTTGCGGAAGCGTTCAAGGGAAGGGTGATGATGGAGTCGTACTCGCCGTGATTCAGATCACCGATGACCAAGTGCTGAACGGACAGCACCTCCGCGTTCAACACACGTACGGGACAGGAGATGTCTCCTCCTTCTTGATCCAGCAAGGGGGAAGGAGAGGTTGATGATGATCCAGCAGCACGACGGCGTGGTGGTGGATACAGCAGAACTCCGGCAGGGCTTCGCAAAGCTGCTGCGGGAGGAGGACGAGGTGTAGAAGGGGGAGGGAGGCGCCAATGCACAGGGTGCGTCTGCCCTCCCCCTTGCCCTCCTTTATATAGGCCCCCAGGGGGGGCGCCGGCCCTGGGAGATCCAATCTCCCAAGGAGGGGCGGCGGCCAGGGGGGTGGAGTGCCCCCCAAGGAAAGTGGGGCGCCCCCCCACCCTAGGGTTTCAACCCTAGGCGCAGGGGGTGGGCCAAGGGGGGCGCACCAGCCCACTATGGGCTGGTTCCCCTCCCCACTTCAGCCCTTGGGGCCCTCCGGGATGGGTGGCCCCACCCCGTGGACCCCGGGACCCTTCCGGTGGTCCCGGTACAATATCGGGTGACCCCAAAACTTTCCTGATGGCCGAAACAACACTTCCTATATATAATTCTTTACCTCCGGACCATTCCGGAACTCCTCGTGACGTCTGGGATCTCATCCGGGACTCTGAACAACATTCGGGTATGCTACATACTCATATTCATACAACCCTAGCGTCACCGAACCTTAAGTGTGTAGACCCTACGGATTCGGGAGACACGTAGACATGACCGAGACGACTCTCGGGCAATAACCAACAGCGTGATCTGGATACCCATGTTGGCTCCCACATGCTCCTCGATGATCTCATCGGATGAACCACGATGTCGAGGATTAAACAACCCCGTATTCAATCCCCTTTGTCAATCGGTACGTTACTTGCCCGAGACTCGATCATCGGTATCCCAATACCTCGTTCAGTCTCGTTACCGGCAAGTCACTTTACTCGTACCGTAATGCATGATCCCGTGACCAAACACTTGGTCACTTTGAGCTCATTATGATGATGCATTACCGAGTGGGCCCAGAGATACCTCTCCGTCATACGGAGTGACAAATCCCAGTCTCGATCCGTGTCAACCCAATAGACACTTTCGGAGATACCTGTAGTGAACCTTTATAGTCACCCAGTTACTTTGTGACGTTTGATACACCCAAAGCACTCCTACGGTATCCGGGAGTTACACGATCTCATGGTTTAAGGAAAAGATACTTGACATTGGAAAAGCTCTAGCAAAACGAACTACACGATCTTGTGCTATGCTTAGGATTGGGTCTTGTCCATCACATCATTCTCCTAATGATGTGATCCCGTTATCAACTACATGCAATGTCCATAGCCAGGAAACCATGACTATCTGTTGATCAACGAGCTAGTCAACTAGAGGCTTACTAGGGACATATTATGGTCTATGTATTCACACGTGTATTACGATTTCCGGATAATACAGTTATAGCGTGAATAAAGACAATTATCATGAACAAAGAAATATAATAATAATACTTTTATTATTGCCTCTAGGGCATATTTCCAACAGTCTCCCGCTTGCACTAGAGTCAATAATCTAGTTACATTGTGATGAATCGAACACCCATATAGTTCTGGTGTTGATCATGTTTTGCTCGCGAGAGAGGCTTAGTCAACGGATCTGCGACATTCAGATCCGTATGTACTTTGTAAATATCTATGTCTCCATCTTGAACATTTTCACGGATGGAGTTGAAGCGATGCTTGATGTGCCTGGTCTTCTTGTGAAAACTGGGCTCCTTGGCAAGGGCAATAGCTCCAGTGTTGTCACAGAAGAGTTTGATCGGCCCCGACGCATTGGGTATGACTCCTAGGTCGGTGATGAACTCCTTCACCCATATTGCTTCATGCGCTGCCTCCGAGGCTGCCATGTACTCCGCTTCACATGTAGATCCCGCCACGACGCTCTGCTTGCAGCTGCACCAGCTTACTGCTCCACCATTCAACATATACACGTATCCGGTTTGTGACTTAGAGTCATCCAGATCTGTGTCGAAGCTAGCATCGACGTAACCCTTTACGACGAGCTCTTCGTCACCTCCATAAACGAGAAACATGTCCTTTGTCCTTTTCAGGTACTTCAGGATATTCTTGATCGCTGTCCAATGTTCCTTGCCTGGATTACTTTGGTACCTTCCTACCAAACTTACGGCAAGGTTTACATCAGGTCTGGTACACAGCATGGCATACATAATAGATCCTATGGCTGAAGCATAGGGGATGACACTCATCTCTTCTTTATCTTTTGTCGTGGTCGGGGACTGAGCCGAGCTCAATCTCACACCTTGCAACACAGGCAAGAACCCTTTCTTGGACTGATCCATTTTGAACTTCTTCAAAATCTTATCAAGGTATGTGCTCTGTGAAAGACCTATGAGGCGTCTCGATCTATCCCTATAGATCTTGATGCGTAATATGTAAGCAGCTTCTCCAAGGTCCTTCATTGAAAAACACTTATTCAAGTAGGCCTTAATGCTGTCCAGAAGTTCTATATCATTTCCCATCAAGAGTATGTCAACTACATATAATATGAGAAATGCTACAGAGCTCCCACTCACTTTCTTGTAAATGCAGGCTTCTCCATAAGTCTGCATAAACCCAAACGCTTTGATCATCTCATCAAAGCGAATGTTCCAACTCCGAGATGCTTGCACCAGCCCATAAATGGATCGCTAGAGCTTGCATACTTTGTTAGCATTGTTAGGATCGACAAAACCTTCCGGCTGCATCATATACAGCTCTTCCTTAAGATGTCCGTTAAGGAATGCCGTTTTGACGTCCATCTGCCATATCTCATAATCATAGTATGCGACAATTGCTAACATGATTCGGACGGACTTCAGCTTCGCTACGGGAGAGAATGTCTCGTCGTAGTCAATCCCTTGAACTTGTCGATAACCCTTAGCGACAAGTCGAGCTTTATAGATGGTAACATTTCCATCCGCGTCCGTCTTCTTCTTAAAGATCCATTTATTTTTCTATCGCTCGCCGATCATCGGGCAAGTCTGTCAAAGTCCATACTTTGTTTTCATACATGGATTCTATCTCGGATTTCATGGCTTCAAGCCATTTGTTGGAATCTGGGCCCGCCATCGCTTCTTCATAGTTCGAAGGTTCACCGTTGTCTAACAACATGATTTCCAGGATAGGGTTGCCGTACCACTCTGGTGCGGAACGTGTCCTTGTGGACCTATGAAGTTCAGTAGCAACTTGATCTGAAGTACCTTGATCATCATCATTATTTTCCTCTTCAGTTGGTGTAGGCATCACAGGAACATTTTCCTGAGCTGCACTACTTTCCCGTTCGAGAGGTAGTACTTCATCGAGTTCTACTTTCCTCCCACTTACTTCTTTCGAGAGAAACTCTTTTTCCAGAAAGGATCCTTTCTTGGCAACAAAGATCTTGCCCTCGGATCTTAAGTAGAAGGTATACCCAATGGTTTCCTTAGGGTATCCTATGAAGACGCATTTTTCCGACTTGGGTTCGAGCTTTTCAGGTTGAAGTTTCTTGACATAAGCATCGCATCCCCAAACTTTTAGAAACAACAGCTTAGGTTTCTTCCCAAACCATAATTCATACGGTGTCGTCTCAACGGATTTAGACGGTGCCCTATTTAAAGTGAATGTAGCTCTCTCTAGAGCGTATCCCCAAAATGATAGCGGTAAATCGGTAAGAGACATCATAGACTGCACCATATCCAATAGAGTGCGATTACGACGTTCGGACACACCGTTACGCTGAGGTGTTCCAGGCGGCGTGAGTTGTGAAACGATTCCACATTTCCTTAAGTGTGTACCAAATTCGTGACTTAAATATTCTCCTCCACGATCTGATCGTAGGAACTTTATCTTTCGGTCACGTTGATTCTCTACCTCATTCTGAAAGTCCTTGAACTTTTCAAAGGTCTCAGACTTGTGTTTCATTAAGTAGACATACCCATATCTACTCAAGTGATCAGTGAGAGTGAGAACATAATGATATCCTCCGCGAGCCTCAACGCTCATTGGACCGCACACATCGGTATGTATGATTTCCAACAAGTTGGTTGCTTGCTCCATTTTTCCGGAGAATGGAGTCTTGGTCATTTTGCCCATGAGGCATGGTTCGCATGTGTCAAATGATTCATAATCGAGAGACTCTAAAAGTCCATCAGCATGGAGCTTCTTCATGCGCTTGACACCAATGTGACCAAGGCGGCAGTGCCACAAGTATGTGGGACTATCGTTATCAACTTTACATCTTTTGGCATTCACACTATGAATATGTGTAATATTACGCTCGAGATTCATTAAGAATAAACCATTGACCATAGGGGCATGACCATAAAACATATCTCTCATATAAATAGAACAACCATTATTCTCGGATTTAAATGAGTAGCTATCTCGTATCAAACGAGATCCAGATACAATGTTCATGCTCAAACTTAGCACTAAATAACAATTATTAAGGTTTATAACTAATCCCGTAGGTAAATGTAGAGGTAGCGTGCCGACGGCGATCACATCGACCTTGGAATCATTCCCGACGCGCATCGTCACCTCGTCCTTCGCCAGTCTCCGCTTATTCCGCAGCTCCTGCTGTGAGTTACAAATATGAGCAATGGCACCGGTATCAAATACCCAGGAGTTACTACGAGTACTGGTAAGGTACACATCAATTACATGTATATGAAATATACCTTTAGTGTTGCCAGCCTTCTTATCCGCTAAGTATTTGGGGCAGTTCCGCTTCCAGTGACCCTTCCCCTTCCAATAAAAGCACTCAGTCTCAGGCTTGGGTCCATTCTTTGGCTTCTTCCCGGCAACTGGCTTACCGGGCGCGGCAACATCCTTGCCGTCCTTCTTGAAGTTCTTCTTGCCCTTGCCCTTCTTGAACTTAGTGGTCTTATTGACCATCAACACTTGATGTTCTTTCTTGATCTCAACCTCTGCTGACTTCAGCATTGAAAATACTTCAGGAATGGTCTTCACCATCCCTTGCATATTGTAGTTCATCACAAAGCTCTTGTAGCTTGGTGGGAGCGACTAAAGGATTCTGTCAATGACCGCCTCGTCCGGGAGGTTAATGTCCAGCTGGGACAGGCGGTTGTGCAACCCAGACATTTTGAGTATGTGCTCACAGACAGAACTATTTTCCTCCATCTTACAACTATAGAACTTGTCGGAGACTTCATATCTCTCGACCCGGGCATGAGCTTGGAAAACTAGTTTCAGCTCCTCGAACATCTCATATGCTCCGTGTTGCTCAAAACGCTTTTGGAGCCCCGGTTCTAAGCTGTAAAGCATGCCGCACTGAACGAGGGAGTAATCATCAGCGCGAGACTGCCAAGCGTTCATAACGTCTTGATTCTCTGGGACGGGAGCGTCACCTAGCGGTCCTTCTAGGACATATTGTTTTCTCGCAGCTATGAGGATGATCCTCAGGTTCCGGACCCAGTCCGTATAGTTGCTGCCATCATCTTTCAGCTTGGTTTTCTCTAGGAACGTGTTGAAGTTCATGTTGACATGAGCGTTGGCCATTCGATCTACAAGACATATTTGCAAAGGTTTTAGACTAAGTTCATGATAATTAAGTTCATCTAATCAAATTATTACAATGAACTCCCACTCAGATTAGACATCCCTCTAGTCATCTAAGTGTTACACGATCCGAGTCGACTAGGCCGTGTCCGATCATCACGTGAGACGGACTAGTCATCGTCGGTGAACATCTTCATGTTGATCGTATCTTCCATACGACTCGTGTTCGACCTTTCGGTCTCTGTGTTCCGAGGCCATGTCTGTACACGCTAGGCTCGTCAAGTTAACCCTAAGTGTTTTGCATGTGTAAAACTGTCTTACACCCGTTGTATGTGAACGTAAGGATCTATCACACCCGATCATCCCGTGGTGCTTCGAAACGACGAACTTTAGCAACGGTGCAAAGTTAGGGGAGAACACTTCTTGAAATTGTCGTGAGGGATCATCTTATTTACTACCGTCGTTCTAAGTAAACAAGATGCATAAACATAATAAACATCACATGCAATTATATAGTAGTGACATGATATGGCCAATATCATATAGCTCCATTGATCTCCATCTTCGGGGCTCCATGATCATCTTGTCACTGGCATGACACCATGATATCCATCATCATGATCTCCATCATCGTGTCTTCATGAAGTTGTCACGCCAACGACTACTTCTACTTCTATGGGTAACGCGTTTAGCAATAAAGTAAAGTAATTTACATGGCGTTCTTCAATGACACGCAGGTCATACAAAAAATAAAGACAACTCCTATGGCTCCTGCCGGTTGTCATACTCATCGACATGCAAGTCGTGATTCCTATTACAAGAACATGATCTCATATATAACAATATATCATTCATCATTCATCACAACTTCTGGCCATATCACATCACATGACAATTGCTGCAAAAACAAGTTAGACGTCCTCTAATTGTTGTTGCATCTTTTACGTGGCTGCAATTGGGTTCTAGCAAGAACGTTTTCTTACCTATGAATAACCACAACGTGATTTTGTCAACTTCTATTTACCCTTCATAAGGACCCTTTTCATCGAATCCGCTCCAACTAAAGTGGGAGAGACAGACACCCGCCAGCCACCTTATGCAACTATTGCATGTCTGTTGGTGGAACCGGTCTCATGTAAGCGTATGTGTAAGGTTGGTCCGGACCGCTTCATCCCACAATACCGCTGAAGCAAGAAAAGACTAGTAGTGGCAAGCAAGTTGACAAGATCCACGCCCACAACAAAATTGTGTTCTACTCGTGCAATAGAGAACTACGCATAGACCTAGCTCATGATGCCACTGTTGGGGAACGTTGCAGAAAATTAAAATTTTTCCTATGGTTTCACCAAGATCCATCTATGAGTTCATCTAAGCAACGAGTCAAGGGAGTGAGATTGCATCTACATACCACTTGTAGATCGCGTGCGGAAGCGTTCAAGGGAAGGGTGATGATGGAGTCGTACTCGCCGTGATTCAGATCACCGATGACCAAGTGCTGAACGGACAGCACCTCCGCGTTCAACACACGTACGGGACGGGAGACATCTCCTCCTTCTTGATCCAGCAAGGGGGAAGGAGAGGTTGATGATGATCCAGCAGCACGACGGCGTGGTGGTGGATGCAGCAGAACTCCGGAAGGGCTTCGCCAAGCTGCTGCGGGAGGAGGACGAGGTGTAGCAGGGGGAGGGAGGCGCTAATGCACAGGGTGCGGCTGCCCTCCACCTTGCCCTATTTTATATAGGCCCCCAGGGGGGGCACCGGCCCTGGGAGATCCAATCTCCCAAGGGGGGGCGGCGGCCAGAGGGGGTGGAGTGCCCCCCAAGGCAAGTGGGGCGCCCCCCCACCCTAGGGTTTCAACCCTAGGCGCAGGGGGTGGGCCAAGGGGGGCGCACCAGCCCACTATGGGCTGGTTCCCCTCCCCACTTCAGCCCTTGGGGCCCTCCGGGATGGGTGGCCCCACCCGATGGACCCCGGGACCCTTCCGGTGGTCCCGGTACAATACCGGGTGACCCCGAAACTTTCCCGATGGCCGAAACAACACTTCCTATATATAATTCTTTACCTCCGGACCATTCCGGAACTCCTCGTGACGTCCGGGATCTCATCCGGGACTCCGAACAACATTCGGTATGTTGCATACTCATATTCATACAACCCTAGCGTCACTGAACATTAAGTGTGTAGACCCTACGGGTTTGGGAGACACGTAGACATGACCGAGACGACTCTCAGGCAATAACCAACAACGGGATCTGGATACCCATGTTGGCTCCTACATGCTCCTCGATGATCTCATTGGATGAACCACGATGTCGAGGATTAAACAACCCCGTATTCAATTCCCTTTGTCAATCGGTATGTTACTTGCCCGAGACTCGATCGTCGGTATCCCAATACCTCGTTCAGTCTCGTTACCGGCAAGTCACTTTACTCGTACCGTAATGCATGATCCCGTGACTAAACACTTGGTCACTTTGAGCTCATTATGATGATGCATTACCGAGTGGGCCCAGAGATACCTCTCCGTCATACGGAGTGACAAATCCCAGTCTCGATCTGTGTCAACCCAACAGACACTTTCGGAGATACCTGTAGTGCACCTTTATAGTCACCCAGTTACATTGTGACGTTTGATACACCCAAAGCACTCCTACGGTATCCGGGAGTTACACGATCTCATGGTCTAAGGAAAAGATACTTGACATTGGAAAAGCTCTAGCAAAACGAACTACACGATCTTGTGCTATGCTTAGGATTGGGTCTTGTCCATCACATCATTCTCCTAATGATGTGATCCCGTTATCAACGACATCCAATGTCCATAGCCAAGAAACCATGACTATCTGTTGATCAACGAGCTAGTCAACTAGAGGCTTACTAGGGACATAGTATGGTCTATGTATTCACACGTGTATTACGATTTCCGGATAATACAGTTATAGCGTGAATAAAGACAATTATCATGAACAAATAAATATAATAATACTACTTTTATTATTGCCTCTAGGGCATATTTCCAACAGGGGGCACCCCATATACACAACAATTGATCTCTTGATCTATTAGCCGTGTGCGGTGCCCTGATACATCTCCAACGTATCTATAATTTTTGATTGTTCCATGCTATTATATTACCCCTTTTGGATGTTTATGGGCTTTATTTTACACATTTATATCATTTTAGGGACTAACCTACTAACCAGAGGCCCAGCCCATATTGCTGTTATTTTTTTTGCCTATTTCAGTATTTCAATGAAAAGGAATATCAAACGGAGTCCAAACGGAATGAAACCTTCGGGAGCGTGATTTTTGGAACGGACGTGATCCAGAGGACTTGGAGTGGAAGTCAAGAAGCAGCCGAGGCTCCCACGAGATAGGAGGGCGCGCCCCCCTGTCTCGTGGGCCCCTCGGGCGGCCACCGACGTACTTCTTCCTCCTATATATACCTACGTACCCCGAAAACATCCAGGAGCACCACGAAACACAATTTCCACCGTCGAAACCATCTGTATCCGCGAGATCCCATCTTGGAGCCTTCGCCGGTGTTCTGCCGGAGGGGGAATCGGTCACGGAGGGCTACTACATTAACATCCTTGCCCCTCCGATGAGTTGTGAGTAGATTATCACAGACCTACGGGTCCATAGTTATTAGCTAGATGGCTTCTTCTCTCTTTTTGGATCTCAATACAATGTTCTCCCCCTCTCTTGTGGAGATCTATTCGATGTAAACTCTTTTTGCGGCGTGTTTGTCGAGATCTGATGAATTGTGGTTTATGATCAAGTTTATCTATGAATAATATTTGAATCTTCTCTGAATTCTTTTATGTATGATTGAGTTATCTTTGCAAGTCTCTTCGAATTATCAGTTTGGTTTGGCCTGCTAGATTGATCTTTCTTGCCATGGGAGAAGTGCTTAGCTTTGGGTTCAATCTTGCGGTGTCCTTACCCAGTGAAAGAAAGGGTTGCAAGGCACGTATTGTATTGTTGCCATCGAGGATAACAAGATGGGGTTTACATCATATTGCTTGAGTTTACCCCTCTACATCATGTCATCTTGCTTAATGCATTACTCTGTTCTTATGAACTTAATACTCTAGATGCAGGTAGGAGTCGGTCGATGTATGGAGTAATAGTAGTAGATGCAGGCAGGAGTCGGTCTACTTGTTATGGACGTGATGCCTATATAAATGATCATGCCTAGATAATCTCATAACTATGCGCTTTTCTATCAATTGCTCGACAGTAATTTGTTCACCCACCGTAATACTTATGCTATCTTGAGAGAAGCCACTAGTGAAACCTATGGCCCCCGGGTCTATCTCTATCATATTTGCTTTCAATATATACTTTTATTTGCATCTTTAATTTTTGCATCTATATTATAAAATACCAAAAATATATTTATCTTATCATACTATCTTTATTAGATCTCACTTTCGCAAGTGGCCGTGAAGGGATTGACAACCCCTTTATTGCGTTGTTTGCGAGCTCTTAGTTTGTTTGTGTAGGTCCGTGGGACTTTTGAGGAGCCTCGTACTGGATTGATACCTTGGTTCTCAAAAACTAAGGGAAATACTTACGCTACTATTGCTGTATCACCCTCTCCTCTTCGAGGAAAACCAACGCAAGCTCAAGACGTAGCATGCCCCCCTCCACCATAGTTCTCCTCGATAATATTGTAGCAGTGCTTAGGCGAAGACCTGCAACGGTAGAACATCAAGATCGTCACCATGCCGTCGTGCTGACGGAACTCTTCCCCGACATTCTGCTGGATCGTAGTATGGGGGACGTCATCGAGCTGAACGTGTGCAAGAACTCGGAGGAGACGTAGTTTCGGTGCTTGATCGGTCGGGTCGTGAAGACGTACGACTACATCAACCGCGTTGTGCTAACACTTCCGCTTTAGGTCTATGAGGGTACGTGGACAACACTCTCCCCTCTCGTTGCTATGTATCACCATGATCTTGCGTGTGTGTAGGAATTTTTTTGAAATTACTACGTTACCCAACAGTGGCATCCGATCCTAGGTTTTATGAGTAGATGTTATATGCACGAGTAGAACACAAGTGAGTTGTGGGTGATGCAAGTCATACTGCTTACCAGCATGTAATACTTTGGTTCGGCGATATTGTTGGATGAAGCGGCCTGGACCGACATTACGCGTACGCTTACGCGAGACTAGTTCTACCGACGTGCTTTGCATACAGGTGGCTCACGGGTGTCAGTTTCTCCAACTTTAGTTGAACCGAGTGTGGCTACACCCAGTCCTTGCGAAGGTTAAAGCAACACTAACTTGACGAACTATCGTTGTGGTTTTGATGCGTAGGTAAGAACGGTTCTTGCTCAGCCCGTAGCAGCCACGTAAAATTTGCAACAACAAAGTAGAGGACGTCTAATTTGCTTTTGCAGGGCATGTTGTGATGTGATATGGTCAAGATGTGATGCTATATTTTATTGTATGAGATGATCATGTTTTGTAACCGAGTTATCGGCAACTGGCAGGAGCCATATGGTTGTCGCTTTATTGTATGAAATGCAAGCGCCCTGTAATTGCTTTACTTTATCACTAAGTGGTAGCGATAGTCGTAGATGCAATAGATGGCGAAACGACAACGATGCTACGATGGAGATCAAAGGTGTCGCGCTGGTGATGATGGTGATAACGACGGTGCTTCGGAGATGGAGATCACAAGCACAAGATGATGATGGCCATATCATATCACTTATATTGATTGCATGTGATGTTTATCCATTATGCATGAGGGAATCCTGGACTAGGGGGTGTCCGGACAGCCGGACTATCATTGTCCGCCGGACTCCAAGACTACGAAGATACAAGATTGAAGACTCCGTCCCGTGTCCGGATGGGACTTTCCTTGGCGTGGAAGGCAAGCTTGGCGATACGGATATGTAGATCTCCTACCATTGTAACCGACTCTGTGTAACCCTAGCCCTCTCCGGTGTCTATATAAACCGGAGGGTTTTAGTCCGTAGGACACAACAACCATTACAACAATCATACCATAGGCTAGCTTCTAGGGTTTAGCCTCCTTGATCTCGTGGTAGATCCACTCTTGTACTACCCATATCATCAATATCAATCAAGCAGGAGTAGGGTTTTACCTCCATCGAGAGGGCCCGAACCTGGGTAAAAACATCGTGTCCCTTGTCTCCTGTTACCATCCGCCTAGACGCACAGTTCGGGACCCCCTACCCGAGATCCACCGGTTTTGACACCGACATTGGTGCTTTCATTGAGAGTTCCTCTGTGTCGTCACCGATAGGCTCGATGGCTTCTTCAATCAACAACAACGCCATCCAGGGTGAGACTTTTCTCCCCGGATAGATCTTCGTATTCGGCAGCTTCGCACTGCGGGCTAATTCACCTGGCCATCTGGAGCAGATCGAAAGCTACGCCCCTGGCCGTCAGGTCAGATATGGAAGCCTAAACTTCACGGCGGACATCCATGAAGACTTGATCTTCGATGGATCCGATCCTCAGCCGAGCGTGCCGCACTGTCGCGATGGGCACGATCTAGCTCTGCCGCCGGACAGTGCCTTGGAGGCCGCACATGAATCCGCTCCGACCCATAGTTCGGAGCCAATCGCGCAGATCGAGGACGAGTGGCTGGACACCGCCTCGGGAGCCGCAACATCCGCGGCGATGGAGCCGAACACTAACCTTGTCCCCTATAAAGCTCGTGACTCTGAGGTGCCGGACTCCGAACCTCCTGCGCCCCTGCCAATCGAATCCGATTGGGCGCCGATCACGGAGTTCACTGCTGCGGACATCTTTCAGCACTCACCCTTTGGCGACATCCTAAACTCGCTAAAACATCTCTCGCTATCCGGAGAGCCCTGGCCGGATTATGGCTAGGATGGTTGGGATGCGGACGACGAAGAAATTCAAAGCCCACCCACCACCCACTTTGTAGCCACTGTCGACGATTTAACCGACATGCTAGACTACGACTCCGAAGACATCGACGGTATGGACGATGATGCCGGAGGCGATCAAGAACCAGCGCTCACAGAGCACTGGAGGGCCACCCCAACCCATGATGTATATATGGTGGATACCCCAAAAGGAAGTGATAACGAGGACCAACGGGGCGCGGCAAAGAATAATCCCGCCGATAAACAACCAAAACGGCGACGCAGACGCCGCCCTAAGTCCCGCATCGACAACAACGGCGCTCCTAATGACCCAGCAATAGAGCAGGGCAAACCAGTGGACGACGAACATGCAGCCAAGCAACCGTCCGAACAGGACGAATCGGATAATCAATCCATGCCCGGCAAAACCAACAGTCCAGACGACCTCACGCCGGACACACCACCGGAGAATAAGAGCCTTCACAAAAGACTCGTCGCCACTGCAAGAAGTCTGAAGAAGGAAAAATGGAAGCTCAAAACAGCGGAAGACATACTCAGAATGAGGTGGAGCAAAGTGCTCAAAACCGCAGACAAATACGGCAATGGCCATCAATCAAAGAGCTACCCGAAGCGCAAGCTGCTGCCAGAATTTGACGAGGAAGCCATAGAGCCCCCACAGTCAAAAAACAAAGAGGCCGCCTGGCCGGATAGACGGCTAGATGATAGGCCAAAAACTATAAGCGGCGCTGCACACAAGCCGGCCCATGATCCTGGGAAAACAGATGGCCCAGCCAGGTCCATTTACGGGCCAAAAAAGAGGGCCCCAGGAAGCAACACAACACGACAAGTGTTCGAAGACAACGGTACACCCAAATACAGGGGCGCCGCACACCCACTATGTTTCACCAATGAGGTGCTGGATCATGAATTCCCAGTAGGGTTTAAACCCATAAACATAGAGGCTTACCACGGAACAACAGACCCGGGAGTCTGGATAGAGGATTATATACTACACATACACATGGCTAGAGGAGATGACCTCCACGCCATAAAATATCTACCCCTCACGCTCAAAGGGCCAGCTCGGCATTGGCTCAAAAGCCTCCCAGAAAACACTGTTGGAAGTTGGGAAGAGCTTGAGGACGCGTTTAGAGCAAATTTTCAAGGGACTTATGTCCGACCTCCGGATGCAGACGATCTAAGTCATATAACTCAACATCCCGGAGAGTCAGCGCGCAAATTCTGGAACAGGTTCCTTACTAAAAAGAACCAAATAGTCGACTGTCCGGACGCCGAAGCCTTAGCAGCTTTCAAACACAACGTCCGAGACGAATGGCTCGCGAGACACCTCGGCCAAGAGAAGCCGAGGACAATGTCCGCACTAACAAGCCGAGGACAGCTGGCTAGCAAGATGCAGCACCGGCGACCCAAGTACATCCGAGATCAGAGATGGAAACGGAAAATCACGACGCAGAAAAGATCAGCACCGGAATAAAGAGAAAAGCCCAAAGAACACGGCGGTCAACGCCGGATTCAAAAGCTCGCGGCCAAACAACAAAACACTGCCTCTTAAGGACAACAGTGACGAGCTATCCAACTTAAACAAAATTTTGGATCGGATATGTCAAATCCACAGTACCTCCGGAAGGCCTACAAACCACACCCACCGAGATTGTTGGGTTTTCAAACAGTCCGGCCGACTCAACGCCGAACACAAGGGGCTTGACGCACCAAGCGAGGACGACGACGAACCCCACCAGCAGGGCACCGGAAAACAAAAGACTTTCCCACAAGAAGTCAAAGCAGTAAACTCACTTCATGTGATAATACGGAAAAACAATGCGGCACCCGCTAAGATGGGTCTCGCACGGTCCACCCCAACGAAACCTCGAGATTGGATGTCAAAACCAATCACTTTTGACCACCTGGATTATTCCAGAAGTGTTCGAAATGCAGGATGGACTGCTCTGATATTGGATCCTATAATTGACGGACTACAATTTAAACAAGTCCTGATGGACGGCGGCGGCGATTTAAACCTGCTATATCCGAACACAATCCGCAAGTTGGGGATAGACCTTACTACAATTCGACATAGCCGCACTTCCTTTAAAGGAGTGACGCCAGGCCCTTACGCCAAGTGCACAGGCTCCCTATTACTAGAAGTTGTGTTCGGGTCACCGAACAACTTCCGACGCGAAAAACTAATCTTTCATGTCGCCCCATTCAAAAGTAGCCATCAAGCACTATTGGGACGTGAAGCTTTTGTCCGCTTTAACGCCATACCACATTACGCGTCTCTTACACTTAAAATGCCCGGTCCACGTGGCATCATTTCATTAAGAGGGTCATTCAAAGACCCCGGACACGGCTAGACGAGTCCGGCATAAATAAGCTAGGGGCTCCCTAGCCGCACACCCCTTCACAAGGGGCTGTGCGTATAAGAAATAATGAGCTAATATAGACTCCGCTTTATTCATTTATTAATATTTTTCATGCACTTTTTCGCATGATTTCCTTTCAAACTAAGTTCCTCTCTTTTTACAGATGAACAACGTGCATACCCATCCAGGATAACGGCACAACGGAGACACAGGCGCAGACGTGCAGTAGGGACCCGTCGCAAGGATTCTTTTCAGATTAAGACCCTGCGTAAACCTTTTTTACTGTCTCTTGTTGCTATACTCCCCTGGCTTTTCATTATAACCAGAGTGGAGACTGACGTTTTGGCATCGGCCGCGTCAGAAGACCTCACCCATACCTGGACACTAGGGGTTTAGGGCATTGTTCTGCCCATTATTATAAAGACCGAACACCTTAGGGAGTGTTCGGAGTCTCGAGTTAGGCCTTATATGCATCAGCTTCGAATCATGTATTTGGTCAAATGTTGGGTTTGCCCGGCTCCTGTGTTTTGCTGCCTTACGTTCCGTATCATCGGCTAACGCGACACCAGGAGAACTACTGCGATTGTGCCCCAGTTCGACTGGGTGAGCACCTCAGTAGAGAAAGCCGAAAACTGACTGTCATGATACAACGAGAGACTGGTCAACCACTCGATCGACCACTGGAATGTTTAGAATTCCTCCGCTTTGATGAAGGACCGTTTCCCGGTCAGGCACACATGCGCCTCGAATTCGGAGAGCGCGGTGCCCCCAGGGGCTATATCGTAGTCCCACCCTCGAACTCCAATGGCTAAGTGAAAGTGATAAAGCATCATAGTCCGGTTGCCTCATTTGCTACGCTACCACCTCCTTAACAGGACCGAGACATCGGATTAAGTGTGAAAATGCGCTATTTTTGCGAACACCCCCGCACCTTGTGCGTGGGGGCTGAAGCCGAAGACCGCCATCTTTCAGGTTATACACACGTATACATAAACGGCCGCATAGGAGATATTCCAATACTTGAACGCACAAGTATAAAAAGCGATTACATCATAACCATTGTTTTACAAAATAAAACGTTCATTTGAACGTGACATTTTTCGAGCACTGTGACTCTATTACACGAGCACCACGCATAACTTCCCCAAAATAGTGCTCGGCGGGTAACCGGCTCTCGTCCGAACCCTGGGTCGCAACAGCGGTGGCGTCCATCTCTGTCCAATGTGTCTTCACACGGGCGAGGGCCATCCGCGCACCCTCTATGCAGGCCACCGCTTCATCAACTTGATATGCGGCACCGCCCCAAGAAACTGCTGCAATAAGCCAAAATAACTCGTCGGCTTGGGCCTCTCCGGCCAGACATGAGTCACGATATCCGCCATGGCAAGTCCGGACAACCTATTCAGCTCAGCCCATTCGGCCAACCGATCGGTCAGCGGAAGTGAACGATCCGGACTATGGAATTGAGACCAAAATAGCTCTTCCGTCTTGTGATCCTTCTGACTTCGGAAGTGCACAATGGCATCCGCCGCACTCGCCGCTAAGTCCATATATGGATCCTCCGGACCCACAGCTGGCCAAGCTGGCATACTTTGGATCCGTAAACCTGCGGCGTAGCAGAAAAGGCTTGCCAGCCACAATGTCTCCGGCCTGACGCAGCTCCTCCTTTATAGCCCGCATTGCAGAACGGGCATCCTTGGCTTCGGCGGTAGCCTTCCCCAGGTCTTCTCGCTCCGATAGGCGCTCCTTTTCAAGAGCCTCATTGCGGTCGGTAGCATCCTTCAATTTAACGGCCAATTCGGCCATCTCTTCCCTGCTTCGGCAGTGTGCAGCCCTTTCGGCGTCTAACTCCTCGGCCGCCCTCGAGGCAGCCACATCACTCCTTCTGGCTTGCTCCTTGGCTTGAGCAAGTTCTGCCCGAAGGCTCTCCACAGCAGTAGCACCATCTGCGTCAAGCATAAATATTGTAGGAGGTGGGCTTTTTGCTCCCTTAATAGGTGACTGTGGAGACACAATTTACCTTGCGACTCGTCAAGTCGCTTGTTGACTAGCGCGATGTCCGCATCTGCAACATCGAGTTGCCGCATTAATTCAGCAACTCCATCAGTCCGGCTAGCCCCCGGACTATCCGCCACCTGCATAGGAAAGGCGACACTCAATACCTGCGATTTTGATCCTCGGCACGCTGTCGCTTTCGACAACCTACCGAGTCTCAGGGGCTACTATCTATACAGGGCGCACTTTCATGTGCAAAACTGTCAAAAAGGTGCGTCGTTTTTACGTACCTCAAACCCCGCCAGTAAACTCCTGACGGCATTATGCAATCCGCTTTCGGCGGACGAAATCCTTCCAATCACCGCACTCATCAATGCACGGTGATCTTCTGAGATGGACGCCCTCTCAAGCAGATCCTTCAGCTCCCCCGGCCGTACACTAGTCGGCGCCGAACTCTTCGGCTCTGCCGGGCTCAGGGATACCCTCCGTGACGACACTTCAGGCTCGTCCGCCCTATCCAACGGCGCAGCAGACGGAGGCGTCTCGCTCTCCATCATCTCCGGACGAAGATCCCCCAAAGACGAGCTCATCTGAGAAGGTCGCAGATCCGAACTACAAGGTAAAAATTTCGGTTATCCTCAGAAGCACAAATAGGGATGTTTCTTATTAATGAACTCCCCCTTTTCTACTCACAGCTCGCTGGAGGGCTGATTCTTTAGAGAAGACTGTGCGGCCGGGACCTCCCCGGACGCAGGACCCTCTGGTGAAGATTTCTTCCCCCGCTTATGGGCTTTGATCTCCGGGTCTTCGGAGGCGGTCCTCTTCTCCCCCTGGAGGGAGGGATTCTCGATCCCCCCTTCTTCAAGCGCCCCCTTGGGCGAGGCGGTAGCTCCTCTAGTTTCCCCTTCGCCTTCTTCTGAAGGCGCAACCTCCAACATCCTGACCAGCACGGGATCCGGCGCGGTCTCTGGGAGGGGGGCCGGACACCGTATCAGCATTGCTTGCGCTATCCACTCCTGTTGCGGGATAACGGGTTAAAAGGAGAATTGTAGAAAAGCAAACAAATGGTACGTCCGAACACTAGGCTACTTACTTGAGTATCTGGGCGATTGCAGCTTAGGCCGGCATCCTCGGTCAATTCCGGACATGCCGCTTGTGGTCCGAAGAACAACTTATACATCTCCACGGGTGTCGTACCCATAAAGTGTTGGAGAATCCGTGGTCCCTCCGGATTGATGTCCCATAGCCGGAGAGGACGGCGTTTGCAGGGCAGGATACGCCTAATTAGCATAACCTGCATCACCACGACCAGATCGATATCCCTCGCCTGGAGGTCTTGAATCCGGCCCTGCAATAGGGGCACGTCTTTTGATGGCCCCCAGGTGAGCCCTTGGTCGACCCACGACATCAACCGTCGAGGAGGTCCCGAGCGGAATATGGGCGGCGGCTTCTGCCTGCTGCCCTTCGGAGCGGTGATATAGAACCACTCCTGCTGCCACAAGCCGAGCTCCTCTTGGAAGGAGCCCTCAGGCCACGGGGCATCGGCCCTCCAGCTTATGGCCGCCCCGCCGCACTCTGCTTGACGCCCCCCAATCGTCTTCGGCTCCACATTGAAGGTCTTCAGCCACAGGCCGAAGTGGGGGGTGACGCGGAGGAAGGCTTCACAGACGACAATAAATGCGGAAATATGGAGGATGGACTTCGGAGCCAAGTCATGGAAATCCAGCCCGTAGTAGAACATGAGCCCTCTCACGAAAGGATCCATCGGGAAGCCTAAACCCCGACGGAGGTGGGATACAAAGACGACGTACTCGCCGGGCTCGGGGGTGGGTATGGCCTGCCCTTCGGCGGGCAGCCTGTGCGAAATCTCATAAGACAGGTACTTGGCCTCTCGTAGCTTTAGCACGTCCTCCTCCGTCCACCGGCCCTGAAGGTCGGAGCCGGACATTGTTGAAGGTCCGAACCACACGAATCTGGGGCTCTGGGTGTTGGAACTTGGAGCGAGGAGAAGATTCGATGGAGGATTGAAGAAAAGAAACGAGCCTTGGTCCTATTATAAAGAGGGAGAATACCAAGAGCCGTCTCCGTGACCGTTCGGGACTCGCCTTCGATAGAGGGGGCGTGGCGACGGGCGCGGTTGGGTTACCCACGTCCGTATTGATGAGGATCCCAGAATAAGGGGAACACGATCTCTGCTTCGACAAGACGTGCCAAGGAAACCGCTTCGCTAAACGCGCTGAGGTGGTGTAATAAAAAATGATTCAAGTAAAGGCTTGGTAGTGGCGTGACGTCATGCTACAAGATACGTCAGCAGGTTGAACCTGTGTACATGATATTCTCTCTACGGTGGAATGTGGAAATTATTTTGCAGAGCCGGACACTATCCTGGTGTTCACAATCTTCTATGGATTATTCGGAGGAGGAACCCGCCTTGCAATGCCGAACATTATGCGCGCCGGACTCATTGTCATTGAAGCCAGGTTCAGGGGCTACTGAGGGAGTCCTGGACTAGGGGGTGTCCGGACAGCCGGACTATCATCGTTCGCCGGACTCCAAGACTACGAAGATACAAGATTGAAGACTCCGTCCCGTGTCCGGATGGGACTTTCCTTGGCGTGGAAGGCAAGCTTGGCGATACGGATATGTAGATCTCCTACCATTGTAACCGACTCTGTGTAACCCTAGCCCTCTCCGGTGTCTATATAAACCGGAGGGTTTTAGTCCGTAGGACACAACAACCATTACAACAATCATACCATAGGCTAGCTTCTAGGGTTTAGCCTCCTTGATCTCGTGGTAGATCCACTCTTGTACTACCCATATCATCAATATCAATCAAGCAGGAGTAGGGTTTTACCTCCAACGAGAGGGCCCGAACCTGGGTAAAAACATCGTGTCCCTTGTCTCCTGTTACCATCCGCCTAGAGGCACAGTTCGGGACCCCCTACCCGAGATACGCCGGTTTTGACACCAACAATGCATCTTATCTTGCTTTGATTGACGGTAGCATTTTAAGATGATCTCTCACTAATTATCAAGAAGTGTTCTCCCTGAGTATGCACCGTTGTGAAAGTTCTTCGTGCTGAGACACCACGTGATGATCGGGTGTGATAGGCTCTACGTTCAAATACAATGGGTGCAAAATAGTTGCACATGCGGAATACTCAGGTTAAACTTGACGAGCCTAGCATATACAGACATGGCCTCGGAACACGGAGACCAAAAGGTCGAGCATGAATCATATAGTAGATATGATCAACATAGTGATGTTCACCATTGAAAACTACTCCATCTCACGTGATGATCGGACATGGTTTAGTTGATTTGTATCACGTGATCACTTAGATGACTAGAGAGATGTCTGTCTAAGTGGGAGTTATTTAGTAATATGATTAACTGAACTTAAATTTATCATGAACTTAGTACCTGATAGTATTTTGCTTGTCTATGTTTGTTGTAGATAGATGGCTCGTGCTGTTGTTCCGTTGAATTTTAATGCGTTCCTTGAGAAAGCTAAGTTGAAAGATGATGGTAGAAATTACACGGAATGGATCCATAACATGAGGATTATCATCATTGCTGCACAGAAGAATTACGTCCTGGAAGCACCGCTGGGTGCCAGGCCTGCTGCAGATGCAACTGACGACGTTAAGAACGTCTGGTAGAGCAAAGCTGATGACTACTCGATAGTTCAGTGTGCCATGCTTTACGGCTTAGAACCGGGACTTCAACGAAGTTTCGAACGTCATGGAGCATATGAGATGTTCCAGGAGTTGAAGTTAATATTTCAAGCAAACGCCCAGATTGAGAGATATGAAGTCTCCAATAAGTTCTATAACTGCAAGATGGAGGAGAATAGTTCTATCGGTGAACATATACTCAGAATGTCTGGATATAATAATCACTTGATTCAACTGGGAGTTAATCTTCCTGATGATAGTGTCATTGACAGAATTCTTCAATCACTGCCACCAAGCTACAAGAGCTTCGTGATGAACTATAACATGCAAGGGATGGACAAGACTATTCCCGAGCTCTTCGCAATGCTAAAGGCTGCGGAGGTAGAAATCAAGAAGGAGCACCAAGTGTTGATGGTCAATAAGAACACCAGTTTCAAGAAAAAGGGTAAAGGTAAGAAGAAAGGGAACTTCAAGAAGAACAACAAACAAGTTGCTGCTCAAGAGAAGAAACCCAAGTCTGGACCTAAGCCTGAGACTGAGTGCTTCTATTGCAAGCAGACTGGTCACTAGAAGCGGAACTGCCCCAAGTTTGGCGGATAAGAAGGATGGCAAGGTGAACAAAGGTATATGTGATATACATGTTATTGATGTGTACCTTACTAATACTCGCAGTAGCACCTAGGTATTTGATACTGGTTCTGTTGCTAATATTTGCAACTCGAAACAGGGACTACGGATTAAGCGAAGATTGGCTAAGGACGAGGTGACGATGCGCGTGGGAAATGGTTCCAAAGTCGATGTGATCACGGTCGGCACGCTACCTCTACATCTACCTTTGGGATTACTTTTAGACCTGAATAATTGTTATTTGGTGCCAGCGTTGAGCATGAACATTATATCTGGATCTTGTTTGATGCGAGACGGATATTCATTTAAATCTGAGAATAATGGTTGTTCTATTTATGAGTACTCTCTTTTATGGTCATGCACCCTTGAAGAGTGGTCTATTTTTATTAAATCTTGATAGTAGTGATACACATATTCATAATGTTGAAGCCAAAAGATGCAGAGTTGATAATGATAGTGCAACTTATTTGTGGCACTACTGTTTGGGTCATATTAGTGTAAATCGCATGAAGAAACTCCATACTGATGGACTTCTGGAATCACTTGATTATGAATCCCTTGGTACTTGCGAACCGTGCCTCATGGGAAAGATGACTAAAACGCCGTTCTCCGGAACTATGGAGCGAGCAATTGATTTGCTGGAAATCATACATACTGATGTATGTGGTCCAATGAATATTGAGGCTCGTGGCTGATATCGTTATTTTCTCACCTTCACAGATGATTTGAGCAGATATGGGTATATCTACTTGATGAAACACAAGTCTGAAACATTTGAAAAGTTCAAAGAATTTCAGAGTGAAGTGGAAAATCATCGTAACAAGAAAATAAGGTTTCTACGATCTGATCGTGGAGGAGAATATTTTGTTGGAGAACGTTGCATAAAATAAAAAATTTCCTACGTCCATCAAGATCAATCTAGGAGTTCATCCAGCAACGAGAGAGAGGAGTACATCTACATACCCTTGTAGATCGCGAGCGGAAGCGTTCAAGAGAACGGGGTTGAGGGAGTCGTACTCGTCGTGATCCAAATCACCGGAGATCCTAGCGCCGAACGGACGGCACCTCCGCGTTCAACACATGTACGGTCAGCGTGACGTCTCCTCCTTCTTGATCCAGCAAGGGGGGAGGAGAGGTTGATGAAGATCCAGCAGCACGACGGCGTGGTGGTGGATGCAGCAGGGATCCCGGCAGGGCTTCGCCAAGCATCTGCGGGAGGGAGAGATGTAGCAAGGGGAAAGGGAGGCGCCAAGTGCAAGGGTGCGGCTGCCCTCCCTCCCCCCTCTTTATATAGGGTCCCCAGGGGGGGCGCCGGCCAGGGGGAGGCTTGCCCCCCAAGGCAAGTGGAGGCGCCCCCCACCCTAGGGTTACCAACCCTAGGCGCAGGGGGGGGCCCTAGGGGGGCGCACCAGCCCACCAGGGGCTGGTTCCCCTCCCGACTTCAGCCCACGGGGCCCTCCGGGATAGGTGGCCCCACCCGATGGACCCCCGGGACCCTTCCGGTGGTCCCAGTACAATACCGGTGACCCCCGAAACTCTCCCGATGGCCGAAACTGCATTTCCTATATATAATTCTTCACCTCCGGACCATTCCAGAACTCCTCGTGACGTCCGAGATCTCATCCGGGACTCCAAACAACTTTTGGTTTGCTGCATACTAATATCTCTACAGCCCTAGCATCACCGAACCTTAAGTGTGTAGACCCTACGGGTTCGGGAGACATGCAGACATGACCGAGACGCCTCTCCGGTCAATAACCAACAGCGGGATCTGGATACCCAAGTTGGCTCCCACATGCTCCTCGATGATCTCATCGGATGAACCACGATGTCAAGGATTCAATCAATCCGTATACAATTCCCTTTGTCAATCGGTACGTTACTTGCCCGAGAGTCGATCATCGGTATCCCAATACCTCGTTCAGTCTCATTACCGGCAAGTCACTTTACTCGTACCGTAATGCTGATCCTGTGACCAGACACTTGATCACATTGAGCTCATTATGATGATGCATTACCGAGTGGGCCCAGAGATACCTCTCCGTCATACTGAGTGACAAATCCCAGTCTCGATTCGTGCCAACCCAACAGACACTTTCGGAGATACCCGTAGTGCACCTTTATAGTCACCCAGTTATGTTGTGACGTTTGGCATACCCAAAGCACTCCTGCGGTATCCGGGAGTTGCACAATCTCATGGTCTAAGGAAATGATACTTGACATTTGGAAAAGCTCTAGCTAAACGAACTACACGATCTTTGAGCTATGCTTGGGATTGGGTCTTGTCCATCACATCATTCTCCTAATGATGTGATCCCGTTATCAATGACATCCAATGCCCATAGTCAGGAAACCATGACTGTCTGTTGATCAACGAGCTAGTCAACTAGAGGCTTACTAGGGACATGTTGTGGTCTATGTATTCACACGTGTATTAGGATTTCCGGATAACACAGTTATAGCATGAATACTAGACAATTATCATGAACAAGAAATATAATAATAACCATTTTATTGTTGCCTCTAGGGCATATTTCCAACAGTCTCTCACTTGCACTAGAGTCAATAATCTAGTTACATTGTGATGTATCAAACACCCATAGCGTCCTGGTGTTGATCATGTTTTGCTCTAGGGAGAGGTTTAGTCAACGGATCTGCTACATTCAGGTCCGTATGTACTTTACAAATATCTATGTCTCCATCTTGAACATTTTCACGGATGGAGTTGAAGCGACGCTTGATGTGCCTGGTCTTCTTGTGAAACCTGGGCTCCTTGGCAAGTGCAATAGCTCCAGTGTTGTCATAGAAGAGTGTGATTGGCCCCGACGCATTGGGTATGACTCCTAGGTCGGTGATGAACTCCTTCACCCAGATAGCTTCATGCGCTGCCTCCCAGGCTGCCATGTACTCTGCTTCACATGTATATCCCGCCACGACGCTCTGCTTGCAGCTGCACCAGCTTACTGCCCCACCATTCCAAATATACACGTATCCGGTTTGTGACTTTGAGTCATCCAAATCTGTGCCGAAGCTAGCATCGATGTAACCCTTTATGACGAGCTCTTCATCACCTCCATATACGAGAAACATGTCCTTAGTCCTTTTCAGGTACTTAAGGATGTTCTTGACCGCTGTCCAGTGTTCCATGCCGGGATTACTTTGGCACCTTCCTACCAAACTTATGGCAAGATTTATATCAGGTCTGGTACAGGTCATGGAAGAAATGATAGACCCTATGGCTGAGGCATAGGGGATGACACTCATCTTTTCTCTATCTTCTGTCGTGGTCGGGCATTGAGCCGAGCTCAATTTCACACCTTGCAACACAGGCAAGAACCCCTTCTTGGACTGATCCATATTGAACTTCTTCAATATCTTATCAAGGTATGTGCTTTGTGAAAGACCTATGAGGCGTTTTGATCTATCTCTATAGAATTTGATGCCTAATATGTAAGCAGCTTCTCCAAGGTCCTTCATTAAAAAACACTTATTCAAGTAGGACTTTATGCTGTTCAAAAGTTCTATATCATTTCCCATCAAAAGTATGTCATCCACATATAATATGAGAAATGCTACAGAGCTCCCACTCACTTTCTTGTAAACGCAGGCTTCTCCATAAGTCTGCATAAACCCAAACACTTTAATCATCTCATTAAAGCGAATGTTCCAACTCCGAGATGCTTGCACCAGCCCATAGATTGAGCGCTGGAGCTTGCATACCTTGTTAGCATTCTTAGGGTCGACAAAACCTTCCGGTTGCATCATATACAGTTCTTCCTTAAGGTGACCGTTAAGGAATGCCGTTTTGATGTCCATTTGCCACATCTCATAATCATAGTATGCGGAAATTGCTAACATGATTCGGACGGACTTCAGCTTCGCTACGGGAGAGAATGTCTCATCGTAGTCAATCCCTTGAACTTGTCGATAACCCTTAGCGACGAGTCGAGCTTTATATATGGTAACATTACCATCCGCGTCCGTCTTCTTCTTAAAGATCCATTTGTTTTCTGTTGCTCGCCGATCATCGGGCAAGTCTGTTAAAGTCCATACTTTGTTTTCATACATGGATCCTATCTCGGATTGCATGGCTTCAAGCCATTTGTTGGAATCTGGGCCAGCCATCGCTTCTTCATAGTTCGAAGGTTCACCGTTGTCTAACAACATGATTTCCAAGACAGGGTTGCCGTACCACTCTGGTTCGGAACGTGTCCTTGTGGACCTTCGAAGTTCAGTAGTAGCTTGATCCGAAGTATCTTGATCATCATCATTAACCTCCTCTCTTGTCGGTGCAGGCACCACAGGAACATCTTCCTGAGTTGCGCTACTCACTGTTTCAAGAGGCAGTACTTCTTCAAGCTCTACTTTCCTCCCACTTAATTCTTTCGAGACAAACTCTTTCTCTAGAAAGGACCCGTTCTTGGCAACAAAGATCTTGCCCTCGGATCTTAAGTAGAAGGTATACCCAATGGTTTCCTTAGGGTATCCTATGAAGACGCATTTTTCCGACTTGGGTTCGAGCTTCTCAGGTTGAAGTTTCTTGACATAAGCATCGCATCCCCAAAATTTTAGAAATGACAGCTTAGGTTTCTTCCCAAACCATAAGTCATACGGTGTCGTCTCAACGGATTTAGACGGTGCCCTATTTAAAGTGAATGTAGTTGTCTCTAGAGCGTACCCCCAAAATGATAGCGGTAAATAAGTAAGTGACATCATAGATCGCACCATATCCAATAGAGTGCGATTACGACGTTCGGACACACCATTTCGCTAAGGTGTTCCAGGCGGCGTGAGTTGTGAAATGATTCCATATTTCCTTAAGTGCGTACCAAATTCGTGACTTAAATATTCACCCCCACGATCTGATCGTAAGAACTTTATCTTTCGGTCACGTTGATTCTCTACCTCATTCTGAAATTCCTTGAACTTTTCAAAGGTCTCAGACTTGTGTTTCATCAAGTAGACATACCCATATCTACTCAAGCTATCAGTGAGAGTGAGAACATAACGATATCCTCCGCGAGCCTCAACGCTCATTGGACAACACACATCAGTATGTATGATTTCCAATAAGTTGGTTGCTCGCTCCATTGTTCCGGAGAATGGAGTCTTGGTCATCTTGCCCATGAGGCATGGCTCGCATGTGTCAAACGATTCATAATCTAGAGACTCCAAAAGTCCATCAGCATGGAGCTTTTTCATGCGCTTGACACCAATGTGACCAAGGCGGCAGTGCCACAAGTATGTGGGACTATCGTTATCAACTTTACATCTTTTAGTATTCACACTATGAATATGTGTAACATTACGCTCGAGATTCATTAAGAATAAACCATTCACCAGCGGGGCATGACCATAAAACATATCACTCATATAAATAGAACAACCATTATTCTTGGATTTAAATGAGTAGCCATCTCGAATTAAACGAGATCCTGATACAATGTTCATGCTCAAAGCTGGTACTAAATAACAATTATTGAGGTTTAAAACTAATCCCGTAGGTAAATGTAGAGGTAGCGTGCCGACGGCGATCACATCGACCTTGGAACCATTCCCGACGCGCATCGTCACCTCGTCCTTCGCCAGTCTTCGCTTATTCCGCAGCTCTTGCTTTGAGTTACAAATATGAGCAACCACACCGGTATCAAATACCCAGGAGCTACTACGAGCACTGGTAAGGTACACATCAATTACATGTATATCACATATACCTTTGGTTTTGCCAGCCTTCTTGTCCGCGAAGTACTTGGGGCAGTTCCTCTTCTAGTGTCCGCTTCCCTTGCAATAAAAGCACTCAGTTTCAGGCTTGGGTCCATTCCTTGACTTCTTCCCGGCAATTGGCTTACCGGGCGCGGCAACTCCCTTGCCGTCCTTCTTGAAGTTCTTCTTACCCTTGCCTTTCTTGAACTTAGTGGTTTTATTCACCATCAACACTTGATGTTCCTTTTTGATCTCCACCTCCGCTGATTTCAGCATTGAATATACCTCAGGAATGGTTTTCTCCATCCCGTGCATATTGAAATTCATCACAAAGCTCTTGTAGCTAGGTGGGAGTGACTGGAGGATTCTGTCGACCACCACGTCATCCGGGAGATTAACCCCCAGTTGAGATAAGCGGTTGTGCAACCCAGACATTTTGAGTATGTGCTCGCTGACAGAACCATTCTCCTCCATCTTACAACTGTAGAACTTGTCGGAGACTTCATATCTCTCAACCCGGGCGTCAGCTTGGAAAACCATTCTCAGCTCTTGGAACACCCGTTGTATTCGAACGTTAAGATCTATCACACCCGATCATCACGTGGTGCTTCAAAACAACGAACCTTCGCAACGGTGCACAGTTAGGGGGAACACTTTTCTTGAAATTATTTCAAGGGATCATCTTATTTAAGCTACCGCCGTTCTAAGCAAATAAGATGTAAAACATGATAAACATCACATGCAATCAAATAGTGACATGATATGGCCATTATCATATTGCTCCTTTGATCTCCATCTTCGAAGCGCCATGATAATCTTCGTCACCAGCATGACACCATGATCTCCATCATCATGATCTCCATCATCGTGTCTTCATGAAGTTGTCACGCCAACGATTACTTCTACTTCTATGGCTAATGCGTTTAGCAATAAAGTAAAGTAATTTACATGGCGTTCTTCAATGACACGCAGGTCATACAAAAAATAAAGACAACTCCTATGGCTCCTGCCGGTTGTCATACTCATCGACATGCAAGTTGTGATTCCTATTACAAGAACATGATCATCTCATACATCACATATATCATTCATCACATCCTTTGGCCATATCACATCACAAAACACTTGCTGCAAAAACAAGTTAGACGTCCTCTAATTGTTGTTGCAAGTTTTTACGTGGCTTCTATAGGTGATCTAGCAAGAACGTTTTCTTACCTACGCTAAAGCCACAACGTAATTTGCCAACTTCTATTTACCCTTAATAACGACCCTTTTCATCGAATCCGCTCCAACTAAAGTGGGAGAGATAGACACCCGCTAGCCACCTTATGCAACTAGTGCATGTCAGTCGGTGGAACATGTCTCACGTAAGCGTACATGTAAGGTCGGTCCGGGCCGCTTCATCCCACAATGCCGCTGAAGCAAAATAAGACTAGTAGTGGCAAGAAAGTCGACAACATCTACGCCCACAACAAATTGTGTTCTACTCGTGCAAAGAGATCTACGCATAGACCTAGCTCATGATGCCACTGTTGGAGAACGTTGCATAAAATAAAAATTTTCCTACGTTCACCAAGATCAATCTAGGAGTTCATCCAGCAACGAGAGAGAGGAGTACATCTACATACCCTTGTAGATCACGAGCGGAAGCGTTCAAGAGAACGGGGTTGCGGGAGTCGTACTCGTCGTGATCCAAATCACCGGAGATCCTAGCGCCGAACGGACGGCACCTCCGCGTTCAACACACGTACGGTCAGCGTGACGTCTCCTCCTTCTTGATCCAGCAAGGGGGAGGAGAGGTTGATGAAGATCCAGCAGCACGACGGCGTGGTGGTGGATGCAACAGGGATCCTGGCAGGGCTTCGCCAAGCATCTGCGGGAGGGAGAGGTGTAGCAAGGGGAAAGGGAGGCGCCAAGTGCAAGGGTACGGCTGCCCTCCCTCTCCCCTCTTTATGTAGGGTCCCCAGGGGGGCGCCGGCCAGGGGGAGGCTTGCCCCCCAAGGAAAGTGGAGGCGCCCCCCCCCACCCTAGGGTTTCCAACCCTAGGCGCAGGGCGGCGCACCAGCCACCAGGGGCTGGTTCCCCTCCCCACTTCAGCCCACGGGGCCCTCCGGGATAGGTGGCTCCACCCGGTCGACCCCCGGGACCCTTCCGGTGGTCCCGGTACAATATCGGTGACCCCTGAAACTCTCCCGATGGCAGAAACTGCACTTCCTATATATAATTCTTCACCTCCGGACCATTTCGGAACTCCTCGTGACGTCCGGGATCTCATCCGGGACTCGGAACAACTTTCGGTTTGCTGCATACTAATATCTCTACAGCCCTAGCGTCACTGAACCTTAAGTGTGTAGACCCTACGGGTTCGGGAGACATGCAGACATGACCGAGGCGCCTCTCCGGTCAATAACCAACAGCGGGATATGGATACCCATGTTGGCTCCCACATGCTCCTCGATGATCTCATCAGATGAACCACGATGTCAAGGATTCAATCAATCCCGTATACAATTCCCTTTGTCAATCGATACGTTACTTGCCCGAGACTCGATCGTCGGTATCCCAATACCTTGTTCAGTCTCATTACCGGCAAGTCACTTTACTCGTAACGTAATGCATGATCCCGTGACCAGACACTTGATCACATTGATCTCATTATGATGATGCATTACCGAGTGGGCCCAGAGATACCTCTCCGTCATACGGAGTGACAAATCCCAGTCTCGATTCGTGCCAACCCAATAGACACTTTCGGAGATACCCGTAGTGCACCTTTATAGTCACCAGTTACATTGTGACGTTTGGCATACCCAAAGCACTCCTACGGTATCCGGGAGTTGCACAATCTCATGGTCTAAGGAAATGATACTTGACATTTGGAAAAGCTCTAGCTAAACGAACTACACGATCTTTGAGCTATGCTTGGGATTGGGTCTTGTCCATCACATCATTCTCCTAATGATGTGATCCCGTTATCAATGACATCCAATGCCCATAGTCAGGAAACCATGACTATCTGTTGATCAACGAGCTAGTCAACTAGAGGCTTACTAGGGACATATTGTGGCCTATGTATTCACACATGTATTAGGATTTCCGGATAACACAGTTATAGCATGAATACTAGACAATTATCATGAACAAGAAATATAATAATAACCATTTTATTATTGCCTCTAGGGCATATTTCCAACATATTTGAGTTACGAGTTTGGTTTACATTTGAAGCAATGCGGAATAGTTTTGCAACTCACGCCACCCGAAACACCACAACGAAATGGTGTGTCCGGACGTTGTAATCGTACTTTACTAGATATGGTGCGATCTACGATGTCTCTTACTGATTTACCGCTATCGTTTTGGGGTTATGCTTTAGAGACGGCTGCATTCACGTTAAATAGGGCGCCATCAAAATCCGTTGAGACGACGCCTTATGAACTGTGGTTTGGCAAGAAACCAAAGTTGTCGTTTCTTAAAGTTTGGGGTTGCGATGCTTATGTGAAGAAACTTCAACCAGATAAGCTCGAACCCAAATTGGGTAAATGTGTCTTCATAGGATACCCAAAAGAGACTATTGGGTACACCTTCTATCACAGATCTGAGGGCAAGATTTTTGTTGCTAAATTCGGATCCTTTCTAGAGAAGGAGTTTCTCTCGAAAGAAGTGAGTGGGAGGAAAGTAGAACTTGATGAGGTAACTGTACCTGCTCCCTTATTGGAAAGTAGTTCATCACAAGAACCGGTTCCTGTGACAACTACACCAATCAGTGAGGAAGCTAATGATATTGATCATGAAACTTCAGATCAAGTTATTATCGAACCTCGTAGGTCAATTAGAGTAAGATCCGCACCAGAGTGGTACGGTAATCCTATTCTGGAAGTCATGTTACTTGACCATGGCGAACCTACGAACTATGAGGAAGCGATGATGAGCCCAGATTCCGCAAAATGGCTTGAGGCCATGAAATCTGAGATGGGATCCATGTATGAGAACAAAGTATAGACTCTGGTTGACTTGCCTGATGATCGGCAAGCCATCGAGAATAAATGGATCTTCAAGAAGAAGACTGACGCTGATGGTAATGTAACTGTCTACAAAGCTCGACCTGTTGTGAAAGGTTTTTGACAAGTTCAAGGGGTTGACTACGATGAGACTTTCTCACCCGTAGAGATGCTTAAGTCTGTCCAAATCATGTTAGCAATTGCCGCATTTTATGATTATGAAATATGGCAAATGGATGTCAAAACTGCATTCCTGAATTGATTTCTGGAAGAAGAGTTGTATATGATGCAACCGAAAGGTTTTGTCGATCCAAAAGGTGCTAACAAAGTGTGCAAGCTCCAGCGAACCATTTATGGACTGGTGCAAGCCTCTCGGAGTTGGAATAAACGCTTTGATAGTGTGATCAAAGCATATGGTTTTATACAGACTTTTGGAGAAGCCTGTATTTACAAGAAAGTGAGTGGGAGATCTGTAGCATTTCTGATATTATATGTGGATGCCATATTGTTGATTGGAAATGATATATAATTTCTGGATAGCATAAAGGGATACTTGAATAAAAGTTTTTCGATGAATGACCTCGGTGAAGCTGCTTACATATTGGGCATCAAAATCTATAGAGATAGATCAAGACGCTTAATTGGACTTTCACAAAGCACATACCTTGATAAAGTTTTGAAAAATTTCAAAATGGATCAGGCAAAGAAAGGGTTCTTGCCTGTATTACAAGGTGTGAAGTTGAGTCAGACTCAATGCCCGACCACAGCAGAAGATAGAGAGAAAATGAAAGATGTTCCCTATGCTTCAGCCATAGGCTCTATCATGTATGCAACGCTGTGTACCAGACCTGATGTATGCTTAGCAATAAGTTTGGCAGGGAGGTACCAAAGTAATCCAGGAGTGGATCACTGGACAGCGGTCAAGAACATCCTGAAATATCTGAAAAGGACTAAGGATATGTTTCTCGTTTATGGAGGTGACAAAGAGCTAGTCGTAAATGGTTACGTTGATGCAAGCTTTGACACTGATCCGGATGATTCTAAATCGCAAACTGGATACATGTTTATATTGAATCGTGGAGCTGTCAGTTGGTGCAGTTCTAAACAAAGCATCGTGGCGGGATCTACATGTGACGCAGAGTACATAGCTTCTTTGGAAGCAGCAAATGAAGGAGTCTGGATGAAGGAGTTCATTTCCGATCTAGGTGTCATACCTGACCAATGAAGATCTTCTGTGACAATACTGGTGCAATTGCCTTGGCAAAGGAATCCAGATTTCACAAGAGGACCAAGCACATCAAGAGACGCTTCAATTCCATCCAGGGCCAAGTCCAGGTGGGAGACATAGAGATTTACAAGATATATACGGATCTGAATGTTGCAGACCCGTTGACTAAGCCTCTTCCACGAGCAAAACATGATCAACACCAAGACTCCATGGGTGTTAGAATCATTACTGTGTAATCTAGATTATTGACTCTAGTGCAAGTGGGAGACTGAAGGAAATATGCTCTAGAGGGAATAATAAAGTTATTATTTATTTCCTCATATCATGATAAATGTTTATTATTCATGCTAGAATTGTATTAACCGGAAACATGATACATGTGTGAATACATAGACAAACTTAATGTCACTAGTATGCCTCTAGTTGACTAGCTCATTAATCAAAGATGGTTATGTTTCCTAACCATAGACATGAGTTGTCATTTGATTAACGAGATCACATCATTAGGAGAAAGATGTGATTGACATGACCCATTCCGTTAGCTTAGCACTTGATCGTTTAGTATGTTGCGACTGCTTTCTTCATGACTTATACATGTTCCTACAACTATGAGATTATGCAACTCCCGTTTACCGGAGGAACACTTAGTGTGCTACCAAACGTCACAACGTAACTGGGTGATTATAAAGGAGCTCTACAGGTGTCTCCAAAGGTACATGTTGAGTTGGCGTATTTCGAGATTAGGTTTTGTCACTCCGATTGTCGGAGAGGTATCACTGGGCCCTCTCGGTAATGAACATCACTATAAGCCTTGCAAGCAATGTAGATAATGAGTTAGTTACGGAATGATGCATTACGTAATGAGTAAAGAGACTTGCCGGTAACGAGATTGAACTAGGTATTGGGATACCAACGATCAAATCTCGGGCAAGTAACATACCGATGACAAAGGGAACAACGCATGTTGTGATGCGGTTTGACCGATAAAGATCTTCGTAGAATATGTAGGAGCCAATATGAGCATCCAGGTTCCGCTATTGGTTATTGACCGGAAACGTGTCTCGGTCATGTCTACATAGTTTTCGAACCCGTAGGGTCCACACGCTTAAGGTTTCGTTGACATTTTATTATGAGTTTATGAGTTTTGATGTACCGAAGGTTGTTCAGAGTCCCGGATGTGATCACAGACATGACGAGGAGCCTCAAAATGGTTGAGACATAAAGATCGATATATTGGACGACTATATTTGGACACCGGAAAGGTTCCGGGTGAGATTGGGACAATACCGGAGCTCCGGGAGGTTATCGGAACCCCCGGGAGGTATATGGACCTTATTGGGCCTTAGTGGAAAGGAGGCGAAAGGAGCAAAGGAGGGGGCGCCCCCCCCCCCCCCAAGCCCAATCTGAATTGGGAAGGGGGCCGGCCCCCCCTTTCCTTCCTCCCTCCCTCCTCTTCCTTCCCTCTCCCTCTCCTAATAGGAAAGGGGGGAGTCCTACTCCCGGTGGGGGTTGGACTCCACCCTAGGGCACGCCACCCCCCTTGGTCGGCCCCCTCCTCCATTCCTTTATATACGGGGGAGGGGGGCACCCCATAGGCACAACAATTGATCTCTTGATCTCTTAGCCGTGTGCGGTGCCCCCCTCCACCATAGTTCTCCTCGATAATACTGTAGCGGTGCTTAGGCGAAGCCCTGCGACGGTAGAACATCAAGATCGTCACCACGCCGTCGTGCTGAAGGAACTCTTCCCTGACATTCTGCTGGATCGGAGTACGGGGGACGTCATCGAGCTGAACGTGTGCAAGAACTCGGAGGTGTCGTAGTTTCGGTGCTTGATCAGTCGGATCGTGAAGACGTACGACTACATCAACCGTGTTGTGCTAGCGCTTCCGGTTTCGGTCTACGAGGGTACGTGGACACCACTCTCCCCTCTCGTTGCTATGCATCACCATGATCTTGTGTGTGCGTAGGATTTTTTTTGAAATTACTACATTCCCCAACAATACCTACTAATAAAAAAAATATTCTTAGTCCGTCATGCTATTTTGTAGGAAACCCCCTGATGTTTCTGACATTAAACTCGTTGTACATATCAAATGTTTTTAAAATACTCATATCTTCTAAACCGTAACTCTAAATTTAACATATTATATATGAAATTTGATTAGAAAAATATGTAGAATCTAAATATGATGTTATTTTACCTGTTAACAGTTTTTACAAAATTATCTAGACAGCAATGTTAATCAACAATGCGTTATCCGTCTTTTTTCATACCGGTACAAATTCAGATTGGGGATGAACACCTCAGCAAAATCAGGATTGGAAATCAAATTAAGGATAAATTTGTTAGAGACACCAATAAATAAGGACATGCATGACAAGAAATAGAAGGACCAAACAAAGATGGGATGTCCGCTATAAAATAAATAAAAGAGAAAACGCATAGGATATCTGATAAAGATGAGATATTGCGCTATTCTCCTATATATAAGGAAAAAAAGAGGACATGCATGAACTAATAAAAAGGAGGCATGCATGACAAAAAATAAAATAAAATAAAAGATTGATAAGAAATAAATAATGATGAAACAGGGACCAATACCTATGACATGTATGGCAAGAAATAGTGATGAAATAGGGTGCAAGTACATGCGTCAACATGAGACCATAAAAAAATGTTCTTTTCCAGACAAAAAAAAATCTCTTTCCATTATTAAAAAATCATGTATCTTTTTAACAACCTTTTTAACTCTTCATGTATTTAAGTAATAGCTACAAATTCTCAGATTATAGAATATTTTTTTTGTAAATTAAGAGCGTGTGGTATTTTTTTCTCCCGTTGCAACGCACGGGCCTTTTTGCTAGTCCTTCTCAAGGCCGGAGGGGGTGCTAGACACTAGGATGACTTTATTTAGCAGATTATATGAGGGAACATAAACAAATATGGGAAAGAGGATAAACAACAATGGTACTATTTTGAGAATCAAACCCTTTTCCCCAGCGGAAAGGCCATTATCTTCGTGCGATGGATAGACTTCTATAAATCCTGGTCTGGTGAGGTGACCGATTAACATATACTCGTTGAACGCCTCCTGTCAAGAGATTCCCTCTGGCCCTATGAATTGCAGGCTTGCTTCAAGAAATCGTAAAAACTATTAGATGAAAAAATATTTATCTATTGATCTAAGTTTACTTTGAATTATTTATGCTCTACGGTTTATTGACTACAAGTCAACACAGTAGTATAGAAATACATATTGGACTTACCCTCAAAAAAAGAAAAGAAATACATATTGGACTTTGGGGGGCAAATTCTCTTGTTAAACAAGACAATTAATAGTTCATTCAAATTTAAAGCTCGAAATAGATGGGTTGGCTACGCCACAGCAAGTTCGTGGGTCTCCTCACCAAACAACAACACACGCTACTTTACTACAAAAACGTCAAATTGCACTTGAAAAGTCCAAGCCGCAAGCCTGTAGCATAATCTATCTATCTATCTATCTATCTATCTATCCATCTCTACAAGAGCATCAGACTGTCAGCAATACACAAAATAGTGTGTCCCATTCTGGCCAAGAATCTCTAGCCAGCTCAAAGCTACTCCGACACACCGTGATTCCTGGATTACACATGGCTAATAAATAAACCCTAACATCATCATTGGACATCGCTCGCTCGCATCCAGGTCGATCCAAGGATCCAACGACCGAAATGATAACGCCGGGGTTCGCGTCAATCGGCATCAACGGGTTAACTACGCGCCCCGAGCCCTGCCAAGCCGAGACAGGGAGAGGACTCGCACTGTGGACTACACAGACGGTAGGGTTTTGTCCGCGACAAATGGCGCGTCGGCGACCGGCCATGCGCGGGTGCATGCACCGCACCGGTCTGCCGATCGGACCGCCCTGTAGTATACTCGAGCGCGCTTTTCATATACGCAAAGGAGGGTTGGGTCGGGTCGGGTCGGGTCTCTCACAGTCACCGTGCATGGATGGCCATGGCCATGGGGGCGCGTACGCGTGGTGCTTAATTTGAGTCCCGGAAGAATCTGCTGGTTAGTAATCTAATTAACCTTTCTTATCGCCGCTAACCTAGGCTGATTAGTGCACTAACGAAAGGAAGGGCTGAGGGCGAGGGTGACAGCGCCGGCGAGTGAAAGCAACTCCGGCGGACGGATCCAAAAGTTGTGGGAAAATAACACGCCGCTACGCGTACTACCGGTGGATTGGAACACGCACGCATGCGATATGAGCTCAGTCGCCGGTGGAGTTAAACAATTCGTTCAAGTGGCCACCGCTTTGCCAGTTTACTCAGCTTGGATTTCAATATTTGAAAGGAAATGCATCCGCTTTCCAACAAGTTATGGGCTATCGCCGTATCACGCCAGTGTCTTTCTCCGGATAATAATATTTGTGACAACCATGGAGCCGTAGCGCTAGGGTCTACGCCGTTGGATTACTATACGATGGGGAAAACAGGAAGATGGAGGATGCGTTATAAAATTATATATACTGGTAGCTAGTACTACGTCAGGTCAATAAACTACGCTGAAATCTATATGTAACAAACTAATGCGACATACTGTTTTCTTTTATATGGTTGAAGTGACGGGAGTATGACAGAAAATGGGATTGTCTATTACTCTCTCTATGTATAGTATATCTACAAGATATGTGCCAAAAATTTCTAAATGCAGGTACATCTGAACCATATAGTCGTATATGCGACTGAGAAATACATTTTTTATTGAGCAAAAAAAAGGAGAAATACTTCAAGTTGAAATATGTTCGAAGAGTTTTGCGTCCGTACACCCTCCTCATGTACGTAAAGAACAACTTAAACATCCATGCATGCCGTGACCTGTAAAAGTTCGATGAAGTGAACAAGGAACGGTGCAAGTCAGTCACCGCGGCGCAGTGAGCATTCCACCGACATAAATAAATGTTCACAAAATCGAAATTGTACGAGCGACACCGAAAAAAGAAATTGCACGAGCGGCATGCACTCCCGGCTTCGGTGGCCGCAGCATGATTCCCCCAAGAGTCGAGCCCGACCAGGTGCATGCATCGCATGTTCCTCCGTGGTTTCCGGCGCGCGACGCACCTGCCCACTAGCCGCGCGCAGTCGTCCGCGCCCCTTGATCTGGACGGAAGGGCCACGGAAAGGGAGGTAGAGCACGGCCATGGAGCCACGGAGGGCCGGCCGCATGCAGCAAGGTCAACCAATACAAGTCACCGTCCATGGAACTCACAGAATCAGCACAAAGCGCAGCCTGCACCCGCGGCGGTTGCGCCTATGCCTCTCCGCGTGCGTGCACATTCCACATCACATCCAAGGGCACTAGCCACCCACCGAATCCATCTAGCCCTAGCCAGCCCCGCATGGTGCGGCGGGCACCGTGCCACTGTGGCGACGCGAGCACGGAGAGCACCTCCATTGACCCGGGCCGGCCAGCCAGCTCCGGTCCCCCGCTCGCTCCAAATTGCCGCTCACATGCGCGCGCTCGGTGTCCCAGGGCATTGCATCTGCGCCTACCCTAAAATACATGGTCGATGGGGAGGTAGATGCAGCAGGCGGCAGCGGCACATGCACGAAACCGACAGGGAATCCGGATCGATCGGAGCAGGTAGATATTTCGTTTTTTTTTTTTGCGGGAAACTTAGAGAGCTTTATTTCATGAAAGCACACTCGGTGCAATCAGCCAGAAGGCTGGTCACCAAGAAGCTAGGGGTTTCTTCGAGCCAGCTCTCGGTCACATTCAGTGCGCAAGCACGCTTTGCACACAGATGCGCCGGAACATTTGCCGCCCGATTTACATGAACAATATCAAAAGAAGCAAAAGAGATACATAGCTCTCCTATTTCTAAAAGTAAAGGAGCCACAATTGAACGAGAATTGTGGCGAGATTGCCAGAACTTCACCAACTCCAAACAGTCTACCTCCATGATCACATGCTGAAATCCACGGAGACAAGCAAAGCGGACTCCATCGCGCAAAGATAAACACTCCATCATCAGGGGATCCGATACTCCTCTGTATGGTTTACACCATGAACCTAGAAGAGCCGATGATGATCTGGCTACTCCTCCAGCACCGCCCCGGCCTTCAACAAGCTCCAGAGCACCATCCGTCGTGATCTTGACCAAACCCTCCTCAGGGGGCCGCCAACCATAGCCCGGTAGGACCCGGGTTTCCTTTCGTTGTAATTGGAGGAGGGAGATAGCTTCCTTAATAAATTTGATAGTTGTTACAGGATCTCTCCCCTCTTCACCATGTTTTACTTGATTCCTGGAGTGCCAAATTGTCCACATAATCGTTGTGATCTTGGCACGATCATCGGGTGTGAACTGAGGATCACAAGTGATATCTCGAGCCCACGTAACCAAGTGGAGAGGAGGAAGACGAAGACCGAGCCATGTCCATGCCTCTTCCCAGAAGCTCTGTGCATGTATACAATGTATTAACGCATGCTTCAGGTCCTCCTCCGTAGAACGACAGACATTACACTGTCGGGCATCTGCAATGTGTCGATAGTTTAGAGTTGTTTCATCTGGAAGAATGCCACGTAACACTCTCCACCAGAACACTCGTACTTTTGGAATCACATTCAACTTCCACAAGGATTTCCACAACTGTTTATCGTCCGATGAGGTTTCGGTAGCCGTCCCTTCCTCTAGAGCCAAACACTCGTTCTGAGTCACGAGAGCACGGTACGCCGTCTTGACAGTGTAGTTACCTGATGTGTCAAATGCCCATGCAAAAAAATCATCACCACCGCCTTGCCTGACAGGGATATTAAGAATAGCCGTTGCATCTTGAGCCGTGAAAGTATCCCTGATCAAATCGATCTTCCACGACCAAGTCCGTGTATCAATGAGCTCTGACACTTTCTCAATATTTGTATCTGTAAGTCTCTGAGCTGGTGTCATTGTAATCGTACCTGGGATCCATTTATCCTCCCAAACCGATATAGTAGAACCATCTCCTACTCTGGAGATTAACCCAGTATTTAGGGCTTCCCTTCCGGCCACGATCGCCCTCCAAGTTGCCGAGGCTGACTTAGGAACTGAAGCGTGCATGAAATCAGTGTCCGGAAAGTAACGACCCTTGAGTACTCTCGCACAGAGCGAATTTGGGTTGGTGATAAAACGCCACCCATGCTTGCCCAACATAGCTATATTAAACAGATGCGGGTCGCGAAACCCCATCCCCCCCTCGCACTTGGGTTTAGATAACTCCTTCCAGGATACCCAATGCATTGCTTTTTTATCAAAAGAGCTACTCCAAAAATTTTTTGCCATGGGGGAAGTGAGGCTCTTGCAAACTTTCTTGGTGAGAAGGAAAGTGCTCATGGGATAAGTGGGGATGGCCTGAATTACAGATTTAAGCAAAGTTTCCCGTCCAGCACATGCGAGCAGTTTTTCCGACCACCCTTGCATCTTCCCCCGAGCTCGCTCACTAATATGATCAAAAGTACCACTGGTGATACGTCCAACCGCAGTGGGGAGCCCCAGGTATCTCTCGCTGAAAGCCTCTACTTGGATATTCAAAGTAGACTTCAAATCTTGCCTGATGGTGTCCGGGGTATTTGTGCTGAAATAAATAGAGCTTTTGTCCCGGTTCACACACTGCCCGGAGGCATCTCCATAGATCCTCAAAATTTCATTCAGACGCAAAGCACTAGCCGCACTTGCATTAATGAAAATTAGACTGTCGTCTGCAAACAGCAAATGAGAGACCCAAGGTGATCTGTAGCTCACTCTTAGTCCCCGATCAATATATCCATCATTATAAAACTTCAGTAATGAGGAAAAACCCTCTGCACAAAGCAGAAACAGATATGGAGAGACCGGATCACCTTGCCGAAAGTCCCTAGATGGGGTGAAGAATGGAAGGAGCTCTCCATTAACCCGAACTGAAAACCGAACCGAAGTGACACACTTCATTATCAGTCGAGTGAAATTAATACTGAAGCCCAAACGAGACAGAATCGCCTCGAGGTAATGCCATTCCACCCGATCGTACGCCTTCATCATGTCTAACTTGACTGCACAAGAGAAATTCTGCCCTTTCTTCCTTCTTCTCATTGTATGTATACTTTCATAAGCAACCAGTACATTGTCTGTGATGAGACGACCGGGAACAAAAGAGCTCTGCTCTTTACTTATAATATCATCCATAATATATCTCAAGCGATTAGAAATTACTTTGGCCGCAATCTTATAGAGGACCGAACACAAAGCAATAGGACGATATTGTGAAATCAACTGTGGATGCCGTACCTTGGGGATAAGAGTGATAGCAGTGTCGTTCAAACCCGAAGGTAACTCGCCCCCATTCAGAAAATCCAGTACTGCCAAGGTCACGTCATTGCCAAGCAAATCCCAATGCCGCTGATAAAACCCTGCAGTAAAGCCATCAACACCAGGGGCCTTAGATGGAGCCATTTGGAGCAGCGCCACTTTGACCTCATCTGCCGTGTATGGCTTGGTAAGATCGTCATTCATGCCCTGAGTCACTTTGATGGGCACATGAGATAATAAGTCGCTAGCCTCAGCAAAACCCTGTGTTTGATACAGGTTCTGATAGAAAGCTAGCACTTCGGCCTTATCCTCACTTTTAGAGTCACATACTGTGCCATCTCCACGACGTAAGCCATGTATCTTGTTCATTCTCTTTCGCTGGGCCGCTTGTGCCTGAAAGTAGGAAGTGTTCCGATCGCCCTCGAGGAGCCAAGGAACCCGTGAACGCTGCTGAAGCCACACCTCCTCTTGGTGGAGCGCTTCCTTCAGCTTCTTGACAATGCTTTTCTCTTCATCCGTTGGTCCCACCCCCATGGAGGTGCACCTGATACGATCCAATCTCTTCTGAAGTTTCCTGACTGTGCGTGTCAAACTACCAAATTCCTTTGAGCCCCATGGCTCAAGAACAGACTGGAGGGACCCCAAGGCTGATGCAAAACCTTGGAGCCCTGGCGTGCGCTGAATCCCCCGCCAAGTATCACATACCAGACGGTCATAATCTGAGTGTGTCTGCCATACATTCTCATAACGAAATTGTCTTCTGGCCCGTGACCCGTGAGAAGGCATGATCTTAATTTCAGCTACAACGAAGCAATGATCAGACTCAACTGAGGGAAGATGTCTGACCCGTATATGTTGAAAAAGTTGATGAAACTCCTCGTTCCCAAAAGCTCGGTCGAGACGGGCCTTTACATTTGATGCACCTGATTGCTGATTATCCCACGTATATGGTGTACCCGACCAGCCTAAATCTTGCATAGAAACCTGATCCATAACAGTCCGAAACGCTCGCATGTGTGACTCCGATCTTGCTTTTCTGCTAAAGTGTTCGGAACCATAGAGAGTTTCATTAAAATCTCCCATACACAGCCATGTTGTATGTGGGATAGAAAACAGAGTGTGTAGGAGCTGCCAGCTTTCACCACGATCTGAAGCTCTTGGCGCCCCATAAAAGCCAGTAAACCTCCAAGCCGAAGAACTCTGATTGTCGCTGTGAACCACCACGTCAATGTGACACTTGCTGAAATTTTCAGCTCCACATTCACATCACGTGACCAAAACAGACCAATGCCGCCACTTAGGCCGACACTGTCTACCGCAAAACACCCCCCAAAACCGAGAGTAAACTTCAAAGCCTCAACTCTTTTAGCTTGAATTTTCGTTTCCATCACAAAGAGAAGAGTGGGTCCTTCTAGCTTCACTATGCTGCGAAGCTCGCGAACTGCCTCGGGGTTCCCAAGCCCCCGGCAGTTCCAGCTCAAGCATGTCATTGTGTTGGGCAGGACCGCGTCGCGGTCTCTGCCGAATTCTCTGGTGTGGGCTTCTTTTTCTTTGACTCCCGCAAGAAATCATCACCTTCTACTTCATTGCTAGCAGAAGTCTCACCATCCTTGCCAACAGTTTCAACACCATTGGCTTCACTTTGTCCCCCCTCTGTGAGCAGCAAGGTTTTCACCACCGGTCTATATACTTGGTTCGGAGCATCTTTCCTTTTTGGTGGAGCCCTGTGCTTGATCGGGGAAATAACCTCTTCCCCCGGTTCCTTGTTGGTGCTCGAGTTCCTAGTTGTTGGCTTGGAGCTGGCACCCTTCTGTGGATCCTTTGAAGAATTTTCGCTGCTCGGTGCCTTCCGGGACTCGTCAGGAGCGCGTAATTTCGGGCCAAACGGAAGCTCACCATTCTCGTCCCTAGAACCAGGAGTTGGGCAATGCATTTCTGAGTGCCCTATCCTACCACAGGAGAAGCAGAAGCATGGTATATTTTCATACTGTATATCGTACATATCTACCTTCTTCCTCCTGGCAGAGTCTATCAGGATCCAGCGCCTGATCGGCTTAGCAACATCGATGGAAATTCTCGCTCGCAGGAACCCACCATTGTGGTCAAATTTAACTGAAAGAGCGTTCTTGTCTATCTGTTGAGCTATTGGCTTCCACCATGCCTCATCACGCAAATTGTAGGGCAGGTTGACAACCCTAGCCCATACTTGCAACTTATCAAACTTCACCTCATCAGGCCTCATGCAGTCGTCAAATTCCGCTAGCACCACTGCATTCTTATTGATATGCCATGGGGACCCCCCCCAAACACGATCCCTATCTCTCTGATTTTCAAACTCTGCCACGAAGATGTTTGTTCTGGCAGATCTGAACTGAAGACCTCATGGATTACCCCATGCCGGCCGCAGGGCGTTGGTGATAGTCTGTATATGGAGTTGATTACGGTGTAGAACTTTACCAGCCAACAACCACCTCGCCGGTCCATCCCCGATGCGATCATCAAGTATCAAAGGAGTAGCCTCTTCCTCGGAGATGTCAAGTTTCCCTAGCGCTTCCTCCAACTGTTTCCTGGCCGCGCGACCCCCGAGAGGGTCGCTCTCCGGCGCCGCCCCCGCCGCAGAGTTGGATCCTGTGCCCCCCCCCCCCCCCCCCCCCCCTCCTTGACGGATCTCTCGTACCGGCGATAGATCACCGGACGAAGGTTGTTTCCACGTCCAAGCCCTAATCGCCACCAGCGCCGCCAGAGAGTTTAGGGTTAGGGGGAAAACGATCGTCCATCGTTAGTGGCTGACGACTTGAGCGTTCCCCTAGGTAGATATTTCGTTGACACCCAGCCAATGCAAGCCGGACGCTTGTGTACATACATGTACGCTACGCTACGCGTCAACGTGTACAGATAGCGATAGGCGCTGGCTGGCTGGCAGGCAGCGTGCTCGCTGACGATTCCTTCTGCTCATCTCATGCACGGTCTCTCTCGCTCGTAGCAGTATTAGTTTTTTTCTTTCTCCTCCGTCAGACGAGATGCTCGATCGGGCAGGCTTGTGTTGTATCGTAGTACTAAGTACATGCATCAGCAACCTAATTCGCCTAAAAAATCGGCTTAAAACAACCAATCTAATCGTTGCCGTCAGTACTTGCTTGTGTGAGTGGCTTAGCGTCCGTTAAAGGAAAGTCACACGGGAAAACCCTGTGCAAATCAGAAGCAGAATCGGGCAGAAGAGAGTGGGCGATCGTGCCAATTTCCGAGCGAAAATTGACCCGAGATTGAAAGCAGGGTGGGGGCGAAAGGCGCCCGCCTAGTGCACGGCGCACCGGCGAGAAAGGACGACGAGTCCGTGTCGAGCGAGGTGGTCAGAGCACCGGCCGCTGCCATGCATGCCAGTGATGCCTGCCACTGCCGGTCGATGATGATGATTCTATTATTAACGAAAATAGCGAGTCCCAGCAACAAAACAGAGGCACATGCTCTCCGGAAGGCGCACGGAGCGGCGACCACACGTACGCGTACGGTGGATCCTGACGCGGGATTTTGTTGCATCCATCGATGATCGGCGCGAAATGTTTCCGTGGCTGTGGATCGTGTGTGTACTACGTACGTGTGAACTGTGGCTGCTAGGTTGGCGGCACCCACCACCGGCTGCTAGCTACCTGGGCCTCTCGACACCGCGTAGAATCTCACCGATACCTTGCACGTTGGTGGAAGCTATGCGTGATCAGGCCACCTTTTGCTTGTACAAATCTCTGGGAGACGGGACGGGACTGACTTCTTTAGAACGGGGGAGGCCCAACTGAGAGCCAAAGAAACTAGGGCTGGCTATCCTATTCCTCCTGCTATTTACTTTGGTGACAGTGATGAGTCAAGGCTAAGTGGGAAAGAAGAAGCAACAGAGGAACAAACTTATCCTCGACCTCCCCCTGCTCGCCTAAAAGAAGGACCAGGATCGAAATTTTCTAGAGTATTTGCTTAGATGTGAAGCAACAGTGACGTCTTTTGCATCTCAAAGCGTGTGCAAGTGCTCCCAACTGTGCTGCATTGCGTCGCAAACGGTGGTGGTGAGGTGAATCTCCTGAGTGGAGAGTCAAGGTGGACTCTGTGTGAGCCTGCTCAAAAGGAGGGGCGCAATGGCGATGCCACTGATGGGACTCGCCAAAGCCAAGGGGCAAAGCAAAGCCAAGCGTATAAATACTCTTCTCATGGGATATAGATGGATAAAAGTGGAGGGGCGTGTGAGGCTCATGGACTACCATGGTGCTCCTCCTACTTGCTAGTGCGTTTCACCTTTCCTTTGTTGTTGTTTTTTATACTTATATTTCATCTGTGGTTTAGTGAGAACTGGGTGTCATTGAGTAAAGTAGTAGGGGTGAGAAAGTGATGGAAAAGGTGGCACTTCCGATTAAGGTAGGTAATTGTTTTTGGCTCCTAGGATGACTGGACCTTCACCTAGCTTGCATATGTAAATTGATTAAGATTAATCTAATCTAGGATTGACGGGAAGAAAGGTGAGTAGTTTTTGGCAAGAGGGGGTAGTTTTGAATGTGTCACACCACTCACTGTGCACCCTGTTCAGGCAAAGTGGAAATCCTGTTGTCTCAAAGAAAATAAAGTTTTTTGAGGGAAACAAAACAAAGTTTGAAGCCTTTGTCTCGAGATTCTTGGGAAAAAAGGGAAAATGATAGATGCTAGCCAAGGAGAGGAATAAGGGGACGGTGCCGGCAGAAAAGATCATGTGGAAAATGCTATTTGCCATGCTTTGCTTTCAGGGGAATACCGAGAATATATTTTTGGCTTGGAATACTGAGAATATTGATGAATATATGCAACCAGGATTTTTTTTTTCATGCAGTATTGCTTTTTTTTTGTCATGAGGATAGCTGATTACGAAGTAGAAGGCCAAAGAAAAAAGACAAGGGAAAGGTTATCCACCAGAAGATGGCCCAGAAAATATACTTTGTTTTAGCCGGCCCAGAAAATATACGAGTGGACTCCGATGATGGCCCAGAAAATATACTTTGTTTTAGCCGGCCCAGGAAATATACGAGTGGACTCCGATGATGGCCCAGAAAATATTCCATTTGAATTAAAGCCCTGTCATTCGGCGTACTCTTAATTCCTGTTAAGTCCAGGCCCATTATCACATTCCATGTGCCTTCTCTCATCTACTCCCTTTGTACCGAAATAGTTCTCGCTGGAGTAGCTGAACTCAGCTACTCCAGCGAGAACTATTTCGGTACAGAGGGAGTACGATTTAACAGCCTAATTACATGCCACACATCGGCATCTATTTATGCCCAAAAGATATATACTGCTTACATAGAGACACTCTCTGTTAGAGTGTACTATGTCCAAATGTGTTTGGACACTGTGGGGCTGTTTGGATCGCTACCCTGAGCTGTCCAGCCAAATATTTGGCGTTGACCGCAGCGTTGGTATCCGTTTGGCTGGGCTTTTTTGGCTTGCCAAGGCCCATTGGCTCTTTCCAATGCATTCGATAGCCAATTCCTGGGCGAGACGCTGGCGGCCGAATCGGTCGCCAATATTTTGGCTGCCGACGGGTTGGCAGGGCTGCTGTGGGCAGCAACCAAACAGCCCCTGTGTGACGTTAAGCAGTGCTAGTCGCTCTATGGGCGATATGGCACGCTCGCAGGAAAGTGATACACGAGGACGTTATTAAGAGCCCGTTGTCAACGAAATGTTTCGTGGATCTACAAATGACTGCTTGCCCAGATGTTTCCGGACACTCACAAAGGGATGCTTATGAGTACCCTCGATGATAGCGCTACCTTATGAGTTTGCAAAGATCAATGTTAATGCGGTGGTAGCAAAGAACACTAGCGCCAGAGCAGTTGTTGTGGTAGCGCGGGATATAAATGGAACACACCTTGGAGTTTCTATGCTCCTCTTTGAGGGGCTAGATGATTCGGAGACACTCGAAGCACGTGCATGTAGGGAGGCTCTAGCCCTAGAATGCGATTTGAGCTCCTGTAAATTATGTTCGCGGGTGATTGTGTCACTGTCATGAAGAACTTGAGGTCCAAAGGTAAAGGTCCTTGTGGACACATAGAGATGAAGATTGAAGAAAGAGCAAAAATCATTGCTTTGCTCATGAAAACAGGGCTTCAAACACCAAATCACATAACCTGGCTCGCTATGCGTTATCTTTGCATGTCGGTCGATATTTATCTTGTAGTTCCGCCCGCGGTGCTTTGTATTCATCACCACTTTATTTGTTAATAAAGAGCAGGTTATGCCTAAAAAGGATATATCGCTTACTGCGATGCGTACCATACAATGATCCTACCTTTTGTTATTCAACTAGCCATTAGATCCTACGACGGTAGACTAGTATCGGACATGAATCATACAAAAGCGTTGAAGCAGGACGACCCAAGAAGCGGTTTCGGGAAGCTTAGTCGAGGGATTGCACTGACCCGAGCCAATTAAGTTTTGACACTACCATTGACAAGTTCTTTCTATCTTTTGTTTCAAGTTTATTGAGCAGAGTTTGTCAGAGCTTTGGGCAAGCAACTTAGCCTAGTTAGCAGTGTAGTAGTTCTTCCACCAAATTGTTCCATAGACATTCTGTGAGTGTATGCTCATGTATCTGAGTTGTACGCAACATTTAAAAGAGCAACATGCACCATGAAGTGTAGTCCCTACATCATTAGTGGACATATACAGAAAGCTAGACTAAATTACTTAAAAGTATCAACTCGACGCAAGGCAAGATATATGCAGTTTAATCTCTTTCAAGGCTATGAATTTTAAGTTTCTTTCCCGTCTTCTTCTTAGCTGCGTAGGCACAGATAGGAACGCACAACAAGAAATGCACAATTTAACATTTATTATGGAAAAGTTATAGGTAGTTAGCCTTGGTCAAGGCAAAAAATTGACCTTGTGATCGGTCTAGATCACCTTGTTCATGTTAACTTGCCACACTTGAGTGTCATGTTTGCAAATATTAACATTGTATTTGTACCACGTTCTTCGGTCAGACTTGTAGACGATGATTGGACTTAACATATGCGATACAACCTCCTCTCTGGTTAGAAAGCCCACACATACCCTAGATTGACAATTTAGATCAACGTAATACGGGTTATATTGTCACAAAAATAACATCATTAGAAACTAGTACAAATGCTAAATTCTCTAATGGTGTAACTTTTGTGATATACAATTCGAATTATATTGGTCGAATTTTCTATCTATGGATATGTGTGGGCCATATAAACCGTAAAGGATAGAGTATATAAATAAATGATGCATGCTGCATATAGAGATCAAAGGACTATAGTGATCAGTGATCACTTGTCAAACCAACATCCATTTCCTTGATTGTTAACTGATGAAAAAAAAACATCAAATGTGGATAATCATTCCTTTTGTGTCGAGATTAATCGATGAAATTGTTTATGGGGGACAACAAGATTTAAAGTTTGCTGAACAGTACGGCGATCGATCTATTGCACAAATATTCTTGCAAAAAGAAGCCCCTTTTTTCACAATCTCATCCACTCAGAGAAAACAAAAACCGTGTCTAGCCTCTTTTCCCACTCCCTCTTCCATACCGCTAGCTTTTCACTGTTTCTAAGGTGATGCATCACTGTCACGCCGGCTTCACGCACCTGTCGCCAGGATTTTCCCAAGAATATCAAAGTCAGCTTACCCAGGCTGTAGTTAATCAGGAGCAGACACACAAACATGAGTTCTTCTGTAAGTGGTAAATAATACTCCCTCCGTTCCCAAATACTTGTCTTTCTAGGCATTTCAAATGAACTCAACATACGGATGTATGTAGACATATTTTAAAGTGTAGATTCACTCATTTTGCGCCGTATGTAGTCACTCGTTGAAATATCTAGAAAAACAAGTATTTAGGAACGGAGGGAGTAGTATGTATATATGGAGTAAAAAAGTGCAGACAGAAGCCTAATTTAATTCGCATCTGTTGAATTGTTGTCATGCGTTGAATTGGCATCAAGCTAGCCAGCCCATGCCCGGATTATCTCAGGGATAAACTAGTGTCCTCACCAGCAGGAGTGGTTAATTGGCCAAGTCTAACAGGCACATGACAAGAGCATTTCTCCCTAGCGTGGCCTTGATTGATTGGACGCGGGAGCACCTTTTTGTCCTGCGCAGCCCCCACTCACAAAGCATAGCCAGGATTCCACCTCTCCTCGACGGCGACGTCGCATGCAGGAAAGATTACAGGTGCTACCAGAGCCAGCGGGGCCCTGGCCGTAATGGCGTGTCAATGTGTGCCAGTGCCATGCACGGACCGGGTCGGTCGTGCTGCCGCTCTATTTGTGCTAATCCGCTCGTCGCTTTGGAAGAAAAAAATCTAGCCTGGGGATCGAGGTTGGCCTCACAGTAGATCCGAAAGCAGCTGCCGCGGTCGCGATCGGTCGTGTTCGTGTCGCGGGTAGAAAGGAAGAGAAGGAAGGGGAAATGAAATTCATTTCTGACGGCGACTGGAAATATAGCGAGGCGGCAAGCGAAACCTCTGCTGGCTAGGAAATTCATGCTGCGCGTATCTGAAATTCAGACAGGCAAGGAGGGGGACTGGCTATCTAGCGCAGTGATTTGTGTGCATGAAAATTGAAGCGCGGCTGGGCTGAGACGGACGTCGATTGGTACGGCTATGGTGGGTGATAAGCGATCTCTTGATTACGTGATGTGTTGCTGGTGTCGTTGCGTGGACGGGAGAGGGGGCAGATTAGATGACATGAGATGATGAGACGAGGCGACCGGAGCGGCAAGGGAACAAAAGATTGCTTGCTCTCGCCTGCATCTTCAGCCTGTCCAGGTTTCCGGGTCCTATTCCCACCGGTGCAGTTTTGGCGCATTGCCGCGCCGCGCTCGCTGTCCGCCTGCCGTGCGGTAGCAACGCACGCAAGGATCATCATCCCGTGGACGCAACCGCGCGCGCCGGCAGCCGCAGCGGCGCGTCGTGCCGGTGCTACTGCTAGTGCTCTACCAACAGTGGTAGTTTGGGCTGGTGGTAGGTGCGGTGCGGAGTGACTCGCGAGTGTGTCGTGGTTCGCAGCGAATCGGGTGACGGAAACGAAGCCGCACCTGGAGCCGGGGCCGGGGCCATGGGGCGGGCGGAGGAACAGGAGCAGATGGTGGGGGCTTGGATCGATCGACTCACTGGACCAGCAGCCAGCGAGCAAGCGGCGCGTAGGCAACGGGCGCGTCTTCCACTAGTCCGTCCATCGGCGCTTTCCACCAGGGGCCGATCGATTCTGGCCTTCTGCTGCTTCGGCCATGTTCCGTGTCCCCCCATCCCACGCCCGCACGTAGTAGTAGTACGTAGGGACCGTCTGCCCCACGCCCCGGTCCAGCCTCGCATCGCTGGCTCTGGCTGCACCGGACGCCGCAGCCACTGCCCCATGATGCTGATGCCTGACGGGACGGCTTGAGCAGTCCAGCAGTGTCATGTGGCATCACCCATCCGACTCCCTTCCGAGTTTCGGTGCACGGCTCCGTCCGTCCGATCCTTCACCACCGCACGCGTGGTGCCTAAATTTCGTGTTTGGACCTTTTTTCTAAAACTTGATCGTGATTTGACCTTGTCTTGTAAAAAATTCAGAATCTGACATTTTTCTTACCGCGAGGGTCCATGTTGTAAGGTATAACAGCCTACGTCCTTGGCGGTAGGGTTGCACACTCTACCGGAAAAAATTCCTAAGTATGAAACACAGTGCATGCTCGCACCTACCGCCGGTCACCTTGGCGGTAGGTTTGTACAGGACGGACGGTAGGGATGATTTCTACCGCCAAGGTCCTTGATGGTACGCTGTTACACCAACGGAAATTTATGATTCACGCCAACTAAAAAAATCTATTTATGATTCACCAACGGGAAGAGAATTTCTCTGAGAAAATATGGGAAGAAAAGAAGAAAAAACAAGAAGAAACAATCGCGGTAGCCCTATCTCATTTATTCCGAGACCTAGCTCCATCTCGTTTGAAGCGCTCGACTGTGCGCTCATTTGGGGGGTGGGGGGGGGGGGGCTAGTATACCGGCTTTGTAAAGTTTCTACAAAGAAGTTTTAGAACCTTCTGTGCAATTTTTTTGCCTTGTGTTTTCCTGTTTTTTCTATATCACTTTTCTTCCATTTTTCCTATGTGTTTCTCTTTCAGTTTTCATGGTTTTTTGTCAGTTCTGTTATTCAATTTTTTCTGATTTTTCTAAAATACCCTTAATGTATTACTTCAATAAAGGTTAAAGATTTTTCATTTATAGGTTTAACATTTTTCGTATACACATAGAACAATTTTCGAGTACACATTGAACATCTTTAATAGACATTAATTTTTTTCACATAGACATTCAACATTTTTCCAACATATTTTGAATCCACGGTGAATCTTTTTAACACATATTGAATGGTTTCCGTAAATGCCGTGAACATTTCGTTTAAACATGCAAACCATATTTAGTGTTAGAACATTTTTTCAGTATTGAAATTTTGTTTTTGAATTTCACGTAAAAAAACTGAAAAACTAATTTAACATTAACTTTTACATTATATAACCATTTTATAAAAATTTCCCATTTTTTGAAACCAGTGAACGTTTTTCTAATTTCCCGAGCAGTTTTACTGAATGGTAAGGACTTTTTTTATAAAGTAAAATAATATTTTTTACATTTTATAAACTTCTCATAAAAAATGTCACAAACAATTTTTCGAATGGTAAGATTATTTTTTACATAAATTAGCAAACAATTTTTACATTGTATACATTTGATAAAATAATCTGTACATCGCGAACCACATGAACATTGCAACATTACCTTTATTAGAATACATGTCCAACATTTTTAATATGCATGTTAAACATTTTCAAGTACAAATATAACATTTTAGTAGATGTTAAATAATTTTTAATAGAAATTAAACTTTTTTTGTTTAGACAATCAACATTTTCGAGCACATGTGTTAGAATATTTTTTTTAAAAGTAACACTTCTTCATTATTACTGCACATTTGTAAAAATTATGCATTTTTTATTTTATAAACATGTGCTTGAACATTTGATGTATTTTACTCTCTGCTAAAAATGTCACAAACATTTTCTGAAATGCCTTGAATTTGTTTGAATGCTTTCATTTTTTTTATAATTTACAGGTACACTTTTTAAATTGCACAAACATTTTAATAAAAGTTCCAAGAACAATTTTTAAATGTGATGATTTTTTATGCTATTAAGGCCGCGTTCGGCTCTTCTCCGCTCCCTGGACCGCGCTCCCGGAGCGGACCAGTCTATTGCTAATTTTCGGGCAGCGGGTAAAACCCGGCTCTACAGCTCTACGAAGGGATTCCGAACAGGGCTTAACATTTTCTTAAAGTTGTGCAAACATAATTTTACTCTCCATGAACATTTTTAAATATATGTTGTATGGTTTAAATATTGAACTGAATTAATTTCTAAAATATTTGTATTTCTTACATTTTCAAAAAAAGAAAAGAAAAAACAAACAAACGAAGAAGGAAAGAAGAAAGAACAAAGTAGCAAGCAAACAAATAATTAAGATATTAGGCTAGCCATGTAGTTGTGATGCAATGTACTCCTTAAGGCGAGATGTCCTTCTGTCCCGCTGCAAGCAAGAACTGGGCGCTCTAAGAAACAACATCCACACATTGATATGTGTCCGATGTCCTATGTCTCGCGCAGCACACGACTCCGCCCTATAGAGGAAGACACCCTCTAGTAGGCCCTATGGATACAAAAATCTTATAAAAAATGAATACTTAAGGCGTACCTCCTTCAAAGTTTGCTCCCACCTTTTCTGGTGTTGACAAGTGACGCACATGCAATATGCCACTTGTTGCAACCTGATAATTTTTTTCTTTTTTAAAATTCTTTGTTTAAATTTTTTTCTTCAATAAACTGTGCGTCCGAATCATGAACCGTTTTCATCATTGTATTTTCCGCGCCGAGATAATTGAATTTATATCCCGTGCTAATGCATTTTGACAAATTTGAAGGCCCTATTTTGTTTCAGCTAATAGGACAAGCCCGTCGTCAGACTCCACGGACCTTCTTTAGCGATCCATTTTACAAGCCACATTGGCATGAATTTATGATTCACCGACAGGAAGAAAAATTCTCCGAAAAAAACACGAGAAGAAAAGAAAAAAAGAAAACAAGAAGAAACAATTGTAGCAGCTCTGTCTCATTTATTACGAGACCTAGATCCGTCTCGTTTGAAGCGCTCGACTCTGGGTTCATTTTGGGGTGGGGGGGGGGGGGGGGGGGAGGGGTGGGGGCTAGTATGCCGACTTTGGGAAGTTTCTACAAACATGTTTTAGAACCTTTTGTTCATTTTTTTGCCTTTTGCTTTCCTGTATTTTCTTTATCAATTTTCTTCTTTTTCTGGGTGCTTCTCTTTTAGTTTTCATGGTTTCCTTTCAGCTCTTTTATTCATGTTTTGTCTTTTTTCTAAAATACCTGTTAATGTACTACTAACGTCTTATATCATGGGACGGAGGGAGTATTATTTAAATACACGTAAAACATTTTTCATTTACCTGTTTAACATTTTTCTAATTCACATTTAAAAATTATTTAGTACAAGTTGAACATAGAAGTTACACGTTTTTCACATAGACATTCGTCATTTTACCAACCTATTTTGAATCCACGGTGACTCTTTTTAACACGAATTGAACATTTTTCATAAATGCCGTGAACATTTCGTTTAAACGGGCAACCATATTTCAGTGTTAAAACATTTTTTAATATTGCAATTTTCTTTTTGACTCCTATGAAACGTTTTTAAAAAGTTACACTAAAGTTAACTTTAAGTTGCACAAACATGTTATGAAAATTTCACAAATGTTTTTTTCAAACCTGTGGAATTTTTTTAATCTCACGAGCATTTTTTTGAATGGTGTGAAAACACTTTTATAATTTAAAGGAGCATTTATACATTTTATAAATTTCCTATAATAATGTCAGCGGGAAGAAAATTTCCCTAAAAAAATGGTACGATAAATTTTTATATAAATTTGCAAACAATTTTTACATTGTATATACATTTTATAGAACAGAATGTATATGGCCAACCACAGGAATATTGGAACATTACCTTTATTTAAATACATGTCCAACATTTTTTTAATATACATGTTTAACATTTTAATATGCCTGTTTAATGTTTGTTAATATGCATGTCCAAAATTTTCAGTAGACGTTAAATATTTTCTAATAGAAGTTAAACTTTTATCGGTTAGACCTGAACATTTTTGTAATACATGGTGAACATATTTTTACACACTGGAGATTGCTTTTAAATAACATGAAAATTGTGTTGAAATGTGTAAACTATTTTTGAATTGTTAGAATATTTTTTCATTATTACTACATTTACAAGAAAAATATGCAAACATTTTTCCATTTTATAATCATGTCACAAATTATTTTATAAATGTGCTAAAACGGTGTGATGTATTTACTCTCTGCTAAAAATGTGAAAGACATTTTCTGAAATTTCTTGAATTTTCTTTGAATGCTTTGAAACTTATTTTGTAAATTACCGGGATACTTTTTAAATTGTACAAACATTTTTACAAATGTTCCAAGAACATTTTCTAAATGTGATGAATTTTTTATGCTATCAACCTTTTCTTAAAGTTGTGCAAATATTCTTGGCGTGGTTCCGATAGGTGGTGTGGGGATGGGGTGTTCTAGCGCGGACGGTGTATGAATGGGAAAATGGAGGGAGAGGTACGGGGAACCATGTTTTTGGGACGCGCCTGTCTGAAATATGGGAAAGTTATGAACTTAGCCCCCATTTAAAATTTGGACGTCTCATCGGTTGGGGATAGGATGGTAATCTCGCATCTCGCAGATATTTGCCCAGAGCGATTTTGGGCGAGGAGAGGGTGGTTGGCGCCCATGGTTGGCGCCCACGGTGTATGAACGGGGCTGACAGGTAGAGTGTTTTGCTGCCCATGTTTGACGCCCACCGTGTCAGAATGGGCTCAGAGGCGGTCGTGTCACATCTAATTGAAGTTACTAACCTACCCCTATTTAGAGCAGTGGAAATCGGGCCGATGGATTGTCCGTGTAATGGGTAGACAGTAATTTCCATCTCCCAAATACTTGGCTTCGGGCAGCAGACGTGGGAGTGGACATTTTGCTGCTTCTTTTGAATTTTAGGACAATGAGCATCCACGTTTTACCCTGGCAACTAAATTCGAATCCATTTTGTATTCCTATATGAATCTTTATAAATCATTCTATGTGTTTTTATATATCTTCAAAAGGACGACAAAGATGTATTCCATTGTCATATATGAATATGGTTTACAAATGCCGATACTCAAATTCAGAAACTAGAATCCAGTTTAAGGTGAATTCGAATATTTGGAACACTTCATGTCCAACTCAAATGTCACACGCAGCATAATGTGTACTCCCATTTAGATATGTACACAAGCGATGTATCAAGATTCAAATACCGAGTCAATCAACCAAGAATGTACAGAACTAACAGACATATAAACACTTATAGAGTATATGGATCAATAATATCAACTAACATACATAAGCCAGGCCGCTGTACTTTTTTTTGGCTACAACAGCATCCTTTTTTTAGCCATCATCTTGGCCCTTTCCAATGCGTGCCACTTACGATCCATCTATACTACTACTATTGCTGAATGCACATTCAGCCCGATTGGCATATTTGTAGGTCTGGCACAGCAATCCAAATGAAATGTCTCCGAGTCTTATCAATTAATACAGACTTGTGCTCAAATAAAATTACAAACCAAAAAACAAAACAAAACAAAAGTAGGAATGGTTTGATTGATTACATGAAGAGACAACATAAAGGTTATTCAACTATGGAAAGAACATTTCACCTATGATTTACCAAGTAGGAATTTAATTTCCTTTTTTCCTTCAGGACCTTAACAATCTCAGCTTGCTTCGTTTTGAAATCCACCAAATATTTAATGGTTGTCTTGAGTACTGCTTGTGATTATGCTGTTTGCTTCCTCAACATGTCAACTTCATCTCTAAGTGCAGAAGCAGAATCTCTTTCTACCACTAGTTTACCCTCTAGAGCATCAGCAGTTGGCAATTCATAATGCATGATTGGGCAGGTGCCACTGCTGTGGGATGATGCAACGTCCATGGGGACCTCGCTCTTTGATCTTGGGCTAACCTGTTTTGCCATTAAAGTTGCGATTGGATTCAGAAAATTTGAAGTTAGCAAAACATCTCAACTGGGAGTTATAACAGCAAACCAGTTAAACAAACAAGGAATTCAAGAGTTTCAATTAGATGCTGAAAAGTAGTTATTAACATCATTGTAACCCGCTGTTGCAGCAGCAAAGCAGTTAAACGAACAAGTAGATATTTAAGTTAAGGCAAACAGGTAATTATTAACAGTAAGTATGAAACACATAGATAGGCGCAGTCTATAATATGATTAACAGGCTGTGCCATTATGTAATCAGTAGCAAACTAAATTAAGCCAAGCAACATAATTGAACAATTTTGCAATAAGTGGCTAACTAAAATTCCGAGAAGCAGGTAACTGAACTTACGCTAGTTCTTTGTACAGACACACTGCAACTTTTTTTCGCTTACAAGGTTGTACGAAGGAGTCCATGACATCAATTGCTTGGATACGCAGTCCCAATACTTCTTTCTTCCCACACTGCATGGGTAAGTCGAATGGTTAATCTGGTAAGATGATGCGTCCTTGATATGTTATATGAGGACGTGTAGTCAGATTAGTTGTAGCCAAACACATCACACTAGATTTTACTGTATATTTCATGCGATTACTTTTGGCATATCGAGATCTAAGCAATATACAATAGGATGAAAAGACTGGCATCCTTCACATTATTGGCGAACTCAGTTCATAGAAACAAGCAATTCAACCATTCTGTGGGTAAATCAAAAGCGCCACTGAAATATTTTTCACTATCCAATCATACACGCAAAAGGGGCGACACCACCATAGGGGTTGGTATGGGCGGCCGCCTCAGGTGGCTGGAAAGTGTGCACCTAGTTTGAGTCATCCAGGTTGGCCCACGCTAGTTTTGTTCGTCCGAACGCACGAGCAGGCAATGTAAAAAATGAAGAAAAATGTTTCAATTTGGATGGGCCAATAACATAAGTGAAAGGTAGGCCCTATAGCAGGCTCGCGGCCCAAATGAGCGCCTCCCATATCGATCGACAGCAGGAAAAACCCCAATTCATTCACTCCAGCCTCCAGTCTGGTTCGCTCCTAACCTAGCCGTCGCTGGATAGACCGACACAACACTTCCTCGCGCCCTTGTTGGAGGGCGATCGCCGGGCTTCAAGCAAACCGAAGGACAAGAAGATGAAGATCCAACCCTGGGTGTAGCCTGCGTGGGAGGCAGCGACGGCAGCATGAGCATGGCATCGAGCTTGCGCAAACGGACAGTCGCAGCTTGCAAGAGTAGCATGCGCAACGAGAAGGTACATCACATCTCTGATTATATCTAATTCAACTCTTCAATTTCTGCCCAATAGTTAAACCCGACGGTGTTGTAAAACTGCTTGTTTGTAGGGAATCTATGAGAAAATGAAACCAATTTCTACTTATTTTATAACTCCCCCAGTCAATACTGAACTGACTGAATCTGATGTATCTAATCAAGTTTCCGGTGCAAACATACAAGCTCATGTTGTTCTTGAGCCTGAAGTGTCTAATGAACAGACTGCTAATCAAGGATTTGATGCAAAAATTCTACATGCTCCTGTTGATGAACATATAGTGTCTAATGAGGGATCTAATGCAAGCATTTTGCAAGGTCATTGAAGGATTTAGTGTATAATGATGATCTACTATATTGAGAGAGACAAAGATTTGCAGGCATTGATGACAAGCAAATTATAGTGCATTTTCATAGCTTGAGGAAACGTCGAGGCCATCTACCAGAAAGTCCCCGTATCATGACAACATAGCATAAATACTTTTCTAATCTGTTGTTTGAAACTATTGGCATACTTGTGCAGAATAGATATATTGATATGCAGTTTGCGCACTGGTTATACGTGCAATTACACTTCGATATTTTCAGCCAGAGAACGAATAATTCAAGCAGGTACAGACCATGTTTGTAGTCCTTGTACACCTTGTTGCATTTTGTGTTTTTTGGTGCTTGCATCATTTAGTGTTTATAATCTGAACTACTTTGGATCATTAGCTGGTTTTCAAAGTGCATGTAGCTTCACATTTCTCAAGTTATGTTGATTTCCGGAGTGCAAGCGCCTTTGTATTTTTTAAGTTAAATGTTCGCCCCTGGTAACTTGAATTCATGGATCAGCCACTGCACACAAATCATACACGAATGCCAGTATGAATTAAATGAAATGCAGGGACTTACGCTAGCTCGTTGTACGTGCTCACTGCAGCTCTGCTTGCGCTTGGGATGTTCCATGTACAAGTCCATGTTACCACTTGCTTGGATGTGCAGGCCTTGTGCTCCTTGCATCCCCCTCTGCATTTTTGATGCGGTGAATGGTTGATCAAATAAGAGGAATCGGCCTTGATGTTGTACCGGAGGACATATACTTACAAGGTTATACGGGTGTGCAGGATGTGTACCAGAACCCATAGCGCCGTCATGCTTCGCTAAAAAACGGATTTGCTTGTTTCAGATGATATCTCCAAAAGAAATAAGAGTTAAAGTCAGAGTTGCATAGGCGTGTAAGCTAAGAGAGAAGTGAAAGAATATCCCAACATCGTCGGAACAGTGCACAAGGGAGTGATGTGTGGATACCTAGTTCGTACCGGCGTTTGGGCATGCTCGCCTAGCTAGAGTGCGAGTCACTTCAGAGCAGTTGAGGGTGATGCACTGGCGTTGGCTGGCCGCACACGGATGCTGATCTTGAGTGGCAGTCGAGCACTGCGATGCGGTGGACGAGACCGTTGGAGAAGCCCCAACGGCCTCGGGGGGCGGAGGTGTGACGATGTGCTCGGCGAAGTAGCCCCGGTGAGCTGGGACACGGTGTCGGTGAAGCGCACCTGATGCGGTGGAACTTGGTGTCTGTGAGGCACGTCGGTTGCGGCGGCCGACGTTGTCGGTGGACCACCCGGTGCGGTGGACGAGGGTGTAGATGAGGTAGCTCCGGTGCGATGGTGAAGCGCGACCGTCGTCTTCGTCGTCGTCGTCCGGCACAATGGTGGGGAACGGTGGGGAAAGAGACGAGACGAGGGGCAATTCGAGGGATGGCGGCGAATTAGGGATTTGAGCAATCTGGGCACGAAAGGGGATGGTGGAGAAGAGAGATTTTGCAGGGCTGGAATTGGGGCCGCCAGATATTTCAATCCGAAACGTGGGAGCGCGAACTTATATTGTCGTCGTCCTTTTTTTGGGGGAAGGGGGGTGGGTGGCTGGGTGCTACGCGTCCGTCCGACACACGCGAGCACCCCGACAGGACTATGCTTCGGTGCCTTAAGGCACCTGCCTTTGTGTCCATGACATGTGGGCCCAACAGGTGGCTGGCCCACATGTCAGTCACCCAAGGGCAGTTGCCTTTAAGGCACCGAAGCAGCGTCCACCCCGACACGACCCTGGTCTGCCTGGTGCGCCTACATTTGAGAATGCAAACGAATCTTCTTTCATTTGCAAACGAATCTGTATGTACTACCATGCCCGTATTTTCCTTGCAATAATTAGTCATTCGAAACGAGATACTCCATCCGTTCACTTTTGTAAGTCGTTTCAGATAACTTAAAATGAACTGTTTTGCACATTGTCTGAAATGTCTTCAAGGTCTTATAAAAGTGAACAGAGGGAGTACTATAAATTAATTAATGAGGAGTTATTTGAAAAAATCGAAACGGTACCCACGCTAACATGGATTAGAGTGTGTCACATAATTAGTTATTTGAATTAGAGTGTGTGTCACGTAGTTAGTTATTTGAATTAGAGTGTGTGTCACGTAGCGATCTCCAATTCTAACGTGGATTTCGCATTTTACTGTATCCACGCTACTTTTTTAATACAAATTCATATGTATATGATGAACACCATGGTAGTGAGAAAACTTTTGGATGCATTCAAACATATGAACTACAAAATAACACAACAAATTGAGTCAATGTCAACTTTTCGAAACTTAGTATGGCACGAATTTGAAATAATTACCCGTATGCCTGGTCCTCGGTTCAAATCTTACAAAGTACACCGAATTGAAACATCGATATTAAGTCTCGTACTATGTACATTCAATGTTGTTTTTAGCCCCCCCCCCTCGCACAAACGCTACATACTTCCTTTATCGGTCAATCTTCCTCTCCTAACCACCTTAGGAAGCTATCGGTTTCCAACACACATTCATTCTTTCTCTCCATGTTTCGATCTCCAAGTCTCTCAACTACACAACCCCTTTTTCCACTCCTGTTACCAAATGTATTTACCTCACACACCCACCATTGCACCCCATGCCGAGCTCTCTCTCTCTCTCTCTCCCCTCTCCCTCTCACCCTCTTGCACTAAATACATGCATTGCCTATCTAGCCCCCCAACCTCTCGTGCACACGCACGCACGTTGTATATCTAGGTCACTCCCTCGAGACTGTCTCACTCTTTCTTCCGCACGGCGGGCCACACTCGCTCAATCTTGCTCTCTTTATGTGAGTCTCGTTTAACCTCGTTTTCTTTCACACACAAATGATATATCTCCCTGTTCGGGCCTCGATCGACACACTCTATACTCTCTCACGCAGATTGTCTATCTAGGTCAGTCCATCCAAGCCGCTGCCACTCTTTCGACCTCATGGTGGGCCATGCTCACTCAGTCTCTCTCTCTCCCTCTATCTATCTATCTCTCTCCGTATGTCTCGATTGACCTCGCTCTTTCTCGGACCAAAACAATATATCACCATGTTTGAGCCCAATTCAACCTATTCACATTGTATACTCTCTCACGCACATCGTCTATCTAGGTCACTCTCTTCAACCCGTCTCACTCTTTCGATCGCACGACGACCCTATGTGATCGGTTGATCTTGCTTCCTCCCACACACAAAATATATCTACACGTCTGTGACTGGATAATCTCTCAAGCTCTATCTTACGTCCCTCACCCTTGCCAAAAGCTCAATCGGACAATATCTCTCCGGAGCATATATATTTGTTTAATGAATGTCGGGCCACACTCACTTTGTCTCTCTTTCTATATGTCTCTCGATTGACCTCGCTTTCTCACACCGTATCTTCCATGCGTTGAAGCTACTACCTCTCCATCCCTCGCAAAGCTGGAGCTATTTACATTGCGAGAGGCACTCTAACCTTGGATTAATTTTTGTAGGCATTTATTCCGGTCGGTTTAGATTATATTTTCGTAGCATTCGGCCCACAACTACTCCAAACACCGTTGCAACCCACGCAACCCCCCTAGTTGATTTCCCTCTGGCTCGGTCATCGCTCTCTCGCACGTCCTTTCTCGCCTTCAACGTCGCATCATGGTATTATTGAAAAAACTATGTTATTCTCTTTAATTATTATAAATAAACTACAAAACTACACACCGATAGTCCACTTGGAATGGAACAAATTTCGACCCACAAATTAAAGTGCTACAAACTACACACCGAGGGGCCCACATGTCATGAAATAAATTTGGACCCATATACAAATTAAAAAATAAAGGACGAGGATCGAACATGCGACCGGGCCTTCAAGCCGCACATCAATAGGCAACATATACGTAGAATAGCAATGTTTGTTGTGCCCCCTTTGTTCACATAATGTTTTTATATTACCACAGCCTAATTAATGGATAACATGTAATATTATTTTTAATACTATTCGCCTTCACTTACTGGTGGGTTCCATGTGTGCTCTCTCTCTCCTCCCCTTCTGCGTTTAGACGCACGGACAAACAGGAAGAACTCGCGGGCGATGTTGCCGTTGACCATATCTGGACGCGTTCACAAGTCACGGCACCAGTTTCATGTACTAGCAACACTAGTCAGTGTGTACGTGCAATGCATGTTAATTTGGAAGTATATTAAGTGCATGCGGATATTAACTACTAGGATATTATTTGCGTGTTGTCCTGTGATTAGCACTATTTTTGGCATGAAATTAACTGCACGCTAAACGTGTTGAGCACTCGACATTGAAGCAGTCTAGGCCATTGGATAACAAGGAATACATGTGTCTTGATGACATTTTATATTTAATTTGATACGGCTCTAGCAGAACATTCAATCGATCAAACCATACATTTCGTTTAGTCTGACTCCGACT